>CM062810.1:314783755-315383755 GCA_031772625.1 Pinus tabuliformis | reverse complement strand
AAGAAAAGGGGGTTTGAGCCTCCAGTAGGTTGTGGCATACATAACTTGATGTAACATAGAGTTGGTGATTGCATTTACATAAAAATTAAAAATAGTTTGTGGTTTTCTCTTGTATGGGTTTCCATGTAATTTTTTGGTGCTCAAATATTTTTGTGATTGATATGTGGCTGACTTGCTCAATGTATTTTATTAATTAATGAATTGTTATAGTTGTTAAAATACTAATTCAACCCCTTCTCTCAGTATTTCTTGGTTTCTAACAATTGGTATCAGAGCAAGTTCCTTCAGGAATAACTTAACTATTGGAAGGTAGATCTCAAGGGACCATGGTTAACCAGGATTAGATTTCCCCAGATGGAGTACCATTATTGAATGGATCAAGTTATGTACTTTGCAAGGTAATGATGGAAGCTTATTTAATGGCTTTTTTGGTGGATGTATGGTTGTTATTAATAAATGGAAAGAAGAATGAATATAATTCAAAATCCAATAAGGCCATCTTGAGTGGACTATCAAATCTAGACATTGATAAAGTGACACATTGTGAGAATACAAAATATATGATAGATAAGTTGCAATGTATCTATGAAGAATATTCTTACACTATATATGAAATAAAGAAGTCCTCTCAAAAGGAAGAAGTACACAAAGAATACAAGAATATTGAAAACTGTGACTGCTCAAGTAATAAGTCAGATTGCAAAGAGGATTCCTTGGTAACAAGTTCCCAAGTTTCTGATCATCATTCAAAAAATGAAGTTGGAGATGAAGAAGAAGATGATAAAGTGCATTCCCCAAGTAATATAATATTTTTTTGTAATTGTAGAAGAATAGATCGTATGTCTTCTAGATGCTCATATGAAATTTCAGAAGAAAGAGATAGATATACATCTAGCAGTAATGATGAAGGATCTACATTCGTATCAATAGAATATCAACAGATTGTTTAATAAATTAAAGACAATCAGAAAGAGATATCATATTCAGAAGTAAAAGGAGTTAAAAGTAAAATATACCTTAGATGTGAACTTGCTAGGTCCCTTGATGAGGTAAATGAAGAAGAAGATCTCGATGAAGAGATATGTTTCAAAATAAAATGTATCTCTGCTCTATAGGAGATTGAAAAGGTTACAACAATAAATTAGAGACAAAATATATTGCTGCAGGATTATGAGAAGAAGGATTAGGATTTTGAATAATTAAAGACAATTATTGTTATCCTGAAAACTCAGCTTGAAGAGGTAAATAGAAGAGAGGAAGTTCTTACAAATTAATTGAAAGAATGGGAAAATAGCTATCAAAATCTAGAAGAAGAGGTTGTTTCTTTAAGGAAATATTGAGAGAAATAAAAAGCTAAGATGGATATGAACCCTAGGTTTTCTAAAGGATCTAAAACACTAAACAACATTCTTAGCATTCAAAGGTCTCTAGCAATCAAAAGTGGTGTGGGTTATAAACATCTTCATCAAATGGTGATCCAAGCACTAGTTCCTAAGGAAACAAAACACCTTTAAGCTCTGCAAATACACTCAAAGGCAAGGCCAACAAAGAAAAAGGATGTGGTAACAAAAGAAAGAACGAGAAAAGTGTTGACCTTGTCATATTCCTAAATAATCCTCAATGCAAATCAGAGCATTAGCAAGAAATGAAACAAATACACCACATATCCACCCCTACACAATTGTAGTACAACTTCAAGTACCCAAATTTGTTTGATGGTAATTGTTACTCATGTCATAACTTTGTGCATAAGGCTATTAACTACAAATCCAATAAGTTTAACAAAAATGAAAATATTAGATCCAGTCTTTTTCCAAATTCTAGCTCTAGGATTTCCTATGCTAGAAAGAACAATACATTTTCTCCCATCATGAATGAGATTGAATGCTTTAACTATAATTATTTTGGACAAAAAGATAGTGAATGTAGAACCAGATTCTTTAACCCCCAAGCAGTAGTTCCCTAAACAATATTCACATCAAGGAAGCACAAATAGATGGAAACAAAGATCAAAGAAGTCTGAAGAGTGTGGATTTGCACTATATTACCATAATCAATAAGGGAAATGGTATGTCGAAAGTGGGTGATCAAATCACATGACTAGAGATAAAAGTATATTTATATTTCTAAGAGAAGATAAAAGAGGATGTGTCACATTTGGGAATAATGCACCAACTCAAACTTAAGGAAGAGGAACTATACGTTTAGATGACAAGACTAAAACTCAGAATGTCCTATATATGGATGGTATGAAACATAATCTCCCTGAAGGCTTCAAATATGATAGTAATGGACATCAAGCAAGTAATTGTAGCAAAAGTTCAGTAAGTCCTTCAGAGTGAAACAAACAAAAAGAAAGCACAAGGATATGGAAATAAAAAGAGGAAACAAAAGAAAAATGTAATTTTTACCTGTGTGGTATGTTGCCACAAAATCTATAAGCCTTGGAGAGGGAAACCCTACAAGGCATAAATTAGACCAATAGACAACATCAACACTTTACTTTATTTCAGATCATGTGTGTGCAAATTCTACATGTAAAACAACAACAATGAATAATTCGAGGGAAAACATGCAGATCTAGAGATCCATATATTGATGCCCGATTTGTCCCTCTACATCTTCTTTTATAGGCTCATTCAATTATGGTTCTCACATAGGTTCCTTGATCCCGCATTTAATCTGGTCCACTTTGACACAATCTTGTTTCCTTCTTCATTCTTTCAAAATCAAACCAACCTTTCCTACTTTCGTGGGCACATTTTCCTTATTTTCCAGCTACTCGAGTCCCAACATTTACTTCTCTGCTGCATTCATTTTTCCAGTGATCTGCTTTCGATGGATCTATCCATTCTTCCTCCTCGACTGTTTTGCTTGCTTGTTTTCAAAATACATCCAAAAACAAAGGACCCAACATTTCTGATTTTGTAAAGTTATTATTGGATTGTACTTAATATTTTTTTGAATCCTTCCACCATTGTTTAAAAGCTTTGACATGAAAATTGTAGGTTTTAACCCTGTACAGAAATTACCTGCATACGAATTCTAAAACACAGAAAATAAACAATGCAAGAGCATAACACATAAAACACATATACATAGAGATTTTCTGTTGGATCCCAAAACCGGGACTACAAGCTTGATTTTTCATTAAGTTCATTTCAATGTTACAATACATATTTATACATGCCAAAGCATCCAATACCATCGACCAAAAACCATTGCGTCAAAAACCATGGACCGAAAACCATCGCATCCAAAACCATGTGCGAAAATCATGCACAAAACCATAGGTAGGTCTGCCCAACCTAATATAGGGTCCAAAAAAAATTTCCCCATAGAGGAGGGCTACCCGTCCCCTTCAAACTCCTTGTGACTCCCCTACTGTGCAATCGACGCAACGAAGGGGGGGCTATGCCCCCCCTCTAACCCCCCGATTCACTACGCAGCTAGTCGTGGAAAGAATAACAGAACCCAACATTATCCCACTTGTTGTTTTCTTTCCACAGGGGGTCACAAGAGAGCTTAATCATTTATCCAACCCTACAATGCCCATTGTTTCTCTACATCAAGAGAACTTCTCAGATCTCACAGATTTTGTCAATGCATCTGCAGTATTCTTTAAAGTGTCCACCTTTACCAGCAACACCTTTTTGTCTTCTATCATATCCCTCACAAAGTGATACTAAACATCAATTTGCTTTGCATTTGAATGGTAAGCAGGGTTCTTTGCCAAGAAAATTACACTTTGGCTATCACATTCTATCCTTATAGCTCCCTGTACTAACCCCATACTTGAACATAATCACCAAACTACTTCCTTGCTTGCATAAGTGGCTGCCATGTATTCTACCTCTGTAGTTAATAATGCCACTACAGATTGTTTCTTACTCATCCAACTGACTACACCTCCAAATAGGCTAAACACATACCCACTTGTAGATTTTCTCTAATCCAGATCTCTAGCCTAGTTCGCATCAAAAAAGCCACGGATATCCAAAACTTTATCCAATCATGGTCTTCCTTGGTAGCACAAACCATAATCATTAGTGCCACGCAAATACTTGAAAACCCTCTTCACTGCTGTCCAATGCTCCTTCCCTGGTTTTGACATAAACCTGCTCAATACTCCCACTACATGTGCAATGTCTGGTCTAGTACAAACCATCACATACATCAGGCTACCGACTGCACTTGCATATGGAACACGGGACATATTCTCTTCCTCTTCTTTTGTCTTGGGACACTGTTCAATAGATAACTTTACACCTACAGGAATAGGAACCTTCATCGGTTTACTATCATGCATATTAAAGCTCTGCAATATTGTCTCGACATACTTCCTCTGGTTTAACCAGAGTTTCCTCTTTTCCCGATCTCTTTTAATTTCCATGCCCAAAATATAGCATGCAACACCAAGATCTTTCATGTCAAATTTGGAAGACAATTGGGTCTTCAAATCCTGGATAATTTCTTTGTCATTTCCAACCAGCAACATATCATCCACATACAAGACCAGATAAATAACACGGTCACCAATTAATTTAAAATACACACAGTGATATGCTTTGCTTCTGGTGAAGCCAAGTCCCTGTATAAATGTATCAAATTTCTGATACCACATCCTTGGTGACTGTTTTAAGCCATACAAAGGCTTCTTTAACTTGCATACCAGTTCTTTCTTGTTAGAAAATTATATATTACAGAGCAATGGAACACATAAAATATTGCAGAAATATAAACATAGAAAACACATAAAATAAGAGAGACACAGATATACGTGGTTCATCCAGTTTGGGATACGTCCACGGAGAAACAGCTAGTCCTTCTTTTTATATTATCCAGAAAACTGAAGAGATACAACCTACAATAGATCCGCTGTCACTCCCTCTTCTCTCAATCTCCTCTCTCTTCCTCACTTAGAATATAGATATACATAGACGCAATACAATTCCCCCATATATAGTGAGGGGTTGCCTTCTAAGGCAAAAAACCCTAAATTAAACATAACTGCTACCGTCAGATCTCCACCTAATGAATGGCCCAGATTGACTATGAAATTACAACATTTTACAAGGAAATTTTACATCTATTCTTAGCTTCGGGGGCACTACCCTCGATCCCCCTGCCGGGGGGGGGCTCCCCAAAGGTCACAGCTACGCCCCCCACGGACCCCCTGCAGCAAATATTTTATGGGTGGCGTTGCCACCCCATTTTGAACTAGGGTCCAATCCGGTGATACCTTTGAATACAGAAGATAATCAGGCTCCACACCCAACAATCTCCCACTTGGATCCTGATTATAGCAACTCCACCGCTGCTTCATTTGTTGGACAATGACTCCACTTTGGACCTTGTTGTTTCTCATCTTCTTCATCATACTTGAAGACCAATTGAAACTGAGTAGATTCTCAGTTTCTCCCTAGTTACAACTTTTGTTAGCATATCTGCAGGATTCTGGCTAGTGTGTATCATTTCCAGCTTCAACTGTCCATCTTCCAATGCTAACCGTATGAAGTGATACTTGAGTTGTATATGCTTAGTCTTGGAATGAAATGCAAAGTTCTTTGCAAGATGTATGGCACTCTGGTTGTCACTGTATAACCTGCCCAACTTCTACTTCTTACCTAATTCATCTAGAAACCTTTGTAACTAAACCATTTCTTTACTAGCCTCTGTAGCAGCAACATACTCTGCTTCCATTGTTGAGAGTGCAACAACACTTTGTAGTTTTGAGACCCAACTTACAGTTGTTCCACCTACAGTAAATACATATCCTGTAGTGCTCCTCCTGTTATCTCTGTCACCTGCCATATCTGCATCAACATATCCCTGTAGAGTAATGTTTGAACCACCAAAACATTATTCTTTATTTGTGGTACCTCTCAAATACCTGAGAATCCACTTCACCACCATCCAATGTTCTTTTCATGGATTGTTCATGTACCTTCTTACAACTCCCATTGCATGTGCAATATCAGGCCTTGTGTAAACCATTGCATACATTAAGCTTCCAACTGCTGATGCATATGGAACTTTAGACATATGATCCATGTCTTCTTGGGTCTTTGGGCACATCTCCTTTCTTAATTTGAAATGGCTAGCCAAAGGTATACTAACTGGTTTTGCATTCTGCATATTAAATCTTTTCAACACCTTTTCTATGTACTCACTTTGAGACAATGTTGATTTGCGATTCTTCCTGTCTCTAGTTATTCTCATACCAAGGATTTGTTTTTCAGCACCCAAATCTTTCATTTCAAATGAGTTTGCCAATTTCCTTTTGAGCACATTTATTTCCTGCATGTTAGAACCTGCAACAAGCATGTCATCTACATACAATAACAATATAATATAGCTGCCATCATTTTTCCTTTTGAGATAAACATAATGATCAGAGTGACATCTAGTATAACCTTGTTCAGACATAAACCTGTCAAATTTTAGATACCACTGCCTTGGAGCCTGTTTTAAGCCATACAAGCTTTTCTTCAACCTGCACACTAGTTTCTCCTTCCCTTTCACCTCATATCCTTGTGGTTTCTGCATATATATCTCTTCCTCAAAATCCCCATGGAGAAAGGTTGTCTTTACATCTAACTGCTCAAGATGTAAATCTTCAGCTGCTACTAGACTTAAAATAGTTCTGATTGAAGTCATTTTAACAACAGGAGAAAATATTTCATCAAAATCAATACCTTTCTTATGTACAAACCCCTTCACCACAAGTCTAGCTTTGTACCTCTGTTTTCGTCCATCTTCTTCCTTCAGCCTATAAACCCATTTATTCTGCAATGTGGTTTTACTTGCAGGCAACCTGACTAAGTGCCAAGTCCATTTATGTGCTAAGGAGTCCATCTCTTCTTTCATGGCTTGCTCCCACTTCTTCCTGGTTTCTACATGCACTGCTTCTTCATAACATTTTGGTTCACTAGAATCAGTCAACAATACATAGTCTAATGAAGGAGAGTATTGTTTAGGTGGTATACTTATCTTGGTAGATCTTCTAACACCACTTTCAGGTGTTTGAAGTGCTTGTTGCTATTATGGTTGTTGTTCTGGCTATTGATCATTATGATTTTCAGGCGCCATCACTTTTCCTGTGATCTCGTTAAGCACTGTGCCTTCTCTGTTTTCTTTTTCTTGTTTCTTTTCCCGCAGCTGATCCTTATACATAACCTTTTCATTGAATATGACATCTCTACTTCTAATGATTTTGTGTTTTTCATAATCATAAAAGCGATAACCAAAATCATTAACACCATATCCAA
Organism: Pinus tabuliformis; assembly: GCA_031772625.1. NCBI lineage: Eukaryota > Viridiplantae > Streptophyta > Pinopsida > Pinales > Pinaceae > Pinus > Pinus tabuliformis. The sequence goes on along the minus strand of CM062810.1, from coordinate 315,376,484 downwards.
TAAATATACATTTCTTTGATTCTTCCTCAAGCTTTGTTTTATTTTCTTTATTAATGTGGACGAAGGCTTCACAACCAAAAGTCTTTAAAAATGAGTAGTTTACCCTTTTACCTGTCCATGCCTCCTCTGGAATACCACCATCCAAGGAACTTGAGGGCCCTCTATTTATTAGATAAACAACAATATCTACAACGTCTGCCCAAAATTGTAAAGGAAATCCTGCATGCAATCTCATGCACCTTGCATGCTCCATGATTGTCCTGTTCATCCTTTCTAACAAACCATTTTCTTGTGGTGTTCCTGGAACTGTCTTCTCTCTATGAATTCCGTTCTCCGAACAGTACCTATCAAACTCTTTGCTGCAATATTCACCTCCATTGTCTGATCTGAGACACTTCAACCTTTTTCCTGTCTCATTTTCAACCAAATATTTCCATTTCTTGAAAGTATAAAATACATCAGATTTATTATAAATGCAATAAATCCAAGTTTTTCTAGTTGCATCATCAATAAAAGTAACATAATAATGAGAGCCACCAAGAGATGATACCTGAGTAGGTCCCCATACATCTGTATGCACAAGCTCTAATTTTTCACTCTTCTTTTCTTTCCCCACTCTAAGAAATTTGACTCTCTTCTGTTTTCCATAAATGAAATTCTCACAGAAGTCCAAATCAATATTCTTCAAACCCGGCAACAAATTCCTTGAGTTTAGAGACTTCATCCCCTTCTCACTCATGTGTCCGAGACTATGATGCCATAATGCTTCATCTGCTCCTTTGGAAGTTAAATCATTAACAAAGTTAGAAATACCATTGCATAAATACAATGTATCAACCTTTTCACTTTTTGCTATTACCAGGGCTCCTTTGGTGACCTTCCAAGCTTTATCTATGAAAGTTGTTGCTATCACCCCAAGAAACTCTCCTAGGTTGTAGCTCAGAGATGCTCGGGAACATTACAAACTCAACTTAATGTTGGAAATGGATGAATGGAAGGAATGATGCTTGTTCAAGCCAGATAACCACTTCTACTTTGACTCCAAACATGCATGAACACCCCAGACTATAAGGCTTTATACCACAAATTACTCAGATTTTAAGGATTGGGTGAATATGGAGAATACTGACCACACAAGTAGATGCACAGGACCTTGTCATGGCTGGCTGCAACCAGTAAATAGGTCTGCAAATCTAATTCCCTAGTGAACAGACAGGATGATAGCTCTCTGTCACTAAATGAAAAGAAAACTGATTAACTCATTCACTGATACATGCAAGATTTAAACATAGAGGTAGGATGATAGCTCCTCTAATGCTAAACATCAAGAGTTTAGGAAAACTGCATATCAAGCACAACCTAGAACAGAAGAAGAATGGAAAGTGAGCAATTAACAACAAAAGAAGCTTGTATTAGCTGAAAATGAAGACGGGACGCTGCAAGTATCAAAGCAGTTACAGTCTCCAGAAGTTGAATCTTACATCAAACAACAACCATCAACCCTGATTACATCTGTTTTTTGGGTATATATAGAGTTTCATTACAAAGACGTTCTGCTATTCTAGGCGTGGAGGGGTCATAATTGACCACCAACCACTTTAACTGCTTGATGGAGTCTATGGTGCAATCTACCTACTTTAGTGAATGAATTTGATCTTATTGGGTGCTCTGTTGTACTTCTCGAGCAGGTGGAGTGTCGTATGGATGAAATTCCATAACTGCTAAATGCATTTAACTGCTCGAGGCTTGTCCTTTTCCTTCTCGGCCATCTTTCTTGTTAAATGCAGTTTTTGAGGAGCTACTGCGTCGAATACTGGATGCTGGCCACCTTCGTCCTTTCGGGAGTATGGAATGGTTATGGACGTGGATAGTCGTGACGGATGGAGGAAGAATATCGGCCATTAGATTGGGCGGATCGATGTCAGAGAGTGCTTGGTGGGAAGTATCGGGAGGAAACGGGAGCAAAGCGATTGTGAGCCGTTGGATCTTGGGTGGGCAGATCCAACGGTCATTGAGCGGAGGACATGCACGGGGCTTAACGAGCGGGGACGGAGGATGGGAAGTAAGTGGTATTTATTGCACCACCGTTGGGGGGGAAGCGATAAACGTACAACGACAAGCGATCTCAATCATCATGCGACGCATGGCAGACGGGGTGGGATGAAACCGCTTTTGATCGCGAGTTATTGCGCGGTCAATTTGGGATCACGAGTGGAGCGAACGACGTTGGATCGCCTGGTAAGTGATTAGATGGTAGGGTTTAAACCGCGCGGTTTCATCGGATGTGACAGGGAAATGTTAAGTCGGGGTTACAGTGAGGGTTTTATGGAGGCGCATGGTCATGCGGGCACGGGTTTTTATAAGGTTTTGTGTATGGATGCCCAGGGCTTTGAAAAGAGCTTTTTGATATGATTTTCAACATAAGCATGGGAAGTTAAGATAAAAGGAGGATGAGAGAGTTAGAGGGGAAGGTGAGGGTAACCATTATAAGCCCCCTTTTTGAGCATGACCATGGACAAAGTGGCCCCCAGCTTTAGAAAATCCTGATTATGTACCAGAGCTAACAGTTGTCACACAACCTTCATTGCCTAATTGCCCTGTTGAAATCAGATTTTTCTTCAGATCTGGAACATGCCTTACCTCCTTTAATAGCCATTGGTTTCCATTCTGCTGTTTTACAAGAACCTTACCCATTCCAACAATTTTACAGGGTTTATCATCACCCAAATGGACTTGTCCAAAATCTCCTTGAACATAGTCATGAAAATATTTCTTATCAGGTGTGGCATGGAATGAGACCCCTGAATCTACCACCTAGGAATCAGTAATATTTGTGAAAGAAAGAATCAAAGCATCTTGTAACACCTCACCTGTCACATTTGCTTCATGATTGTTTTCTTGCCGTGCATCTCCTTCTTTTCCTTCCGAGACTTGCAGTCTTTCTTCAGGTGTACTTTCTTCTCGCATTCTAGCACACTATCCCTGATCTAGACTTGGATATGGCTTTTCTTGACTTACTGCGATATCTTGGGCTCTTTCCTCTTTCCATTTTTCTTCCCTTAGTTTCTGTAGTCAAATCATTACCTGCTGTCTCACTGGAGCTTTTCCGTCGCATTTCCTCGCTAAGGATTGCATCGACAACATCATCAAACTTTAAAGTACTAGATCCAGATACAGAGTTACTAATGACCATAACTAAACCATTCCAGCTTTCTGGCAATGAGCACAGAAATAAAAGAGCCCTAACTTCATCATCAAAATTTACCCCTACAGAACTTAACTGACTTGTAACTGTATTAAATTCATTTAAATGATCAGCAACAGATCCACCTTCTGACATCTTCATATTAAATAAACGCTTCATAAGAAATACCTTATTTGAGGCCGAGGGTTTTTCATATAGTTTGGCCAATGTCGACATTAAACCCTCTGTTGTCGTTTCCTTTGAAATATTAAATGCTACTAACACTGCTAGGCACAGTCGTATTGTTCCTAGTGCCTTTCTGTCAAGAATATTCCATTATGTGTCTATCATACTCGTCGGCTTCTTTGTCTTTCCTCTCAATGGTAGGTACAGATCTCTCTGATACAGATAATCTTCCATCTGCATCTTCCACAGCTGGTAGTTTTGGCTGTTGAATTTTTCGACCCTAAACCTACCATCTTCCTCCATTGCTCCCACTCGAAGCAGGAACCCTTCTCTCCTGCGAGTCTATCAGCCAAATAGACCTTCGGCTCTGATACCAGTTGTTAGAAAACTATATATTATAGAGCAATGGAACACATAAAATATTGCAGAAATATAAACATAGAAAACACATAAAACAAGAGAGACACAGATATACATGGTTCACCCAGTTTGGGCTACGTCCATGGAGAAACAGCCACTCCTTCTTTTTATATTATCCAACAAACTGAAGAGATACAACCTATAGCAGATCCGCTGTAACTCCCTCTTCGCTCTCAATCTCCTCTCTCTTCCTCACTTGTTATAGACATTTTTGTGCCTTACAACATTGAGCATGAAATGTCCATAATCTAAGGGATCCAAAGTCCCTAAACATGTTGTTCCTACCCCTAGAGGAACAAGGCTAACTAACCACAGCAATTCACAGAAGTTCTCCACCTGAAAACACTAAAAAACAAGCCAATTCTGGATCATGTCAACTGCTCCACTGAGCATCTGCGCTGAATGTCAACTGCTCCACTGTCTACCTACGTTGAATGTCAACTCCAACAAAGGCTACCTGCACTGAGCGTAATTGGACAAGTGGCAGGTTCATTCCTCAATGTGTCAATGCCCAGGAAGCTTCCAAAATGACACTTGCATCAAGGAATTCGACTGGTGATGAGTAAGAGGTTCCAAATCTCTAAGTGGAAGCAAGAACCTCCAAGTGGACTCAAGAACTAAGAGAGGGAGAGGACACTAGTCAGATCTCAAGCTGACTCATCCTCTCTCCAAAATAACTATATATAGATCTCTCCTCCATGGGATCTAGAGGCTGGAATTTTGTTATTGCAAAGAATTGCTGTTGGTTTGAGACTGGAAACATTGGGTGCTTAATGCTTTGAAGGGAGCTGAAGAAGGAATTCCATTCTGCTGGGAAGGAGATGCTGGATTGGAGCCCTTTGGGTTGTATCTCTTCCTGAACCTTGTTATCAATCAATAAAGCTATCTTGGTTTTCTCCTATATACTGGTGTATTTGTATGATTGCATTAGTGTATTTGATTTACTTCTAATCCTGAATCATTTATGAATATGAATATATGCCTTTGTGTTGTGTTCTTCTCTTGTTGCAAGTAGCTGTTCTCTTGTCACAGGTAGCTGTTCTCTTGTGATCTCGTGGGAATCAAGTAGCTGTTCTCTTGAGCAAGTGAGGAGGCAAGTAGTTGCGAACACCCAAAGAGAAGAGGATCTAGATCGAGGGACAAATGGAAGACAACGGTAAGTCTATCGATCTCCCCTCTTTCACATTTCATAAAGGAAGAAACCAGAATAGCTGTATCTGTTTGTTGCTAAGGCACTGTCACACCTTAGGTGGATAGGATCGTCCTACATAGGCATTTTTCCCCACAACAAATTGGCGACTCAACTGGGGAGAATTTGTTTATTCATTTCTTTTGTGTTTCTGTCATTTGTTTACTTCATATACTTGACAGCAACTATCGAACTGCATCTTTCCCGGATGCAAAGTAGAAAGTTGCTGCTTTGATCCAGTTGCTGGACTTTTCTATGATCTAAACAATGGATCCAAAAATGATTTGATGATCCTTGTGATAGTCTTTAGTACCCTCTCAAAGCATCCCTCTGTTTATACCTTGCTTGTGTTTCTGATTTGGCCTGAAACAGTTGATTTTTGAGCATTTTGTGACCCAGAACCCAGGGGAAACGAGAGTTTCTCCTTCAGCGCAACTGCTGTGAAGGCAGTCTGCATTTCAACACAGGTCCCGTGAGGGCTACCTGCGCTGAATTTCAAGTCCTCAGTGTTGAGGTTGCGCTGAAACAGTTTAGCCTTGTGCAGCTGGGGTTCTCTGCTGTCTGTTGCCCTGTTTTGATCTCTGTTTTTTGCAGCCTTTAACCAGCATAGGTACCAGTCTGATAACTCCTTTTCTTTGCTTAGATTCCGCCTCCTTTTTTACAAAAAGATTGTGAATGTTTTTATGTGTTTGTGGCGTCATTTACAGTCTTCCTTTGCATGAGTAAAGTAGTCATCCTGTAGCCTTTGATTCAGATCTGATTGATTGTGATCTTAGAAGAGAGTTCATTGGCTGTTTGTAGATTGATTATAGGTTTACTTTTGCTTATTGGTTTGAATTTGTCTCTTTTGGAGTGTCAAAACAAGTCTTTATTTCGAAAATCGTTAAGTGTTGTAGTCTCTTCTATCTTCTCTGATTTCGAAAAAAGTGAACTTGTTTGTATTGATCATTTTAAAAGCAAATTCAAAGTTGTGCAAAAAGCTTTCTTTGTAGGCATTTATACTAAGAAAGTGGAAAACAAACACCTGCATTGTGCATTTTGCATTTGATAGTTTGCATGTTGGATTTAGGGAAAGTGCATTAGAGTGTGCTGATTGCTCTTTGAGAAAAGATAGTGTCTTTCTTTTCCCTTAGTAGCTAGGATTTTCAAAGTTGAAAAGATTATAAAGCTTGCTTATCATCTTAGACTGCATTTAGGAACTTGTATCATACATCTCGTGGTGAACCTTGAAAGGCAAACTTTAAAAAGATCAACCTGAAATAAACTGAATGAACCTAACAACGCTTTGTAACATAACGCACAACATAGAGGTCTATGCTAGAGACGTGTTCCGACGTCGTTAAGCCTAGTGACTGTCGATCTCGTGGAAGGTGGGTGATTCCTCCTGAGGGACGATAACACTAGTACGGATTGTGCTCCCACGTACCGTCGTGTATATATTGGGAGACCCCTATAGGCATATATCCTTTATCCTTAGGAAGTCGTGTCGGCCGCCCTACTGATCGCAATGCAGTGAACACAGCATTCACGAAGATTGACCGCCCGTACCCTAAAAAGTATTCTGCGGTTTTGCGAAAAGTTTGGCACACCCTCTGCTTAGAACTCCAGAGCAGTTTATTTTGGCCTTTTTCAGACTCTATAACAGAAAAATTCCATCCGAGCATTTGTCACTTCGGGCTCGTTGTTATAGACATTTTTGTGCCTCGCATCATGGAGCATGAAATGTCAATAATCACAGGGATCCTCAGTCCCTAAACATGTTGTTCTTACCCCTAAAAGAGCAAGGTCATCAAACAACAGCACTTCCAATCAGTTCTCCACCTGAAAACACTTCAAAACAGGCTTATTTTGGATCATGTCAGCTGCTCCACTGAGCTTCTGCGCTGGAATGCAACTGTCCCTCCTTGTACTTGCGCTGGAAGTCAAGATTAATGAAGGCTACCTGCGCTGGGCGAGATTGGCCAAGTGGCACAGTCATTCTGCAAGGTGTCAACTGCCCAGGAAGCTTCCAAACTGACACTTGGTTCATGAGATTCGCCCTGTGATGAGTAAGAGGTACTTGATCACCATGTGTAAGCAAGGATCTCCAAGTGTACTCAAGAACTGAAGATTAACTGAAGAGGGAGAGGACACAAGGCAGCTTCATGTTAGTCTCAAGCTGACTCATCCTTTCTTCTTCTATCCTATATATAGAGCTCTTCTATGAGGTCTAAGGAGGCTGGAATTTTGTGTAAAGCAAGGAGGTGCTGTTGGTTTACAGTTAGAGCTATTGGGTGATTGTTTTACTAGAGGTGAAGAGGAGAGTTCTTGCTGCTGGGGAGGTGCTGCTGGATTGGAGCCATCATTGGTTGTAACCTTCTCAGAACCCTGTTACTTCTATCAATAAAGTTTTGCATGTTCTCCTATATACTTGTATTGCATTGATGTATTGTATTTACATGTATATTTGATTCATCCTAATCCATGCTTCAGTTATGAGTACATGTATCTTGTAGTTTGCTCTCTTGTTTTGTGCAGGATCTGTGTGTAGCTGGACCGGCAAAGAGAGCAAGGAGCTGGGAACAAGAGACAAAGAGAGAGGACAAGGATTGACTAAGCGAAAGACACCAGGTTGGTTAATCTTTCTTCATTCTCTCTGTACTTTCATAAAGGAAATCATCAAAACTTTACTTTCAGTTGTTGCTAAAGACTGTCACCTTTAGAGTAGGGATAGGGTCATCCGCATCGGATACTTTTCCCCACAACAAACTGGCGACTCCGCTGGGGAGCCTAGTATCTTGTTGGTGTTTGTAGTATTTTGCTATTCATTTCTTGAAGAAAAGAGTACCAAATCGAAAAGCTTTTGACTATATCAAAAGCGAAGTAGAGGGACTGCTACTCTTGCTCATTTGCTGAGCAAATTCAAGATTTGAAGAGCTTATCTACAAAAAACTCTTTACTCTTTGTGATAGATCTTCATCCTCTTGATCATCCCTTAGCCTGTATTTGACCTATAGCTTTTTATTTCAGCAAAAACAGTGCATTTTTGAGCTTTTTATGACCCGGAAAACTTTGTAGACGTAACTCTCGTGTCTCAGTGCAGGCTGTCCATAGGCAGTCTGCATTACAGCGCAGGTGCTCCCTTCGGGAACTGCGCTGAGAGTCAAACTGGTAGACTAGAACCTGCACTGGTCCAGTTAGCCATTGTCTTGCTCAGCTTTCCCTTTGTGTCTTGGCCCTGTTTTCACTGATTTTTAGCTGATTGCTTGCTGGTCATTGTACTTGCTGTAGACCACTTCTCCTTGACATTATTCCGCCTCAGTTGTGTGATGAAACTGTGAATGTTCTTTCAGTATTTCTTGTTTCAGTTACAGTTTCCCATTGTGAAAAGCGAACCAGTATAGCTGTGACCTCTTAGATCCTGAACTGTAAAAGTGTCTTTGTGATCTTATGAGCTAGTTTTATTACTGTTCATGGCTGTTTGAGTTTGTTTGTTTTTCACTTTATGGTTTGAATTCATATATTTTGAGTGTTGAAACAAGTACTTGTAAAGCGTCTTTTCATTTAGACAAAGCTTGTTTGTTTACGCTTCAAATTGAATTCGAAAGTCATACAACAGTTTTCCTTTTGTCTACATCAACATTAAAGGAAAAGAAAAGAAATACATGCATCTTGCATTTGCATTTTTGATAAGTTTGTGTGTCTGATCTAGGAGAAAGTGCATTAGTTTGTGCTTTGTGCTCTGTGTGGAAAGATATTGTTTTTCTCTCCCCTCAGTAGTTAGGATTTTCAAAGCTAAAAAGATTGTGAAAGCTTGCTTATCATTTTAGCTGCATTTAGGAATTTGTACCAATACATCTCGTGGTGATCCTGAAAGACAAACTGATAAACAAGATCAACTTAAAATATATTGAATGAATCTAAAAACGCATTGTAACATAACGCTCACAGTAGAGGTCTAGGTAGAGACGTGTTCCGGCGTCGTTAAACGTAGTGACTGTCGATCTCTACGAAGGTGGGTGATTCCTCCTGAGAGTCGGTGGCACTAATACGGACTTGAGCTCCCGCGTACCGTCGCGTATATTGGGAGACCCCTATAGGCTTTTATCCTTTATCCTTAGGAAGCCGTGTCGACCGCCCTACTGATCGCGATGCAGTGAACACAGCATTCACGAAGATCGACCACCCGTACCGTAAAACGTATTCTGTGGTTTCGCGAAAGGTTTGGCACACCCTCTGCCTAGATCTCCAGAGCAGTTTCTTTTGGCCCTTTTCAAACTCTATAACTGAAAAGGTCCAACCGAGCATTTGTCACTTCGGGCTCGTTAATACATCGAAGGCGACTAGAGTCATCTTTAGCTTTTTCTCGACTCTTAAAACATGAAAAAGCAAAGTTGTGTCTAAAAGCGTCTAATAAAATTCATTCAATACGGAAACATAATTCCCCTTTTTGTATTTTAGTTGATCAAGTAATCCGCAACCGTGGAGGAAAGTCAATTAAAACCCCGTCGTTCAGGGAGGCTTGCGAGTCAACCGCCTTTGTCTCCGGAACCGAGAGTAGTACGGACGAAGCGAACTCGCTTGACCAGGTCAAAATCTCCTTTTAAAGTTAGAACGGAAGTTCCAACAACATCTGAGATTCTGGTCACTCCCAATATTTCTGGAATCCCTGCCTCTATTGAAGAAGTTCAACAGCAACAGAAGGACAGTGGTACTGATCCTAGTCTGAAGACAAGTACTTGCATAACTGAACCAGTTCCATCTGAAACCGGTCCACAGAGTCTTGTTGTTCAAACGACTGTCGCTGTCGAAGCAACCCCTTCTTCGGCACCAGAAATCTTTTACGGACCTGACGGTCTTCCTCTTCCTCCTGGTCTGATTGCAATAGAGGAAATCGTAGAGGACCAGCAAGCAAATACTCCAATTCATTTTGGAGTAGGTACCACTCTTTTTCCTTCTGCATCAGAAGTTTGTCCATCGCCACAGGAAGTTCCTGAAGAATCGTTAGGAAGTTTATTGGATAGACTTAAAATGTCTGAACAACCGTCGACATCTAGAACTGTGCCAAACGACACAGCGACAGCAGAAGTTCCTGCTGCTAATCCAACGATGTTTTCCGGCATACCAGCCGTCCCGACTAGCTCTCATCAGCTAGAAGGAGTCCACCCAGGGACTATTATGACAACTTGGTCTGTTCCAGTTTGTTCTTCCGGTATAATACCCGGTAATTCTTATGTTGAAACGAGACAAATTGATCCCTTTGGGAATCAGTTTGGGCCATCCAGTCCTCAAAGGCCATCTATACCCTTGAGCTCCGGATTGTTACCGTATGGGGGGCAATATGCCCTTTCACTTCCCCTTTCGGGGGGATACCCATACGGCAGTTTTCAACCACATTCAGGTTTGACTGAAGTAACGACGAGTGGTTGGGTACCTATGTTACCCCAACAACCAAGAGTTGTATATTCCATGCAACAATGTGTACCTATGTCTAGTATCCCGACGACGCCAGCAATTGTAACCGTGTCGCAAGTTCAATCGATGCCTGTTGTATGTCAACCCCAAGTTGTAATGCAACAGCCTATTGACCCTGCAACACAACCACAATCGCCAACTGCCGGGACGACACAGATACAAACGGGAACCATAACCCCGCATCTTGGTCCGTCGGTTAGTGTCGCACAACAAAACATGGCTTCACAACCATGGATGGTGCAATACCAACAACCTCAGTTTCAACAGGTGTACCAGGGGTCTGAGCAACAGATCTTTGCAAATAGTGGGCAACCCTATATTCAGAATGGGTTAAACCAACCACTTTACAGTGGCCAAGCCCACCAACCATATCAGTCATATCAACATCAGTTGCATTATACTGGTGTGCAAAGACCTACTGCTCAGGCGATTCCATCATATCCTGGGTACGCCTCGCCAAACCTGAATCAGCAGTTGCCATTCGTGGCGACCTTAGAATTACCAGATTTACATCGATTGACAAACGATCCAATCGCCTATGCCCATTGGTGGCCAGCGATTCCTCACAAACTTCCTTCGGACATTCCTAAATTCAATGGAAATCCGGGCGAAGACCCGTCGAATCATGTGATGACATTCCATCTGTGGTGTTCGTCGAATACCTTGAATGATGATTCGATAAGGCTTCGTCTTTTCCAGAGGACATTGACTGGTCCGGCGGCTAAATGGTATATTGAATTACCTAGAGCCTCTTTCAACAATTTTAGTTCCCTAGCCACGACTTTCTTAACACACTTTCAGTTACCTATAAGGTACGAAACTGGGACAGAGATCTTGACCAATTTCAAGCAGACAACAGCCACACATATATCTGATCATATACATGAGTGGCGTCGTCGTCGCAGAATGGTAAAAACCTATGTTCCAGATCAGCTATTAGCTGAGTGGTTTATAAAGTCGCTTCTGCCGGCAATAACAGAAGATGTGGCCAAGGGAGGTGTCGTAATAGAAGAGCAAGTGATTGCTCATGCTCAATATTTGGACTTAGTGTATACTCAGTCGGGCACGCTCTATGATAAGATACCTGATGCCCCCAGACCGGAATTTTCAATCCCTCCTCCTCCCGGATCGAATAGTGACTCTCATGCCGGTGATGGCGTGATTGGAACTGCAAACGCTAAGTCTACAAGGGATTCAAATAAGAAAGCCCGTAAGACTTCGAATCAAAAAACAAATCAAGAGATTCTTGCTTCGGAGGTAAATGCTGTATCTACGGATAAAGACAAAAACTCCAATCAACCAGGAAGTAAGAAGAAACAAAACAAAGGGAAGAAGAAGAAACAAGGTGGGTCATCCCCTCAAAAAACTTCTTCAAGCCCTCCTGGGCAAGGGAAACAATTTCCTCCATGTCAAATATGCGATGAAAATCATTCAACAAAGAACTGTCCGTTCAAAGCTGAGTTAAAGAGGTTCTTTAAAAGTTCCCAAACTTCAGCTGTGTTGACTGATCCATTTCCCACCCCAGGTCAAAATATGGTTGATAGTGGAAATTCTTCTCCGTCTCAAGTGCTTATGTTGTCGGTTTCTAAGCAAAATGATGCTTTGATCTCGACTAGGAATAAAGATTATGGGAATCCGCCGGTGTCGAACGACAAAGGGAAAGATCAACCCGGTAGTTCGACAACAACTTCGGCAGAAGTTGTACCCCCCCTCACGCATGAATTAACAATAAAGCCACCTAAGGGAGTAGTCCACAAGTCGACATTCAACCCTCGTGCCAGAGCGGCGCAACACTATAATATAGTGGAGGATTTGGCCCAATCGCCATCTGCTATGTCGACTCTTGAGGTACTACAAAATTGCCCATCCCAAAGACAGGCATTGTTATCAGCAATTGGTGGAGTGGATCCTAAAGATTCCAATCTTGTATCCTTTGATCACAAAGGATATGATCCTCAGTTGCCAGCGCAATTAGCTTTCCTTATTCAAGTGAAAGCACTCAACAAAACTGTTCATAGAACGATTATTGATGAGGGCGCATCGACATGTATCATGTCGATGAGTTGCTGGAAAACTCTTGGATCTCCAACCTTGTCGCGATCTTCGACGACATTGAAAGCATTTGACGGTAGGTCGTACACTCCGTACGGTATCCTAAATAACTTTAAGGTTGAACTAGGAGGAAAAACAGTAGAGATTGATGTTGAAGTCATTGATGGCAATCTTGACTATAACATCCTACTGGGAAGACCATGGATATATGCCATGGCAGCTGTAGTGTCGACATATTTTAGGAAGATCGCATTCCCGTTTGAAGGAGGGATTACGATCGTCGACCAACAGAATTTCCTCCCTAATGGTTCACAAGTTACTGGAAGCATTCCCCTGATCCATGGGAGCGACCATTCAATAAAAGATATAGGAGTAGGCTTGCTAAAAGATCCCACAATGATGGGAACTTTCACGTTGCCACCTCCTTTCCATGAAGGGAATATCCCGTTTGTAGCAACATGCAACATGGTATCTTCATCGAAGGTCGCAGAAGACAAAGTCGTCATGGATCATCAAGTGGTATTGCCACCTAGCCCTATTGAAATATTGTAGCAATCAATGTTTCAGGCATGGGAGGCGAGCCCAAATGAACGCTCGTCAAGCGTTTGGGTAGATAGGTCCGAAGAATATGGTACCCCATTAGATCCATGGTCAAAAGTTCATGGGACTGACGAAGGAATCTTACAATCAATGATGATTGAGGGGGCACCATGGAATGATCACCACCATCGTTCCCTTCTTCCAGAGTGTGAAGAAGAAACTCATCACGACCTATACCACCCTTCAGTGTTTGAATTCCTAACAAATACTGTAAATACGGTGGATTCAGAGAGAAACCTATCCAATATTGAAGAAACCATAGCCATAAACATCTCGACAAAATCTGATGTTGTTGAGAATATTCATGTCGGCAAAAGTTGTTCCCCTTCAGAACTGGAAATATATAGTGCTCTCTTTCGCGAATTTAGAGATGTCTTTGCATGGTCATATGATGAAATGCCAGGCATTGACTCGAGCATAGTTGAACATGAGATTAAAATGTATCCTGATGTCAAACCAGTAAGACAACGGCTTCGGCAGGTACATCCGAAGAAAGTCGCTGCCATTAAGGCGGAAGTTGAAAAACTTCTCCATGCTGGATTCATCTACCCGGTTCCTCTAACCGATTGGGTATCGAATATTGTCCCTGTTATGAAAAAACAAGGGACGATAAGAGTGTGCGTCGACTATAGGGATGTAAACACAGCTTGTCCAAAGGACAACTACCCTACACCCTTCATCGACCAGATAATTGATGAATGCGCCGGATGTGAAATCTTTTCCTTTATGGATGGATTTTCCGAGTATAATCAAATAAATATCCGCCCACAGGACCAGTCTAAGACTGCATTCATCTGTCCGTGGGGCACATTCGCTTATCGAAAATTACCCTTTGGTTTAAAGAACGCAGGGGCGACGTTTCAGAGGGCAATGAATTATGCCTTCCATGACATCAAGAACATTGTTCAACCTTACCTTGACGATCTTCCGGCTCATTCGCGGAAACGGACTGATCATCCGCGGCATTTGAGAGCAATATTTCTACGTTGCCGACATTACAAGATAAGACTCAATCCGCACAAGTGTGTGTTTTGCGTCGGTTCTGGTCGTTTACTTGGCTTTGTTGTCTCTAAGGATGGGATTCGTCTCGACCCCTGTAAGGTTCAGGCAATCATTAATTTGCCTCCACCTTCAAATTTGCTTCAGATTCAGAAACTCCAAGGGAAAGCAAACTTTCTGAGGAGGTTCATTCCAAATTACGCAGAACTTGCCAAAGGTTATACTCGTCTTTTGAAAAAGGATGTACCTTTTGTCTGGGACCAGGTTGCGCAAGCTTCCTTTGACGCTCTGAAAGATTGTCTAGTAAAAGCGTCATTAATGTACGCCCCGGACTATCAAAGAGATTTTAACCTGTATCTAGCTGCAGCAGATACGACCATTGCGATGGTCTTAGTGCAAGAAGTCGATGGAATTGAACATCCTATTTATTATTTAAGTAAAAACTTAAATGATACAGAAAGTAAATATTCCTATGTTGAAAAACTAGCGCTTGCTGCTGTTCAAGCGATTCAAAGGTTTCGACATTATGTCCTCTTTAGGAAAACTACCGTTCTGTCAGATTGCAATCCCATGACGTATATACTGTCGCGACAGTTGCTTGGGGGCAAATATTCAAAATGGATAGCCATCCTTCAAGAGTTTGATTTAGATTTTGTAAAATCCAAATCGAAGAAAGCTCTAGTTTTCGCGGAATTATTATGCGATCTCCCATCGTCGTCCAACGATGAAACATCAGAAGAGTCAATCGTGGATGAAAATTTGTTTCTGATATCAGTAAGCGATGAGTGGTATGGAGACATCATTGTTTATCTCCAAACCCAAAAATTTAGGCCTAATACCTCACACTCGGAAAGGAAACGTATACGATACCAATCTAAAGACTACATGATCGTCGGTGATACACTTTACCGTCGTGGCGTCGATACGGTTCTGAGGAGGTGCCTTACCCATGAGGAGGCCGAAAAAGCCCTGAATGATTGTCATTCAGGCGCGTGCGGGGGGCATCAATCTGGATATGCAACAGCACAAAGATCTTACGAGCAGGATATTTCTGGCCAACTATGTTTAAAGATTGCATAATAGCTGTCAGAAGTTGCCATGCATGTCAGATCTTTGATAGCAAAACCAGAAGACCACCCGCACCCTTACAGCCGATAGTTGCTGTTGGGCCCTTCGCCAAGTGGGGCATCGATTTCATGCAATGTAACCCCACCTCGACCGGGGGGCATGGGTATATTATAGTCGCTGTTGACTATTTTACCAAATGGGCCGAGGCGATGCCTACATTGGATAACACTGGTGAAACAGCTGCCCTTTTCTTTTTCAATCATGTAGTCGCCAGGTTCGGCGTTCCGCAAGCTATAGTGACAGATCATGGATCGCATTTTCGCAATCACATGATGGTTGAATTAGCTGCCAAACTAGGGCTATCGCACGATAGCTCTACCCCGTATTATCCACAAGCCAACGGACAAGTTGAGGCAATCAACAAGGTCCTAAAGCGAATGTTGCAAAGGATGATCGGGGTTCACAAAAGAAGATGGCATCTAATCCTGTACTCAGCATTATGGGCTTACCGAACCTCGGTAAAGAACGCCACTGGGTTCACACCATTCCAATTGGTGTATGGCCTGGAGGCAGTCTTACCGATCCAGTGCGAAATTTCGTCTCTTAAACTCGCAATTGACCTCCTCCCCGGAACCTCAGAAAAAGAGGCTCGTTTCCTGGAATTGATCCAGTTGGATGAAAACCGTCGTGACGCCGCTTTGGCAAACGAGGCCCATAAGAAACGAGTCAAAGCACAGTTCGACAAAAATGTCAAACCTCGCAACTTCTCTGAGGGTGACTTGGTTTTGCTTTACGACCAAGAATCCGACAAATTAGGAGCAGGAAAATTTCAATCCTTATGGATGGGTCCCTATATTGTTAAAAGGGTGTTAGCAAAAGGAGCCTACGAGTTAATGGATTATGACGGAATACCACTGGCGCAACCCCGTAACGGGTTGTACCTCAAGCGTTACTATGCCTAAATAGTAACCTGAGTGCTTTTGTTGTATTTTGTTTTCGCTAAAATGTTTGTTTCGGTTAAGTAATCCACCTTTCTCGTTTGTTGCAGATGTCGAATTATTCTGATACATATGTGGGATATGCCGACGGAGCGAGTCGTAGTACGCGGAATTTGTCCTCCGCAGCCTGGGCCATTTTTGATCCAAGCGGCGAGTTAGTGAGTTTCAGAGGTGTGTGTATTGGACGATCAACGAACAATATCGCTGAGTATAGTGCGTTGATTGAACTCCTCTCTGATACCATCGCTCATGGTATACGCCGACTAATTGTTAGGCTAGACTCACAACTTGTGATACTACAACTCACTGGTATATATTCAGTCCGCAATCCAGCTATTTATCGTATGTTTCTAAGAGTTAAGATTTTGGAAAGAGAGTTTGATTCAATTCAATACCAACATATTTCCAGAAACTTGAACACATTAACAGATTCATTAGCAAACTATGTATTAGATAGACATTTACAACATATATAAAAAGAGATGCATCGGTGCTATGTAAGTGGATCACAAATAAACTGAAATAAACTCCGAAAATCAAAATATATAAAGCTGTTTATAGTTTGTACATAATGTGCTGTAATCAAAACAAAATTGGTCATATGACCTAGAACTCAAAAAGATGCTAGGGGGCACCCTAGCCTAGTGGTGCTCATGAAAGTACGTCACGGTCTGTGCGATCATGCGCAAGAGACGAGTCCATCGTCTAGGCACGCCAATAGTGTGCCGCTGCAACTGTAAAGGTAACTCGTCAATCTGTACATCCGGAAGACCACGAGTAAGGCTCTCAACCTGCTCCTGCACAGCTGCAAGTATCTCAGTATCACCAAGGTCGCGAATAACAACTCTCCTAGCAGGCTCTGCTGCTGGGGCAGCAACTGGCGATCGTGGACGAGCTACTGGACGAACAGGACCAACATCTGCATGCACCCAAGAGTTTGATCAGTTTTGAACAGTAACATCATGAATAAAAACAATAAACAGTGATATGGTCAGAGATTTTACCAATAGCGCCCCATTGCTCGCCATCCGGAAGCACCAAGTCCGGATCACCTCGGTAGTCCATACCCACATATGGATACTCAGAAAATGCCATCTCCTGACGCTCGAACCACCTAAAGAAGGACTCAGTGAATGTAATATGAGGTTGACCAGCATGCCGGGACATATGGTCAACCCACCTCTGCATGCGTGGCTCGGTCAGAGAAGGCACATCAAGCAAGATGTACTGAGGTTGCATCAATGGGATTTTCTCCAAGACAAAGGCAGTCAGAATAGAACCAAATCCAAAGTTCTTCAGCCCCCCGTCCTTTACCTTGGTCAATTGACTTTTCATCTGAACAAGTACTGCATCACACCAGTTAAACACTTTCGGTTGGAGACACTCCAAGGCGTGCTGCATATAAGATCTGTTGGCAACATGTAAAGCTGCACTACCGGCCATCCTACCAATGGTAAACAGAATGGACCTGAGAGACCTGTCAGTAATGTCACGGATATTGATCTTGCCGTCTTTGCTCGGCTGTGAACCTTCCCGGCAATACTGACGGATATAGTCTCTGGTGGAAGTAGTCCCTCGAGCCGTACCTGACAAAGAAATGGGAGCACCCCGCCTTGACAACCCAGTCAAGAAGTACATGTCCTCTATGTTCAAGGGGAAGGACTTCCCCCTAATCTGGAATACTTGGTTAACAGGATCCCAAGCATCAAGCATATACTGCAGTAAAGAAATCTGTGCTCTCATGCTAGAGATACGGAAGAACTTCAGCAGGCCACAGTTCCGAAGCGCGTTCACCGTGACTGGGTCATGGAGTGCAACCATGTCCTCTGCTTCATGTTCTCGTTCTCGCCATGTAAGGGACATTTTGTCCAAAGTTCCCTACAATCAAACAAGAGAAGGAGTAAGTTCCTGATTTTGATGAAAATCTGGCGAAAAATCATCAAAAAACTCATGCAAAATCAGCTTTTTTAGGCCCAGCGCAGGCAGAGAGTCTTCCCCCTGCTCTGGAACTCAGTCTGCCTTAAGGCTGCCTGAAATACAGCGCAGATTTCGAAAGGGGAACCTGCGCTGATGCCAGGGCGCCCTAATGAAACCCCTGGGGCCCAGAAACTCTGAAAAACATGCATGAAACTGAAAAAGGAAACCATGAAAGTGAAGGGCTAAGGTTTAGCTCCTACCTGGTCCGAACGGCGCCGAAAATCGTCCACAGAATCTCCCGGAATCAGCTGGTGAAAATCAAGGAAGAAGAGGCACCTCCAGAGCTCCAACAAGCAAAATGCAAATGAAATGGTAAATGAGAGGTAAAAACCCCTTTTTATGATTTTTTACACAGTTTAAAGTTAAATATTAGGGTGATAATCTCGTTTTCATGCAAATATTGTCCATTTCTAACAAAATTTGTTGCAGCAATTGAAGATGAAGTACTACATTTGAAAAGAGAAAAGCTAGTAAAAGTAAAAAATTAAATTTGACCATGAATCGAGCAGTTTTACCACGGAATTTATGCTCGTTAAAAAATAGAAAAGTGTGAGCAGAGTTTTTTCGCCAAAGTTCAAGCTCATTAAAAAATGAACCTATCTCGGTAAATAACCATTGCGATCGTAAATTTATAAGCTTTAAAAGCCTTGGTCGTGTTTTCATCCATCACCTCCATTTCATTTGGCCGGTCGTTCACCCCATATGTGTGTTTACCCTTTTTGAGGAACAGCTGCGAAGGGTGATTTCACCTAGCCATCCTTGTGACACTACCGTGATTGGAAAATTCCAATTTGTACCTGGAATCAATTGCTATCCCTGTTTATCACTCGTTCCTCAAAAGACGAGTCTTCTTTGAGCTCTTTTCACTGACTCGTAAAATATGAAAAGTTTGCCGAGTTTTGGCCTTCCAGCTCGTTAAACGACCGAAACGCTATCCCTCATTTAGACTTTAATCTTTTTGGACCTGAGGGATTATTACACAAAAAGATCGAGCGCTTGTCTTGTTCGGCTCGTTAAAAGTACCGAACACTCATCCCTTCTGTATTGTTTTATACTTTTTCGGACTTAAGGGATTAGATGACGAAAAAGTAATTATGGAGTTAACTTTCTGTACTTTTTCAGACTCTCTAAAAATGAAAAGGACCGAGTTTTCTTTGTCGTTAGACTCGTTAAAATGATTAAATAGCGACAAACTTGTCTTTAGACGAGAACGAGTTTCCCTATCGCTAGGCTCGTTAAATCATAGCGATGGGCTTGCCCGAAGGGCAGGTTATAGAACAAGCATATGTTATCCTCCTCAAGCTTGACAAAAATAAAGAGGTACTGGTCAGAAATGAC
The DNA here is from genome assembly GCA_031772625.1 of Pinus tabuliformis. Classification (NCBI taxonomy): domain Eukaryota; kingdom Viridiplantae; phylum Streptophyta; class Pinopsida; order Pinales; family Pinaceae; genus Pinus; species Pinus tabuliformis. The sequence continues at coordinate 315,357,019 of CM062810.1, read as the reverse complement.
TAGGGAAAAATTGGGAGAACATCAAAGTTTAATGGTAGCAAGTCACTCTTGAACATGACACTTTTCCTCCGTACCACATCGGGTTGGGTTGTTTCATTCACCGGTCTCATCGCCATGGTCTTCGCCAAACCATCCACATTTGGGGTAATGCTACCGATCCATCGCATCAGTGTCGTTATATGTTCAAGAGGGGTCATTCTGAAAGTGTCAACCGTGTCCCATCCACTGCCATACATTATCCTTCATCCATTCATGATCGCCACCCTGAATCATATGTCACAGTTTGTTTTCACCTCCACTAAAGTCATTAGCTCCGTTCCGTGTCATTGCTGTGGGATTCATTAAGGCCCTCCTTTGACGGATCGCTTCTTGTCGACTTCAGCTCATTATCCAAGAAGTTGATCTAGGAACACCCCCATCAGTACTTTGAAGCTTGCATGCCTCAATGGCAAGTTTCTCACTTCCGGCGACAGGTATACATCAATGACCTTCGACCAGAAGATTTTGCGTGGCGTTCGACGCCAAGTCCTTTATTCACGCCACGTGAATTGTACTGCAGTACCTTGAGGGTCATCGTCATTATTGGTGATTCCTCTCGCGCTTGTTAACGGTTTTCATTATTGACCGGTAATCAAGCGATGTCTTTCCATGTTCGACTTCAGCGCAATTCTCACATGGATCGACTTGTACTTAGAGTGAAGATCGAACGAGTTTGAAGACCCCGGATCTAGTTTCATCCATCCGGGCTGCGATATATATTCAGGAAATATAAAAGCATTTGTCATGTACATCATTGCAACAGATGATCATCCTATTCAAAGGATGATAATTTCAGCAGAAAATTATCAGTCTACCTTCAGACGATCGTCTGTCATATGTACCAAAATGTATTTATAAAAGCTGAGCATGGGAATGCCCGCCTCAGCTAGATCATGAAAAAAAGAATGAAAAATAATGTATTGTATTGTATTGTATTATAGGGCGCCTCCTCAGCACTGGAACGAACTTCGGACCCTCTAGATAAAGCATTTCACCCGATAAACGGCCTCATACTTTAGGGGGCAACTGTTATAGACATTTTTGTGCCTCGCATCATGGAGCATGAAATGTCAATAATCACAGGGATCCTCAGTCCCTAAACATGTTGTTCTTACCCCTAAAAGAGCAAGGTCATCAAACAACAGCACTTCCAATAAGTTCTCCACCTGAAAACACTTCAAAACAGGCTTATTTTGGATCATGTCAGCTGCTCCACTGAGCTTCTGCGCTGGAATGCAACTGTCCCTCCTTGTACCTGCGCTGGAAGTCAAGATTAATGAAGGCTACCTGCGCTGGGCGAGATTGGCCAAGTGGCACAGTCATTCTGCAAGGTGTCAACTGCCCAGGAAGCTTCCAAACTGACACTTGGTTCATGAGATTCGCCCTGTGATGAGTAAGAGGTACTTGATCACCATGTGTAAGCAAGGATCTCCAAGTGGACTCAAGAACTGAAGATTAACTGAAGAGGGAGAGGACACAAGGCAGCTTCATGTCAGTCTCAAGCTGACTCATCCTTTCTTCTTCTATCCTATATATAGAGCTCTTCTATGAGGTCTAAGGAGGCTGGAATTTTGTGTAAAGCAAGGAGGTGCTGTTGGTTTACAGTTAGAGCTATTGGGTGATTGTTTTACTAGAGGTGAAGAGGAGAGTTCTTGCTGCTGGGGAGGTGCTGCTGGATTGGAGCCATCATTGGTTGTAACCTTCTCAGAACCCTGTTACTTCTATCAATAAAGTTTTGCATGTTCTCCTATATACTTGTATTGCATTGATGTATTGTATTTACATGTATATTTGATTCATCCTAATCCATGCTTCAGTTATGAGTACATGTATCTTGTAGTTTGCTCTCTTGTTTTGTGCAGGATCTGTGTGTAGCTGGACCGGCAAAGAGAGCAAGGAGTTGGGAACAAGAGACAAAGAGAGAGGACAAGGATCGACTAAGTGAAAGACACCAGGTTGGTTAATCTTTCTTCATTCTCTCTGTACTTTCATAAAGGAAATCATCAAAACTTTACTTTCAGTTGTTGCTAAAGACTGTCACCTTTAGAGTAGGGATAGGGTCATCCGCATCGGATACTTTTCCCCACAACACTCGTTAAAACATCGAAGGAGACTAGAGTCATCTTTAGCTTTTTCTCGACTCTTTAAAAGTGAAAAAGCAAGTTGTGTCTAAAGCGTCGTTAACAATTTATTTTAAATGGAACAATCACCCTTTAATTCCTGTGTTGATCTTTAGGTTGAAAAGATGGAGCACACCAACCAAGGAATTCCTCTTGGTGGAAATCCTAGTCCCTTCTCCTCTTGGGGAGATGTTGGTGCGCCCCACATGGCCACATTGTCGCTTCCAGGACTGACAATTGGCCTACCAGTTTGGCTCTTTTCAACCAATGTCGTTCAGAATACCACCATTCCTGAACAGTCAAGTCAACAGTTAGATCAGACAAGAGTTGCCTCCCAGCCTTCCACTTCATCTTCCTCCCCTCCTTCCTCTTCGCTTGATGGAACTGGTCGAACAAAAAACCGGGTTCCTAAGGAGAAGAAGGAGAAGAAGAAGAAAGAAAAGAAGAAGAAGGAGCCTAAGGCGACTGGGGGCAAACAAATGTCATCTAACAAAAATCCACACACATCACTCGTAAGGCCTAAATCGCCATGCGTCATATGCAAGGGAGACCACTTCCATAGTGATTGTCCCTGTATCCCCCGGATACTAAGGGACTGGTCCCCCCATTTGCACAATTCGGTAGCATCGACCTCTGATAGCCATGTCGACTGCTCACCGTTAACTAGTGGGAGTGAAGCCCCAGGACAGAGCGGGAAAGCTAAATTTCCCTGCAGACTGTGTGAAGGCGATCACGCCATCCACCGTTGTCCCTTCTTAGATGAGGCAAAAAGAGTTCTGGAAGATCGCCCGATTTTGCGAGCGCATCTCCCTCCTGGATATCAAAGACTCCTGCCAAGTCCCTCACTAGTTGAGAACCCGGCTGACCCGTCCAGGTGGTCAACCGAAGCACCTGTCATTGAAGATGAACCGTCTGGATCCATGCCTGACGAAAGTCAAAAGGTTGATATGGCAGTTGACCCGGTTTTGCCTTCAGAGGCTCCATCTTCGAATGACACCATCACAGAGGAGAATAAAGACGACACTGTCCAAATTCTCTTCATCAGCACTGACTCTGATGAACAAGGGGGCAATGCCACCATTCCTTTATCGCAGGAAGGAAGTTCATCAGAGCGATATCCGGCCGTATATTCGGTCCCACTGCCAAGCAACCTGGTTGTGTCCTTTGATTGGAACCAACTAGGCAGACCCCGGTTGCCAGCCAGTATACCATTCAGAATTATTTGTCAAATATACAGAATGGTAATGGCTGGCACTATCATTGATGAGGGGGCATCTGTGAGTATCCTTTCCTCTATTGCTTGGAAAGCGCTTGGTTCGCCAGCGCTTTTGCCTAAGATGAGAAGTCTATCGGGCTTTGATAAAGGAACCAATCGACCTTTAGGGATCCTCCCCAATGTGCCTGTTATCACTTAGAACTAAAAATTTGATGCATATAATTTTCTATCCTAGCCCGGGGATAAAGGTCCTTGTTAGTTTAATTTCGTTTTAATTTTCTTCCCTTAGGATTTGGAGTTTTAAAGAGTTTTTTAACTCAAGTCATTCTCAACTCCCATTGGTTCTCCTCCACCCATCATTGTTCTATAGCCACATCTCGTTTTATCTGAGTCACCGTGTCTTTTAGTAATCTCCCAGCATAATTCCCATTTGCCAATTTCGCAGCGCAATCATGATTTAGCAGTTTCGCAGCGCAATCATGATTAAGCAGTTTCGCAGCGCATCATGATTAGGCAGTTTCGCAGCGCATCATTAAAATTTAAAACTAACAGCGCTGCGAAATCATGGATTCGTACTTCCGCAGCGAATCTTTCCCGAAATATCAAGTCCGTTAGGTGAGTCATCAGCCATGTCTTCTCATGTCAGTTCATATATCTCTCCTATCACGTCTTAACGCTCATTGCCACTATCACCACCACTAGATCTGTTGATACGCATGTATTATCATTCCCAAAAAATTTCACCGTGCATAAGCCTTAATGATGGCCGTAAGTCTTGCATGAATGATAAATCTGCAAGATTATGTCTTGAAAGGTTTTAAGCGGAAAGTTTAAATTTCAAGCGAGGCTGATAATCAAGCGAGGCTGATTTCCAAAAGAAGCTGAATCACAATTCCAACCGGAGCTGATAGTCTTTGTGTGCAAAGATTTGGAAGAATCCGTGGAGAAAAAAGAGCACAGATCCGGTAAACCTCTAAGGACTGAACCCGAGGGCCTGGATATAACGCTGAGAGATGAAGGGGTGAAGAAAGCATTCAAAAATGCCGGGTGCTGGAACTTTTGCAAGAAGTTACAAGGAGGGCATGCGCAGGTAACTAAAGAATTTTCACTAAACTTTACTGGTTTAAATTCAAAGGTAGCCATGTTAGAAGTGCAAGTTTCTCCAGAAGCAATATCTGTTGTGACAGAGATCCCAAGAGGGCAAGAGGAATGGTTTAAAAATTTCAAATTTGACATGAATCCTTGTAAGGAGTTTTTAAAGGATGCATATGTAAATGAAGATTTGAGTAGGGGAGTGCCCAGAAATTATGTCAAAGAACATTATGCTCTTTTACTCACCTGCATACAGAAATACTTGACTTGTGAAGGAAGGTATAATAAGGTTTATTCTTACCATTTCAAACTGCTGTTGCATTTCACTGGGAAAGTCTCCTTAGACCTACCTTTTTATTTGTTCCGTAGCTTGAGTAAGATGTGTGATAAGGTGCAGCTGAGAAAAGGGATTCTGAAACCTCTTTGTTTCATCATGGTTTGATTAATTTACCGGATTTAGATGGCCTCCAGAAGATAAACAGAGACTGGAATTCTTTTATTTTTATGGCTGGATTCCAAAGCAAGACTGGCCTCACTCCACAACCGGCCAGAGATTTCACAATAGCTGAGCTCCAAAAAGAGGCAAGAGCCAAAAGGGTTCCAAAGTCACAGCTAAGAAAACCAGTGAAACCTCTTATCATTCAAGATCAACCTCAGCAAATAAATAAGGAAAAGGCTCAGGGTAAAAAGAATGTACCCGAAACAAGCAAATCTGAAGCAGTCTCAAGGGTAAGAACAAGAAGTCAAATAATGAAGGAAAAAGGTAAAGCTGTAGCAGTTGAAGAGAGCCCAGTGTCCAAGGCAAATTTGAATGATTTATTACAGGCCATTGAATTCGAGCAGTCTCTACCAATCCAAATTGAATTGATGCAGTCAGAGCAGGAAAGCACCAAGAAATCCAAGGCCTCAAAAAGGCTTAGATTTGATGTGCCAACTGAAGAGTTCATTTTCAAACCTAGAAGACCTATAACAAGAAGATTCCAGCAAGTAAAGGAGGCACTGCCGAGAACAGAGGAAACAGGGGAAGAGATACAAAAAGACATGGGCAAAACAGCCATTGCATCTCAAGAAGATAATATAGCAGCCATACAGAGACAATTAGAGTCAGCCAAGTATGAGATTGCTAAATTGAAGAAGGCCGCTAGAAAGCATGCAGCCATACATGCAAAATATTATAAAACCTTATGGGAAGGAAATGAAGCTGTAAAAGCTCAGTTGAATTCAGTGGTGGATGGTCATGAACAATTTCACACCTGGACAGTACCAGCCATCAAAGAAGCCAGGTATATCAGGAGGATTAATATGCAACTGAGAGCTGGGAATAGAGCTATGAGGAAACAAATTGAAGAATTGAAGACACAGCTGAGCCGGCTGCCTGCTAAATGAGTTTTTCACTTCAAGTAAGGTTTTGTTTCAAATTTTTGACAAATTTGCTTAAACCTTATTTCTCTAAGGAAATATAAATCCCTGTTCAGCATGTGGAAAGTCGAAGGGAGTTTTTGGCAATCAAATATTTGGTTGATAAAGGTCTCGGGTTAAAGGCAAACTGTTTCAAACAACTCAGCAGTTTCGTAGCACGCTACGAAACTGCTGAAGATGTTTTTAACGCAAATCAAGTAGTTTGAATTATGAGCGGGAATTTTGAAAAGGAAACGCCTAAAGGGAATGCAAGAGATCATCTGAAGCTATCTAACAGTTAACCAGGTCAAGACACGTGGAGATAATATGCATTCGAATCCAACTTTGGATTTTTGTCATAAAGGAAGCATATTTCATATTTATCACACTTCAGGATTGGTAAAACAGTTACAGTTTGCAAAGGTTTTGGATTTCACGTATGCAAACGGTGGACATCACATCAAAGACGTGGCAGTTTGCTCCATTTTGGGATAATTAAAAGATAAAGGATATACTTCGTTGGATCTGGACATGGTAAGGCATACTAAAGACCGATACACAGGGACAGTTTCATATATTTCAAGGTATTGGAAAGGATGTGCCATTAAAGATCAAACATGGAGCTTTGAACATCCGTTACAACCAAACTAAAGGGGAGAAAATGGCAAAGAACGAGATTCATTGTAATTAAAGCCATCAAGCATGTAATATGGAGTTAGAGTCATAGTTAATTTAGAACTCTTAAAAAAACTCCAGTCAGCACTTTATTGTATTTATTAGTCAGTTAAATAGTTGATAGGTGTCATTAGAGGTAGTTATCGAATTCCCCTCATGCTGGAGGAGGAATCTCGATCAGTTAGAATAAGAATTCTATATATAGCTGAAACAACAATGTAATGGGGGTTGGAAAACTTTATGACAGAGCATTGTATTTGACTTATGTAAAGACAGAGTTTCAGTAATAGAATTTGGGCTTTACTTCTCAGGATTCATGAAGGATTTCTATGTTCAGAATGTGTAATCTTGTCCTTTCCTAATTTTTTTTTACAGTTGTCTAAATGTATAATCACTCAGAATTCACTGATTGTGCTCTGATTTCCTGTATGCATTTATAAGCTGTGGTTTCATATGAGTTATGTTCTGAATATTCAAATGCAGAATGCCCTGACTTCTATGTAAAGTCAAGATCCTAGTTTATTGAGGTACTGTTGACTCCATAGGCCCAATGGATACCTGTTTAATGTATTTCCAGCATCCATATTTGTCACAGTTATTTCACAAAGAGTTAGCCATCTTATCTTAAACAAAATCATTAACCCATTTGGAGAGAGCCCTCTCAGGTTGAGGAAGCTAAGCCTCAGCCTAAAGTAGGTCTGAAACAGTTACTTGAAGTCTTCCTGGTCTGCAGCCTTCCAGGCCTGATTTTGAGATAACAGTGCCCATAACATTGAAAGGGAAGACCGTTCAAATGAACGTGATGGTCGTTCAAGGACCCTTGGAGTATAACCTACTCCTTGGACGAGACTATATATATTGCATGGGAGCTGTAGTCTCCTCACTCTTTAGAGTAATGTGTTTTTCGCATGGAGGAAGAGTGGTCAAGCTCGTGGACCAACTTTCGTTTCCCGGATCACGCATCGCAAATAGTCATATACCATCCCTAAATGGTCTATTCATGCAAGAAGTGTCTCAACCCACGGTTCGTCCTCCTGATGAGCGCGAGTAATCCGGGAGGATATGACTGGAACCCAGGGGGCATGCGTCCTGGCCTGCTTCGGCAGGAAAACTTTGGGTATAGGGTAGGTTTCCGCGGGAGAATATGACTAGTCCGTACCCCGTCCGTGGATGGAAGAGGGGTTGTTCTAGAATAGGATTCTTTTGTCAAAGTTACGTGTTTGGCACTAGAGTCATTCACCCTTGTCTATTTCGGTAGACATTGCCGAGGAAGTGTTTTGTTTGAAAGAGTAACGAGACAATATTTGGGTAACCTGAAAGAGGTAAGCCTCTCTCGATTAAAACAAATGCTTTGGCGGAAGAGAAGTAGAGGTAACCTTGAAACTCTGTTTTATACCTGGGGGCATGCAAACCTTTCGGAATGCAAGCAAGGGGCAACTATTTATTTTTAAAATTTTTAGGACCTCTAACCCTTTAAACTCGTAGGATTAGTCGTTTCCAAACTTGCATAAAGAAAGGATGGGGAGCAAAGCTTAGTGAGATGAAGCTCCATAAAAAATAGAATCTTGATGAGACACTCTTATCTTATGACTGGGTATTCGAGCAGTTTTAGCATAAAGTTCATGCTCGTTAAAAAATAAACGCAAGATCCGAGCAGTTTTAACGCGGTCTTCATGCTCGTTAAAAAATAAATATAAGCAGTGAGCAATGTTTCCTCCAGTGTTTAAGCTCATTTTTAACTAAAAAATGAACCTATCCCGGTAAATAACCATTGTGATCGTAAATTTATCAGCCATTAAAGCCTTGGTCGTGTTTGCACCTGCCACCTCCACTTTTCATTTGGCCGATCGTTCACCTCCATATGATTGTTTACCCATTTTGAGGAACAGCTGCAAAGAGTGATTTCACCTAGCCATCCTTGTGACACTGCCGTGATTGGAAAATTCCAACCTGTACTTGGAATCTGCTGCTAACCCTGTTTATCACTCGTTCCTCAAAAGACGAGTCTTCTTTAAGCTCTTTTCAATTGACTCGTAAAATATGAAAAGATTGCCGAGTTTTGGCCTTCCAGCTCGTTAAAGTGATCGGAAGGGCTATCCCTCCTCTAGATTTTAATCTTTTTTGGACCTGAGGGATTATTGCACAAAAAGATCGAGCGCTTGTTTTATTCGGCTCGTTAAAATTATCGAAAACTCATCCCTTCTGTATTGTTTTATACTTTTTCGGACTTAAGGGATTAGATGACGAAAAAGGAATTTTGGAGTTGACTTTATGTACCTTTTCAGACTCTCTAAAAATGAAAAGGACCGAGTTATCCTTGTCGTTAGACTCGTTAAAATTATTAAATAGCGACAAACTTGTCTTTAGACGAGAACGAGTTTCACTATCGCTAGGATCGTTAAAACATAGCGATGGGCTTGCCCGAAGGGCAGGTTATAGAACAAGCATATGTTATCCTCCTCAAGCTTGAAAAAAATAAAGAGGTACTGGTCAGCAATGACTGGGGAAAAATTGGGAGAAAATCGAGAAAACTTTGATGGTAGTAGGTCGCTCTTGAACATGACACTTTTCCTCCGTACCACAATCGGGTTGGGTTGTTTCATTCACCGGTCACATCACCATGGTCTCGCCATACCATCCATATTTGGGGTAATGCTACCGATCCATCGTATCAGTGTCGCCATATGTTCAAGAGAAGTCGCTCAGAAAGAGTCAACCGGGTCCCATCCACTGCCATACATTATCTTTCATCCATTCATGACCGCCACCCTGAATCATATATCACAGATCGTTTTCACCTCCATTAAAATCATTAACTCCGTTCCGTGTCACTGATGTGGGATTCATTAAGGCCCTCCTTTGACGGATCGCTTCTTGTCGACATCAGCTCTTTATCCAAGAAGTTGATCTAGGAACAACCCCTTCAGTACTTTGAAGCTTGCATGCCTCAATGGCAAGTTTCTCACTTCCGGCGACATGTATACATCAATGACCTTCGACTAGAAGATTTTGCGTGGTGTTCGACGCCAAGTCCTTTATTCACGCCACGTGAATTGTACTGCAGTACCTTGAGGGTCATTATCATTATCGGTGATTCCTCTCGCGCTTGTTAACGGTTTACATCATTGACCGGTAATCAAGCGATGTCTTTCCATGTTCGACTTCAGCACAATTCTCACATGGATCGACTTGTACTTAGAGTGAAGATCGAACGAGTTTGAAGACCCCGGATCTAGTTTCATCCATCCGGGCTGCGATATATATTCAGGAAAAATAAAGACATTTGACATGTACATCATTGCAGCAGATGATCATCCTACTCAAAGGATGATAATTTCGCCAAAATTATCAGTCTACCATCAGACGATCGTCTGTTCTATGTACAAAAATGAATTTATAAAGCTGAGCATGGGAATGCCTGCCTCAGCTAGATCATGAAAGCAGTATGAATCATAATGTATTGTATCGTATTTTATTACAGGTCTCCTCCCAGCAGATGGATGAACTCCGGACCCTCCTAGATAAAGAATTTCACCCGATAAACGACCTCATACTTTAGGGGGCAAATGTTATAGACATTTTTGTGCCTTACAGAATTGAGCATGAAATGTTCATAATCTAAGGGATCCAAAGTCCCTAAACATGTTGTTCCTACCCCTAGAGGAACAAGGCTAACTAACCACAGCAATTCACAGAAGTTCTCCACCTGAGAACACTCAAAAACAAGCCAATTCTGGATCATGTCAACTGCTCCATTGAGCATCTGCGCTGAATGTCAACTGCTCCACTGTCTACCTACTTTGAATGTCAACACCAACAAAGGCTACCTGCGCTGAGCGTAATTGGACAAGTGGCAGGTTCATTCCTCAATGTGTCAATGCCCAGGAAGCTTCCAAAATGACACTTGCATCAAGGAATTCGACCGGTGATGAGTAAGAGGTTCCAAATCTCCAAGTGGAAGCAAAAACCTCCAAGTGGACTCAAGAACTGAGAGAGGGAGAGGACACTAGTCAGATCTCAAGCTGACTCATCCTCTCTCCAAAATAACTATATATAGATCTCTCCTCCATGGGATCTAGAGGCTGGAATTTTGTTATTGCAAAGAATTGCTGTTGGTTTGAGACTGGAAACATTGGGTGCTTAATGCTTTGAAGGGAGCTGAAGAAGGAATTCCATTCTGCTGGGAAGGAGATGCTGGATTGGAGCCCTTTGGGTTGTATCTCTTCCTGAACCTTGTTATCAATCAATAAAGCTATCTTGGTTTTCTCCTATATACTGGTGTATTTGTATGATTGCATTAGTGTATTTGATTTACTTCTAATCCTGAATCATTTATGAATATGAATATATGCCTTTGTGTTGTGTTCTTCTCTTGTTGCAAGTAGTTGTTCTCTTGTCACAGGTAGCTGTTCTCTTGTGATCTCGTGGGAATCAAGTAGCTGTTCTCTTGAGCAAGTGAGGAGGCAAGTAGCTGCGAACACCCAAAGAGAAGAGGATCTAGATCGAGGGACAAACGGAAGACAACGGTAAGTCTATCGATCTCCCCTCTTTCACATTTCATAAAGGAAGAAACCAAAATAGTTGTATATGTTTGTTGCTAAGGCACTGTCACACCTTAGCTGGATAGGATCGTCCTGCATAGGAATTTTTCCCCACAACATCACTTAGAATACAGATATACATAGATGCAATACAATTCCCTCATATATAGTGAGGGGTTGCCTTCTAGGGCAAAAAACCCTAAATTAAACATAACGTCTATCGTCAGATCTTCGCCTAATGAATGACCCAGATTGAATACGAAATTACAACATTTTACAAGGCAATTTTACATCTATTGTTAGCTTCGGGGGCACTGCCCTCGATCCCCCCGCCAGGGGAGGCTCCCCAAAGGTCGCTGTCGGCCCCCCTAGACCCCCCTGCAGTGAATATTTTACGGGTAGCATTGCCACCCCATTTTGAACTGGGGTCCAATCCAGTGATACATTTGAATACAGAAGATAATTAGGCTCCACACCCAACATTTCTTATCCTTCACTGCAAAGCCTTCAAGTTGCTTCATGTAGATCTCCTCTTCTAGATCCCTGTGAAGAAACGTTGTCTTCACATCCATCTATTCTACCTCAAAATCAAAAGCAGTAGCAATAGATAAAAGTAATCTAATAGAAGCTACCTTGGAAACAGGAGAAAAAATATCACCAAAGTCATTTCCCGACACCTGGGAATAACCTTTTGCTACCAACCGAGCTTTGTATTTCTCCACCTTTCCTTCTACATTTTTCTTCTTCTTGAACACCCATTTGCTGCCAATGGGTTTCCTTCTAGCCGGAAACTCCACCAGATCCCAAGCCTCATTTTTGTGCAAAGATGCCATTTCATCAACCATGGCCTCTTTCTAGAGTTTTCCATCCTCTGATTCTACTGCTTCCTTCACAGTTTTGGTATCATAATCAGTAATAGATAAAGAAAAATTTGAACAAAAAATAGACGGACTATACCTTTTTGGCTGCCTTCTTTCTCAAACTGATCTTCTCACACCCAGAGTTTGTGGCTCTTCATCTTCTAATTCCTCCTTTGCTGTAGAGTCTAATTCTTCCTCCTTTAGCTCAAACTCTATCTTCTCAGGTTCCTTTGGTTGGACTTCATGTTTAATAACATCTTTCACCTCTCTAAACACTACATCTCGGTTGTAGGCAACCTTCCTTGTTACTGGGTCCCAAAGCTTATGACCCTTTAAACCATCCTTATACCCAATAAAGATGCACTTTTTAGATTTACTATCCAACTTGGTTCGTTTCTCCTTTGGAACATGTACATATGCATCACATCCAAATACTCTCAGATGTGAAAGAGAGGGTTTCTTACCATTCCATACCTCTTGTGGAGTCTTATCCTCCAATGCTGATGAAGGTGATCTATTGACTAGGTAACATGCTGTCTCCATCGCCTCTGCCCATAATTCCTGTCCTAACCTTGCACCACTGAGTATGATTCTTGCCCTTTCCATCAACGTCTTGTTCATTCTTTCTGCAACTCCATTTTGCTGAGGTGTATATGGAGTAGTCTTCTGTCGTGCTATACCACACTTCTTACAGAATTCTTCAATTCCTTACTCCAAAACTCTCTACTATTATCTATCCTCAGGACCTTTATCTTCTTCTCTGTTTGGTTTTCCAGTGATGGAACCTTCATAGGTCCAAACACATCACTGTGCACAAGCTCTAATATCTGTTTCGCCCTCTTACCACTAGAGGGAAAACTCACTCAATTTTGCTTCCCATATACACAATTTTCATAGAAATCAAAATCCAGAGAGCTATTACTCATACCTTCTACCATACCTTTACCATGAATTATTCGAAGGCCCTTATCTCCAATATGTCCAAGCCTTAGATGCCACATCATGGTCTTCTCTCCAGAGACCACTAGATTTTCTGCTCCACTTTCAAGAAGCACATAACTATTGCATCCATCAAAAACAGTGCTACCTTGCAACTTTTACAAAGTTCTAGTCTGAACTCCCCGCATCAATACCAGTGCTCCCTATACCATCTTGCAAGTATCCTTCTCAAACACTATTTTTACACCTGCATCATCCAGCTTGCTTACAGAAACCAGATTTCTAGCCAATGAAGGAATATGTAGAACACCCGGAAGTGTTCTAACCCTTCCTCCTTGCAACTTCAACTTTGCTTTTCCACGAGCAATGATTCTACCCTTCCTATCATCCCCTAAGAATACATCACCGCCATTATATTTCTCATACTCGCAGAACCACTTTCTATGGGGAAGGAAGTGAAAGGATGCACTTGAGTCAATCAACCATGCCTCATGATCTACATGTGTACTTGAAGAAGCCAAGTACACATCCCCACCTTCATATGAGGTGGTTTTTGCTTCTGCAAAAGGAGCATCATCAGATCCCTTTCCTTTGTCAGGAGCTTTAGATTTACAGTCCCTTTTGTAGTGCCCTTCCTTTCCGCATTTCTAGCACACCACATTTACAGGTTTTCCTGGAGATTCAGATCTCCCTCTAGATTTAGATCTCCCACTCGATGACTTATTTTTGTTTCTGTTCTGGGACCGTCCTTGTATAGACAAGGAATCACTATTCTAGCTCTCCATATTTTTCTATCTCATCTCCTCCATCAGCAAGGATGAGACTATTTCATCAAACTGCAAGGTAGTTGCATTGCTACCTATTGCAATAACCAGACTATTCCATGAATCTGGTAGAGAACACAAAAAACTAATGCACTTATCTTCATCTAAAATTTTTATATCAATAGACGAAAACTGACTTACCATAGTATTAAATGCATTCGGATGCTCTGTCACCAAGTCTCCATCTTTCATCCTTAGGTTATACAACTTTTTCCATAGGAACAATTTATTCACCAGAGACTTAGATTGGTACAAAGTCCCTAACTTGTCCCACAAAGCCTTCGTCATAGCTTCCCCTGATACATTCAACAATACTGAATCTGAGACACACAATCATATTGTGCTCATTTCCTTCCGATCCAAGTTCTTTCGTTCTTCATCAGACACTCCCATTGGTTTATGTAGTATACCTAGGGGGGATAATATGGGGTACAAAGAGAGGTACCCAAGGGAATAATGTAATAATGGGATGGGTCATAGTAATAAACAAGGTGGTTAACCCGTATCATGTAAGGGACCACAAATAGTTAGTAATAATGTAATAAGCCCATGGTATTAGATAGATGGTATTAAGGGAACCATAGTAATGACCCATGGTATTGTATGTATGAGGCCTATATAGAGGCTAGAGACTCTCTATTGAAAGATGTCAAGGAATATTGTATGAACAAGCATGTGGCTTGTGGAGTGGTCTCCTTCCTTAAGGAATGATTGTATGGTGTTGCCCTACCTTAAGGGTTTTGATCAATAAAGAAGCATTTCTATCTATATTAAGATCTTGTTATTTTTGGGTTTATTTCTATTATCATATATTTTCAGATCAGATCTATAACACTCTCATTTAGTTTAGTTAGTTTTTATGCTTTCTACTTCTAATGAATTTGATTGTTTTTTAGCTTACTTTTCATTTGGAATGTTGTCATTTTTGTTGCTTACTCTCACTATACTTTCGCATATTGATTTAGATTGCATAAGGTTAATTTGGCTTCAAGGTTTTGGCATTTTCCATTGGCTCTTTTGATCACCTTCATCATTTTACCACCCTCCTTTGGCGACTAAATCTTTTGAGTTATTTGATAACTTTTATTTAACTTGATTTTCATGCCACATCTCCATAGCACATTTCCCTTCAAAATAAAATAAAAAAACATGTAAATATATTATTATGAAATTGAGCAAATATATATATTATATTAACTTAAATATAAATTATATTTATTATATTGCAAACTATATATATTTATTCCCTATTGGTTATTTATGAAATAAAACGTAATATTATAATCCATGGTCACTTATAATAATCCATATTATCCATAAGATAACTTATATCCTACCTAATGTGTTTTCAAATCACTTAAAAAACGTGGTATCTATATTATATATACAAAATACTAAAGGTGAAAAGGGACAAATCAAATATGACTACGGGGACGCCACGTTAAAATTACATAAATAAAATTTTGATATATGAACACTCCACGTTAGCATAAAAAGAAGTGAATGTATCAAAATGAACTATGAGAAGTTATAATACTTGGTTGGCTAAGCTAATCCCATGTGCTCAACTTACTATCCACAAACAACGTAGTTCCATATTTTGACAAGTTTAATATGGCACTTCACCATTTATGAAACAAAGGGTCAGGTTATCACCATACAAACCGAAAGTGCATACATTACTATGTAACTCAGAATTGTGGCACATGGTGAAATATAATCCCACGATATTCAAAGCTTAAATAACAAAAATCCAAAGGCATGGTCACTTGGAATGAGGAAAAGTAATTATACAAATCCACATTATGGAAAAATCATGTTTTTGTTTGATGATTGAATGGAATAAAGGGTTGCATTACATAAGCATTTTAAATCAAGTATATATTATGTGTTCTGAAACTTAAAAATAATATAATATAAAACACAAGTATGAAGGTATATAACAATAAATGTGAACAATAACCATAATTTATTGTAGGTTGTATTCTAATAAATATGATTTTGTTTTATATTAGTATAGATTTATCTTAAACACTGATCTAAAATGAGTTGAGAGGGATCTAATTTTTTTACTTGCAATTTTTTTATAAGTCAAAATTATTTAAATGTTTTATATAGTATTTATTTATTTTTAGATTTTTAAATTTTTTTATTTTGACCTGCATGAGTAAAATTTCAACTTTGATAATGTACAGATATCCTTACACATCATACTAGGCTGCAGAATAAGCCTCTCAGCTCAATGATATTTATGTTGACAGCCTCATAGTGGGCGTAGACTTGACATCCATGCCCTTGACTTTTTCTTTTCCACGATGAACAAGTGAGAACGAAGTTCTATTATTTCACCCAAATCAAGCCATAAACAAATGAAATGAATGCTCACCTCCAATTTCACCATTCAAAAAGCTTTTAGGATCTTAACCGTATGTGCCACCAACATTGTCGAAGTATCAAATCTTATAACTGGCAACATGATATCCGTTTGAGAAAGATTATCAAACCTGTATTGCATAGGATCTCTTTAGGGTGCCATATCACATCACACATTAGTCTCCATGAGAGATCATGAGCTGGCCTCTCAACACCTGTGTATTATTCTTATGGTCATTTCTTATGGCATGACTATTAAACACTTTGCAATATCCAAAATAAAGTTTGTGATACGATGAAGTTATGTTATGAAACCAACTCACAAAAAGATAGAAAAGATAGCTCAACGACTTAGAAATCAGCCTATTCAAGGGGGAAACCTCCTTTACATTACACCAATGAACAATTCTTCGATGATGACAAAACCTCCTTTTTATATATAGGAGTCTAAGGGGTCACAATATAATCAAAGTCGACATAACAATAATAATATAAGGGCACAAAAATAACAATAGTGGGCTTCTCTGCGGTGCAATAATAACAATATGGGGACGATAGGGGCACACCAATAACAATAAGGGCTACAATGAAAATAGTAATGGGGGAATCACTAATATTATAGGGACCTAACATGCCCCTCTCCTTCAAAAACGTGTTTTCCTCAATGCTTGAGTAGTTCTGGATGCTTCTATATAAAATTCTCAACCTCCCATGTGGAATATTCAGCGGGTAAGTTCTTCCACTTGATGAGATACTCTGAAATTGATTGATTTTGTAGCTGTCGAGTTCTTGTTTCTGTGACTGCTTCAGGTTCCAATATGATTTTTCCTTCCTCATCAAGTTCTGGCAATATTGTTTGAACTGGGAGTTTGTCACCTATAACCTTCTTTAAGCATGAAACATGGAAAACTGGGTGCACTCGAGAAGCTGCAGAAAGATCCAATTTGTATAGTACCTATCTTTTGCAACACCTTGTATGGACCATAATTCTTTGGTGATAATTTATTATCCTTCTTAGCTTGCTTGAGGGACATTTGTTTATGTGGTTGTAGTCATAGGAATAGCCAATCACCTACATCAAAACTTCTTTCATTGTAATGTTGACCTGCTTTTTGTTTCATTCTATTATGCGCCAAAGTGAGGTTATCCTTTAAGAGTTGGAGAACTGGTTGTTGATGCTCAATGTGATCTTCCACTGCTTGAACTTTATAATTTTCTCTTAAATATGATGTGATGGATGATGGATGATATCCATAAAGTGCCATAAATTGGTCATTTTCACTGCAGTATGGAAGGAAGTGTTATACCACCATTCAGCTAGAGGCAACCATTTGACCCATTGTTTCTGTTTATCAGATACAAATCAACAAAGATATCCTTCCAAACATTTGTTTACTATCTCAGTTTGTCCATTAGATTGAGGATGATAAGATGAGCTATGAGCTAATTGAGTACGAAGACAAGAAATTAATTTTGTCCAAAAATTTCCAGTGAAAATGGGATCTCTATCACTTACAATAATCTTTGGGTTTCCATATAGCTTTTGAATTGTTTCCATAAATGTAGTTGAAACTGTACATGCTTTAAATGGATGAGATAATGCACAAAAGTGTGCATACTTGGTAAGTCTTTCAATTATCACCATGATAACACTCTTTCCTTTGGACTTGGGTAAACCTGTGATAAAATCCATTGAAACCTCCTCCCCACATTGGCTTGGAATGGATAAAGGTTGTAATAAACCTGGGGTATTAATTATTTCAACTTTATTTTGTTGGCAAACAAAAGATTCCACTTCAAACTTTTGAATATCCGATTTAAGGCCATCTCAAAAAAATTCCTTCTTAACCCTGTGGTAAGTTTTTAGGATTCCTGTGTGCCCTCCTAAAGGAGAGGTGTGCAATTCCATAAGAATATTTTGTTTGAATTGGGAATTCTTACATAGGTATAAGCGATCGTTGTACCATAACGAATAATTTTCCAGCTAAATGTATCATATGTACTGGGATCTTGTTGTAACTTTTGAATGAGTGCCCACACATCTTTGTCATTCTTCTATTCATCCCTTGCTCCATTTATCCAATCTGGTTGGATAATAGAAATGGCACAAAGAAATGCTTCCACATCCTCATCCTTTCTTGAGAGTGCATCTGCCACAACATTTTGTTTCCCTTTTTTGTAGATGATTTCAAAGTCATAACCCAACATCTTTGTGACCCATTTTTTTTCTCTTCTGAAGATAATCTTTGTTCTAAAAAGTATTTAAGACTATCATGATCCATTTTTACCTTGAAGTGTCTTCCGATTAGGTAGGGTCACCATTTCTTAAGTGCATGTAATATTGCTAACATTTCCTTCTCATAAATAGCTTTGTGTAAATACTTTCCTTTGATTGGACGACTTTCGAAAGAAATGGGTCTTTCTTCTTGCATTATAACAACACCAATTCCATTTCCCGAGGCATCACATTCCACAATAAAGATTTTTGTGAAGTCCATCATAACTAAGACCGGTGCTTGGAACATTGCCTCTTTAAGATGTTCAAAGGCCTTCGTTGCTTCTGGAGTCCATGAAAATACATCTTTCCTACATAATGTTGTTAGAGGTGCTGCTATTCTCCCATAATTCTTAACAAACTTGCAATAATACCCTGTCAACCCGAGAAATCCTCGCAGATGCTTTATAGATGTGGGGATTTTCCATTTCTTAATGGTTTTAATTTTGCTAGGGTCTACCTTAACACCTTCATGAGATAGAATATGACCCAGATATTCCACCTCTTGTACTCCAAAGAAACATTTGGAGGTTTTTGCATATAATTGTTTCTCCTCCAATAGTTTAAGCACCATGTCAACATGTTGAAAAAGATCCTTCCAAGACTTCTTGTAGATTAGTACATCATAAAAAATTACTAACACAAATTTTCTAAGGGTTTGAAAATGGAATTCATCAAACCTTGAAATGTGGAAGGTGCATTGGTAAGGCCAAAAGGCATGAGCAAAAAATCATAATGGCCCTCATGATTTCTAAATGTTGTTTTCAAAATGTCTTCAGTCTTCATTCTGATTTGATTATATTCTGAATGAATATCCAACTTGGTGAAGTAAATTGATCCATGTAATTCATCCAATAATTCATCAATGACATGAATAGGAAATTTATCTTTAATAGTGCGCTTGTTGAGCTCCCTATAATCCAGACACATGCGCCATGATCCATCCTTCTTGTGAACCAATACTAATGGAGCAGAGAAAGAACTTTGACTAGGTTGAATTATAACATCCTCTAGCATTTCTGCAACCATATGTTCAATTTCACTCTTTTGGGCATAAGGATATCTGTAAGGCCTGATGTTTGGAGGAACACTTCCTGGAATCAAATGAATAGCATGATCATGATCACGAATAGGTGGGAGTCCTTTGGGAGTCTCAAATAACTTGGAATGACTGTCCAAGGCTTTTTGGAGATCTAGAGAAATAGATGATTTCGATGTGGGAACCTCTAGTGAACATAATTGTGCAATTATGCCTCATGGTTCTTTCTTTAGGAGCTCTTTCATTTCGTTAGAGTTGATTATCTTTCCTGGTTTCCCTGCGATACCCCTTAATTCAACCTCCTTTCCTTCGAAAGAAAATTTCATGAAAAGTTCTTGAAAATTTAAAGCTATTGTACCCAAGGATTGTAGCCATTGGACTCCTAGTACAACATCAACACCACCCATTGGAATGGAAAGCATTGGGCTATTCAATACATATTCTCCCATGGATAGCTTGATATTATGGCACTTTCTAGAGCAATTTATGGTTCCTCCACTTGCAACCATCACTTGACACTCTGGTACTCGATATAGGAAGCAATTAAATTCCTTGGCTATCTTGCAATGAATAAAATTATGGGTACTGCCCGAATCAATCAACACTATTACCTTTTTCTTCTTGATATGTCTTTCTATCTTGATAGTTTGAGGAGTGGTAATTCTGGCCAATCCATTACAAGATATGGTCGGATCCATTTCTTCTTTCTCTAGGGTTTTTTCCTAGTGTATATCCTCTTCTTTTGATGTTTCTTGTTCCTTTTCTTCCTCCTCTTCACAATATATGTAAAATAATTTCTTCTCAGCACACTTATGACCTTTAGTGTATTTTCTATCACAACTGTAACAAAGCCCTTTTTCTCTTTTTTCTTCTAACTGTAATGGTGTCAACCTTGTAGGTTGTGTAAGGCTAGGGGAAACAACACTTCCATCTTTAGAAATGTGAGTGGTAGGCTTCCTTGTTGCCATAATTTTTCTTTCCATTTTTCTTGCCAACCTGAATGCCTTCTCCAATGAATCAGGTTTCCAAAGGTGAATCTCATGTTGGATGCTAACCTTTAAATTCCATATGAACACATCAACCCTATGCTCCTCTGGAATATCTTTTACCTTTATATTCAATTTTTGGAAGTCCTCAATGTGCTCCATTATTGAACCCTTTTGTTTGAGATTTATCAATTGGCTAAAAAAAGTGTTTCTTTTTGTATCCTCATAATGTGCTATCATTTCATTCATAAAAATTTCCCAAGTGATAATTTGTTTACGAGACAAAAGCCATCGATACCATACAAATTGATTTGGTTCCAAATATAAAGTTAAAATGCGTACCTTTTGTGTGTTTTTCACACTATGAAGATCGAAATATTTCTCCATTTGTAGTATCCATGTTACAGGATCCTTGCCATCAAACTTCCTCATATCGATCTTTGGAACATGGTGGGTCTTTGATCCAACGTTAGAGTCTATGAATTCATTATTAACATTTATTTTGTTCTCATCGTGAGTTTCCTTTACTACCCTTTCACCATTAGTAAGCATTTATTGTAGAAACTTTTTCAAATCTGTCTTTAATTCTACCATGTTGCCTTTAAGTTTTTCTTCTAAACCATCCATCTTAGCTTCCACACCTTTCTTTAAACCATCTATCTTAGCTTCCATGCCATCCATCTCAGCTTCCATGTCATTCATCTTAGTTTCCACGTCATTCATCTTAGCTTCTACGCCTTTCTTTAAACCATCCATATTACCTTCCATTACTTTTTGTGAGAGTGAATTTTGTTGCACTTGGTCTCGTAATTTCAATATATCATGTTTCATTTCTTCCTCTTCTTCATGAGTCATGCTAGATATTTCAGGTTTCTTACTAGGTGTTTCCGTTTTCTTTCTTTGGGGAATCAATGAACAATAATTATGATTCATTATGCCCTTTGAATTCCTTCAAACTATTTTTTCAAAGCAAACTTATGCAAAATTTTAAAACAACTACACACATTTTTTCACTTTGTAGGAGCTCGATATTATATCTGATGTATCTCTGAAACTTTGGATCTCCAAGGTCTGAAATTGCGAACTAAGATAGCCCTCTGAGTCCTCTTTCTAATTCCACCAGTCTGATCAAAATTGGATTCTCCAAGAAAGAGTTATGTACAATCTCCCTAGATGACCAAATTATACACGTTTTGAATAGAGCGAACTTGTATGAAGTGACACGTGTCACTGTTTCAAACTTCTGACCTGAAAACAATGCACAGAAAACTATAGTCCATCCTCTTTCCGTAACTTCTTATGAACTTTCAATCTGATACTCAAAGAGAGAGTTATGATGATTTTCCTAAGGTCACCTGTTTGGGATGTATTTCGAGAGCCTGCAACAACCCTAACTTCCTTGGATCATATCTCCAAAAATATAGTGAGATAAGATTTGAAATTCGGACCTGAGGATCATCGAGATTTCATCTCAAATTGGTTTCTTTTTAACGTATGAAACGTCGCAGAAAAAACGTTATAGGGAAAATTCCACGATGACTGGTTTTGGAGCAGCGAAACCCTATAATCCAAAGCTCTGATACCAAATGTTATGAAACCAGATCACAAAAAGATAGAAAAGATAGATCAGTGACTTAGAAATAAACCTCTTCGAGGGGGAAACCTCCTTTACATTACACCAATGAACAATTATTTGATGATACAAATGACAAAACCTCCTTTCTATATATAGCAGTCTAAGGGGTCACAATATAATCAAAGCCGACATAACAATAATAATATAAGGGCACAAAAATAATAATAGTGGGCTTCAATGGGGCACAATAATAATAATATGGGGACAATAGGGGCACAACAATAATAATAAGGGCTACAATGACAATAGTAATGGGGTAATCACTAGTATTATAGGTACCTAACAAGTTATAACCATTTTCTAATTTACATTATCAAAATAATTTTATTGTTGATACTAAAGTTTTAATAATGGTGTTTGCTATTCACAGGTTTGACAACATCTTGAACCTAGATGCCACAATTTGTCACCTATTTGGGGTGCCCTTCTAAGAATCTCTGGAAGTTAATTTGCAAAGGTTTGAGAATAGTCCAAAGACAATTTCGGAGGAAAACCACGAGGGATCTAATCGGCCAACATATTGAGATTCGATCTTCCTATTTAAAGAAAATTGTTTAACAGAACCAAACGATGGTCGCTTTTATATAATTATAAAATGGCTGTTGAAAATGATAGTCGAACTAGATTCTGGATTGAGGTTAAGAATGCTAGTATCATCTTGAGGAGTGGAAGGATTAGCCTTCACCCTAGGTTCCATGAACCATTCCAAGGTTTCCTCTAGTGGATCTGAATCATGAGAGGTGGATGAAGGTTCAAGGGACAAATCAATGATATTATTTACAAATTTCCCCACTTCAACATTAATGCATAGAGGCACCCCAAATAGTATTGGAAAAGGAGGAGGACAAGGAGAAAAAGGAATATTAGGTTCCTCCTTTGAAATTAGAGGTGTCTCATGATTTACAAGAATTGGGGAAGAGGAAACATCAGGGGGTTTAGATTCACCATGAAAAGAGATATGAACCAAATGCTCAAACTTTTGTTTAAATAAATCCTAATATGTGTCTTCTTTCAGAAATTCACAATAGAGGTGAAGGAATCAATCAGAAAACACTACAATTAATTCATTAGATTCATTCTTAGTTGATTAATTCTTTTAAGGAAATCTTGATAATAATACCTATCAAATTCTAAATGAAGCTCCTTGATGAGGTGTTCAAAAGAATGGATGGAAGCTGGTGGTAGGGTATGAAACCATTGCTTAACTTGACCTTGTAGTATGAGGCAGAAAATAATACAAGCCACATATTCACAGTCAATTTATAGTGTTCAAAGAACTTAAGAAAAAGAGATACATCCTCAGTAATGGATGTATCACCCTCACTATCAAACTTAAATAGAGACAAGTCGTCAAGTTGTTCCGTTGAGATGAAAATTTTACTAGGGAATATGTTAGAGAAACATTATGGGATTGTGATTTGTGGATGAGCCATTTAAGATAAGAGATTCAAAACAGACTTAACAGGCACAGCTTGTCATCTAGCCCTCCTTCTAGCACCATTTGTTGATGGTGTTAGAAATCCATCAACGAAGGTGGGTCTCCTCGATGAAAAGTTTCAATCAGACTTCTCACCATTTGGTGTGGGATCCCTTATGGAAATAAAGCTCGATTGCCATATGTTATTAGATATTTTCTTTGGCTACGATGGTGTTGGCTTGAGGGGGCTTGACCCAGGTTCAGCATTAGTTAGCCAAACAAATCCCTACACTACTAGCCCTTTCGGCATGAGCTCACGGAGTGCGGATTGAAGTCTCACCCGAAGAAGTATGGGGGATGCTGGAACCAAGTTTCCACACCCTTGAGATGGTTTTGATGTTGGTTTATTCCATCTATACCTGCCTTCATGTAGGTTTCCTTGCCCTCTATTCCACCCTTCAGTACCTTCGTGAAAGGGTACAATTGGATTTTGCACAGCTCTAACTTGCTGCTTAGGGACTTTCGCGCTACTAGGGCAGCGAACTGCGATATCTCCACACTAGGCTAAGTGTCTTACTTATCTTATTAATCGATATTAGTTATCTTTGCGTAAATAGATGTTCTTACTTGCATTCACTTAACCAACACATTTACATACATTCGCACATCATATAAGAATTATAAGTGAAATTCATACTCAACATAACAAGATACATAAGCAGGAAAGAAAGACATAGAAATTGTAGAAGACTTCTCTTTATTGATAATTTCAGACGATTATAGACTCGACCCACCCTGCGCACTCAGCTGCAGGGGTCTACGCACTCAGCTACAGACTGCTACCCTAGGCCTCTGCGCACTCAGTTGGAGAGCCTCTACCTACGCTACAACCCAAACTTAGACTTCTTACTCTAAGCTATGACTCTCTTCCTCCTATTCTGTATTGTTCTTTCCTCAAACTACTTAGAGCTTAGCTTTATTTATACAATCCCATGGTTCGCGGACCATGCATAGATCTTTTACAGCTGACATTACATTTCCAAAATAAGGGTAGACAAATCTATGACTCTTTAACACCTATGCACTCCATGACCACAAAATGCAGAGTCTTTACACTTGGATTACAAAATTTGACCAAAATATGGGCTTTTAGCCCCAAAATTTCCCTTGGGGGATCCCGCACCCAACAGGCCCCCAACACAAAAATCGTGACTCGCACTCGAGTCACTTTGAAGGCGCAGAGATATTAGCACAAAGACCTCCCAACTCCGTTTGGATGACCATGGCCTTGGTAGCACACTGAGTGACCACCTGCTAGACTTCTTCCACTCTCTTCTCGATGATTGTCGCTGAACTTCTACCCTGAATCTTTTTATGAGTTTCCTGCAGTGTCGCGAGATTCCCTTCAATGGAAGTTGTGATTGTATATGCCTCATCTATCCATGGTTGTGGGCGCGCTTTTACGACCGCTTCTTTCTGCTGAGCAACATCCACCTGTTCCTTAAGCGCCTTTGCCTCCTGCATCCGTGTGAGCCTCTTTGTAAGGGTGACCGTCTACACAGTCCCTTTGACCTTGTCATATCTTTGTTGTAGCTTGTGCTCCTTTGTCTCTAGGTTCTCTACATTCGGGTCCTCTTGTAGGGTGGTCAGGACCTCGAATAACTGTTCAAAAAGTCACGTGCAATCTGCTATTGCATTGTCAACCCCCCAACTACAATTATGCGATCTGCAGGTTTAGCTCCAGCTGAATCCTGGTCTTCTCTATCTGAGCGTTGTGCACCACTATGGCTAACTTGCAGACACGTGCCTCAACCAGTTCTTCTGCCTGAATGTCCAACTCCGAGACCATTTAGCAGGCTTCCTCCACTACCTGCATGATTTGCTTATTCTTTTCCACTCCCTCATTGCATTTCAGGCCCAACTGCTCGATATTGATGCGTTGCTCGCTCATCACCTGGAGAGCGCAACTCACTCGGGCCCTAAGTTTCGCGGTGACTCCATCCTGCAAGAGGTGGAGCATTACCAAGGGAGCACTACCATATTCAATCCCACCCCTTTCAGGCTGCTGACAATGGGCCTGTCGGCCTCATTTTCTATAGTAAGTGCCCCATCTGGTAGCAGTATCGCATTGGTCACCCTTGTGCGCAACATCTCCGCGGCAACTGAAGTGTCGATCGCAAGGCTGGTGGACACTATGCCAGCCTGTGGAGTGCGAGACTGCAACTCCTGCAGCTCCATCTGGAGAGCCCATAATACCAATTACTGCTGCTCTTCAAACTGTTGGAGGGCCACCACGGTGACATCCCTCACAGTTTCTCTAATATCATGCAAATCCCCCTTAGTGAGGGTGATTGGGTCCAAGAATGTCTTTGAAGCCTTGGTTTTCTTTCGTGACACTACCTTCTCTTGTGGGTGCTGATGCTTGAGTTGGGTGGACGTCATCTGTGGGTTAGTGCCACCTTGTTCTATCAGCTCCTTTGTTTCTGCCTCAGCCTTGGGTGAAGGTGACTTCTGTCCTCCACACTCTTCTCCCCCTGTCTCCTACTATTTTTCCAATTTTGCAGCGTCGCGTGGTGCCTGGGTCTTAGCCTCCACTTCCTATTTTCTGCGCTCTTTAGCCAGCTACGCCATTTTGAGCTTTGTTTCTTCCTTCTTACGTTGTGCGGTGGACTTGTCTGTTTCCACCGCAGAGCCTATTGCAGCATGCCACTCCAGTGGCCAAGACTCGAGGACTGTAAAGATAACATCATCTGTTGCCAGATAAGGTAAGTTATGCCATGTCTTCATGGGGTCCTTCCGCACCTTGATAAAGACATGGTGGAAATCCACTTTTAATTCTACGCATCCTTTTATGTGCTACGCATCCTTGGTCGCCCACAGCAAAGCATACTTCACTGCCTCTGGAAGGTCCAACACAACCAAAGGGAATTGGCTGTCTTTTGGTAGCTCTCATGCCATCAGTACAATCAACAGTAAGAGCCACGCATAGTGGAATGTCTTGCCCTGATCCTATGCCTCGCGACAGTTCGCAAGGAACTCGCCGCATAGATAATTTGCCCAGTTGAACTAGAATCCTTCAGTGCATTGGGCTAGTAGCGCAATCATAAGGATGGGCATCTCATCCGTGTGGCACTTCTGCATCAGCTTCTCTACTAATACTTGAGTTGCTACTTTGACTGCAGGGTTGCTAATGCTAGAGATGGAATATCCCCGCTTGTTCTTCCCCAACCTGAATTTATACTTCATAGCTTCCGCGAGGGCCAACTCACCACCTTTTACTTCTGATATATTGGCTGGATCCTCCCCTGAGTAAGGCAACCGTGTGATCTAATGGATCAAGTGGTCCGTGATGGAAATGGGCTCCTCCAGCAACAAACGCCCGTCACACACCAAGCAGAGCAGCTGCTTGATGATGAAGACAGTCACTAGGGCACGGTGGTAATGCGATACCCAAATTAGGTTGAGCAGCCTGACTTTCTCTACACCCTTGAGCCATGTCCACATCTCTAATTCGATCGTTCCAACAGTTGTGTCAATCCATCGGTGCATTAGCTACTCAGTTGCTAAATGCGGGAATTTCTCGTGATCTGCAAAGTCCCAATCTTTGAACTTTAGTACAGGAACCCACCCTAATTGCGGCCCCTCAAAAATAATGTCATCCGGGAGCAATGGAATTTGCAGGGAGCTCTTGCTCTCGTCTATGTCCTTTAGCACCTTGGCTTTGCCCTTACATGGAGGAACATATTCTGGTAACCTGGTAATAGGGTTCGCATCCTTGGTTTCAACTTCCATTTCCAAATCCTCCTCATTCGCTAGGATTTCTTCAGATTCTTCCTCGTATACCTCTAGATTAATGGCCTTCCCCTTTTCCTACAAAGTGAGCTTGGTCCTCTGTGGGTTTCTTGGTGAGATGCGCACCGGTAGCATAGTCTGCTTATCCTTCTTTGGTCTCGGTGTCTTGGGTGATTTAGGGACTTCGACTATCATGTCAGCACTCTCTGGGGAAGCTTCTACTACCTCAATTTCCTAAGCAGCTTCCTCAGGTGTCGACATCATTCTATTTAAGCAATCTCTCAAATGCTGAAATTTCTCTCAAAGCCTGAAAATTTGCACGGTCCATACACATGTGATAACACAACAATTGAATTTTAAAAATGCCAAGTGTTTTTCGCTAGGCAGCCACCTGTGATATATAGGGCCTTTTGAATTCAAATCTGACCATTGCCCCCACATTCAGCACATTAATTCTAGATTGGCGGCAGATTTTCAAGAATCTAATCCATAAATTTCGCCTTAAATGCCTGCTGCCCACTCCATTTGGCCACAATCTGACCATCAAATCGTGAAAAGTGACTTTAACGATCACTTTCCGGTGGACCTACGTGCTATTTTCACAAGTAGCATAACTCCCTTCATGCTGTCGTGGACCCTATGACACTTCCCTGCTTCATGTAGCTCCCCAATCCAAGCAGTGTAGTTTATAGTCTCGCACCTCCTTTCAGCTGCCTGGAGCACTAATACTGTGATACTTTCATTTAGTCATATGGCCAGACCACCGGTGTATGGGTTCAAGCGACTGCCATTCACCTTTCCTGAGAAGGGTTCTCCATTTAACTTGACCATCTGTACCGCTCCTTCGTTAGTAATCTTCTTAATAACATAAGGCCCTAACCAGTGCATCCTGAATTTTCTGGGGAATTTATCAAACTTACTATCATACAACAAAACCAGATCATTTACCTTAAATGTGTGCAACTTGATGTGTTGATCATGCCATGCGTTTTCACACTGCTTTTGGACCTATTGGTGAAACCCAACCAAAAATCATTCTTCTTCGAGCTCATCTAGTTGTGCGAGCCTCTCTTCCAAGGCTCCGTGATCCATCATACATGTGAGTGCCACTATGCACAGATTAGGCATGATGTATTCCATAGGCATTACAACTTCCACAACCATAGACAAGCCTAAAAAGGATTTGTCCTGTCAGCTTTTTGCATGTTGTTCGATAAGCCCTCACTACTGCAGGTATGTGCAGGTCCCAATCATTTCGCTGAGCATTGAAAACCTTGGTCAGTACATTTTCAAGCACTTTTTTGAATGCCTCCACTGTCCCGTTAGCCTATGGGTGATAAGATGTGCTCTTTTGGTGATACACCTGAAATTCCTCCGTTAGTGCGATGATCGTCTCATTCAGGAACTGCATACCACGATCACTCATCAAGATCCTTGGACATCTAAATCACGTCAGTACATGCTCAAATAGGAACTTTATAGCCATCGTGCTTGTGCAATTCTTCACTGGCTACGCTTCTACCCAACGATTCAAATACTCCGTCGCAGTGATAATGTACCTCGTCTTTGTCTTTCATTGAGGCTGAATGGGTCCTACAAAATATATTTCCCACTTCTCGAAAGGTTGCAACATCATTTGTGGATTCAAAGGAATTTCATCCCTCCACGATGGCCTGTGTATTCTTTGACATACATCACACACCTTGCAATATTCTTTTGAATCCTGATGAAGGGTTGGCCACCACAACCCGGCGCGTAGAATCCTCTGCGCAGTTTCTCTCCTTACATAATGTCCTCCCGCGGTGCTCCCATGAGCATTTGCGAGGATGCTGCTTCATTCAAACTCAGGTACATATCGTCGCAATATATCATCAGTCCCCATCTTGTATAGATGCCCAACAATGACAGAGAAATATGCCGCGCACACCAATAATTACTTTTTTCGCTGGACAAAGTATCCTTCCGATGCAGTTCCTGTTGTTAGGAAGTGTATGATATCCTCGAAATGACCATCCGCAACATGCACTGCAAATAGCTACGTGTCAGGAAATACTTCTTCCAAGTTAGTAGGTTCCTCCCCTGTTTCGAAGCGCGACAGATGGTTTAGTCCCGCATTCAATCATCTAGGCTTCACAACGACTTCAAAATTGTACTCTTGGAACAATAAGAGCCATCTGTAGATTCACCCACCCAAAACAGGCTTATTGACTAGGTACTTCAACGTAGAGTGATCCGTATACATCTTAAAGTGGCCTCCTAGAAAGTAGTGTCAGTACTTCTAGAGTGCATACACCATAGCTAGCCCCTCACGTTCAATGGTAGAGTAGTTCTTTTCTACTTTGGATAACCTACGGCTTGTGAATGCGATAGGGTGGTCCAAGCCAACCATCTTTTCTTTCAATATATCCAAGCTTTTCTTACAGTCATCGTTCTAGCAGAATGTGGCATCCTTCTTCAACAATTTTTCCATCGGCGTGGTGATCTGGGTATGATAGAACAGGCGCACCCACTCAGGTTGTGGCTTTTCTCCATAAGCCTACATCCATTTGGCCAGATGCATGTGCAGATCATTAAGCCCATCATACTTATTTGTGAGTCACATCCTAGGCTTCCCAAGTTGTGCTCTCATCATCCTCCTACATTCGTGCCAATCATCAAAGCTTCCCTTGTGCATATCCCACCATCTTGCGGGCATAGCGTGCAATGCCCAGTCCAAGGCCTGGAAGCGTTGCTTTTCTGGAACCTCTCTTTGAAATGAATCCAAAAAGATATCTACCTCATTTAGACCATCATAGCTAGGTAGGTTTCTTACCTCTGATGACACACATCGCAACGACTGGGTCATCATGTTGCAATTCAGCGTAGTTACCTCATGTAACCGATTCTGCCAGCGTTCTATTTCTTCTTTGGAGTTTGAAGTGCAGGAACTCTCGCGATCCCATGTAATCCATCCATCTGCGGTGCGATTCACCCAGTCTTAGTCTCCCACTGTTATCTTATAGATATAGTCCAGATTGTCATCACTCTCATAATTGCGGACTAGTTCCATATAGCGCGATCCTTCAACAGGATCGAGGAGTATTATCATGTGTAATGATTTCTTCTCAAAGATCTTCTTTCACTTCTTCAAATTGATTACCCCATTCATATCAGTTCCCAGTTAGTTCCCAGGAGCACAGAGTAGGGATTGTTGTCATCCAAAATCTCTATTACTTCAAAATCTTCCAGCACACTCGTTCCCTCAATATCCAATGTCACCCCCTGCAGCCACCCCATGGGTATGATTTTCTGCTGATTTGCCATCCTTAGCTGAATTGGAGACCATAGCAGTGCAAGTCTCCCCATTCACTCCCAAGTCTATTTTGGCAGAACATTCACATCCGACCCCAGGTCTAAAATGACCTGATCTATTTCATACTCTCCTATTTGTGCGGTCAGTCTCATCTCCCATCCCATCCTTGTTTTATGCTTGCTAATTTTTGCACTATGCGCGGCTCACCTGGCACGGTTCTAGCGCATCTATTGATGAGTTCTTGTAGCCCTTTTACATCCTTACTGTCACGCAGTAACTTCATATAGGTTTTGAGGAAAGTTGTGAGCATAGAGGGGTCCATCTCCAGCTCAGGTTTATCCTTGCTTCCTAAAGTGGAGGCCTCAGCGAAGCTCTTCTTAGTTTCCATGAAGGCTTCCCGAGCATGCTCCAAATCAAACTTAGCCTCTTTTTTCGGGGCCTTGCAAACCCATGTGCTATCTTCTAGCTATTTCCCCTTGTCATCTCCCATCGTGATTCCACTCCATAGCACTATAGTTACATTCAGATCTTCCTCGTGGCTCATACCTCATCATCTATAGGTTCTGAGTCGGGGGAGGTAGTAGCGCCCCTTTGTCATGTATCCTAGCTATCAATGTAGGACAATATTCTATTTCATGATAACAAAATGTGCAATATTTGCACGATAGATGCGTTGGATTAGCGCAATTGTGGGCATAATGTCCTGGTCCTTGGAAATTGTAGAAAATCAACTATCCTTGACCTATACCAGGTCCTCCTCTGCCTTAGCCTTGTCTGCACCCCTGAAATCCTGTCCATGCCATCCCTGCATTCCGTTCAAGGGGCCGTGTTTCGGCCTGAACCCTATAGGCAAGAGTTCTATCCACCATCAATTCATAGCTCCTGTAAGTACGCTCATCATGTCCTATTGACCTACAAAAGTTGTAGAACAACTATTGCAGTGCTTGTACATACTTCTGTAGCAAGTGACAGTTATCTGTGGCATGTTTTCCGGCTACCTGACAGATAGCACACCATAAAGCAGGCACCATGCTAGGTCCTGCTTGAGCTTCTAGCCTTAAAGGAATCGATCCTCCTCCTACAATGTAATTTGCAAAGACCGAGCAATGGTCTTTGTCATGACCTTGACTCTTACATTTCAAGAACCTTCACACTTTGCATCTCAAGGCACAGATTCTTCAGCTATGCTTGAATCTGCTGAATTCATAGGTTAATTTCTTGCATCAGAGTCTCATTTAGTCTCATGGAAATCTCCAAGGCCTCTGCCTGAGTTGTTATCATCTATTGCGACAACGCACTCTTTAAGTGTGGTAGTAGTGAAGCCACAAACTAGTCACGATGATGTCCATTTGTCAAGTTCTTGTTGGCTTCACGAATCGTACATTTCAGCCTCTGATCTAGTTTCCCAAGGCATCTTGCCTAGTTGCATCACGATCTCTTTGAATCCCACTGTTATCACTCAGGTTGTCCCTGAAGGTTAGGAAAGGGATACGACCGAGGTAACCACAAACCAACTTTGGACTGCAGGTTCCAGCCAACCTGCAATCAGAGAGGGCTCTCTCTTTTAGATTTAGCTTTGTTTGAAAGGATTTTAGGCTAGGTCTTGGGTTCAGGGGGTTATTTGTTTTGTTTTGGTGGGAAAATTGACACTTTCAGGTAGAGAGGCAGG
Organism: Pinus tabuliformis; assembly: GCA_031772625.1. NCBI lineage: Eukaryota > Viridiplantae > Streptophyta > Pinopsida > Pinales > Pinaceae > Pinus > Pinus tabuliformis. The sequence goes on along the minus strand of CM062810.1, from coordinate 315,324,836 downwards.
GTATAGTCTGAATGTTTCAAACCATTGGGCGTGGAGTCGAGGAGGGGAACTGCAGGTGCGTCTCTTTAATAACAGTGAGGGAACATGGAGCAAGATAGCTGAGGTTGAAGCAATTTTCAGGTTTAAAGGATGAAATGAATGCTAAAGAAAGAGAGGCAGTTAAGAATCTCTCCAACAAATTAGCAGAGAAAGTAACAGGGCGCTACCTAAGGGCAGTTAAGAATCCCTAGATAATTGGCCAACAGGTGAATTGGGGTAAACATGAGCCAGAAGGAATTCAATATTCATAACCAATTCATTCAGAGGAAAACATCAAAAAACAGCAGGAATCGAGCATAGAGAGTATTTAAACTAATTCTAGGCTATTCTTTTTTCCTGCTATTTAGATAATGGCAAACACATAAACAGAGATAAGAGGCACTTATTGCTTCAGGCCGCAGCACAAGAATTCCATCTTCAGTCTCCAAAAGCATTTATCAACAACAGACAGTTTGCTCTCCAAGCTTTCGGCAATCTTTGATCACAGAAAAATTCAGGTATACACAGCGAGTCTCTAGTGAAGAATTCTCAATTTACCAACCCTTAAAACTATACAGAGGGTGGTATATATAGGGCAAAACTTTCTATCTACTGTTTTTATTACATCTTGACCTAATCAGGTCATAATTAACTGACCTAACTCTACCAGAAATAAATGCATGAAATAACTCGGGCTGCGCTGGGGCGGCCGTAAACAGAAATGAATAAGTGATGTAGTCCTGGGTGCCTTGGGGCAGTGTCTTCTGAAATAAATATGCATGGGTTCCTGCTTCCTTACTGTCCTGGTGCTTTGAATGCCTTAATGGTGATTTGAAGGCAAGGATGGGCTGATGCTTATTGATTTGACTTTCTGGGGGCTTCATCAATGTGCAGGTGCTTCGAGCCCCTAAACAAATCTTTGCTGATACTCTTTGGCGTCTTTTCTTCCACTGATACTCTTTGACAAAATCTGGACTGCTGATCTGATGTGCTGCGGGTCTAATCACCAGTAAATGGCCGCTGTTCGGCCTCTGTATCAACTGGAATTGTCTTCTGCTCCTTTTGGTATGCTCTGTGAAGAAAACGGGTCATTTTTGCGTCTTTTCGGGCTTCCTGGGGCTGCATGATGAGAAGATTCCCTAAAGATTCTCCATTTCGGCCTAAAAAATCCTGCGATAAGCGCAAATTGCTCATCAAAAACTGCCTCAAAATTGGATTCCGGGGCTCCGAAGTGTGACTTTTGCGCCTTTGCGCCCAAAAAAGTGCTGATGACATCAGCATGATGTCAGCATGATGTGACATTGTACGGCGGATGACGTCAGCATGACGACGTGGCAGGATGACGTCAGCATGACATCATCATGTACGGATGATGATGTGGCAGGTACGGTGGCAGGGACACGTGGCAGTGACATGGCAGGAGGCCACGCAGGCAGGTGACTCATCGGGTGACTGGACAAAGGGGGTGACGTAAGCAGTGATAGGGCAGAGGGTGACGTGGGATGTGACGTCACGGGTGGTAAGCGGTTTTGTGGCGCGCCGCTTATGGGTGAAGGCGGTCTCAGGGGAGGGGGCTCCGCCACACCCCAGAGCTTGATGCGTGGCGGGAGTACGACGGCAAAACCACCGAACTCCCGGACGCTAAAGCCCGGGCGTGTTGCATATAGGAAAGCCCGCCCACCATAGATCTGTGGCGGGCTAGATATAACCGCTGGTGGTAGATGGGTAACGACGGCGGGTTAGTGGGGGGGGATATTCGCGGGAATATTCCCTTTTTAATATATCGCGGCGGTGGGTTTAAACAAAGGAAATGGCAGGATTTGCGTGTTGTATGAATATTATGAGCGCGGGTTGGCATATTTACACTTGGGTTTTTAGGGATAGCGGTGAAATATAGATTTTTGCCAAGCGGGGTTAGTGTTTTATGCACAAAACTTGGGCAAAAGGTGCAAAAATGGGTTTTTTGAAGGTTTTTGAGGGTTTTAGAGCTAGGGAAGCAGTTACTAGCTGACCTGATGTCAGACTAGCTCCTTAATGACTCGGATGGGCTAAAGACAGCCCCAGATGGACTGTGATTTCCCAGACTTATAGGAAATATGGCTATATTGCCAGGGAGGGGTATTTACATAGGGGAGTTTTATATACATGATTTTAATAGGGGAAGGGGAAAATTGTTAGGGAGTTATATATATAATAAAGTTAATAGTTAATATGGAGATGAAAAGGGGGCGCTAAGGTATGAGACCTTGGGCTTTGTTGGGGAAAAGAAGGCTCACAGATGATGAGTGAGCAGTCCTTGAATGAAGCAGATCCTCACCAAGGCGAATGTCATGGAAATGATGAAACTGAGAGGCTCAAGCAGATCTTGACCTCTTGGGGGATGTTAGTAAGTGACTTGGGGAAAATGAGGAGAGGGGAGGTTAGTGAATTCCAGCTTGAGTGCCTCCTTTGAACGCAAAACTGCCTGATAACTGTGATCTGAAAAGATAAGACATCGTGAGATACAAAATTGATCATCAGTCATCACTCTGCCACCGAACAGCTACTTACCCAGCCTACTGTCCTAACATTTTTTCTTCTTTTTGTTTTGGGTGCACTTAGACTTGCAGACCCAGATTCACAAATTTTTCTTTTGAATTTTCCTATCTAGATCTGCACTTATTTCTGCCAGGGCCCAGATCAAACAGTTGGGTCCCTTTGATTCTCTACCTATCTACAAATCTGCCAAGATTAAACTGTTTGGACAAATGCATTCTCTATATTCTAAAGCAGGAAATTGAAACCTAGGGAGACCAAGATTAGACTGTTTGGACCTCCCTTAAATGAAAACTCTCCAAAACTGGGACAACTCAACAAAATGGAATCTCAGCAGTGGCACTTGGATCAGCACACTCTAATGGTTTCTTCTTTGGTCTCTTCTGTAAATATGGAACACTGCAGCTTGCAAAGTATGAATTATTTGGCATGTAAAAATGTCAATCATGAAAAATGAAACCCTGTTGCAACAGGAGGCTAACAGTGGCTCCACTTGGGGATGGCTTTTCCTTGTGAAAAGTCAAGAACAACAGATGAGACTGCCTTGATCTTCTGTTTGTTGCTGTGGACTGGGAAATTCTTCTTTGTTCTGACTGTTAAAGTATGAAACTTTGAAAATATGAACCACTTTCTCTTCTCATCTGAGTTACTGTGAATTGTACAACACCGCCTGCTTTCTTCTGCGTGCTTGATTTTTATGTACAATGCTTGTGCAACTATGCTGATATAAACTGAAAGTTCTTGCTCTGTTTTGATGCTTTTGAGATTTGAAGAATTTGCATCGGTTGCATCCTTTTCAAATTTACTGCTATTCCTTAACAATCGGCCTGTTTACACAAATTAAACTAAATGCTGATATATACAAATAATATTGTACAAAAGGTATTTACAGAACTTGCATTGTTTCAGCAACAAGGATCATGATAATGTTTCAACATTCTGCCATTCACAGGGCCTTAATCCAAGGTGCTATCCTCCATAAATCTGAGAAAATAAGTGTTGTTTCCCTGAACAGCAGAAATTTCAAATGGACCTTTCCATAGAAAGTCGAACTTGGCATGTTTGCCCTTGTCTTCTCTTCGTGAATCCCACTTTAAAACTTTGTCACCGATTCTGAAATCTTCAGCTTTCGCTCTCTTATCAAACATCTTTTTGAGCTTTTCTTGTAAGATTTGAGCTCTATCATAAACTTGTTCTCTGGTTTGCTGAAGGTGAATTGTCTGATTAATCCTTCTTTGAATGTCATTTGGTTCAGCCTGAATCTCTTGTAACAGCTTGATAGTAGGAATGCCCAGGGATGAAGGAAATCTAGCCTCCATGCCATATACCAGCTCATAAGGGCTCATCCCAATGGATCTTTTGTTTGAAAGTCTGTCTACCCATAGGGCATTCACTAGCTTCTTGTGCCAGTTCTTCTTGTTTTCTTCTAGTACCTTCTTTATGATGTTGATGAGGCTCTTGTTAGATGATTCGGCCAATCCATTACCTTGAGGGTAATAGGTTGTGGAGTGGCCCAGTGTAATATGGAATCTGTGGCAGAAATTGATCAGCTTTTTGGACTTAAAGGCAGCGGCATTGTCAGTGATGATTTTCTCGGGGCAGCCAAATCTGGAAAGGATGTTGCATTCAAGGAATTGGATAATGATGGTATCATTGGCTTGTCTACAGGGAATGGCTTCAACCCACTTAGTGAAATAGTCGGTGGATGTTAGGATCCATTTGTGCTGGCCTGAGGAAGAGGGATGAATTTCTCCAATGAAGTCAAGGCCCCATTGTTGAAAAGGTTTTTCGATGGAGATTGGTTTAAGGGGCAGGGGCAACAATTTTCTCTTGCCCTCAAAAATTTGGCATTTGTGACATGACGTGGAAAACTTTTTTACATCTGCAAAAAGAGTGGGCCAGTAGAAACCAGCCCTCAAGATTTTGTCTTCTGTGGACTTCCAGTAGAGATGTCCTCCACAATCACCTGCATGGAATTCTTTCATGACCTTGTTAGTTTCATTCATGGTTAAACAATTTAACAATATACCTTCATGATTTCTCCAAAATAATGCACCATCTATAACACAAAACTTTAAATCCTTCATTTTCAAAAATCTTTTCTTCGTTCTGGACAATCCTGGGGGAGCACACAGGTTTAACAATACAAAGCAAATATCAGTGTACCAGGGGCATTGCAGAAATATTTCACTGATCTGTGGAGTCGCCAGCTCCGGTTCATTGTCCAGCTGGTTAATGTCTAAGACCTGAAAGTCTGTTTCGGACATCAGTTTAGCTAAACCTTGTCCCTTTATCAGCTTGGTTATTTTTATTTCAATGTCATATTCGAGGATACTTGCAATCCACTTACCTCTTTTGCCTTCTAATCCGTCTTGAGTCAGTTTGTCTTTTACATCAGCGTGTGGGACGTAGGCAATCACGTGTGAATACAGTATGTACACTCTAAAATCCTTGATGGCCTTGACAAGTGCATAGGCCTGTTTTTCCATTATCGGGTACTTCAATGGGGCGTCTCTTAAGGCTCGGCTGAAAAAAGCAATTGGCCTTTCAGCTCCCTGTTCATCCTTCTGCAGCAGGACAATAGTTATTGTATGCTCGGACGCAAACAAAAATATGATAAAATCTTTATCGAACTGTGGACTAGTTAGGATAGGCGTTTGAGTTAAGGCAGATTTGATACTCTCAAATGCTTGCTTAGCTTCCAAGGACCATCTTACCTTGGCATCCTTCTTTAACATGTTGCTTAACAGTTTTATTAATTCAGCCAGATTTGGAATGAATCTTCTCAAAAAGTTGATTTTTCCAAGGAATGCTTGTAGCTCTTTTATGTTTCTGGGGTATGGAATTTGGAGGATGGCTTGTATTCTCTCAGGATCAATTCTGATCCCATCCTTTGATATAATGTGGCCAAGTAATTTTCCTTCTTCAAGGCCAAATAAGGACTTCTTAGGATTCAAGGAAATTCCATATTTTCTGCATGTCATGAAAATTTGCTTGAGGTGCTTGAGATGTTCTTTATCAGATTTGGAAAATGGGGTTAAATCATCAAGGTACACAACCAGGAAGTCATGTATTTCTTTGGCGAAAGCAATATCCATTGCTCGTTGAAAAGTAGCACCAGCGTTTTTAAGTCCAAATGGCATCTTTACATACTTGAATGTTCCCCAGGGTGTGGTAAAAGCTGTTTTGTCTTGGTCATCTGGGTGAACAAGTATTTGGTTGAAACCTGAAAATCCATCTAGTAAAGAGATTCTAGATGATCCCACTACTCTCTGCAATATGTGGTCCATTTTGGGCAAAGGATAGTGGTCTTTTAAGGAGACTTGGTTTAAGTTTCTGAGGTCTACACAAAGTCTGATTTCACCTGTCTTTTTTCTTGTAGGAACAAGATTGGACACCCACTCAGAAAATCTGATAGGTGCTATGATGCCTGCTTCCCACATCCTTTTTACTTCCTTCTCAATCGGGGGAAGAAGCAGGGGGTTAATTCTTCTAAGTTTCTGCTTGAAGGGTTTCTGGTTTGGTTTTAAAGGAATGGTGTGCTGAATCACCGATGTGTCGTAGGATTTCAAATCCTCATAGCTCCAAGCAAATACATCTTGGAATTCTTTGAATATATCAATGTACTTGGGCTTTTGATCAGGTGGTAGATTTTTGGACAGTTTGATCATTTTTGGATTCTCTGCTGTCCCGATGTTGTGTTCTTCTATTTCGGTGTTTATTGGTTGGAGTTTTGGTTTTCTGGGAACGTCATTAGAGTCAAACATGTCTTCTAGTGGGGTTAGACCAGCAGGCAAAAAATTATCTTTCAGGTCAATGATTTCTGCCTCTGTTTTGTCTATTTCTTCTACCTGTGTTTGTTTCAGCTGTTCAATGTTTTCATTGTCAAAAATAGTTGGTTTCAGGATCTGTTTGGCTGTTGCAGCATTTAGAGTTTGCTGATTTTCTTGCTGATTTTCAGCTGTTTGCTATTGTGGATCTGTCATAGCATCCATATCAATGTTGATGTTCGAAAATTCATGCCCAAGGGTAAGGAAATTATTAATCTAGGCATCGTTCTCGAACACTTGCCAATCTCTGACATTGTTTGGGACAGTTGGCCTATGTTTTATTTCAGCCGTGAAGTGATGGCTGGGGTCAAAAGGGAGCTTGCATGTACTAGCAAAGGTGGCTAGGCTGTGTGCATGAATGTTGTGATTTCTAGAAATCTTGTCAAGCTTGAATTCAGTGAATGACTGGAGTATGTCAGTAGCAGCAGTTCTGTAGGCTCTCATTCTATTGTCATTGGTAACAAAATTACCTTTCATCTGTTGTATAACTAGATCAGAGTCACCCAGGATAGACACTTTTACAGCGCCTAGAGTTTTTAACAGTTTAAGGCCTAAAAGCAGAGCCTCATACTCTGCCATGTTATTTGTGCATTTAAAGTTCAGTCTGTAGGCATGTCCTTCTGCATGGTTATTGTGTGTGTTATGAATCCAAACACCTACCCCTGCTCCTAACTTGTTAACAGAACCATCAAACTCTAAGAACCATGTGATTTCTTGCTTGTTGACAATGCTAGGAGTTTGAACTGTTTCAGGACGGAGTAGATCTAAAATTTCTGTTTGGGGAGGTTCTTGTAACCTGCTCGTTGCATTTGTTGTTGTGACATTTTCGTTCATGTTGGTAACCGATTCCTCATTGATAGGTGTGTTTGTTTCTAAAACCAACGGTTTATCATCAGTGGGCAGATTTATTTCATCATTAAATAAAATGAAGGAATCCATATCGGAATGAATTGAATAAATGGGAAAATTTTCCGGTTTGTTTTCGCTACTTACTACATATTTCATGAGCGTTTCTCTGTACAATCTCTTTGGTTGCCCAAAGACTGCAATAGTAGCATAGGAAAGGTCTAATTGAAGGGATCCTTGGAGCTTTGCTCCCCATGATCTTGAGAGGAGCATACCATACTTTGGTGGGATATCAGCCACCACTACATCCATGAGGATGGTTTTGTTGGGATATTGGACTAAGGAGACACATAGATCTTTAATGAGGCCTAAACATTTCACTTGACTTGAGTCAAATGAGTATAAATCTTTGTAAGGTCTTGTGATGTCGAGGTTCAATTTTTCCATAACTGCTTTGGGCATAAGATTGTGCGATGCCCCTGAGTCAAACATAGCGTTGTGTAAGACTTTGTCATGTATATGCAGACTGACATAAAAGGGTGGAACAGGTCCTTGTGTTGATTTTCCATTAACTTCTGGTCCAAACAATAGTTCAGGGGAATCATCCAAAACATTTACATCATCTTTGTTATCTGGGAGTTGAAGTGACCTTTGAATCTGTTGCCTATATACATCGTGCTTAGCCAATTTTGAAAGAGGAATGGCTATCTTGAGTTTTCCGATCTCTGTTTCTAAATTAAAAGGCTTCTCCAATGGAGTCTTAGTATTGGCATTGGCAGTTTTTTCCTTTTCATTTGAATTTTCAGCGACTTGCTCTTGCTTATCAGTGTTACTGGAAATATTTGCTTGCGGTTTGGCAACTTCAGGAGTACTTCTTGGGACGCTGTTTGAATTTTGTTTTGAGAAAGGAGGTGGCTGAGGCTGCTCAACAGCAGGCTGCGTGTCTGTTATGTCCTCTACAGTCACTTGATTTGAGTTTGGGACAGTTATATCAGCTGGTTCTGTTACAACAGCTTTGTTTTTAATCTTGTTGGGTTGTTTACTTTCCTTTGTCTTGCTGGGCTCAGAGATGTCAATGGTTCTAGTTCTGAGCTTATACTGTTTGTGTACTTCATACACAACAGTATCATAACCCTTTTTGAAATCAAAAGACTCGCCAGTTTTAGTCTGAAATTGACTGCAATTATGTTCGTTTTGGTCTTCTTGTGTTAGGAAAGTTTGATGCTCACCCTTTAGATCCATTAAATTCATATGATCGTCTTCTATGGGTTGACTAGAAGTAGATCCTTCTACATAGTTGTCTTAAAAAGGGGGTCTAATGTCATGGTCTTGGTGAGGCCTACCAGCATTTATGTTCTGTGTTTTCCTAAAATTCGGGTTTCTTATGGTGTTGGACTGCTGTCCTTCCCATGATGCTTTTCTCTCAACATTTTCTACTCTTTCTCCTAGTCTTTGCAGGCCATTAATGATAGCATCAAGCTTCTGGTCAAAGGCTGAGGGTTCTTCCTTAAAGGTGGTTCTCTTTTCCATTCTCGCTCTGTTTCTCTTGGCAATTAAGTTAGCCTCTACCGTGACAGCAACCTTTTGCGCGTCTTCAAGGGTTTCAGGAGCTCTTTCTTTCAACTGATATGCCATATCAGGGTCAAAACCATCAGGAAATTTGTACAAGGCCAGATCAGGTGGAGGCCTTAAATTCTGTGGTATTGCATTGTAGACGTTATTGAATCTTGCACAGTACTCCAAAACAGTCTCTTGAGGACCTCGTTTAATTGTGTCATATTCAGCTAGTATGTGCAAGGGGTCTTTCTTTTTCTCCCATCTGTTGGTAAAGGATAGGTAAAGCTCATCAGGGGTGGTTATAGAATTTGCAGCAAGTGATCTAAACCAAGTTCTTACATCACCTGTTAGACTTTGAACGAAAATTCTCATTCTCACGCTGTCATCATCTATTTCATAGTTCTCGAAATAGTCTTGCATCTTCTTGGCATGCTGAATAGCTGTGAAGGGACCAGTGGAGTCAAAATATGAAATTTTCGATTGGTAATCTTGGGGTAAAGCCGCAGCGTTAGCAGGTAATTGCAGGGGTGCATATCTATTAGCCATATTGGTGGGGATAACAGGAACAACAGGGATTACAGGGACAATAGGAGTAACTGGAACAGTGGAAACAACAGTAGTGTTAGCAGGCGTAGTGGATGAAGGTGTGGAAGGAGTACCAGGGGACGTAGATGATGAACTAATGGAAATAGGGGTGGAACGGAACAAAACCTTGACAGGAGTCGGAATACAGCTAGGGCAAGATGTTTCAGGGGTTTTATCAGCAAAATTTTCCTGTCTTTGTTGCTTCCTAAGGATTTTAGGGATTATGTTAGGGTTTTCAAAAACAGCTAGAGGATCTGGGTCTGGGTTTGACCTTGTATATCATGGATTCTTCTTGGGAGCCAGCTTCCGAATTGTTTTTTATTTTTATTTTTTGGAATATTTTTTGTATTTACAAGGGCCAGATAAGATTTTGGAATGGCTGTGTATATCTTAAAACTAGCATGAAGATTGACTGAAGCAACTTTTATCTAAACCTGTTAATGTAAGACAAAAACAGTTTCAAAGGCTTCCTGGCTGACATTCAGGCTTCATCTGTAGTTTTAGGAAATATACAACAATTAGAAAATCGATTTCTACAAGGGATTTTTAACCTTCTTCGTGAAACTTTGTAAAATTAACTGAGGAAGTTCCCCAGTGGAGTCGCCATTATGTTATCACTCAGGTTGTCCCTGAAGGTTAGGAAAGGGATACGGCCGAGGTAACCACAAACCAACTTTGGACTGTAGGTTCCAGCCAACCTGCAATCAGAGAGGGCTCTCTCTTTTAGATTTAGCTTTGTTTGAAAGGATTTTAGGCTAGGTCTTGGGTTCAGGGGGTTCTTTGTTTTGTTTTGGTGGGAAAATTGACACTTTCAGGTAGAGAGGCAGGGTATAGTCTGAATGTTTCAAACCATTGGGCGTGGAGTCGAGGAGGGGAATTGCAGGTGCGTCTCTTTAATAATAGTGAGGGAACATGGAGCAAGATAGCTAAGGTTGAAGCAATTTTTAGGTTTAAAGGATGAAATGAATGCTAAAGAAAGAGAGGCAGTTAAGAATCTCTCCAACAGATTAGCAGAGAAAGTAACAGGGCGCTACCTAAGGGCAGTTAAGAATCCCTAGATAATTGGCCAACAGGTGAATTGGGGTAAACATGAGCCAGAAGGAATTCAATATTCATAACCAATTCATTTAGAGGAAAACATCAAAAAACAGCAGGAATCGAGCATAGAGAGTATTTAAACTAATTCTAGGCTATTCTTTTTTCCTGCTATTTAGATAATGGCAAACACATAAACAGATATAAGAGGCACTTATTGCTTTAGGCCGCAGCACAAGAATTCCATCTTCAGTCTCCAAAAGCATTTATCAACAACAGACAGTTTGCTCTCCAAGCTTTCGACAATCTTTGATCACAGAAAAATTCAGGTATACACAACGAGTCTCTAGTGAAGAATTCTCAATTTACCAACCCTTAAAACTATACAGAGGGTGGTATATATAGGGCAAAACTTTCTATCTACTGTTTTTATTACATCTTGACCTAATCAGGTCATAATTAACTGACCTAACTCTACTAGAAATAAATGAATGAAATAACTCGGGCTGCGCTGGGGCGGCCGTAAACAGAAATGAATAAGTGATGTAGTCCTGGGTGCCTTGGGGTAGTGTCTTCTGAAATAAATATGCATGGGTTCCTGCTTCCTTACTGTCCTGGTGCTTTGAATGCCTTAATATGGATTTGAAGGCGAGGATGGGCTGATGCTTATTGATTTGACTTTCTGGGGGCTTCATCAATGTGCAGGTGCTTCGAGCCCCTAAAGAAATCCTTGTTGATACTCTTTGGCGTCTTTTCTTCCATTGATACTCTTTGACAAAATCTGGACTGCTGATCTGATGTGTTGCGGGTCTAATCACCAGCAAATGGCTGTTGTTCGGCCTCTGTATCAACTGGAATTGTCTTCTGCTCCTTTCGGTATGCTCTGTGAAGAAAACGGGTCATTTTTGCGTCTTTTCGGGCTTCCTGGGGCCGCATGATGAGAAGATTCCCTAAAGATTCCCTAAAGATTCTCCATTTCGGCCTAAAAAATCCTGCGATGAGCGCAAATCGCTCATCAAAAACTGCATCAGAATTGGATTCCGGGGCTCTGAAGTGCGACTTTCGCGCATTTGCACCCAAAAAAGTGCTGATGACATCAGCATGATGTCAGCATGATGTGACATTGTACGGCGGATGATGTCAGCATGACGTCAATAGGATGACATGGTGGGATGACATCAGCATGACGTCATCATCTACGGATGATGATGTGGCAGGTACGGTGGCAGGGAGACGTGGCAGGAGGCCACGCAGGCAGGTGACTCATCGGGTGACTGGAGAAAGGGGGTGACGTAAGCAGTGACAGGGCAGAGGGTGACGTGGGATGTGACGTCACGGGCGGTAAGCAGTTTTGCGGTGCACCGCTTATGGGCGAAGGCGGTCTCGGGGGAGGGGGCTCCGCCACACCCCAGAGCTTGACGGTTGGCGGGAGTACGACGGCAAAACCGCCGAACTCCTGGACGCTAAAGCCCAGGCGTGTTGCATATAGGAAAGCCCGCCCACCGTAGATTTGTGGCGGGCCAGATCTAACGGCTGGCGGTAGATGGGTAACAATGGCGGGTTAGTGGGTGGGGATATTCGCGGGAATATTCCCTTTTTAATATATCGCGGCGGTGGGTTTAAACATAGGAAATGGCGGGATTTGCGTGTTGTATGAATATTATGAGCGCGGGTTGGCATATTTACACTTGGGTTTTTAGGGATAGCGGCGAAATATGGATTTTGGCCAAGCGGGGTTAGTGTTTTATGCACAGAACTTGGGCAAAAGGTGCAAAAATGGGTTTTTGAGGGTTTTTGAGGGTTTTAGAGCTAGGGAAGCGGTTACTAGCTGACCTGATGTCAGACTAGCTCCTTAATGACTCAGATGGGCTAAAGACAGCCCCAGATGGACTGTGATTTCCCAGACTTATAGGAAATATGGCTATATTGCCAGTGAGGGGTATTTACATAGGGGAGTTTTATATACATGATTTTAATAGGGGAAGGGGAAAATTGTTAGGGAGTTATATATATAATAAAGTTAATAGTTAATATGGAGATGAAAAGGGGGCGCTAAGGTATGAGACCTTGGGCTTTGTTGGGGAAAAGAAGGCTCATAGATGATGAGTGAGCAGTCCTTGAGTGAAGCAGATCCTCACCAAGGCGAATGTCATGGAAATGATGAAACTGAGAGGCTCAAGCAGATCTTGACCTCTTGGGGGATGTTAGTAAGTGACTTGGGGGAAATGAGGAGAGGGGAGGTTAGTGAATTCCAGCTTGAGTGCCTCCTTTGAACGCAAAACTGCCTGATAACTGTGATTTAAAAAGATAAGACATCGTGAGATACAAAATTGATCATCAGTCATCACTCTGCCACCGAACAGCTACCTACCCAGCCTACTGTCCTAACATTTTTTCTTCTTTTTGTTTTGGGTGCACTTAGACTTGCAGACCCAGATTCACAAATTTTTCTTTTGAATTTTCCTATCTAGATCTGCACTTATTTCTGCCAGGGCCCAGATTAAACAGTTGGGTCCCTTTGATTCTCTACCTATCTACAAATCTGCCAAGATTAAACTGTTTGGACAGATGCATTCTCTATATTCTAAAGCAGGAAATTGAAACCTAGGGAGACCAAGATTAGACTGTTTGGACCTCCCTTAAATGAAAACTCTCCAAAACTGGGACAACTCAACAAAATGGAATCTCAGCAGTGGCACTTGGATCAGCACACTCTCATGGTTTCTTCTTTGGTCTCTTATGGAAATATGGAACACTGCAGCTTGCAAAGTATGACATATTTGGCATGTAAAAATGTCAATCATGAAAAATGAAACCCTGTTGCAACAGGAGGCTAACACCCACAATTGACTGTGCTTCAGATTTAGGCTTGCTAAATTTGCTATTTAGTGCTACCTGTATGTCTACTACTCTAGCATTCGAGTTATCATTAGAGTACTTAATATACTAGCTTAGCGCGCGATCCTGCAAAGTGCTAACCAGTGTTGATTTATTTATATGATCATCTGTAACACCTTGAGCTTCCCATACAGTCCTCACGACGAACCAAAATTGGTTCGGGTCCTCATTTCCCAAGCTTTTGAACAAAGGCAACTTCACTGTATTTCCATACTGAACCGAGGTGGAGGTGGAGATGGTACGGGTGAACTTGGAGGCAATGGCGGTGAAGTTAGAGGTGGTGTGGGAAAAGGTGGTATTCGTGAGAATCCTTGTCTTATTAACTTAATAGCACTTCGCGGAGAGACCTTCACTATCCCTTCTTCATCCCTTCGCAGAGGTGAACTCAAGGGGCTATACTCCAGACCCTTATTTCCTTCATTTCTATAAATTTTTCCATTTCATGTAGTCCCAAACATCAAGGTAGCTGCATAACCCATTTTTTGCACAACAGTATTTTAATCCAAGTATTCAAAGATTTTACGTACTTACCTCGCGATCCTTTGAAAAAGCGTTGCTCTACTTCGCTATAGCTGACTAAGGTGTCGATTGCGAATTTAGTCACAAATCCTCCTATGATGCGATTGAGCCAATGATCGAAAATGCGGGCAATCTTATTCTCTGATGCTTCCAACCTTCGCACTAGCTCTGGTGTCCACATAATAGGACTGTCAAGTTTCCACCTTCCTTGGCTCTCTACTAGCTTCGCGATCCACTCGTATAACTCAACTGGAAAGGAGGTGAAAAATATTTTATGGATCTTCATATACAGGTATCAGTCCAATCACTATTATTTTGACAGTTGCGGGTTTCTGTTCTCATGTGCCACGAATTCATGGATCTTTCTATCCAACCAATCTCCAATATTCTTCTTAGTTGGATTCTAGTGATGCAACATCACACATCTCTTATGCAGATTCCGGTCCCAGCAACGGAACCATTTGTTGGCTTGAGGGGTGTTATAGACATTTTTGGGCACTGCAACCCCAATCATACATGTCCATAAACCAAGGGCTCCTAAGTCCCTAAAAGTGTTTCTTCACACCATAAAGGAACAAGGTCAGCTAATTACATCATCTCCCAGAAGTTCTCCACAGAAAACTGCTCAGAACTGGTCAAAGCTGGACCATACAGACTACCCAGTGCAGAAGGTGCGATGCATCTGACCTGCTCAGTGAAAAGGGTGCGATGCATACTGGAAAGCCATTCTGTAGGGTGCGATGGGCGAGAGTAGACAAATGGTAGAGACAGTTTGCAAGGTACATCTTCATGGAATCTTCCAGAAACTTCTCTTGTGACACTTGCCTCTCCGAATTCGCCCAGGGCTGAGTAAGAGATCATCAATCTCCAAGTGGAAACAAGAACTATCAGAGAGAGGAAACTAATCAAAATCCCAGAAGCTGACTCACCCCATTGCAATCATCTATATATGGATCCCTCATCCTAGAGATCCAGAGGCTGGAATTTTGTATCTTGTAAGGAAGTGTTGTTGGTTTCTTGGTGGAATATCATAGTGTTGGGTGATCTAAGCTTTTCATGAGGTGAAGAAGGGCTTTTATGCTGGTAGGATGATGCTGGGTCAGAACAATTGGTTGTAATCCTCTTTTCTATTCTTGATATTAATAAAGCTATTCGAGTTTTTCTCCACATTCTTGTATGTTTGATGATATATGAATTTGTGTGGTCAATATATATCTGGTCCTATATTGTTTATGATTGTAGATCTCTGTTCTTCAATAGTATTATGCTGCTTTGATTCCAAAGGTACTTTTGAAGATGGGTAGACGAAGGCAAAGCGACAAGGATCTATCAGAAGGGAGAGGAACCGAGCAAGGAACTAAGCGCAAGACTGAGGTTGGTGTCCTTTGTTCCCCTCTTATCTACTTCTCATAAAGGAAAGCGAAAGTAGTTTTAGTTTGTTTGTTTCTAAGATAGCTACCAGTCTTAGTGGGACTAGTAGCTCCAAGTGGACACTAGATTTCCTGATAACAAAATGGCGACTCCGCTGGGGAGCGAATAGATTGTTTGCTTGTCTATATTTGTTTGTTTTATAAACTTACAGATGGAGCCTGAAGTTAAGCTAGCTAGCCTTCGAACTGCATTTGCTATGCAAGTGAAAAGTAGATCAATGCTGCTTCAGTCTATCTCCAGGTTTTGTTTATAAACTGAACAATCAATTTGCAAACCTTCTAATTGCCCTAGTGGTGGCTCTAGTAACCTCATTAGATCAACCCCTGTGATTTATATTTACTGAACATCACTTGCTCGGCCTAAATCCCTGAACTGAGCTGCAAACTGTGACCAAGAGCCAAGTAAAGTCTTGTCCTGGTACCATCACAGCCTCTCTTCAAGGAAGTCTGTATGCATCGCACCTCCCGTGTGCAGTAGGTGGGATGCATACTGGATTCCCTGTGTTATAGGTGCAATGATCAGAAAAGGCTAATTTTGCCTCTAGGTTTTGGTTTTTCTTCACTCTTTTCAGCTCTATTCAGGAGTTTTGATGTCTGTGATCAGCATAACACTATTGAAACCCCCTTCCTTTCCATCATTCTGCCTCCATTGTGCAAAGAAATGTGAATTTTTTTATGTATTATGCGCCATTTTCAGTTTTATTTTACAACATAGTAGCGTAATCAAACTGTAGTTTCTTGATTTGGAAGTGTCGCAAGTGTCGTTTTCAGTCAAAGAAAAGAATTCTATTGTTCTTGGTGGTCGATTATACAGTTACTTTTTTATTTGATTTGAATTAGTAGTTTTTCAAGTGTCGAAAGCAGTTTTCAATTCAAAATCGCAAAGTGTCGTCATTATCTTCCTTTCGTTTTTGAAGAGAAATTTGATAGTCCTGTCACTTTGAAAAGATAATTCATATTTGTACTTAGCATTCTTCTTGTCATTCACACATTAAGAAAGCTGAAAACAAATACATGCATGTGCATTTGCATTTAGACTGCTTGTTGGTTTGATTTAGGACAGTGCATCTAGTGTGTGCTCTCTGCTCTATGTTGAAAGAATATCGTCTCTCTTTCTTTAGTAGCTAGGATTTTCATTTCAAAAAGAAGATTAAACGATTGTTTATCATCTTATATTGCATTTTAGGAATTGTATATCTACATCACGCGGTGAACCTGAAAGAAAAATTTCTTAAGAAAGATCAACTGTAAAATAAATTCAATGAACCTAAAAATGCTTTGGAACCTAATGCACAACATCTAGAAGTCTAGGCTAGAGACCTATTCTGGAGTCTTAAAGCCTGGTAACTGTCGCTTTCATTGTTGGTTGGGTGATTCCTCCTCTTTGAGACGACAAGTGCCAGTACGGACTTGTGCTCCTGATGAGCCCCAAAAATGGATAATTATTTGGGCTCATTCAACCTCCTAATTCGACTTAATCCACCATTCTCATTAGTTTATTGCATGTTTTTGATTATATTTAAGCTAATAGAGTGAATTGGGTTAGTCATTATGCCAACAAGTCTAATGTGTGCTTTGTGTAGCCTTTTTGGTCAATTTGGAGACAAAATTGAAGGTTTTAATGAGCACTTGGCAGCCAAATTCGTGGGAGAACAAGGGAGATGATTTGTATGAAGGTGTCCCCTTCATTTATGGGCCCTTACCTCGAATTCTACACCATTAGCTCAGAGTTCAAGGGCCACCGAATCAATCAGCACAAGGGCAGCCAAGCAAGTCAAGTAGGACTACTGTTAACTGCAAGTTTTGGGCAGCCGAGTCCCTAAAGTTTAGGAGGACTGTTGGGGTCCTCAATTTGTATAAATAAGAAGGCTTAGGGCCTCATTTTGGTTAGCTAGTGGTTAGTCATTTTGTAGCTGGTAGTTAGTCATTTCATAGTCTTGTTGTAGTCATTTTGTAGTTCGATTTTTAGGCAATAGATTAGCTTTGCTTTCAGCTCATTCTCAAGCTCTCCTTGTGGACAGTTTTGATGTAACTCTTCATTTCTTGATCAATAAATATGAATCCAGCTTTGCACCAGCTCTAAATCTCTCTTAGGAGGCTGTAGCTCTTGGGGTTGGGCCCATCTCAAGCGCCCAATACCTCCTTTGTTTATCTTTATGTGTGTTTGCTGCGTTCTTAAAATAAAATCTGCTCTTTAAATTTAAGTCTTGCTTTGTTATTTAGGTTGCTCTTGATGGTTAAAGTAGCTTTTTATGTTTAGAATAGATTGGTAGGAGTTATTCATGAATTCAGATCTTTTGGAATGTTCTTTCTCACGTGTTGTACGTGGTTCTTGTTATAAATAAAGCTGCTGTCCATTCTTGTTACTGTTAGCTAGATCATATTAGGGTAGCATAACTAGATCTTTGTTTTCTTGCATGTCTTTGTTTGTTCAGTTTGAAAAACCACTTGCGGAGCACCTGTTATCCTTCTCTATCTACCCATAATCTATCAGATAATCTGCTCCAACCCTTAGTCCATGATTTGTACCCTTCATTTGCCATACTTTCCCCACCTTGCCCTAATTCCTACATTCTTGTGCATCATTGCTTCCTCCATCCTTGAACAAATCCAATCGCTCCTTAGCCTCATCCACCAAGTCCTAGACCTCTTCACACCCCTATTTCACCCCCATACTCATTCCTCCCTCTTTTTCCCTCCATCCATGCTCCAAAATCCCATTTCGAAACATCATGTAGAAGAATTACAGAACATCCTGTAGAAATCTTGAACATCCTGTAGAACCCCTGCAGACTTCCTGTAGAAGCTCATAAACACGGTTTCTTGGCAGCCAAACTTTGTGAGACTCTCTGGAAGGGTGTTAGGGACCCCTTAGACCCTCTCTGAACCTTCCCAACCTTTCCCAAGCATTTCTCCTCCCTGATCCACCTCTGCACAGTCAAAAATAGTTAGAAGCACATGCATGATAATTCCAACAACTTAAACAAAAATACAAAAGGATGTTTTCTTCAGATATAGGTAGTCTAGACACATGTATTTTACCTTCATAGAAGTAATGGCATCTCTTTCAGTAGTTTGCATGCTCTCCTTTGCGTCAGTAGGACTAGCTGATAGAATCAGGGTTTGCTAGGGTTTGCGTTTCTTTTTGGTTTTTAGTTTCTTTTTGCAATTAGATTAGCTTCCTTCAAGTTAGCTTTCATCCATTAATTAAAAAGCTTCTTCTAAGAGCTCATAGAAGTTGGCTTAAGCTCCTAGTGGACTTGTGCCAGCTGACCAAGTGACAGCTGCGGCAAGAGCTAGTACTTGTGCATACAACACCGTCGCTTCCAAGTTTGTTACGAACTACCGGGTTGATAAATTAAAGAAGGGAGTTCCAGGAGTTGTAGCATTATTGCTACAATACTGGAGCCCACCAGCTCCCACGTATCGTCGAGTATATATTGGGAGACCACAATAGGCTATATCCTTTATCCATAGGAAGTCGTGTTTTCTGCCCTATCGATCGCAATGCACTGAACACAACATTCAGGAAGATTGACTGCCGTACCGTAAAAAGTATTCTGTAGTTTTGCGATTGGGTTGGTAATCCCTCTGTCTAGATTTCCAGAGTAGTCTCTTACGTTCCTTTTCAGACTCCTTAAAGGAAAAGGTCCATCTAAGCACTTGTCACTTTAGGCTCATTAAAAATCAAAGGCAACTAGAGTCATCTTTTGTTTTTTCTCGACTCTTAAAAATTGAAAAAACAAGTTGTGTCAAATCGTCTAAAATTTATTTTAATCGGAATAATATCACCATTGCTGCGTTGGTCTTAGGTTGAGAAAAATGGAGTCCACCAACCAAGGATTTCGCCTTGGAGGAAGTCCTAGTCCTTTCTCCTCTTGGGGGGATGTTGGTGCACCTCATATGGCCACATTGTCACTTCCAGGATTGACAATTGGCTTGCCAATATGGCTCTTCTCGAACTCTGTCGTTCAAAACACCGTGATTCCTGAACAATCGAGTTAGCAATTGGATGATACTAAAGTTACCCCCCAACCTTCTACTTCGTTCGATTCTCCCTCACCTCCTTCCTCTTCGCTTGATAAAGCTGGTAAAGCCAAAAATCAAGTAACTAAGAAAGAGAAGAAGGGGAAGGAGAAGAAAGAGAAGAAGAAGAAGGAGCCAAAGGCAAAAAGGGGTAACCGAGAATCGTCTAGTGAAAATCCACACACTGCACCGTCCAAGCATAAATCTCCATGTGTCATTTGCAAAGGAGACCACTATCATCGAGATTGTCCTTGCATCCCTCGGATCTTAAGGGATTGGTCTCCTCGTTTGCACAATTCGGTGTCATCAACCTCTGAAGATCATGTTGAAAGTACACCATCAACTAATGAAAGTGAAGCATTTGGGCAGAAAAGGAAATGTAAATTTCCTTGTAAACTGTGTGAAGGCGATCACATCGTCCACCGTTGTCCCTTCCTAGACAAAGCTAAAAGAGTCTTGGATAACCATCCTGCTTCACCGCTACAGCTTCCTCCTGGATACAAGAAACTCTTGTCGAGTCCATCACTAGTTGAAAATCCGACTAACACGTCATTGTGGTCGGTCAAAACATCTATCATTGAAGATAAATCTGCTGAGTCCATACCAGACGAAAGTCAAAAGGTTGAGGTGATAGTCGACCTGATCTTGTCTTCGGAAGGTCCATCTTCAGATGATACAATCACCGAAGAGAATGAGAACGACACCATTCAAATTCTTTTTGTAAACACAGACTCCGATGAACATGGGGGCAATCTACCCATTCCTTTACCGTAGGAAGGAAGTTCGTTAGAGTCATATCCGACCATCTATTTGGTCCCACCTCCAAGCAACCTAGTTTTTTCCTTCGATTGGAATCTACTAGGCAGACCCCGATTACCGGTTAATGTACCATTCTAAATCATTGTACAAGCTTACAAAATGATCATGTTCGGTGCCATCATAGATGAAGGGGCTTCTATGAGTATCCTTTCTTCAAATGCTTGGGAAACGCTTGGTTCACCATCGCTTCTGCCTGAAATGAGAAATATGACAGGCTTCAACAAAGGAACCAGTCGACCATTAGGGATCCTTCCCAATGTGCCCATAATGTTGAGAAGGAAAAAATTTATATGAACGTAATGGTAGTCCAAGGACCTCTAAATTATAATCTCCTCCTTGGGCACGACTATATTTATAGCATGGGAGCAATTGTCTCGTCACTCTTTAGAGTAAAGTGTTTTCTGCATGAAGGCCGAGTGGTCCAACTCGTAGACTAGCTTTCGTTCCCCAGCTCACACATAGCTAATAGTCAAATGCCATCCCTAAATGGTATTTTAATGTAAGGAATGTCTCATCAATCCCCAGTTCGTCCACCTGAAGAGCACGAGTGATTTGGGGGGAGATGACTGAAACCCAGGGGGCATGCACCCTGGTTTGTTTCGGCAGGAAAACCTTGGGCATAGGGTAGGTTTCCGCGGAGGATATATGACTAGTCTGACGCACCCGTCCGTTTAGGAAAATGGGATTAGACTGGAAAAAGATTCCTTCATCAAAGTTATGTGAGTGGAGGTTACCGCGCCACTCACCTTTGTCTATTTCGGTAGACATCGCCATGGAAGTGTTTTGTCTACAACACGGATGGAACAATCTTATGGTAACCTAGAAACTCTACTTTGCTATGCCTGGGGGCATGCAAACCTTTTTGCCTGAAAGTAAAGAGCAACCATTTATTTTCTTAGTTTGTAGTTTCTCAACCCTTTAAACTCGTAGGATTGGTTGTTCCTAGCTTGCATAATGAAAGGATCCATAGAAAAGTTTTGAATGGTGCAAGCTCCCTAAAAATTGAACCTATCAATGAGACATCCTTATTATACGACTGGCACGAGCAGTTTTTATGCGAAGTTCAAGGTCGTTAAAAAATTAAACCTTAGCAATGAGCAAATGTTTCCCCCAGAGTTTAAGCTCATTAAAAAATGAACCAATCCCCGGTAAATAACCATTGTGAATGAATTATCATCAGCTTTTGAGCCCTAGTCGTGTTCTTACCATCACCTCCACTCTGTTTTAGCCGATCATTCACCTCCATTTGATTATTTACCCCTTTTGAGGAACAGTTGCGATGAGTGATCCTGTTAGCCATCCTTGTGACACTACCGTGATTGGAAAATTCCAAACCTTACCTAGAATCAGCTGCTACCTGGAATTATCACTCGTTCCTAAAAAGACGAGTATCCTTTACGCTCTTTTCACTTGACTCGTAAAATATGAAAAGATTGCCGAGAAATTGGCCTCTCCAACTCGTTAAAGCTACCGGAAGTGCTATCCCTACTCTAGATTTTAATCTTTTTGGACCTGAGGGATTATTACACAAAAAGATCGAGCACTTGTTTTGTTTCGGCTTGTTAAAATTACCGAAAATTCATCCCTTTCATATTATTTTATACTTTTTCACACTTAAGGGATTATATGACGAAAAAGGATTATTGGAGTCTCCTTTACGTCCCTTTCAGACTCTCTAAAATTGAAAAGGACCGAGTTATCTTTGTCGTTAAACTCGTTAAAACCAAATAGCGACAAACTTGTCCATATAGACAAGAACGAGTTTCACTGTCGCTAGGCTCGTTAAAACATAGCGACGGGTTTTCCCGAAGGGAAAATTATAGAACAAGCATATGTTATCCTCCTCAAGCTTGACAAAAATAAAGAGGTACTGGTCAGCAATGACTGGGGAAAAATTGGGAAGAAAACTTGAAGAAACTTTATTGGTAGCAAGTCGCTCTTGAACATGACACTTTCACTCCACGTCTGAGTTGGGTTGGGTTATTCCGTTCACCGATCATATCACCATTGGTCCATCGCACCATCCATATTTGGGGTTAACGCTACCAATCCATATCAGTGTCACCGGTATGTTCAAGAGAAGTCGCTCAGAGAATTCACCTGTGTCTCATCCGCTGCAATACATTCACGCTCCATTCTTTCATGACCGCCACCCTAAACCCTATATCATCATATCGTTTTCACCTCCAAAAATCATTTACTCCATTCCGTGTCGTAGATGCGGGATTCATTAAGGCCTTCCTATGATGGGTCACTTCTTGTTGAAAACCCTTTTAGTACTTTGAAGCTTGCATGCCTCAATGGCAAGTTTCTCACTTCCGGCGACAAGTTTACATCGATGGCCTTCAATCAAAAGATTTTGCGTGGTGTTCGACGCCAAGTCCCTTTTCACACCACGCAAATTGTGCTGTAGTACCTTTATGGTCATCATCATTATCGGCGATTCCTCTCGGGCTTGTTAATAGCTTACATCATTGGCTGGTAATCAGGCGATGTCTTTCCATGTTCGACTCCATAACATCTTTCACATGGATCGACTTGTACTCCAAGTGAAGATTGGACGAGTTTGAAGACCCCGGATCTAGTTTCATCCATTCGGGCTGTGATATATTCAGGAAAATAAAGACATCAAATGTACATTGTTGCTGCACAGATGATCATCTGAATGAAAGGATGATGACTCTATCAGAATCATGAGTCTACCACACAAACGGTTGTCTATCTAATGTACATGAAAATGAATTTATAAAGCTGAGCATGGGAATGCCCGCCTCAGCTAGATCATGAAAAATATTATGAAGATAATGTATTGTATTGTATCTTATTAAAGGTAGCCTTCTAGCTCGAAAAAACTTCGGATCCTCACGATAAAGCATTTCACCCGACATCAAAAGATTAACGACCTCATTCTTTAGGGGGAAACTGTTATAGACATTTTTGGGCACTGCAACCCCAATCATACATGTCCATAAACCAAGGGCTCCTAAGTCCCTAAAAGTGTTGCTTCACACCCTAAAGGAACAAGGTCAGCTAATTACATCATCTCCTAGAAGTTCTCCACAGACAACTGCTCAGAACTGGTCAAAGCTGGACCATACAGACTGCCCAGTGCAGGAGGTGCGATGCATCTCACCTACTCAGTGAAAAGGGTGTGATGCATACTAGAAATCCCTTCTATAGGGTGCGATGGGTGAGAGTAGACAAATGGCAGAGACAGTTTTCAAGGTGGATCGTCATGGAATCTTCTAGAAACTTCTCCTGTGACACTTGCCTCTCTAAATTCACCCAAGGATGAGTAAGAGATCATCAATCTCTAAGTGGAATCAAGAACTATTAGAGAGAGGACACTAATCAAAATCCCAGAAGTTGACTCACCCCCCTACAATCATCTATATATGGATCCCTCATCCCAGAGATCCAGAGGCTGGAATTTTGTATCTTGTAAGGAAGTGTTATTGGTTTCTTGGTGGAATATCATAGCGTTGGGTGATCTAAGCTTTTCATGAGGTGAAGAAGGGCTTTCATGCTGGGAGTATGACACTGGGTTAGAATAATTGGTTGTAATCCTCTTTGTTATTCTTGATATTAATAAAGCTATTTGATTTTTCCTCCACATTCTTGTATGTTTGATGATATATGCATTTGTGTGGTCAATATATATTTGGTCCTGTATTATTTATGATTGTAGATCTCTGTTCTTCAATAGTATTATGCTGCTTTGATTCCACAGGTGCTCTTTGAAGCTGGGTAGACGAAGGCAAAGTAGCAAGGATCTGTTAGAAGGGAGAGGAACCAAGCAAGGAACTAAGCACAAGACTGAGGTTGGTGTCCTTTGTTCCCCTCTTATCTACTTCTCATAAAGGAAAGCGAAAGTATTTTTAGTTTGTTTGTTTCTAAGATAGCTACCAGTCTTAGTGGGACTAGTAGCTCCGAGTGGACACTAGATTTACCGATAACAAGGGGGATTGGCCTATGTTCAGTGTTAGTTAGCTAAATAAATCCCTACACTACTGGGCCTTTCGGAATTAGCCCGCAGAGCGCAGACTGAAGTCTCACCCGAAGTAGTATGGGGGGATGCTGGAACCAAGTTCCCTTGAGATGGTTTTGATGTCAGTTTATTGTGGCTATACCTACCTTCGCACATGTTTCTTAGCCCTCTGTTCCACCCTTCAGTACCTTCAAAAAAGGGTACAATTGGATTTCGCGCAGCCCTAACCTATGGCTCAAGGACTTTTGCACTGCTAGGGTAGTGAACTGCGATATCTCCACACTAGGCTAAGTGTCTTCCTTATCTTATTGACCGATCTTAGTTAGCTTTGTGTAAAAGGATGTTCTTACTTGCATTCATTTAACCAAAAAATTTACATACATTCGCGCATCATATAAGAATTATAAGTGAAATTCATACTCAACATAACAAGATGCATAAACAGGAAAGAAAGACACAGAAATTGTAGAAGACTTCTCTTTATTGATAATTTCGGATGATTATAGACTCGACCCACCCTGAACACTTAGCTGTATGGGTCTGCACACTCAGTTGCGGACTTCTACCGTAGGCCTCTGCTCACTCAGCTGCAGAGCCTCTACCTACACTACGACCCGAACTGAGACTTCTTGCTCTAAGCTATGACTCTCTTCCTGCTATTCTATATTCTTTTTCCTCAAACTACTTAGAGCTTAGCTTTATTTATACAATCCCATGGTCTGTAGACCATGGGTAGATCTTTTACAGCCGACATTACGTTTCCAAAATAAGGGTAGACAACCCTATGAATCTTGAACATCTTTGTGCTCTGCGACCACAAAATGCGGAGTCTTTACACTTGGATTACAAAATTTGATCAAAATATGGGCTTTTAGCCCCAAAACTACCCTTGGGGGATCCTGCGCCCAACAGATGGTCAACACAAGAGAGTAATATACATGTACTTTCAGATGAACAAGTGAGTATGCCTTGTGGAATGTTTAGCTACAAAATGCATCAAGGTTCTTATGCCAAAGGCAAGAGAAAAGTGAGCCTTTAAAGAAAAGTAATAGTACTAATCTAGTAAAGACACATGCAAATATACATATAAATGCAACATTTTTCAACTAGCGAAATAGTTCACGAAGAAGCAACAATTGTTAAAACACATATAACACACCTTCAACAAGATAAGTACCAAATCAAATGAAATAGTTCAATTTCCTTAGTACAAATTAAAACAACATACATCGCAAACATTCAAAGAATAGTCTTACAATATTTACGATATACGCATGAAAGTGTGTTTGCTCAACGAACTTCGAAATTAAGAAAAATCTCCAAGATATGTCACTACAATGAACACCACTAGCTCCAATAGTGAAGTGTTAAAGCAATCACTTGCTCCTCTAAAATAATTATCTTCCACTCTAATGCCTAGTAGGAGGAGTCAAGGTGAAAAGTCCTTTGCATGAGCTATGAGGGTGTATATATAACAAATGGGGTGACCATTCACCTACCTTGTGACTCTTGGAATACCCTCATGATTGTTTGAATTCTCTCTAACCTTTTAACTCCTTCATGACTTTTCACATTCTATAGATGACTCTTGGACTTCCACTTTCCATTACATTTATGATAGATTGAAATTAAATAATCCACAAATGATGTGGAAATGATAACTCATATACATCTTTGACATGACACCTTGACAAGACATGACATGACATTGATGACATGGACTACATGATGATATGGCAATGTCAAGCCATTCTTGTTGTTGCTATCTTTGTGTCTTCTTGAAATATGGTGCATGTTCTTCTTCTTCCTCCTCCATAAGGCTTGAAAGTAAGGAGTCTCCAGTGTGATCTTGATCTACAACTACTGTCACAATCTGGTGTCCTTTTCTCTTTTCTTGATTGATAAACTTGTCTTTGTAGCTAAAAAGATGTCTTCTAGTAGGGTCTCGTTCTTCATATCCTTCATCATAATCATATCATAACATGATATGATACCTGCAAATGAAATCCACTCATGACAAGACGACATCAGTCTGATAAACCCCTTGTCTAACATGCTTCATGACAACCACTGACTAGGCTTGAACCAAGTTTTGGGATAAGATAGTGGCTCAAGGATTGCATATTTGCACAACTCAAGAGATTAGGGGCCAAGAGTGAGCCTTGAGAATGCATAGTGTGCAGTTCAGGCAAGTAAGGGAAAGATAACTACAAAATTGAGGGGATCAAGGAGGCAGGATTGAGGCTTGAGGCTTGAGGTTACCAACTGCACAGTTCTAGAGGGACAAAGGCCTAGGGATTGTGTATTTTCACTGCTTAAGGAGTCAGGTTGGAGGCTTGCTGCTTGAGACTGTGCAGTGCACATAAGAAGGTGATCGGAAAGCAAGGCTGCAAAGTTCTGGAACTCAAGGGTTAGGGCTGAGAACTGAGACTGCATATTGCATAGTTCTAGAAGGAAGGAACTATTCATTGCATAGTTCCAAGTGGAAACTTTTGATATTGAAGGTTGAGACTGTGCAATACGCAATTCAGGAAGGTTGAGTGAGGCCAAGTTGCTCGGGAAGGCACTTTTCCAGATTTAGCTAAGTACGGGATTGGTGAAGTCCAAATGAACAAGGGAAATACCTGAGCATGATCCCACACTTATAATAGTTTATGACACAACATTGATCACTCAGAACACATGAACAACATAATTCCCCCAATGCGACGAAAATGCGACAACTTTCCCCAAGTGCGTCACTAAAGCTACACTTTGTGACGACTGCGTCAACACTTGTGTGACAATGCTTGAAACTTTGGGACTAGGTATAATACATGTCTAGATGATAAATAAGACTCATTAACATCAAATTTACCCCTTTAAACAAACCAAAACTTCGCTTATGGGATTCATGACACTTTCCGTGCCTAAAAGATGACACTTGCGACAGTAAGAGGAAAGTGAAAATGACACTTGCAAAATGAAAATGACATTGAAAGTGACACATGCTAGAACGAAGATATCATGAAAACTACACTTATTTAAGTGAAAAGTCAAAAGAGACAGTCGTAAATATGAAAGTGACACTTGAGAAAGTGAAGGTGCACAAAAGCGACAGTTGGAAAAAGTCACCAAAATAGGAGAATGATCGCAACCAAAAGTATGAGATTGTCAATGAAAGTTCTCATTGACTATTGACATAGGTTGAACATTGTGTAAGCACTATCTTGATGGAATTTTGATATGCTTGTTCAATCTTACATAAAAGAGTGTGCTCATGAACTTGTTGTGGACTAAGCATGTGTGAGTAGGTGCCTTTGACACTTACAAACTAAGAAGAAGACTAGAATACTTAGCAAAGCATCAATTAACGATAAAATGAATATAGAACAAATGATAGTAAAATCCATAGTAGGCTCCAAAATTCAAGTGTAGATGAAATTTTGGAGGGTTTTTTTCGTAGCGGCAACACCCTCTGAGGCAGTCTGGTGTGCTTTCGATCAAATTTCTCTATGATCCTCCATGTGAACTCTGTGTATGACATGATGATTTCATGACCCAAGGTCATCAGACCTTGTTACCACCACTCCATGGCATCTCCATTCAAATTCCAAGTGGCATACTTATTGGCATCCAGCTTTCTCATGGGATTTAGCTAGATGTATGTGTCTAGTTTCTGTACCCACTCTCTGACAAAGCTCCTAGATGAACCATCAAAGTTGGTGAGAGTTACTTTTTCCAATGTCTTATATACACCTTGCTTTGGTTAATCTACCATAATTGATGTGAATGACTTCACCCCCATGGCACACTTAACTCTAGGGTCTCTATCATAAAAATGAAGATAGATCAGTTTTATCCACTTACTGCTACACAACTGGGTTAAAATGTCTATCACCTTCTCATTGTTCTTGA
The DNA here is from genome assembly GCA_031772625.1 of Pinus tabuliformis. Classification (NCBI taxonomy): domain Eukaryota; kingdom Viridiplantae; phylum Streptophyta; class Pinopsida; order Pinales; family Pinaceae; genus Pinus; species Pinus tabuliformis. The sequence continues at coordinate 315,296,853 of CM062810.1, read as the reverse complement.
GGATCTTGTCCATAATTATCCTATGTATTCCTTCTTCCTTGTGTCATGGAAATGTCCATAATCCCACCAATCACTGTGCATGCATTCCCAACACCACGATGATCTTGCTAGCTTCCCCATAGCTAGTAAAGTTCATGCTTTGATACCATTGTAATGTTTGAGGAAATATTAGGAGTAACTTAGAGAATTATTTCAATAATTTCAAGAAAATGTTTCCAAAAATATTTAATAATTTCCCTAAACACCTTTTCGCAAACAGTTTGAGTGTAACTTAGAAAAGTAGCAGCACATATATTTTGTCAATTAGTGTGTGAAAATTGTGAGGTAAAACATCAACGACAAGGATGATATTTATTGAGATTCAAGATCAAATTTACATGGCAATTGGAAGTAGGGAACCTGGAATAAGCTCCAACATGTAGGAGATTGAGCTTATTGTTTATATATATGTCTTTGAAATCAACACGACCCTCTAAGTAGGTAGCTGCTACAAGATCCTTCACATATTGCACTGTGAATGTGTTTATATAAAAACACCCTGTTTCAATTCAGAACTCGATCTCCCTCATTTATACTAAAACTATCATGATTGTTCCAATGTACTCCACAACCTCCTTGTGAATATTGTTCACAGAGCTAGCATGAGGGGAATTTTGAGGTCAAAATGGGCTTCCTAAGAAAAATATACAACCAAAATAAAATTTATAAGCACCAATAGGATTCAATATGATGATGTCATCCATGGGGGATGATTCACCATTTTTGGAGTAAAAAAGTGAAAAAATTAAAAAATAACAAAATAATAAAACTACCCTTTGAGCTTGTATTTTCAACTTATCTCCCTAAGGTTTTATTCAAATTTCGAGAGGGAGTACTCATTAGATGTAAAATTTAATTCATAATCCAAGGAGTACCCATGTTGCATACTTTAAATGGACCCTGCTAAATGAAAAATGAGAAATACATGAAAAAACATGATTGCAATCATGATTTTCATGTATTTCTCATTTTTTGTGTAGCAGTGTCCATAGAAAGTATGCAACATGGGTACTCCTTGGATGAGGAATCAAATTCTACATCCAACGGATGTTCTCGCTCAAAACTTGAGTAAACCCAAAGGGAGATAAGTTGAAAATACGAGTTGAAAATGTAGTTTTTTCTTTTTTCCCTCTGAAATTTTATGATGTAATCTAATCTTATTTTATTATTTCCACTATTATTTTATAGTTTCATTAGGAGGCCCATTTTAAACCTAAAAATTCCTCTAATAAATATTCATCCATCCTTTGAGAATAATTTGGCTCTCCTTTTGGACAAAAGTCGAGCTCCCTTAAGCATATGAATTTCGACCTCTCTACTTCCTAGAAAATATGAAGATCATATGTGGAATTTAGCTCTCCTTATAGGAAAGGGATACAAACACCTTTGGCTCTATAAATTGAAGTGTATAAGAGGAGTAATTCAATCCTCTTGGTGGTCTCTATTATTAATCATAAAACCCTCTTAAAGCAATCTAGAATCACACAATTTTATGTCTGCTTCAGACTTCAAATCAAAGATAAGGTATTTGGAATTAAACTGAGTATTGCATCGATCAATTTGTCCTTTCTATAGATAGGTTATACTAATATAAAATAAATAAAACAATGCTTCAACTCTCGAAAATACAACTCGTCCTATAAGATGACCAATTCGGCCCTGAATTGGGTACCAAAACTTGAGATTAATCATCCCACCTGTTGCAAACAATTTCGGCCTCAATCTACTAAACGGTCACCTCATAAATTGACATTAATAGTCATATTTATTCCTACAAATAATAAGTTTAGTATTTTCAACTTGTGATTCCCTTAGTATATCGATCCTCTAGTTGCTAGATAATTGTTTTGGCCTTGTAGGAATTACTCAGCCTTATAATCTTTGGAAGAGGATTCAAATTTGAACTGGCCAAGAAATTTGTTTCCCAATCTAATGCATTTGGCCTTAACAAATTTCCTTAGAGCTCATACCTCTAAATATTGATACTCAACCTCCTGGGAGAAATGAACTTGGCCCTCTTGGCAACTTATGAAACCTGCAATAAACACCAATGGATGATCTGAAATGATCTTCACCACGAGCTAACTAGGGTGGCACTTGAAGTCTGTCGAAATTAGCCTAGAGTTTCACTTGGAACTCTTGAAAGTCACTTGAGTTCATTTCAATTATCAATGAGATAGATAAGAATAGAATGATTTGCAATTGAGTTCTCCTCCTTTTATAATTATTCATGGAGCCTCCCTCTAGCTTCTAGATTCTCCTTTTTTTCCTATTATTTTATTGGTGGGGGCAATTTTCCACTAGGATACTTTTTTATGCCATTTATAATAAAATAATATTTTTTTCCCATTCCAATAAAACAATATTTTTCCTCGATTCTCCCATAAATTATTATTTTGTCTCCATTATCCATTAAAATAATAATTTGCCTCCCATCTCCAATAATATATTATTTTTCCACCATTCTCCATTAAAAAAATAATTTTCACCTTTCTCCTACAAAATAATATTTTTCCCTTTTTATTTAGTATTACCAGAAAAATTGGAAAAACCGCTTACTTATTTTTGCATTCACAAAGTTGGGAACATTACATAGTATGGCCCTTAAAAGGTGTTGCAAAAGATTTGTACCATGGCATACAAATTAGAGTTGTCTGCATCTTCACGACAACACAGTTTTCCATGTTTCATGCTTAATGAAGGTTATCGGTGACAAGCTCCCAGTTCAAACTATATTTCCAGAACTTGACAAGGAAGGAAAAATCATATTGGAACCTAAATCAATCATTGAAACAAGAATCTGACAACTACATAATTGATCAACTTTAGAGTATCTCATTAAGTTGTAGAACTTACTTGTTAAACATTTCACATAGGAGGATTAATATTTCATACAAAAGCATCCATAACTACTCAAGCATTGAGGAAAACACTTTTTTGGAAGGAGGGCGGCATGTTATGTCCCTATAATACTAGTGTAGCCCCATATTGCTTTTGTTGTGCCCCATAGAAACCCACTATTTTTGTTGTTGAGCCTGTTAGTGTCACTCTTTCCAGCCTTCCTCCAGTGATCAAATATGCTCTTACAAAGTGATTTTAAAGTGTCAAGGTCAAATTTTGTCATTTCAGTGAGTCTTCAAGCAAAATTTGGTCACTAGGCATTAGGTCAAGGGTTTGCTTTCATTCTTTTCAAAATTGTCCAAATGGCAGTCCATGTCATCTTTCAGCTGAGTCTATCATCATTCATAGGGTTGTCATTATCATGTCAGTGTCAAATGAGTCATTTTACACCTCGTTCATGCTTTAGTTGAGCCTAGATAAGGTCATTTCCCTCTCTTAGGGTTTTGAAGGCAATTTCTCTTGGACCGTCAAATCATTAGCAAAACTTATATCCTGATGTTCATACACCTTCCCCTATCATTAAAGTACCTTATCAAACACTTCCCATCACTGAGATCCCCCAAATTCCTCATTTTCGCACAAACCCTAGTTTCTTGCTACAACTTGGCAATTTTCTAGGTTTGGCTTGTGTTTTGCCCTTTTGGAAACCTTCCCCTCATTCAATCTCCGAGATTCCACTTTCCACTACTTCCTAACATCCCTCCCTACTCCCCAAAATTTCCTCAAGAATTTAGAAGCCCCCTATCCCCTTCATTTCGCTTCATTTCGACAAAATCCCTTGTTCCACAAATCGGGATAAGTTTCACTCAAATGATGTTTCAGAGCAATAAAAGATGAATTTTGGAAAAATGAGAGAGATTTTTGTCCCAAACATGCCAAGGAAAAAAAACCTCCTTCACTTTTTACACAGGTGTCATGGTTTTAGAGAAATGTCAAAAATACAATTGCCTCAGGAGAATCGAATGCACCTCTGAAGTGACCTTGGGAAAATCAAGTTTTATCCTATCTTGGTTGGCCAAATGATTTTCCTGATAAGTCAAATAATAACGAGACACAAATATCTTTCCAATGAGCTATCATGAGCTCAATTTGGAGTTGAGGAAGGCATTCAAAAGTTGACTGCAACAATACTCTGCCTTGAGGCAGCCTCATTTGGCACATTTTGACTAGTCTTGGGAGATTTGCTTTTTTATAGGTCAAATGAATTCCAAATTTCCAAATGTCAGTTTTTTTAAAAATTAGACGCAAATAACTTTCCAACTAGCTATCCTGTGCCCAATTTGGACACCGGGAAGGCCTCCAAAAAGCATCTGAAAATCGCGTTACGCGTAGGGCTCAGGCGCGCTACGCATCAGGGTTTTGGCTCAACGAGTAGCGTGCCGCGCGCTACCCTTAAGTTGGGGAGGTCCATTTCACAAAAACTCACCATTTTTGGATTTTTCATGACAAATTACACTTGCTCAGCCACTGCCGAGACATTTCATGGATATTTGAGCCCCCAAAAGGTCAAAAAACAAGCAAAAAATGACCTTCTGCCACTTTTTGGACACACAGGAAGCAGTCTTGGGAGATTTGATTTTTGGAGGGGAAAATGGCCACAAAATTGAGAAATTACACTTGTTCTAGAAAGTAGACATCCAGACCTTTCCAACAAGCCCACTTGTGCCTCATTGGGATGTCGGGAAGTGCCTCAAAAGTGGCCTGAAAGGCGCGCTACGCATTGGGAAAATTTGCCAGTTTTGCGCCTTCAGCTCAGGAAAACGCAACATTTGACCAGTTTTGACTTTTTGGTGAGATTTTTCATCCTCTTTGATGTAATTGATGTAATTTCATGTTGACATGACACTTATTTACCTATTCTAGAAGATTCATTCATAAAATGGCAAACATTTAATGAATGAATTGGTTTCCTAGCTTATAGAGGCAAGTTGTTTTGACTGCCTAGATTGTAGTGCTTTGTTTAGAATTGGTTGAAACAGCTCCTAGGATGATGAGCTCGACCCCTAGAGGCTAGGGAATGGGTTGGCATGGTCTATATTATGTATTTTCTAAATCATTTTCATGGTTGGAGAGGTTGGACTCTTGAGGGATAAGCTTAGACTGTTTTACTCTTTGTATCTCTGCAATTTTGGCAAAGGAAAGACCAAGGTTTTGCAGCACTATTTGGGATTCCTGTGGTGTTTTGTGTTGATGGTGTGCTTCTCTCATGTACTTGTAAGTTTGTTATGTGTATCATTTTGCTACTCCTCTTTCTGCACATTAAGTAAATGAAGTGTTAAGGTAGAATTCATAATTTATATGCTCTGCCTTTAAGTTTGCTTAATATCTATGTTTTCATCTGTCTAAAGAGAACTCTTGAAGGTTTCTTGCTCTCTTTAGCTCCTCACCGGTCATTTCTATCCATTCACTTAATTCAAAGGCATCAAGACAATCTCCTACCTTGCCCCAAAAAGATCTCTGCAAAAACTGTGTCTCATCCCCGCACCCAAAATTGCTGTGCTTAGTTTTCCAACAAAACCCTAAAAATTTGAAATCAAACTTTCCCTATCAGTTTACTAGCCTAAAATCAATGTTCTTTATTGGTCATCTCCACCCTTTGAAGATATTTTTCCGAGATAGACCCGGAGAGAGCCCTCTCCTGTCCCCGTAGGGCTAGCTACGAGGCTAAGTCGTTTGATGTTGCCTTGGATTTTGTCTTTTTCAGCCTGAGGCCAAATTCAAGCGCTAACAGAGCCCTTTAATTATTATTGTTATGTAGGACCTAATTATATTTTAACCCTTTAGACTCCTATATATGCCAACGAGTTTTTGTCATTTTAATAATATAAGAATTGGTCATTTATGTGATGTAAAGGGAGGTTGCCCCCTCGAAGTGGATTACTATCTAGTCGTTGATCTTTGTTTTCTTATGTTTTTGTGCTATTTTGATCTAGTTACATAACAAAGAATATAAATGGTTTCCAAGTATATTTTTACTATATATCTCTACCAAAATGTGCCTATGTTCATAAGGGTCACTAGAATAATCCACCAGTTCTTCTTCTAAGTCCATAGAATCTCTCTTTTCCCAAATATATGAAACCAAAATTTGCTTGTGTGAACCCCCATGATCAAGCTATGATCTCATGCATGGGGTCCATTCATGAATAAGGATTGGGGATTATCCTTTATGTAGCAACCTCAAGCCCTTACCCTAATTCTGCAAGGCAATCACAATGAAAATCACAACAATTTTGTGAGCCGTGAATTTCCTAGCACTGGTGCTTAATGGTTTACATCCATATATCTTGGTCCATGTCTTATGGTTGGAATGGTCTCGACAATCATACCTCAGTTTGGATTCTGTATTTCCTGATATGAGATACCTAATCTGACGAGAGGCTTTTGTGCAAATGACATGAATGTTCCCATTTTCGACAATAGACATATCCCAAAGTCTGGGTCTCGGTCCAGAGGAATACTCGATGGGATTTTGGTGTATAACTACAGTACCGATGTGATATCAACATGTTGGAGCCACCCTGAGATGAAATCATGTATTATAGCATCCCTACTACAACGTCAACCAATATTTATTTAGTCAATACACTGTTAGCTCTGGGCCCTGATAGGATTTTGAGTTAATAGGATCTTAGGCCATTATAGCATTAGCTATGAGCCCTAATAGAATCTTGGGCCATTATAACATTAATTGTGGGCCCTGATAAGATATCGATATAATATGGCTTTGGATTAAGGAAATGAAATTTAAAAAAAAATGAAATAAAGCAAGTAAACACCAAGAAATTGAAAGGTGGTAACTTTGATGACAAAATTTGTGTCTCTATTGGTTTCACAGCGATTTCACATTCTAAAGATTTGGCTTTGATAAGATTGAAACCCATTTGGCTCGAAAAAATCCTAAACCATGAATTTGACTTGATAACAAGGGTTATCACTGTGCTCAGGATTCCTGGGTTAAATTGAGTTGTAGTAGCTTGCATAATATTCTTTTTGGAAAAAGTATAGATCTCTTGATGCCCTCCAATCTCAACTTGATTGCAACCATTTTTCATTCATTTGACATAACCCTCCTTTTCCTTCCGCTCCCTCATTTGTGTTGCAATTAGGATCAATTCCTAGATCTAATATAATTAGCTGCTTATATTTTGATAAACAATTACGTTTGCCTCATTATATATCTTCTAAGAATATCTGAGACAGGTTAGGTAAAAATGGCTGATTTATGCTAATTTGTAGGTTTACCATACCTAAGTATATTCCATTGCTATGTTCTCTTTGGTTTTCACTCTATCAATGACTAAATATACACATAGGAAGGGCGTGGGCAAAGTCTTCCTATTCCTTATATGCAAAACAACTTCTTCTTCATCTCCTCAGCTCCATATTGTTTTCCCCACCTATCCTTACATCTATATATATATATATATATATATATATATATATATATATGTATAATTTGTTAAATAAAAAATTAAAATTATATTTAATTTATTTCTAAATTTTCTATATATTTAATTTTTTTGATGGGGTAACTTATATTGCCTTCTAAAAGAGGGGGTACATGATGATTATGAAAATCTTAGGTCAATATTTCATTGGGAATACCAGACCAAAGCCAAAATTTAACTTTTCATAGAGAGGCATCAAAATCTGTGGCTACAACCTAGATGGGATCTTTGTTGTCACCTAGGATGCCTCTAGTCAGAGGTGGGATGCCAAGGCGATTCTTTAATCATTCCAAACTTTGATCTAGGTCCTTAGTATACGAATGCTAGTACATGGTAGAGTGGAGGAGATATGCCCGATGTTCAAAATTGTCAAACAATATTCTTCCAAAGAGGATTTTCATGTGCTAATATAAATCCATCTATTCATGTACTGGTTGAAATGGCCACAATTATGGCTATTATATGGTACCCAATTTGTTATCTCAACAAGTACCTCCATGTCTATGAGCTAATGCCTGTGAGAGGTTCCTTATCCCTTAGCATGGGTGAGTACATCTTGTATGGGGCCTGGTGTGAGCTCATGATTATCTAGGAAACAATTTCCACCAAATGATGGTGCATATGTGTATTTATCTCATGGGTCCATTCTTCGTAGTAAGTTTCTCCCTTGCATACATGGGCATGTTGATGGGGAATGCAGGAGAATCTAGAAAGTAAAGGGTGAAAAAGGATGAATATAGGGGAGACATGAACTTCAAAATCCTAAGAGAGGTCCACGTGAAAGGAAGATGGGAGATAGAAACAAAACAACAAGGATTGCCACTACTGTGGAAAGAGACCAAAAATTACCAAAGAGAAAATGAGGGGAGTTAGCCATAAATAAAGCAGGGGAGTGATGCAGGGCCAACAAGTGAGAGTGATAGAGGAGAAAGAAAGTCTCCTAAATTGGACTGTAGATAAGATTCCAAGGAACTTAAATATGTAAATAAGGAACCATGGAGTGGATGAAGAGACTTAACATCTAGATGAGCTTCCAAGCCAAGAATATTCTATAGTTGCTGCTACTGAAGTTGTTAGGCAGTGTTGGAGAGTGTGGTTTCCTTGCATGCATAAGTACTTAAACACAAAAGCTACATCACCCCTACAAAACCTGCAAGGGAAAGGTAACTATAGTGAAAGAATAATCCTTCGGGTCTTCTAATAATTTCCTTTGAAATTGCAATTCCAAGCGACAAAGGGATACATTTTTATGCTAAAATTGCAGCAAGTTGATAAAGATTTCTAGTCAATTCTAGAATAGGGCTCTAGAGAATGGGCCAATAAAGGATTCCAATTGGAGTTGACATGAGCCAAGAGCTACAATATGGGGTTGTATATCTGGAAGCCAACATTAGTGAAGTTGTGCTCATTTTGAACTATAGTGTGGAGACATAAACAATGTTAACACAAGATAGTTCTCTGCATGAGTGAATTCCCAACATGTTAATGGTCATGGTTTCAATCTACAAGAGGTGATTTCCTGGGATTACATAAGTCATAAACATTCTCTATGGGAGGAGTCCCCTAGTCTTTTAGCTAGGCGGGATGACGATAGCCTCCCCCCCATTTTCCTTGGAAAACACCCATCGAGGTTGGTATGTCTTTCTGGACGCACTGCCAACACATTTTCTTGAGGGAAGAGTCATGTAGAAATTTCCAAGTGGAAGAAATTTGTGTCAAGGAATCAAGGCTTCCATAATTAGCTAGAAGATCAACGATTTTGTTTCTTTTTCATTGGACATTGGAGGGAATGATGAACATGATGTTAATGATTAGCGAGGAAACCCAATAGATAAGTTCTTCCAATTTCCAAATTTTAGATACTTTATGCACCTTAGTACCATTATGGAGTATACGAAGCATGTTAACGATGATTTGGGAATATCCTTCCACAAATATCTTGGTGAAGCTTTGAGATTGTGTAATTTCTATACCCATTGTAAGGGTCATTAGTTAAATTTCATTATCATTGTTAATAACAAGTGTGCTTGAGTAGATGCAGAGAGGAAGGCTATCATGATATTAAAAATTACCTCCATATCTCATTGGGCCTGGATTTCCTTTTGATGCTATGTCAAAGTTTAATTTGAGAAAAGAGGGGGGATGAGGGGAGACCAAGTGGAAGGTGTAGAAATTTTGAATAATTTAACACATATTCACAGAGATTATCTTGATCATACAATTATAAGAAGAACATGTATAATACATAATCTCCTCTACGTTGATCATCAATTTACAGAAGCAGAAACATTCACAGGCACACATAGAAGCATCAATCAAACTCATTAACACAGTATGTATCCCGGGGAAAGCATCTTGCTAAAAACCCCACACTATATGTATATTATATTGATTGAATCATGTAACATTACAAAGTACAATGCTTATCACAAGCAATCCAGTACCAGCTCCACCTGTTACACAAAATACAACTCAGATCTGATCTCCAAATCTTTTCCATTGCTTGCTTGCCTCTCCAGCTCAATACCTGCTCAAGAACTGATGAGAATGGCTTACCAAACTCGTATTTGACCTGCAAATAATCACTCACACTTTGTTGGACGTGAGCACAGGATAAAATTCTTGATATTGGCTAATTCATTGGCATACTCAATCCCTCTGATTGTGCAAATCATCATGCATAGCTATAGTCACAACTGATAGCAATATGATCCTCTAACACCTGTCCCTGCTGAACTAAACATGCACTGACATGCAACTGAGTTAACTGATGTATTCTATAGTTGCATTATGAGTTAATAACTTGTGAATTAATTAATAACTAATTCACCCAACTCATCTCTAGTCTATTGATCAGTTAGACTAAATACAACTAGTTTAACAAAGCTAAACTGAACACAACTCCATCAACTGCACCTCCAGTCCACTAAACTCAACTCACTTGAGTTCTAACTGAAGTCCTCCATGCAAATATTAGTCATACCATAGGTAACCACGTATTTCCCTCTGGGATCTGCATGTACCACATCCGTAGCTCATCCTTAAGTGCTCCAAGAGAATAAGATCAATTTTATAGTCCAAATATTATTATGAGACAATAATATTTGACTTTTCTATTTTTTGACAGCTAGTCTAAAAATAGACTTTGATCACTCACACTGTTATCACTCACACTGTGATCACTCACATTGTGGTCACCCACACTGTGATCACTCACATTGTGGTCACCCACACTGTGATCACTCATACTGTGATCACCCACACTGTGATCATCCACACTGTGATCATCCACACTGTGATAAAAAATAGAACTTGCGCCATAATTTGCCTGCGGGCCCACTTAGTGAAGGTGACTCTTTTCACTAAGCTCCATCATCTTGTTGCATTATCAACAAGCATTTCTTGTTGCAGACTTTTCAACACTCCCTCTCAACAAGAAAGGCTTCCTCTCAAACCCAATCCTGAAACTCTGGAATGTTCTCCATTCAACACATCTGGCTGGTCCACTTGCTCTGTCATCAAAGTCTTTGACTGCTATTGCCTCTGTCGACTGAAGAATCTGCATCTCTGTGCTCTTCAGTATCTGACTGCTCTAGCCTCTGTCACTTTGATCTCTGACTGCATCCGTGCTGCTGCTGGTTCTATCTCCCAGCATTGCATCCGCACTGCACCTCCCAACTGACCTCCCTGTTGGGCTAGAAACATCCTCTGATGCTGAAGCTCTACCTGCTGCTGACAAGTGCTCCCTCTCTGACATCTGCGCTACTGCAACATGTCCATGCATCTCGCACCATTGCACACCTCTCTGTGCCACTTAGCACTGTGCAAAACACTTGTGCCTCTCGCATTGCTGCAGCCTGCTAGCTATGCGCTGTCCTGGGATTCCCTGCACTGTCGCTCTCTCTGCCGCTCCATCCGCATCTGTCTCTACCCAATCAGTTAGTTCCTGCTACTACACATTGGAGCTCCCGTAGCAAGGTCTCATCCAAGAGGTTGGGTACGTCAAGGATCCTGCCCCTCCTCCTTGGGACGATCAATCCACATCACCCCACCTCCTACCTGGAAGTATGGCTGCATGCGATCCCTCAGCCCACCTGGCTCGAAGTTTCCCCCTACTAGAGGTCTCTGCATGAGTAGATGTCTCTATACGAGCTCCTCTCAGCTTCCCCTGTTGTGGCTGCTCCACAACCTCCTGAAGCTGCTGCACTAATTGTGGCTCCTCCACAATCGTTTGAGACTTCTTTTGGCTCTGCATGTTGAGAGGTAATATATGCTCCCTCTCAACCACCAAGTCTCCATCAGTTGCCTCACTACTCAAGGCTTTGCATGCATCTTGAACCTCAAGAGCATACAGGTTCTTGATCCGCGAACCAATCTGCTTCACCTGTCTAGTGATGATGTGTCTAAGGAAAACCTTTCCCTTACTGAAGACTACATCATAGCCTCTGTCTTCCAGCATCGCGATCGACACCAAGTTTCTCTTCAGTCCTGGTACATACTTGACATCGGTCAAGGTAAGGTGAGCTCCATGCTCCCTCTGAAAAATAACCGTGCCTACACCTGAGACACTATACTTCTCATCATTACCCATCCCTATGAGTATCTGGAGATCTTTCTCCTCCAAAGTACTGAACAAAATTTTGTCACCGGTCATGTGGAAAGAAGCTCCACTGTTAAGAAGCCAACCACTTCCCATCATGGATGAAACCATGCATGCGAAGAGTGTGAAATCCAACTCAAACTGTGAAGCAAGTGCCTCATCTTCAGATCCTTCCCCGGATCCCTTCTTGGACTTCTTCTTTGGGCAATTAGTAGCATAATGACCCAACTCATGACAACGAAAGCATCTCACCTTCGCCTTGTCAACCTTCTTCCCATCATTGGAAGAATTGGATTCGGAAAGAGAAACCTTCCCCTTCCCCTTCTTCGCCTTACTCGCTAAGGCACAGTTCTCCTCATCCTGCATGGATGAAGAACCGTCTCTGGTGCTCCATCTAATCTCCTCCTGCATAAAATCCGACCATAGTCATTCCCAATTTTGCAGTTTCTCCCTTCCATTCATCGAGTCCTGGTAGCTATGCCAACTCTTAGGAAGTTCAAGGAGTGCTAGACTCACCATCCTCATCCGACAGTCACCCCCACACTTCCCAGCTCATCCCGGCATTGGGTGAACTTCGTGAGATACTAGGGCATACTGTCTCCATTCTCACACTTAATGTTTCTGAGTTTCGCTCTTGCTTTGGAATTAAATTCGAATTCCACCAGCTCAAAACTCAACTACTTCCGATCTAGAATTCGTGAGAACAAAGTATTTCTCGTACAGAGATTGACTGTATGGGCTTTTACCGGATATCTCACCTTCCAAAAGAAGGATGAATCCAGAGGCTACCTAGCCCGATTACAGACTCTGCCTGAATAATAGATCTGATGATCAATCCTCGCTTGATATCCTGTAAAAATCTCTTCTACAAATCAAGCAGCTCCGATACCATGTAGAAACTTTTTCTACAAATCATCTAGCTCTGATACCATGTAGAAATTTTGAATAATTTAACACATATTCACAAAGATTATCCTGATCATACAATTATAAGTGGAACATGTATAATACATAATCTCCTCTACGTTGATCATTAATTTACAGAAGTAGAAACATTCACAGGCACACATAGAAGCATCAATCAAACTCATTAACACAGTATGTATCCCGGGGAAAGCATCTAGCTAAAAACCCCACACTATCTGTATATTATATTGATTGAATCATGTAACATTACAAAGTACAATGCTTATCACAAGCAATCTAGTACCAGCTCCACCTATTACACACAATACAGCTCAGATCTGATCTCCAAATCTATTCCACTGCTTGCCTGCCTCTCCAGCTCAATACCTGCTCAAGAACTGATGAGAATGGCTTACCAAACTCATATTTGACCTGCAAATAATCAATCACACTCTGTTGGACGTGAGCACAGGCTACAATTCTTGATATTGGCCAATTCATTGGCATACTCAATCCCTCTAATTGTGCAAATCATCATGCACAGCTATAGTCACAACTGATAGCATTCTGATCCTCTAACACCTGTCCCTGCTGAACTGAACATGCACTGACATGCAACTGAGTTAACTGATGTATTCTATAGTTGCATTATGAGTTAATAACTTGTGAATTAATTAATAACTAATTCACCCAACTCATCTCTAGTCTATTGATCAGTTAGACTAAATACAACTAGTTTAACAAAGCTAAACTGAACACAACTCCATCAACTGCACCTCCAGTCCACTAAACTCAACTCACTTGAGTTCTAATTGAAGTCCTGCATGCAAATATTAGTCATCCCATAGGTAACCACGTATTTCCCTCTGGGATCTGCATGTACCACATCCGTAGCTCATCCTTAAGTGCTCCAAGAGAATAAGATCAAGTTTATAGTCCAAATATTATTATGAGACAATAATATTTGACTTTTCTATTTTTGACAGCCAGTCTAAAAATAGACTTTGATCACTCACACTGTGATCACTCACACTGTGGTCACCCACACTGTGATCACCCGTGATCATCCACACTGTGATCATCCACACTGTGATAAAAAATAGAACTTGCGCCATAATTTGCCTGCGGGCCCACTTAGTGAAGGCGACTCTTTTCACTAAGCTCCATCATCTTGTTGCATTCTCAACAAGCATTTCTTGTTGCACACTTTTCAACAGAAGGAATAGTAGGCAGGGTTGGGGGGGTGGGGGGCAGCGATAGTAGAGAATGGTTCAGAGGAAGAAGTGGCAAGGTGCCAACTATGAAGGACCCTAACTTCTCTACCATGACCTTGATAGCATTGGGGGGACACAAGAGTGTGACAATAGTTTCTTTAATTTTATTTAGAATGGAATTATAGAGAGGATCTAATGCAAAAGAAGAGCCCTTGAAATTTTTCTGATTATGGTCCTTCTATATTTCCTAGAGGAGAAAGTTGTGGGATAACATCTATTTGCGATTAAGAATAAAGTTGGAAAAGACCTGCTGCCAACTTGAGAGTAGTATTTAAGATACTAAATGGGTCCCTATCTAGAAAAGTAAGGCGTTATTCTAGCCTAGTCCATAGGCATGAGGAGAAGACACAACTATTTAAGAGATGTTGTAGGATTTATGGGTGAGAATGCAGAGAGGGAATCTAGATGGTCCTTAATAATTGTTCTTTTGTATGTTGTCCCATGTTAGAGGCTTGTTTTGAATCAGGAGCCAAAAAAAGGATATCTTTGGCCAAGTTTTATTATTCCATATTTTAATCAAAACCTCATCAGTTTGCAATGCTTGATGCCTTGCTTCGATATGATAATCTTAACATATAGAAAAGTAGGGAAAATTTTAGGGGGGAAATTTCGCTAAGTGGCTATTTTTTGGACATATTCTAAAAACAATATTTACTCATTTGGTTAAAAATTTACCCATTTTTTACATACATATGATTAAATGGATGATATTCACCAAAACAATTCCAATTTTGTAGTAAATTACATGTTTTTATTGAATATTCGCTTACATTCTATACATATGATTTTTTAAATTAGAATAGTCACCTATAATACTATACATAGGAATAGTATTTGAATCCTTAAAAAATACCCTGTAGAAATTGTACCTTTTTTTGTGTTACCCCAATGAAGTTTATCCATTTGGGATGAGTAGGGGATGATCCTTTGTTGGAGGCTGCTTAAGAATTGTTGACATAATTTTTCCATCAACTTGAGTTCCATGCTTATGGTGGTAGCCATTATTTCCAGTACGAGATGATATTGGTGGATGTCCAATAATCTGCAAGTTTTTTTAATCAATGAGTAGATATCTACATTCATAAAATGTCTAGTTTCTATTAGTCACATAGTTTGGGAAGTTTTTGGCATGAGTCTTCCCTGAAAAGAGTAGTGTGGTCATTTTTAAATTCCCAAAAGCATTGTTGTTGAATTAGATGCATTCCTCTTTTGGCGAGATGACATATAGAATAATTAGGAGTTGTGGTGTGAATTTAGATGAGGTGTTCGTAAGGTATATAAGGAGCATATTTTAAGGGCTACATTCTCTTCCATAGGCCTTAGTCTCCTTGTGTCCATATCCACCATATTTTTTCTCCCAAGATTGTCACCATGATAGCAAGATCACGCATCTATATTCCTCCTTTGAGTCTTTTCCCGTAGAGTTTTTCCCATGCCACCAAGGACCATTTATTTTCCAAATTAGAGCCTTCCTATAGCAAGTTGTGCTAAATTTGGTGCAGTTCTTGTAGGATCAAGATCAGATCCATAAGCGCTAGACATAAATAAGTGGGTAATTCTTGAAGCACTATTGTTAGTGGAATTAGTCTTCCAACAACATATAGGGAGAAAAAATCCTAACCCACCAATTTGTTGTTGAATTTTGACAATAACTCCTCCCATAAGCTCCATTTGAGGGAGATAGCAACTAATGGGGCACCCATGTACTTTGAAGAGAGCTTTCAATTTTGGAAACCCATAATTCTAGTAATGTCTTTGGATAATAATTCGGGTATTGAAGAAGAAGACTTGCGATTTGGTCTTATTGGTTTCCATGCTTGAGGTGTGAGAAAACAACTCTAATATTTGCATAAAATATCAAGCTTCATGTATGGTAGAGGTATTGTTATCAGCCTTGTTTTCTCCCTAGGGTTAGTACTCATGAGTATTTTTATTGTTCACCACTTGCTTGAACTTTGGCATGTCTTTTGATGTATTTTTTTCCACACTAGCTAGGACCTAGTTCCTGAAAGAGTGATTCTAGCCTTCTAGTCGCGTGGAGCACCCTTTTTCATAGCAAATGGAGTAGAAGTTTCTTAGTTCAGTCCATACGACCTTGGCTCATATTCTAGAGGCTTTCTTTTGCTAAGAAATCAGTTCGAAGCCACATGATATCTTATCTCTTCGAGTTGGCTTGTGTGCATTATTAGAGAAGCTTCCTTACTTCTCTTCACCCTAAGTGTCTCCATTCAGTCTCCTTGGAATCCCTTTGGGTCTTTATATATTGCTCTATCTTAGAGGGTCAAATTAGTTCTAGAGGGTTAGAGAGTCATTCTACTATTATGATTCTATGAGATATTGTGAGTTATTTTTGTCTCAAGGTCATATTATTTGGAGAAGGGAGACACTGCTAGAATCTAGAGGAGAAGATCCATATGTGATGGTATACATACTTTGTATCTATTTCATTTCATGATTAATATAAGTAAATATTCCCCATTAAATATGTGTTTATGATCAATTGTTCATATTGATTTGTTTGATTTGATGGTCCTCCATGAAAGGCCATATGTGTACTTTGTTTGATGGTGATTGTGTGTAGGATTCAAATATACTGTAGAGGACAAGATCTCTTATCTAGAGAAGGAATTCTATGCAATGGATTCAACACTCATTAAGAACCTGCATGGATCTCAGGTACCAAACTCAAACCCTAGATAGGGAAATTTATACATGGATGATTGATTTTCTTGCATGGTTTGGGGATATGTTTTTTTTTACACTTATTTTCACATTGCATATAATCCTCTGTCTAGTAGTCTTGTCAGGGCCAAGACTACAAAGTAATAGCTCCTAGTGATTATGAAAACATAGCCATAATAGAACTAGCGACTCTGATGGTGAGTATGCCCTATTTGTCTCAATACCTCTTCTCTTTAACTTTGGATTTGGTCTTTATGGTGGTCACGAATTTATCTATGCAATTTTGAGTAATTTTAAGTTATAGATCTTGTATTTCGACCATGATTTCAATTTTGTGCTCATGCATCTCTTAAAAAATCAAATTTCCTCCATAGTCGTTGGCACAAAAGGGAGTATGGAGCAATTCTTCCAGAATTGTTGGGTGCAGTTTTCCATCACTATAATTGTACCTTAGAATAATTTCATTGTGCAAGTCTCCCTCCCTATGACTATTCTGGGAATTTTAATATCTTCCGAGAGATCCTAAAAGCATCTTTGTCCTTGATCACCTCTGTTCTTCAACTACTTTTTCAAGTCTAGATCTGCTAAAGATCTTATCCATCTTTGTCTCTTTGGGTTAGATTTGTTTTCTTGTCTTGTCAGGGTTCCTTGGTTGATTTGGTTTCAATTTAAATTCCTTTCTCTATGAATGTCAATTCTTGGCTTTCTATATCTATTTGTCACTATTTTGTGAAACATATCAATTATAAGTGTACTCTTGTTGGTTTGTGTTGGATTCTTCCTTTTGTACTGCTCTAGGGTTTTTCCTTGGAGATTTGGTGTGCTTTGGTTCAGGCTATTGGACCAAACTTTTCAGATATATTTAGTTGATCAAGTAACATCCAATATCTACTTTTGATTCCAGTATTGAAACCATATTTTTCTTCATTTACCCTTGTTCGAGTGATTGCATTATTATTTACGTGCTTGCCTTTGTTTGCAAGAGGTGGCATTCCTTGTTTGTGGTTGTGTGAATTGTGACTTGAAATTTTGATTTAGGTGTGTTTTTTCTATTCTTTGTTTTAGATTCTCATTTTGTTGCCCCATTCAATATTTCCTAGTCTTTCCTGCTATTAGGGTTTGGTTTTTGACTATGTAGAAATTTACCTCTCATTGATACATTGTGCTACAACGCTAGCTTGTTTGCATTGCCTTCCTCTTTTCAATTTATGGATTTCTTGTTGATTTCTTGAGAGTGTCTTTTTGGCATTGAAGCCAAGTTTTGATGCTTTTTTAGTGCGTTGTGTTCTAGCTTGGGGACCTTTTGGTCTCTTTTCAGATTTTGTTTTCTAAATTGTCTTTTTGGTCTATATTTTTATAAACTTTTGGATTTCATTTTAGGATAAGTGAGAGTTGCATTTGGTAGGAATTTATTTTCTTTTGAAAAGTGAAAAGAACCTTTCCCTTCTTTAGTTAGTTTTCATCAAATTTGAAAAAGAAAAAAATGCATCTTTATATAGTTGAATTTAGGGCTTTATTAACAAGAGTCCATCACACCATATGTGGTTCACGCTGCTACCCAACTAAGTAAAGGAAAACCACTAAAATAAATTCTCTAATAAAATTCATTAGACTTTTATTTTATTTTTATTGGTAGTACACCAACATTAGCTTAGGCCAGGGTTTTGGAGCTAGGTATGTGAGTAAACTTCTCCAAGACCACAAAAACAACTTAGCAATTTGTGGTAGGGAGTTTGAAAATCCTCCAGCTTCCAACAACTAAAACCAGAGTCAAGTAGAAACCCGTGTTAATGGGGGTTAAGCTTAGGTCATGGTGTGAGTGGTTCTCCTCGAGGCTACCCAACTCATGGTAGGGAATTCCATGCCAGTGGTTGACTCCCCAAAAGCCTAAGATTCACTCACCCCTATTCGAAAGAGGTAACTTAGTGGTCATTCATAGGAAAAACACCCTATAGGTGGTGGTTTTGGGAAGCAACCATCCCTCTACCCTACCTTCCCGTCAACCGCTGTACTTGCGAAGTTGAGATCCCTAGTGTAATAAGTTGTTTGGAAGTAAATTTGAAACATAGTACTAGGATTGGTTTGCATGTGACTACCTTTTAGGGCTTTCCTATTGTGTGTTGTTCAATATGAGCGAGTAGTTTGGCCTCAGGGGTGTTTGTACTAACTTAATTTCATTAACACACATTTATTCACCTTGGTTGAACCCAGTCACTGTCAGTCATGTAGAATCTAGGGTCTACCTCAGGAGAGAGGTGAATTGTTGACTTCTCTTATGGTGCATTTTGATACTCAAGACCTAGAACAAACTCTAGTTGTGGAATATATTCTTGGTTATCCTGGTAGTGACTTGATATCTATTGAGACACTTGCAGATGATTTTTCATCTCCTTTCAATCAACCTTTGACCGACATGTTAGGACCAAATTTACCGTGGTTAAATCTAGACAGTTCAACACATACCTACATGTATAGTGTTTCTTTTCACTACATATGGAGGAGATTAATTCTCCTTTACCCTTTGCATTTGTGGTTTCGGTTGCTATGACATCATTGCCACCACTGAGTGTGTCTAGATCTATAACTCCTTCAATGACTCTCACATCCGCTTAGGGCATAGCAATGGTCACTTTTGTGACTCTAAAAGGTTTCCCTAGTGTCTTTGTGCCCATTACTTCATCTATTCTGGCCATGGGAGAAAGCCCTAGACAACCTATAGGATAAGGAATATTTACTCCTAGTTTTTCTCAGCCTACAATGATTGTTGTTACCTACCATATCTAAGGACGTGTCTATGTTCAGAGCTATTATCGAGGAACTAGCTATTTTAGCTTCCTAGCAACTAGATTTGATTTACTCTTAGTCAGGCATGCTTTATGACGTAATTCCTAATTCTCCTAACCCTTCTATAGACCCACCCAAATCTACCTCGGGACCACATTGATGGTGTGATAAGTTCCATATCTGATTCTATGAGCCAAGTTACTACCCGACTAGGGAAATTTATTGTTACATCACAAGCCATAGTAAGTGCATATGGCTCTGAAAAAGCGTCCTCTTCTGAGCAACCCGCTGATGTTCTCACAGTGAAGTCCACAATACCCATGAAAACTCAGCAACCTAATAGTAAAAATAACAAAAATAATAAACAAAAGAATAAACCCACTAAGGAGTCTACAAAATCCATCTAGTTATGGTGGGGTCATAAGTGGATGACATCGCAAGATCAGGTCCCCTTGTAATATTTGTCAAGGTGGTAATTTGACTCGTGAGTGCCTTCAAATGGATGAAGTCCACTAGCTTCTTGCAACACCACCTATTACTCACTAGCCAACTGTCTTAACTCATCCATTCCCTACACAACCACAACAATAAATGGTTTCCCAACCTCCTCAACCTATGCAAGGTGGAAATGAGGGGCCATATTTTCATCCTACCAATAATATGTTTGTCCTTACTCCTGAGTCGATCTTTTCCTTTAAACAATAAACCACCTTGGTTGCTTCCACTAGACCTCGCATGCTAGATAAGATTATGGAGCCAATCTATCACCCACCTAAGGGTGTCATTCATGAGTCAACACACAATCCATCTACACGGGTTACCCAACACTACAATATTGTTTAGGATTTATCCCAAGCTCCTTTTGCCTTGTCTCTATGGAAATTTTATAAAGCTTCCCTCAAAAACAAAAATCCTTTCTGATTGAAATTAGGGGGGTGGATCCCTCAGAGTCTAATCTCATTATTTTTAATTTTAATTATCCTCGTTATAAGATTTCCCACCAAATTTACTTCTATATTTGTGTGGGAATCTTTCACAAAAATATTCATCGCACTCTAGGAGATGAAGGCTCTTCTACCTATGTTATTTCAACATCATGCTGTAAATTTATTGGTTCTCCATCACTCACTAGGTCTATTACCACTATTTATGCATTTGATGGACATCATTTTGTACCTTAGGGGGTTCTCCTAAATTTTCCATCAAGCTAAGAGGAAAAACTACCTACATTTATGTCGAAGTCATCGACGCTTCCTTATACTATAACCTACTCCTTGGTCATAGTTGGTTTTATGTTATATGTGTTTTCGCGTCTTTGGTCTTTTGTGTTCTTTTCTTTCCTCATGAAGGAAATATAGTCATGATTAATCAATTGGACTATTGTGTGTTATCAACCCAACTTACCACTATCAGGGATGTTGTCCCATTGATTGGAGATAACCCTGGGATTTATGAGAGTGTTGGTGCAATTTTATTCAAAAGCTTGTCCCTTATTGGTGTCTCCCCCTTACCTCTCCCAATACTCAATTTGTGCCTACTATTTCTCCCATGCATACGATATGCTCTCGCACTTATGGACCCCAAGTCCCTAATGATCCTTGGGTGATGCCTTCTCTTTTTGAACTTGATTAGTATGGTGAGTGATTACCTTTAATTCTAGCAAAATTTCTTATTAAAACATTTAGTTGGCATCTGAATATGATGAGTGAGGTGATGCTCCTCCTATGCCACTTGGTGATTACCTTGCAACTACTTAGGTTTTTTACCATCCTCTGGCTATTGACTTCCTAGATTTTCCACTTCCATCTGATGAAGCTAGTATGGAGGTCATGTTGGTCTTTTATCGTCCCTGGTGGTATCTTCATCATTGATATTCTTTTCTACCTTAGGTGGATAGCATGGATGTGTCGACTAAAATCCTAGTTTCCTTTGGTAGTGTTAAATGTTCCCTACTCCCCACTTTGGTTTATAATATCTCTTCTAAAGGGAACTTGGCCAACATATCAACAACGGTTCCTTTTAGTATTTCCATGAAATGATGCATTGTACAAAACATCTTGATTGGGGAAGATTTTAATCCTCAAGAGATTGAAACTTTTACCACCCTATTCAAAGAGTCTCACAGTGTTTTTGCTTTGTCGTATGAAGAAATTCCTAGCATAGATCCCGAGTTATTCAACATGAGACGAATACTTATCTTAGATCCAAACCTATTCGGTAGAAGCTCTAATCGGTTAACCCTAAGAAGGCAGAGTCTATTAGAGTGAAAGTGCAAAAATTACTCTATGCTGGTTTTATTTACCCGATACCCTTGACTATGTGGGTTTCTAATCTTGTTCTAGTTACCAAGAAGTAAGGGATGAGAGGAATATCAATATTTAAACTTATCATGCCTTAAAGATAATTATCCTATGTCATTTATCGACCAAATCCTTGATGTGTGTGCCAGTAATTCTATCTTTTCTTTTATGGATGAATTTTCTTGCAATAACCAAGTCAAAATTAAACTGGAATACCAACACAAAACTTATTTTATCTCCCCTTGGGGGACATTTTCCTATCATAAATTTCCCTTTGGTCTAAAATATGCTGGTGATACTTTCCAGTGAGCCATGTCTTATGTGTTTCACAATATCAAACACATCATAGAAGTTTATCTTGATGACCTTACTTCTCACTCTTTTTTACAGGGGCATCATCCTACACAGCTTCATGGTGTATTTATACAATGTTGTTATTATAAAACTTAGCCCGATCCTCATAAATGTGTCTTTTGTGTATGATTCAGGGGACTATTAAGTTTCATTGTGTCTAACGAAGGGATTCATGTTGATCCCTCTAAGTTTGACGCCATCATCAATTTTCCTCCTCCACACAAGGTCTACCAACTTCAAAAACTACAAGGGAAGGCTAATTTCTTATGTAGGTTTGTTGCCAATATGCTCAAATCACCCAAGGATTCATGAATTTGTTGAAAAAAATGAGTTCCTTTTATATGCGATGGCCAAGTCCAACTCTCTTTTGATTCTCTCAAGCAAGCTTTGTTATCTTCACCCTTACTCACTCCTCCCAATTTTAATCATGATTTCTTGTTGTATCTTGCAGCCTCGAATTTTTCCATCAGTATGGTTATTGTCCAAGAGGATGAGATGTGAAATAAACATCCCATCTACTATCTTAGCAAAGGCCTTCTTAGTATTGAGCTGCATTATTCCCATATTGAGAAGTTTTCTTTGGTATTCATTATTGCTATCCAAAAATTGAGGCACTACATACTCTTGTGAAATACCACTGTCATTGCTAACTCTAAACCCATGAAGAAAATCCTTAGTCGTAAAATATTTGGGGGAAATACTCCAAGTGGATTTTTATTCTTTAGGAGTTCTATTTGGAGTTTGTCATTTCTAAATCTAAGAAATCCCTGGCATTCAAAGAGTTTCTTCGTGAGTTTCGTTGAACTGATGAGGAAGTCATGGCCGAGGAGTTCCTACCTGGTGAGTCCTTGTTCCACATTAGCTTTTTTGACCCTTGGTATCAAGATGTTATTTTATATCTCCATACTCAACATTTTTAGCTTGAACTATCTCATGATGAATGTCACTGCATATGCCACCAGTCTCGACACTATGTCATTAAACTGATACTTTATACCTCTGTGGTGTTTACACTGGGTTAATTTGATGTATTACTCATGATGAAGTTGAATGAGTCCTAAATGATCTCAACGTTTTGGCATGCGGTGGTCATATTTCTAAGGTTTCCACTGCTATGAAAATATTGCATGTCAAGTGCTTTTGTTCATCAATATTCCAGGATTTCATCTTTGTGATCCAAAATTTCCATGCATGTCAAATCATTTCTCAAAAATGTGCAATGGTCCTACTCCTTTACATCTTGTGGCTTTTATCGGTCTTTTCGCTTAGTGGGGCATTGACTTCATGCAATATAAAACACCCTCAACTCATGGTATTCACTATTGTTGTGGTTGTGTACTACTTCACCAAGTGGGCTAAGGCTATGCCTACATATTATAATGATTATGTGACAACAACATTATTTTTGTTCAATCATGTCATTGCTAGGTTTGGTGTGCCTAAATCAATTGCTACTGACCATGGAAAATAATTTTAAAACCATATGATGTAGGAATTCGCTACCAAGTTGGGTTTTCTTCATGAACACTCAGTCCCTTATTATCCTCAGGCTAATGGTTAAGTAGAGGTTGTTAATCACTCCTTGAAAACTATGTTACATTAGATGGTAGGGAATCACAGGTCAACTTGGAATCTTATGCTCTTTCTTGCATTATAGGCATACCAAACCTCCATCAAGTTTTCCATGAGATTTACTCCTTTCCAACTGGTTTATGGAGTGGAGCATATTCTTCCTATTTAGTGTGAAATCACCGCCCTTCAACTAGCTGTGGAACTATTTCTTGCCAGTTTGGCCAAGAAAGAACATTTTTTACACCTTTCCCATCTAGATGAACAATGCCTTTTTTCCTTGATTAATAACGAAGCTCATAAGAAATGTGTTAAGGCCCAATATGATAAAGTTTTTTCCCCCGTGTCTTTTCTAAAGCTTGAACCCTTGTGGCATGGTCCATATGATTAAAAACGATGACAAGTAAGGAGAAGGAAAGCTTGAACCCTTGTGGCATGGTCCCTATGTTGTTAAACGTGTTCTCAAGAAAGGGGCCTACGATTTAGTTGATTATGATGGGAATCCATTGTCAGATCTCTGCAACAAGATCTACCTTAAATGCTACTATGCTTAGTCATTTTAGGTGGTCCCTTATACATGGTGTATATAGGTTAGGGTGTGATGGTTTTCTTTGTTTGTTTCTCTAGAATATTTGTTTGGAAGGTGTCAATGCCCTCATTCCCCTATGTATGATTTGTATATGGTGCAATATGTTACGCTCATAACATAGCTTCCACTGATTGGGTTATTTTTTCTCCCACCGACGAGCTTGTGAGTTCATGGGGTGTTTTTCTTTGCTCAGTCACCAATAATGTGGCACAATATAACACCATCATTGAGCTCTTAACTAAGGCTAATTTCCTTGGCATACGTCACTTAGTTTTCCAACTTGATTCCCAGATCATAGTGTCTTAGCTCAATTGTGTTTATCCTAAGGAATCTTATGATATTACGCTAGTTTTTTCTGGTACGTCTCCTTAAACAATCATTTTATTATATTTCTTATGTACACATTACTAGAGAACAAAACACACTGGATGATTCTTTAGCTAATTATGTGTTAGATTTGAATTTGTCTCATTAAGTTTTTATCCATGCACACGAGACAAAACATTTTAAATCACACATTCTTTGCCAAACAACACCATAAAAGCCATATTTTATTATAACATAATAGAGATATAACGATGAGATCTACTATTACAACAAGAATGTTGCAACTCCTAGGGATACCAACATTAATTCATTAATCTGAGGTTCATAAAAACCTAAGAGGTGACAATGTTGTATACATAGTAGGCAAGGTTCCACCTAGGTTGTTATTGAAGTCTGAAATTGTTTCCTTTTTTACTATCTTTTTTCCATCTCCTTCACCTTTTTGTCACTATTTTTGTATCTGTTTCAGCATACTCTAGGTAAATTCAACTTATAAAAAGTTATTTATCATACATGTTTAGAATCTATGTTTCTTTATGAATTATAATGAAAACATTTTGCACCTAATGTTGAATTTTGCAACAATATTTGTGGTTAGATTGGTTGCAATGCATCAGTAAAAGGATGAAGAGTATTTGGATATGACAAATGTTCAACACATGGATGTCCACCTATCAACATGACTTAAGAGGCTATAAAGATCAAGAGATCTAAGAGTCGAACTCAAAGTCAAACTTTGAGTATGACGGTGCAGTGGTCAAGTGAAAGAAATAGGAGATTAAAACAACATTAGGCGAGAGTGTAGAAGACTTATTCAATCATGAGGATATGATCGCAAAAGAATCCCTCATGATTTTCTCTTTCAGTAGAAAATCATGAAGAGATAAAGTTGTAGTTTAGATATATTTCCTAGATGGCAAAGTAGTTTCATTTCGTATCGGCATAAAACTCTTGAAGTTGTTTAATGAAAAATTGTATAAAATCCATAAAGCGAGACCCAAAACTCAGTTTTATTATTAAGTATTGTGGTTCATTTCCATAATTTGTGATACTCTGTTTCAAGTGAATACAATCCTTTATTTTCAATGCGTGACTAAGAAATCATCTGATCAATAGTAGACTTATGCTCATGGGAGGGCCCCCTGTCGAGTTGTAAGGATATCTAGTTTTGTTTATGTTTCTATTTGCTCATAACGCAATAGGATTTTGAAGTTTATTTTCTCTTAGAATAGTTTCATTACAATTCTGATTTGATGATTTGTTATTCCAATTCTAGAGCACTCATAAAATAAAATTATCAAAAAGATTTAACTTTCATATGTGTTTCCTTTCAAGTTTCATTACTCAATTAACTTCATAGATGGAAAGAGAAATGTCTTTTAGAGTTAATCACACACATCAGTAATAATTTTGAGGTACAAGTTCTCAAGTTCTCATTTGATTTTTTATAGTTTTTTTCTACAATTGTAGTCCCTTTTCTTTCTAAAATTAGTTTTTCTTATGCAATTTCCTTTAAAGAAATTAGTGTAGAATTTCCTTTCTGAAAAATAATGTTGTAATGTTTCCAATTCTGCAAGTAGAATTAGAATCTTTTTCCTACAATTTAGTATTAGCATTTCCTTTTATGCAAGTAGAAGTAAGTTTTGAATTCTGCAATTAAAATAGATTTTCAATTCTGCAAGCAATAGATTTCAATTCAGTTAAGTAATTGGTTTTGATGTAACTTTAAATAGAAAGAACTTGTGCATGTTTACTCTCTAAATCTCATTCAAACATTTGTCCATACTTAGGATAATTTCATACTTAGAATAATTCAGTCCATAGATAGAATTCCTAGCATATATAGTGCACATACATCTCACAAGTACACGAACCTTGGTTGACAATTAATGAAGTAATTTAAGAACAATTAAATTACCCAACATTTTGGCACCATTTATAGTGAGGTGTATATAGGATTCAATTTTTAGTTTGCATACCATTTTAGGTGCATTCAATTTTGTAGATCCATAATTAAAGCATGGTAAAAAATCATTTATGCATAGAGAAAGGGATTCTAGGGGTAGATTTGTAAGTAGAGGTAGAAGTTAAATTCCAACATCACCACTCACCCTTGCTAGACCTCATAGTGAAACACCACCCACTCGTACTCACATTCCATCACTGGCAGGTAGACATAGACTTCCTTAGGTGCATAGATATGAAATCCAACCAAAATATTCACCAACTTATTCTACCGAAGTTGTAGTTGAATAACCTACATCCCCAACAGAAGGAGTAATTTTCATCTCTTCAACAAGAGAGAAACTTCTAGGACAAGAACTAGAGGTTTCTAGTGAAGAAGAAGAAGAAGAATAAACTTATTATAATATACCATTAATAGAGGAAACATAAGAAGAGCTAGACAATCCTATCATAGAACCTTATTTAAATCTGAGGAATCTACAATAGGAGAATTACACAATGTAAATGGTGAACTTAGGATTGGAGGTGAAAGAGGAAGACGAGGAAATAGAGGAGGAGGAGGAGGTGGAGGTGGTATAGGTGGTAGGGGAGAACCAAATCCTTATGTATTTCCCATTTTTTATGAAGATTACACAACCACAATGAAGAATATCTCACCCTACATCCTTTCTAATTTCCATGGTTTGAGAAATGAGGACCCTAAAACATCTCCTTTTTAGTTTGAAGTTTTATGTATAACTTATGACTAGTTACTTGATCCTCAAAAATTGAAATTATTTCCAGCTACTCTTAAAGATGGAGCACTTAAATGGTTCATGGGATTAGGGACACATATTATTAGAAAATGGTAAGAAATGAAAAATCTGTTCTCAGAAAAATATAAGGATTATTTCATGCCCCATAACCTTAAGGATGAAGTCTTTAAGATGATGCAGAAAGAGGATGAAAGGCTTGAAGACCTAGTTGGAATATTTTCTTAAAACATTAAAATGGCTAAGATGCATAATTTAGATGATGAAACATTAAGAGATCTTTTGTTAAAGTCCATTGGAGATGAATGGATTGACCTTTGTAATTTAATGGGAAAGAGAGATGGTTCACAACTTTCATTTGGAGAAATTGGTGGTTTATGTAAAGATATTTCAAGGGGTAAGACTAGAACTGGAAAAATCCAAGAATTCCTGTGATGTCCAGAATTAATAAATCTACAACTGGAACAGTAAGTAGAGCTGAAATAGGAAATTTGCTTGATAATTTCAAAACAAATATCCTAGGGAGTCTTAGTGAACAACTAGATACCCTTAAGATAGAAAACAAGAAAAAAGTTAAGAATGTTGCATTATCTATTTTTTGTCCCAAGTGTAGGAAGAAACATGGCTTAAGAGAATTTCCCCTTGATAGTATAGAAATTTGTGTCATATGTGTTGAAAATCATAATACGAAGGAATTCCCTTCGATACCTGGTCTTAAAGTTGTTTTTCAAGATGAAGCTAGAACAAGCCAAGATGAATATTTTTTTTATTGCTAAAAGACCATGAAAAAATAAACAATAAAATATGACTCAATGTTTCAATACTTAATCATATGCACAACCGTAGAAAAATTGGATTGCACCCATGCCATGGAAAACTTAGCACCCGTAATCTCAAAATCCATCTTGGGCACAAGGTTGGAAAAATCCTTACGGAAAATATCCTCAATATCCTAAATTCCCACAACCTTATCCTTCTTTTCCACCACAATATTATCCTCCTCAACCAACCCAACCTCCGTAATTTCAAAATCCAAATCAACAAATTTCATTACCATTTCCTCAAAAACCTAATAAACTACCTGCTCAACCACTTTTGAATCCAAACAATAAGAATCAACAAGCTATTTATAATATTGAAGGAAAAAAATTTCAAGCTTGTATGATTACCCCATTAGGGCTAAATGATTTTCAACTTAGATTTGGTAGAGGTTTACAAAAGAAGTCACCAACAATTGGCATCCAAAAATCTAAAGAGGATGAAGTTCATGAAAAAGATGCAAATATTGATCAAGAAAATATTCCTTTAAAGGAGGATGTTCATTTACAATCAAAAGATGAGAAAATAAAGAAAGTTCCTATAGTTTCTCTAGTGGAACAACCTTCTATTTCTTTGCAGGATCCACCTTTTTCTGAAAGGCTCAAAATCGATAGAGGAATAGAAAGGAAAATTGTTTTACCAGACTATGATATGTTAGATGAACTTAAGAATATTTGCATAAAAAATCCTTTACTCCAAGCTATAAAGTAAATACAAATATTTTCAAAAACTATTAAGGAGATATGAATTAGAAAACCAAGAAGAAAGAGAAAACATTTAAAAAAAATCTAATTGGTAAGAAAAAGTGTTGATATCATGATGGGGAAACATATTGTTCAAAAATATCTAAATCTTGGTAGTCCTATTGTGAAAATTCATATTAATGGTGTTGAAATTCCAAACACTTTAATTGATCTAGGAGTAGCCATTAATATCATGAGTAAACAAACAATGGAGCAACTCAAGCTTCCTAATCTTCAATATACTCCTACATTATTACAATTAGTAGATAGATATGTTATCAAACCAGATGGAGTATTAGAAGATGTGTCTATTTCTCTAGATTCTTGGGAATATCTTGTAGATTTCATGATTTTAACTCCCAAGAATAATTTAGGAGGCCATCCATTGATCCTTGGTAGACCTTGGCTAGCTACAACTGATGCATTCATAAGTTGTAGATTTGGTGATATGTACATCTCTGATGGAAGTTCCACTAAGAAATTTACATTGTATCCTCCTGCAAAAACAATAACTAAAGTAGAAAGTGAAATTTGGATAGATGATGATAATGAAGACTTTGATGATATGCAACTAGTTTATACTCTTTCACAATTAGATGAAGAAGATCAATTGATAAATTTAATGAATAATAATGATTCTTCTTCATACTGTGAGCAAGATCAAAGTTTTCAAGAACAATGAAATATTGAATATCTATCATCTCACCAAATGGATTTACATTCTATGGAAAATTTTGGCAATTCTCAAGTAGAAATTTTTCCAGATAAAAAAATATATATTAATAATAATTTAGAAGAATTTCAAAAGAGGAAATTGAAATAGATGCTAAAAAAACGCTCTTCTGCTTATGCATGGGAGTACATTGATATGAAAGGGATTGATCCTAAAACTTTTATGCGTCATATTTATATTAAGGAAAATGCCAAACAAGTTAGACAACCTTAAAGAAGGATGAATCTTAATGTGAGAGAAATTCTTAAGGAGAAATTACAAAAGTTATTTAATGTGAATGTTATCTATCCAATATTAGATAATCAATGGGTGTCACCTTTAGTGATTGTTCCTACGAAATATGGAAAATGGAGAGTGTGTATAGATTATAGGGAATTAAACAAAGCTACTTTGAAATATCATTTTCCACTACCATTTATAGATCAAGTATTAGATACTTTGGCAAGAAAGAAGTATTTTTCGTTTTTAGATGGTTTTAGTGGATATAACCAAATCCAACAAGAACCAGAAGATCAAGATAAAACTAATTTTACATATCCATGGGGAACATATTCCTATAGGGTTCTTCCCTTTGGATTTTGTGATGCACTTGCCACATTTCAGAGAGAAGTTTTATGTATCTTTTCTAATCTAATTCATGATTGTGTGGAAGTATACATGGATGATTTCACTATGTATGGTGATACTTTTGAAGAAGCTATTGAAAATTTGGAAAAAGTTCTTATTAGATGTAAAGAGGCAAACCTTTCATTAAGCCATGAGAAATGTTTTATGATGTTCAATGAAGGGATTGTTTTAGGCCACCATATTTCAAGTGATGGAATTAAAGTGGATACATCTAAAGTAGAAATAATTTCTAAAATTTCAATTCTTGTTTTTCAAAGAGATGTTAGAATTTTTCTTGGATTTACTGGATATTATAGAAGATTCATAGAAAATTTCACAAAAATATCCTCTCCACTTTTCAAACTCCTTACAAAAGATTGTGAATTTGTTTGGAATTCTAACTGTCTAAAAACATTTGAGACATTGAAACCAAAGGTTACGGAAGCACCGATTTTAATGGGACCTAATTGGGCTCTTCCTTTCCACATTTCTACAAATGCTTCAGATACAACTCTAGGATCTACGTTGGGACAAAAATATTTAACTCCTTATGCTATCTATTATAAAATAAAAAAGTTGACTCCAACAGAGTTAAATTACACTGTAACAAAAAAGGAGTTTTTAGTTGTTGTGCATGTCACTAATAAGTTTTGTCATTATATCACTAGTTACGAAAATTTCATTCATACATATCATTATTCCATTAGACATCTAATGAAAAAACCAATTACTAATGGTAGAATTACAGGATGGTTTCTATTGTTACAAGGATTCAACATTACTATTCTTGATAGACCAAGAAAAAAAAATAAAGTTGCTGATTTTCTTTCTAGAATGGAGAATAATAATGCTGATGCTCTTGTAAAAGATAACTTTACTGATGAATATATTTTTGTAGCATCTACTAAAACACATTGGTTTGTAGATATTTCTAATTATTTGTCTACAAGAAAGATACCTCCACAACTATCAGCCAAAGAAAAGAAAAAAGTGATCAAAACCAATGTACCTTATTCTTGGATAGATGAAGAATTGTACAAAACTAGACTTGATTTGATTATTCGAAGATGTGTTCGAGAAGATGAAGTACCTGAAATATTGAAAGCTTGTCATGATGAGCCATGTGAAGGACATTTTGCTAACTAAAGAACTTCTTACAAAATCCTTCTTTTGGGATATTATTGGCCATCCATTTTTAAGGGTGCTAAAGAATATGTCAAATGATGTGATAGTTGTCAAGAATGGGGAAGCCTAATCCATTAGATGAAATGCCTCTACATCCATAGGTACCTGTAGAACCTTTTGAAAAATGGCTCTATATTTTGTTGGACCAATAAATCCTCCATCTAAACAAAAAAGGTACATACTTGTTTGCACAGATTATGTTACAAAATGGGTAGAAGCTAAACCTCTTTTATTTGCAACTGAAAATGTTGTAGTTACATTTATTTTTGAGGATATTTTTACTCATTTTGGTGTTCCAAGAGAAATTGTAACAGATCAAGGTACACAATTCACATCCAATTTGGTGCAAAAGATCACGGAGCAATATAAAATAAATCATCGAAAGTCTACTCCATATCATCCACAAGCCAATGGATAAGTAGAATCCACCAACAAAGTACTTGAAGCAATTCTTACCAAGACTGTGCATTTGCATAGGAAGGATTGGGCAGAAAAGATTCCAGAAGCACTATGGGCATATCGAGCTACATGGAGGAAAACAACTAGACACACTCCTTATGATCTTGTCTATGGAAATCAAGTTGATTCCAATTGAGTTCCAAGTCAAGACCTTCAAAACAATAACTAAATTGGGCCTTGATCTTTCTGAAGCTCAAAAATAGAGACTAGCACAATTGAATGAGCTAGATGAGATCTGACAATATGTTTTTTAAAGAACCAACATATTTTAGCAACAAAGATCAAAGTGGCATGACAAATTCATCAAATCTAAAAAGTTCAAGCAAGGTGACCAGGTTCTTCTTTTTTATTCCAAATTCAAATTTTTTCAAGGAAAATTTCAAACTCATTGGCTTGGTCCTTATGAGATTGACACTATTTTTTATAATAGAGCACTCAAAATCAAAACTATCGATGGTGAAAAATTTACTTTCCTTGTTAATGGTCATAGATTAAGGTTGTATCATAAACCAGTACCAAAGTAAGAATTTTTGAAATGTTTGCAAGAGAATTTTGAATTCAAGTTGGTCAAGCAAGGAGATTCTTCTCCTCATTCTAGAACTTCATCGTAATTTTTCCAATAACGTATATATATATTTATATTTTGGTTATCGAGAAGTTTTTAACTTGTGAGGATAGATTTGGAGCTATTTTTTTCTACCATGCCCTACTTTTGATGCATTTTATTGACAGGAATGAAATCAATTTGTCTTAATTTTTTGTTTAGCGTCTTAGAAAGATGGCATCTAGTATACAAAGAAAGTCCAGATTCATTGATAAAGTTGTCTACCATCATGGACTCATAAAAATACTTATAGAGGCACATTTAGAAGCTAAGGGAGACAATTGGAAATATTTCGTAGTTCAAAATCATTTTGTAGAAATCTAGGAAGGAGAAACAAGCAGTAGGGTTAAATGAAGTCGATGAAGGTGAGCATCAAAACCTAACACTGAAAAAAGAGAAAATTGAAGAAGAAATATTCCACAATAGAGTAATAAAGAAGTACTAGAATAATTTTTTGAGGATGATACCTTGTTCTCTCAGTTCCATGAAAAATTTAAGCAGAAAAATGAAAAACAGAGTCTTAGAAGAAAGAAAACTAGCTTAAGCTCTAAGCTACCTGAAGAAAGTGAAAAATGAGAGAAGAGTAAACAAGAGGTTAGAAAATTAAAAAGTCAATATGTTGAAGGATCAGGAGTAAAATTGAGAAGAAGTAGGATAATTTCAAAACTTTCAAATACGACGTCTCTAGAAATGATTGATCTTGAAGAAGAAGGGTACAAAATACCACCTCACATAGTCAACCCGATGAGAAAAAATCAAGACATTGACCCAATCCAACAAGAAATTTATGATTATGTAAAATATCTGGAACAAAGAGCACAACAAAAGGAAAATCTCTCTCACAGTATCAAAAGAATGAAATTAGTGAAAATTCCTTGATAGAACAAACTCCAGAACAAGAACACAGAGTTGAAGATGCTTTGAAACATGACATATATGAGCTAGAGGTTCTTAATAAACACCTGACACAGGAAAGGGAAACAACAAAAGTAAAAAATGGGACATTAAGAACCCATAATGATAACATAATTCAACATCTTTGCCATTGGTATAGTAAAAATAAGAAACTCAAGGCTAATAACAAGTTGCTTAAGAATATAATCATGGGTTTGTAGAGTAAAATTCTGATGAAGAGACCAAGGGCCACATTCAACATTAGGAAGAGAAATGAAAGCACAAGTATGGATGTGCTTGCACAGGCTTCAGAAATCATACATTGAAGAAGAAAAGAAGAACTAATTTTGAATTTTTGGTGCATGAGGACATGCAAGACCTTTGGTGTGGGGGAATGTTGAAGTCTAAAATTGTTTCCTTTTTTACTACCTTTTTCCATCTCCTTCACCTTTTTGTCACCATTTTTGTAGTAGTCTCAACATACTCAAGGTAAATTCAACTTATAAAAAGGTATTTATCATCCATGTTTAGAATCTATGTTTCTTTATGAATTATAACGAAAACATTCCTACAATAACATAATCATGAACATTCTGTAGCTAATGTTGAATTCCACAACAATATTCATGGTTAGACAGGTTGCAGTGCATCAGTAAAAGGATGAAGAGTATTTGAAGATGAAAAATTTTCACCACATGGATGACCAGCTATTTGCATTACTTGGTAGGATATAAATATTAAGAGATCTAAGATTCAAAGTCAAAGTCAAACTATGAGTATGACGATGTAACGATCAAGTGAAGGCAACATGAGATTAAAACAACATTAGGCGAGCATGCAAAATACTTATTCAATCAAAAGGATATGATCCAAGAAGAATCACTCATGATTTTCTTTTTTAGTCTCAAATCATGAGGAGATAAAGTCTTAATTTAAATCTATGTCCTAGATGGAAAAGTAGCCATATCAGTATAAAACTCTTGAAGTTGTTTAATGAAAACTTGTATAAAATCCATAAGGAAAGACCCCAAACTCAGTTTGATTATTAAGTATTGTGGTTCATTTCAAAAATTTGTGATGCTATGTTTCAAGTGAATACAATCCTATGTTTTCAATGCGTGACTAAGAAATCATTTGGTCAATAACATACTTATGCTCACGAGAGGCCTCCCTGTCAAGTTGTAAGGATATCTAGTTCTGTTTATGTTTCTATTTGATCATAGCATGGGATTTTAAAGTTTATTTTCTCTTAGAATAGTTTCATTATAGTTCTAATTTGATAATTTTTTATTCTAGTTCCAGAGCGCTCATAAAAGAAAAGTATTAAAAATATTTAACTTTCATATGCATTTCCTTTCAGGTTTCATTACTTAATTAACTTCATAGATGGAAAGAGAAATGTATTTTAGAGTTAATCACACACAATATTGATAATTTTGAGTTACAATTTCTCAAGTTCTCATTTGATTTTT
Source organism: Pinus tabuliformis (assembly GCA_031772625.1). NCBI lineage: Eukaryota > Viridiplantae > Streptophyta > Pinopsida > Pinales > Pinaceae > Pinus > Pinus tabuliformis. The sequence goes on along the minus strand of CM062810.1, from coordinate 315,261,845 downwards.
TTAGTTTCTTTCTGCAATTGTAGTCCCTTTTCTTTCTGCAATTAGTTTTTCTTATGCAATTTCCTTTTATGCAATAAGTGTGGAATTTCCTTTTTGCAAAATAGTGTTGTAATGTTTCCAATTTTGCAAGCAGCATTAGAATCGCTTTCCTACAATTTAGTATTAGAATTTCCTCTTATTCAAGTAGAAGTAAGTTTTGAATTATGTAATTAAAATAGATTTTCAATTCTACAAGAAATAGATTTCAATTCAGTTAAGTAATTGGTTTTGGTGTAACTTTAAATAGAAAGAAATTGTCTTTCTTTACTCTCTAAATATCATTCAAACATTGTCCATACTTAGGATAATTTCATACTTAGAATAATTTAGTCCATAGATAGAACTCCTAGCATATATAGTGCACATACATCTCACAAGTACACGAACCTTGGTTGATAATTTATGAAGTAATTTAAGAACAATTAAATTACCAAATAACTTCTCTGAGGCAATGAATTAAAATGAGATGTGCAGAGACCATTTTGCAAGTTCAAGAGGGTAATGGAATGAATCTAACTTTGCAAATAAGAAAACATTACTTGTCCTACTACATAAGAGAAACTTTGATCTACTTGCAAGGACATAAATGATTGAAAAAAAACCCTAATATGTTGTAGAAAATAAATGACAAGAAACTAAACCTAGTCTAGTTGCCTGAAGTAATTTAATATCGTGAAATCAATCCTAAGATACTGAATTCAAGGTAAATTCTATTCTAATTACAAAATCGAAAAAAATCTCAAGAAATGTCAATGTAAACTAATTTTGTGTTATTGAATTTATGATCAAAACAACTAACCTTAATTGCATAAATAAAACCACAGTGATGAAAATGAGATTTCTAAGGGGTCTTTGTCCTTCCTCAAGCTTGTTTCCAAGGCCTATAAGGCGTTTTTGAGGGGTATGAAGCAAAAATTAGGCTTAAGGAGAAATTATGGTCAAGTTTTTATGGATTTTGCGAGGTGCTACAAGACTGCTACAAGACTGTTATAGGATGTTATAGGATGCCCTGTATTGCTATAGGATTGCATCCAAAAGCATTCCAAGAGTTATAAAAAGTATATAAAGGTGGGGAATATGGTAGAATGTTGGATAAGAGTATGCAATACCTTTCAAATCTTAGTTCTCCCTAGGATTCCATCTCGCACAAGGGGAAAATGTAAACGAATAGTCTCCAGTAAATATGTAATGTAATTTCTGTGTGCATACCATTTGGAGGAAGGGATGAGAATATAAGGAGGGTTCTAAGGAAGATGATGGGTATATAAATGGAAGTGATGCTTCTTTCCCCTTCAAGACAGTAGGTATCACCTGGACATAAGGAGGTTATTCAACTAGAAAAACATTAAGATCGAAAGGATGCCAAAAGTATTAATTGCAAAAAATCAAATTGTAAAGGAAAGGATGAGTTGAATTTAATTGAGATATAAATATTGCATCAAGAGAAAAAATATATTTTTTTGGATGCCTTTACAAAGCCTACAAACACACTTTTCAAGAGAAATGACTAATAAATATGCAGGGGAAAAACCTTTTCATATAAACAGATCTTGCAAAAAGAGACACAACCATGTTGTGTAGATAAGGAAATGCATAACAGAAATGTACAAGAGACTGATACTAGAGTTCTTGGGTTGGTCCATAACCCAAGGGAACCCATCCCTCTTAAACAAACTCATATGGAAGGTAACAAAATTCTTTTCATTCATCTTAGAAATTTTTCAAATACATGACATGGAAATGGAAATGACAAGTAACAGTTGTAGCTCTAGTAGTCATTAGTTTCCTCTAAAAAGTTGAATATTACTAAGCTCTTAGGATCCTTTATTTATACAAAAATGAGTGAATGGAAAGCCTCCTTGGAAGGATGGTTGCTTCCCTAAAAATTCCCTATAAAAGTGGATCTAGTCTCCTGAGATCCTCATAGCCACTAAGTGTAGTAACTTCCCAATAACTAGCCAAGTTGTAAGTGAGTTAATGCAAGGAACGAGCCTCTTATATTTCCTCTAGTTGGTTTCCAACATAATTCTCCATAATAAATGCTCCTTTTCCCACACAGTAGACATGTTAGGCTACATGATATGACAAATATTCCTTAACCTTCCTAATGAAAACATTGTAGCTTAAAAACATGTCATCAAATGCAAAGAAAGAGGTAAAAGTATGTTGAAGGATGGCCAGATGGGCCTTGATTTGTAGCTATTTAGGAGGCCCATCATTACCCCAATACTAAAAATGTTGCTCACCCTCTAAGCAACTCAGTCACTTAGTTGCATCTCATTCATGGCCCTAGTGGCCCCCCTGACATCCCAAGGTACCTTAGATGGAATGCCTTCTTTAGGGTGGAAACATGCATTCTTTTCTATTTCTTCTCTTTCTCGTTATTTTGCCTAGTCTCTTTTTTCCTGTAGTCCCAATAGAAAAGGAGGGTTGAATTTAAGCCCAATCCAATTGATTTTCAGCCTCTAAACCATTCTATTGTACAAGGGTGTCCTTTCCAAGGAATTTCTTAGTCTTTCTGGAGAGTGGTACTCTTTGATTCTTAGGCTATGTGGTAAAGAGTGCCACCTCCTTTAACAAGCCTGTAAACTCTCAGTTCCTAGTAACCTGAAAATATATTCAAAGTTTAGAATGTCTTGTTTCTTGTTTCTCTATGTTGGATGGTGCTAGTCTAGGGTATTCAACAATGTGTCTATGATTGCTAGTGATAAGACAAGGTCCTCTCAATTCTTCTCTAATCCATAAAGGTTGATTTTCCTCCCTAGTCGTGACCCTTTTGATCTCCTCAACCCTTGCTTCTTCATGACTAATCCAAGAGGCAAATTTCACTAACTGTACATCTCCCATTCTTGAGCTGGGATCCCAAAAATTCAAATCAATTAGTATCAAATTATGCATATAAAATTCAGCCATTCCATCTCTATCCTCAACACTCGATTTTTGGAAAAACTCAATGAACTTTTGATAATCTTGAAAAGGGAGAGATCCATGTTGGGCTATAGTTTTGATCTAGAATTGGGGCCATTTCTCCTTTAGTAACTGTGAATAACTCTTTGATGGATTCCTACACTGAATAACATCCATGGCCAAGCTTTCAATGGTGGAAAGAAACTCATCTTTCTCTTGCAACTGGTCCCTTAGTCTTATGTTTTCTATTTGGAGTTTCTCCCTCATATTGGATTTTTGAGTCTAAAGTCAACCATCTCCTCTCCCATTTTTTCATTTTCTCCTCAATTACCCCTAAATATTGCATTCCTTTGGATTTTGAAATTTTCATCCACGTATGGGTTCTATCCCTTTCTTTCTCAAGCTCAAATAGGAGTGGAACTAAAAATTTGGTAGGAATTGTTTGCCCTGATTCAAAAAATTTGTAGTAGGACACAAGGCTAGGTTGAGGTTTTGGCTCAGTGTAGGGTTGGATCTTGCTCTTGTAACCCTTCAACTCCTTCTCTTAGTTGTGCAACAACTTCCTACAACATTATTCTACTTTCATATAGTATTGTTTTGCCTTCCTATAGTATGGAAGATTCCTCTTGCATCGTAAGGGTCTATTTAGTATTGATTTCCTTGATGCTTGGCTTCTTCTATGAGATCTGGAGTCATTTTCCTTTGGCTTTGAGGGAGTTTATCTCTTCAGATTGTTTCTTATTTTTCTCTAGTTCTTTCTCCTAGTGGCTAGTTTTCCCCTTAATGGCAATGGGGGTTGTTGAGGATGGTTGAGGCTTTCCTTGCTTAATTTTAGTGCTTCTCATCATATTGAAATATAGAGGGCCTTTCCTTGGCCTCCTCCCCTTGGGCTTGACTGGAGTACTTAAGACTGCCAGGGTGAAAACCTCTTCTTCCTTTGTATTCCCTTTTGAAACACTTACCTGCTACTCTTGTCTTCTCACCTTCTGATGTTTGGAAGATACCCCAATGATCTTTGGGGTTCCTTGTTCTCCTGCTTGTGTTACAATAGTCTTAGCTAAGTATTTCTTAGGTATTATTGTTTTGGCAGGTGCCTCTCTTTCTTATTCTTCTTCCTTTATCTTCTTTTCTAATTTTTCTTCTGGCACATATTCTCCTACTCTAAATTCATCTTCTTCACCAGCCTCTTATTCTCCCTCTTCTTCTTCTTCTCTAGCCTCTTCTTTTGAAAAACCATTTTTTGTTGTTTCTCGAGGTTCTAGTAGGGCTTGGGCTTATGTTTCAAGGAAAAACTCCTTGTCCATATCCACAAATTTTGTCCAAAAAACATGGTTTTGAACATGCTCTAGAGCATATATGACAATTAGCCTTATGAAACCTTGGTGAGTTATATACTAATGTTTTAATCCTCTTACTCTTTGGCTTATCTCTATTATGGACTGGAAAAGAAAACGGGGAATGTTTAATCTATTTTGGATAGGTAAATCCATCTGGAACCTCAGTTAATAGAGTAGCATAAAATAATAGGAATAAAAAAAACTAAGTCTCCCCTCATAGGATATGTATTTCAAAATATGGTATGCTACCTCATCCTAAGGATAGGGAACTCTCTCTCCTAACTCCAATTTTGTCTTCAATTGGCTACTCCTTAGGGAGGAAAATGTTCTCCTTAGTTATGATAGCCTTTGTTCTCTCTTCCTTGCTCCATCTTACTCCTAGGGGCAACATGGTCACTCTATTGATAACTTATTCATTCATATGGATGATGAGTTCCCTCAAAATGGTAGTAGCACTATATTCTCCTTGAGGCTAGAGACCTACAACAAATTCTTGAGTAATATCATCATCAAGCCCTTTAAACTTCTCAAAGAATCCCAACCATTGGTGATTGGAAAAGATATCCCCAACAGGAGGGTGTTCATGAATCCTTGATGATTATGTGTGCTCTCTTTGATTGAAACCACCCCCACTAATTTTCATTGTAATTTTCTAAAGTTTGGCAACGTAATCCTCTCACCTACTACCAATTTTTTAGCAATTAGAGTTTTTAGGATAGGAGTAAATGGAGTAGTTTACTTGTTATAGGAGGTAAAACTTCATGATCAACTCAAAAAAGATTCCATTTCCTATCTTATCATGCTTAATTCAATAAAAACATTCACACTTCAATTTATTTCCATTCCCAAAATATGCAAAGAAAAATATGCGCTTACCCTTCCCTTGGAGGTTCAATTTAAATCTAGGGTCTGGTGGATGAAATTGCTAAAAAATTGGGTTCTTTGGCACCCTCTTGGGGCTTTCCTCTAGCATCTGACAATGATCCTATAACAGATTGTCTTGATCCTATAACAACTACCTACAGTTATTTTAGCCTCCTCTATAGTAGTCTATAAGGATGATGGCATAGGTAGCTCGACTCCCAAAGGTAGTAGTGGGCCTCCTTGCCTTTTTAAAATTTGATTTTTGTTCCAAATGAGGCCTAGGCTAGACTTATGCTATTGGTGGTTGGGTGACTGGCTTAGAGAATCGTATGAGCTAGCCCCCACCTACCACCTTCGCAAACCAACTATAGGCATGTTGGCCCACCCCTTGTAGTCATCACATTTTTTTATTTAATATTTTCCACGCGTGTGATAGAAGAGGAAGATTAACTATGGAGGGTAGTCGAGACTGTTGAGCAAATCTTATCTTACAAAACCTTCTCTCTCATGCATTGACAACTTTTTTTAAACCAACATGTGCTCAAAGGGAGAGGTCAGAAATAATCATACTTGTGCCTACCTAGTGATGCTCATGCTAATGTGTTGACCATTTGAAGCTTGCATGGGATTATTCAACACGGTTGAGGTTGTTTGAATTTATTCTAAGATGTAATTTTGTTGTTTTCATTGCTTCATGCACTAGCTTGAAATTTTTTGAGTTTCCTTTGTTGATTGAGGTTTGATGATACATGTCCTTCAGAAGTAGGTTCCATTGTGAATTAAATGTTGCTTCTATTTGTTGAATATGGATCTTGTAGCAGTCTACAGGGGACCTTATAGCTTCTTAGGACTAGTGTTGTGATCTTCCAATGCTTCATGGTAATTAAATTTCTAGATCTAGTGCCTTGAATATGGTCTTATAGGGTACATGCACACTAAGACTATTTGTCTTCCTGTAGCAGTCACATAGACCTTGCTAGGACATGTCCTTCAGAAGTAGGTTCCATTGTGAATTAAATGCTGCTTCTATTTGTTGAATATGGATCTTGTAGCAGTCTATAGGGGACCTTATAGCTTCTTAGGGCTAGTGTTGTGATCTTCCAATGCTTCATGGTAATTAAATTTCTAGATCTAGTGCCTTGAATATGGTCCTATAGGGCATGTACAGACTAAGACTGTGTGTCTTCCTGTAGCAGTCACATAGACACTACTAGGACCTCAAATTCCTCCAAGTATTGCTTCAGAAAATATTCATAATTCATAAGGAAATTTTGTATGGGTGTCTAAGATCTTTGTTGTGATGGGAGAGGGGAATAAAGGGATGAGGGACAATGATTTTTATGGAAATAGAAGGGATTAAAGGTGGGAAAATTTTCAACTAGTGTGGTGGATGGATGATAAGACTATTCTGGGCTCCCTCCCTTGTTCTTGAGTGAAAAACATCCAAAATTATTCTTATTTTTATACTAATCAGTATCATGTAGTAGTTTTGGGACAATCTTGTAGCAATACAGAATTGTGGCAGAATCAGGCGGGGAATGCCATTTGATGATGGGGAAAGCTTGGGGAAAATAAATGGAGGGATGGAGTGCACACAAAGAGATAATTTGGAGGGTGTGAAGGTGAATTTTTAAGTTTCTTCTTTGTTTACTGACCTTCATTGACTATCATTGGAACACTGCAGAAATGTTAAAAAAATAGTGTAAGGGATCCCTTACTCTTCTTTGTGATTTTTCTTCTCTTTTCTTATTTGTTTGTTTTTCTATTCTTTTTTGAGACATGCAAGCTGCCTCAAAGGAGGTTTTCAATCTTAGGATTGCACCAAGTTCATCAAAAGAGGTTTTCAATCCTAGGATTGCACCAAGTTCGTCAAAGGAGGTTTTCACCTAGGGATATTTTTATTTCTTTTGCATAATTTTTTTTGTTTTTTTTCTAGACTGTTGGACTACCTCATGGAGGTTTTCAGTCCAAGGGCTTGCCTCAGGTTCCTCATGGAGGTTTTCACATAATATTTTTAGCAATTTTTTTTTCTCTATTGATTAAAGGCTGAATAGATTGGGAGCTTTGATGCTCCCAATCATATTTAGTTCTCTACTTATTGAATTGGTAAGCTCCTCATTTGGATAAGGTTTCTTATAGATTTTCAACCAGCAACCATTGAATAAAAGTGGAATCTTCTCATCATCAATTTTAAATATCTAGACAAAGTCATTTTCATAACATTTTTCCACTAGGTAGGGACCTAGCCATATTGTCATCAATTTCCCCCTAAATTCCTTGAATCTAGAGTCATATAAGAGGGCCCATTCACCCTTCACGAAGGTCATTTACCTGATGTGTTTGTCATGCTAAATATTCCTCTATAATTGAACCACCTCAATATGCATGAGAGTCTGCAACCTAAGTTCATCAAGGGAATTGAGCTATTACAACTTTTTTGTTGCACTTTGGTGATGTATGGGTCCAATTGTGCTACCATTCTTAGAATGTTGTACTCAAATTCAATGGAAAAAAATGCTTTTCCTTTTCCATAAACCAGCTCAAAGGGAGTGAACCTAGTGGTGGTCTTTCATGTTGCATTATAGATCCAAGTGGCCTCCATAAGCCTAGCTTCCTAATCCTTTTTTATCCTGTTGACAACCTTGATTAACATGCTTTATAAAGCTATGTTTTCCACCGCCACCTACCCATTTTATTGAGGATGATAGGGGGTGTACTTTCTATGTGTGATGTGATGTTGCTCCATAATCCCCTCAATCAATTTAGAAGTGAATTGATCCCCTTGATTACTGACCAAATACCTTGGGAAACCAAACTTATAGAATATGTTATCCTTAAAGAACTCTACCATGTTTTGTTTTGTGGCTACTTTGACTACCTTAGGCTTCAACCCACTTTGTCAAATAATCATTACATACAATGATGTACCTCTTTTGTCCAAATGGGGGGTCAATAGGTCCAATGAAATCCATGCCACACTTTTTTGGAAATAATACTAGGGGGCGGGGTGGGGGGTGAATCAATATTATCAAACTAATAATTTTTCATTTCCATAATTAGATACATATATGCTACATCAGTTAAGGGAACTCGCATGTACATGCAACTGTGTTTAGTGAAACTAGCGTATATCCAACAAACTTATGATTCAGTTAATTCATCATATATTGATCTTTTTTTTTCCAAGGAAAAAAAATCGAACTTTTTTATAAGGGATAAACAAGTTACAAAGCATATGAGTAAACATTCTGCAAAATCTGCATGAGAAGGAGCATAAACTCCTCTGTGTAATCAACAACATACCTACAGAGTTCTATAAACTCCTGAACCCGGCCTGTACAGCCACACCATGGACACTGTAATTAACAGAGTCTCAAGGTACCTGGGTCTCCTTACAAAAGGAAAACAACCCATAGCAAGGACAAAAAACACAGATCACTACACGCTCTATCAACAGAGCAAAACAGAAAAAACAGAGATAGACACAGTTTTCATATGCCACCAGTATCATATAAAGCCGCTGATAAAACTAGTGCATATAAGTATAAAGGAAAAAACACATTAAGTGTATGGGGGGAGATCCAACACACGGATCTGGTCCTGGTACTATTCTGTTATTCTCCATGCGCCCACAGCTTGCTGCAAACCATCTTTAGAAAGCCCGTCTGCCTCTTCGTTTCTGTCCCTGTAAATGTGATCAATGGAAAAAGCATTAAACTGCAGCTTTAAATTTTGTATTTCTTCTAATAATGGCATCAACATATAATGCTGGCATCTATATTTCCCGATGACCCAGTTTACAACATTCAGCGAGTCTCCAAAAATCTGAACTGCAAGGATATTTTTGTGAATGAGCCAGCAAAGGAGTAATTTTAAGGCTGAGAGTTCTGCAAAGTTATTGGATCCAATCCCAAGTCCCACAGAGGCTTTAAGCGAGTGAGAAGGGCTGATGTGAATAATAATCCCTGCTCCTGTGATGTTATTTTGGGCTGCCCCATCAAAGAAAGCCCACGAAATCCCATCTCTAATATGAAACTCCCTCCAATGTTCTGATTTCAAAGGACCTTCCGGCTCAGGAATGTTGTCGAGAATGGCGAAGCTTTGGATTGCAATGGCTGCCGCTGGAGTGGATTTTTCTCTAAAAATACTTCGATTTCTGGCTAACCAAATGCCCCAACAAATAATGGGGGGAAGGTTTCTCAGATTCTTCTCATGAAAATGGTTCCACCAATATTCCTAGGCATTGGACATAACTTCCCCCTCCCACCTTACTTTGACATTCAAGAGCTTTTCCGCTTCATACCAGACTTGCCTTGTAAAAGGACATGAGAGAAATAGATGCGAAATGGTTTCTGAATCATAAAAACATAACGGGCATCTGCCAAGACCCTGCTTAAAACGAGATTGGAGAATCTCCCATGAAGGGATCTTATTTTTTAAAGCACACCAGAAGAAAATCCTAGCCTTTTTGGGACACTTCAGCTTGAACAGAGGCTTTACCCACCAAACAGGAGGGTCCCATCCTTTTTTCATCATCAGAAAATTATACCCAGCCTTAGGAGAATATAAACCTGTCTTAGAATGGGCCCAAACCAGGGAGTCTGGTCTGTCCTTTAATTTGACATTTGATCTTCTAAGCTCCTGAAGAAAAAGCTGCCATTCATTCCTCCATATGGGATCTAATCCTAAATCTTCTTCAGATTTCCAAGACTGCCCCCATATAGATGACTGCTCCATATTTGCTATCTGATTTAGGCTTTTGATTCCTCTGTCATCCAGATGAGTAAGCAAATCAGGGGGTAGAGCAAACCCTTCGCTACAGCCTACCCACGGATCCCTGCCAATCCTCAAACTTTCACCATTTCCAACCGCCCAAGTCAAACCTTGTTCAATGACTTTAAAGGCCTCTGTAGTGGCTTTCCAAATAACAGAGCAATTCCTTCCTTTTTTGTTTGGGCTCCTAATCCAGTCTTCAAGAGGAACAGGGTCAATATATTTCCTCTTTACAACTCTAGTCCAGAGATTCTCCAAATTTATAATTCGCCATCCTGATTTTGCTGCCAAAGATTTACTAAAATCAAATGGATTTTTTAAACCCCATCCACCCCAGTCTTTTGGTCTAGCAATTTTATCCCAGGCCACCCACGGGAGAACCGAGTCCTCCTTTGACCCTGACCACAGGAACCTGCTACATATCTGTTTGATTTTATGGAGAATCCCTTTGGGGATCCAAGTCAAAGCAGCCCAAAAAACCGGAATAGCCTGAAGAACAGAATTTACCAGAGTAAGTCTACCTGCCCGCGATAACCACTTGAAACTCCAATGGGAAATTCTTTGTTCGATCTTTGCCACCAACCAGTTCCAGTCCTGTTTTTTGTAGGAGGATGGATTTAGCCAAAAACCAAGATATTTGAACGGCTGCTCCATATTACAGGTTCCAAAGGGAAATAAGAAGCAATCAGGATCTCCTCTTGTCTACTGAAACCTTCGAATATTAATTGGGATTTCCTATCATTTATTTGAAGCCCTGTAGCTTTCAGGAACAGATCAAGAATGATTTTAATCTCTTTAATTTCATTTATGGACCCACTTGAGAATAATAGAATATCATCGACAAAAAGAAGATGAGTAATGAACAAATTAACAGCAACTTCCAAACCTTTGATCAAACGTGATCTCTTGGCATTTGAAAGCAACCTACTTAAACCTTCTACTGTCAGGAGAAAAAGTAGAGGGGAGAGAGGACATCCCTGCCTCAGTCCTCTTTGGCTTTTAAAAAAATTGGAGGCAGCCCCATTTATCAGAACAGCAAAACTTACATTTGAGATGCAACCCATGATCCAATTTATAAACTCCACCTTAAAGCCTAGATGAGTCAAGAGCAACCTTAGGTAAGTCCAACTGATCCTATCATATGCTTTTGAGAGGTCGATTTTAAGCACAGCCCCCTTTTTGTTTGCTTTCCTGATGCTGTGAATAGTCTCCTGAGCTACCCCGATAGCTTCATGGATTTGACGACTGTCCAAAAAACCAAATTGTTCCTTTGAGATACATAAGGATAGAATAGGTTTCAAACGGACCGCAATGATTTTTGCAATAATCTTGTAAATTGTATTACACAGCGAAATAGGCCTGAAATCTTCAAAGGTTTCCGGGTCCTCTTTTTTTGGGATAAGGGCGATGAAAGTTGAGTTAAAAGGACCATAAATTTCTCCTTTCTTCCTTGATTCCTCCACTACTTCAGTCAGTTCTGCCCCAATTGATTCAAAAAAATGGGAGAAAAGCTCGATGGTCCAACCATCTGGCCCCGGACTTTTATCTTTAGCCATAGATTTAATAATACTTTCTACTTCCTCCTTAGTCACTTCTCTGAAGAGGTCTTCAGCATCCTCCTCCTCCACAAAACGGGGGAAAGCTTGGGCTGTTCTGATGATTTCAGCTAAAGAGATCCCCCCAGGATCAGAGAAGAGGGATTGAAAATGTCTCTTACCCATATTTGATAGCTCCTCAAAAGATGAGGCCACTCTACCTTTAGGGTCCTTCAGCTGCCATATGGTATTTGCATTTCTCCGTCCCTTTGCATAATTATGAAAAAATTTGTGTTTTCATCCCCCACTTTCAGCCAGATAGCCCTACTTTTCAATCTCCACTCCTCCTCTCTATCCAATAAAATCTTTTCTCTACTCTTTTCTAGAGCCAGAATTCCTTCTTTTGACTCCCAGGTTGCATAAGCATCAGCCACTGGATCTTCTAACATCCGAAGGGCCTCATCAATATTGACCAAATCTTCATTTTGTTTTTTCCTTCTATCTGAGGCCCATTCGATGGTTGCTCTCTTAAGTCTTTTTAAGTTTTTCATAAACCAGGCTCCTTTATTCTCCACATGACCGATGCCCGAATGTCTACAAGTATCTCTGAAAAGTTGATTGAAAGAGTCCTCCTATAGCCAAGAGGCATTAAATTTGAATGGAGCAGCCGGCTTAGGAGGGGGCTTGGAGAATTCCAACAAAATAGGAAAATGATCCGAATTCCCCCCTTCACCCACCCATTGCCTGAATAATGGAATATTGGATGACAACCTTTCACTGATGAGGAACCGATCCAATCTTTTTGCAATTCTATCCTCCCCTGTTCTTCTGTTCCTCCAAGTAGGTTTAGCTTTTATGATATTGACATCAATCAGCTTATGAGAGCGAAGGGCATTTTGGAAATAATCGGTCAAAGGATCTTTCCTCGCAAGAGGCCCCCAACCTTCAGCTAAAACCAGGGAGAAGTTAAGATCTCCCCCGATTATCAGGTTTTTGTCATTTATCAGCCCCTTTGAAAGGAGATTGTTCCAGAAAGAAACCCTTCCCTGACATGGACCATAGACATTGACAAACAGAAGGGGAAAAGCGAAATCAGGGGAAATGATCTCCAAACCCAGAACATTTGGCAGACCCCAGAAATTTAACAACTTCAATCTCCCTTCCTTAAAACCAATAGCAAGCCCTCTTGAATGACCTGAGGCGTCAAGAGCAAAGAAGGTCCAACCCGGAAAGGAGGAGCGAAGGGCAGCTTCAATATCAGTACTATTGCCCAAAGTTTCTTGAAGAAACACAATATCCGGGTTGTGACGAGAAATAAAGTCTTTTAAAGCCAGTTTTTTGGGTTTACTGGCTAAACCCCTGCAGTTCCATGAAAAACAAATCATTTTTTAACTGCCTCAGGGGTTTTAGCTGCTCTAAGCGCCCCAGGAATTGACATTTGTTTGCCATCAGCCACATCAAAAACTGCTTTTGCTTGGGCTTTTGAGAACAAAGATTTTCGACCTCTACCTTTTTTGGATAAACTCTTTGAAACCTCAACCCCAAGCCCACCTACAGGCTCCATATCTTCATTCGGGTAGACAGACTTCTTACTGAGAGATCTAAGGTTATAATGACAGACAGAAGAGGAAGGACCCGGTCCCTGACTTATCGGGGAAGAAACCTCACAGTTCAGATTTAAGGAGGGGATAGCAGCTGATAGGTTTTCAATGTTTTGCATAACATCATTACAATTATTTAACAGCGGGCTGCCCTCGACTATTGTATCAGAAGAAAAGGGAGAAAAGATTGGGGATGACTGCTTACCGGATGGGTTACTTTCAGGAACGGAGGCCGGATCAGCAAGAGGCGCTTCCAAATGCGGCTGGGCAGCTACAGCACAGACCGGGTCCCCGTCCTCCCACGGATCTCCCTCCTTTGACTGATGAAAGGGCTCTTCCATAGAAGTTTCATTTGGTGAAGACCCCGCCACTGGATTCTCAGCATTCCTCAGAGACCCCTCCCATTCCTCTTCTTTGCTTTGGGTCCTCCTTCTTCTCCTCCCCAATGGGCAATCCCTCGCTAGATGCCCATATTCGTGACAGCGGTGGCAGCGAAAGGGGAGAAGCTCATAGTCCAGAGGCTGTTCGAAAACAAATTCCTTATACTACAAAGTAATTGATTCTGCCAGTCCTTCTTTCGGATTGAGTCTAACCAAAATCCTTGCCACAGCTTTCTCATAGGTATGGAGAAATGATCTATCAGCGTCCAGATAAGTGCCCAAGAGATTCCCTATTGATTTGAAGACAGAATCCACCCATAGAAAGGGGGGCAAACTAGGAGCCCTGACCCAGACAGGGAATTCTTCAACCTTTTCCTTCGAGGCATCGAAAAGGGGGGACCATCTTTTGAAGAAAACAGGTCGATTCCCGTAGGCCCAGTTCCTCCCCTCGACCCATTCCAGTGCCTCCTTACTGTCAAAACTAACCATAAACCAACCCTTTACCAGAGTGTTGGTCTTGAAAGAACTTGCCGGGGTTTCCAACCACTGGCTCTCCGCCCACTGCCTTAAGGATTTGCCTGAAACAGGGCGCCCTCTTATTCTGCCCACAAGAGTACATTCTGCCACAACAAGAACATCCTCCACCTGCACGTCCATCCCAAGTACCAAGTTCGCAAAATGCTTCTTCTTCAGTGGTTTAGCCTTCTTCCTTTTTTCCCCTGTCTTCTGTGTTTCTGGCTCAGAACCCTTGACTCCGAAACCAGGGTTTTGGTCCCCTTCCACCCTTTGCGAGCCACATCCATTCACTGCTGACTGATCGTTCCCAGATCTGGGAGGGGGTTCAATCAAACCTTCAACAGGACTCCCCACTTCTCCTTCAACCGAGGTCCCATCCTCTATCACCTTTCTGGTACTGAGGGAATAAGCAAAAATCCCCTGATTTGAACCCTTACCAAGTCCTGAAGAAAAACCCTCCACCCCTACAGACTTCTGAAATGAGTCTTTTGAAAAGAGAACCCTGTTAACTGATGGCGATTGCTATTTCCGCCCACCTCTTTCTCTGCAGTTTGGATACCCCCAACAGGCCTCCAAATCCCTATATTTTGAGCAGAGCTAATGATTTCCTCAAGGCCGCCAGATGGGAAAAAAACTTTAGAAGGGGAGAAAGACTTACTGTTGGGTGGGGCGATAACCTTATCCCTCCACGCATCTAACTTTGCTTGAGCATTTTCCTCCTCAGAACCCTTGCCGATATTGCCGAGGCCGCCTGAAAGACCCCAACTCTCGTCCCGTAGACCTTTTGTGGTTCGCGGGCCTCCTGCCGAGAACAATGCCGACGCATGACTGTCGAGATGCCCAAAAAACTTGCCAATATTCTGCTCCGTGATCTCCTTTCCCCAGACCGAGAGTATATCCTCTGGTGTTGGGTCAAGTTCCACCGTTTCATTTGAAATTACCATAGTAAAAAACACAAGAACCCCGTAAACAACTGCCAAATCCTCGCAACCGTTACCCGGGGAGAACGTTGAAACCACTTGCAGGCAGGGAAGTTGACCTCAATGAAAGGAACAGTCGTAAAAATGCCAAGGAAGTTGCGGAAACCACCAGGTAACAAAACCCCACTAAACCACAAAACAGGAACGGGCCCGTCGCCAGACTGCAAACGGAATTTTTAATCCAGCTGTTTCCTTTTCCGCTTGCCAACCAGGAGACAGCCTCGTTTAGACTGCCAGCACCCAAAGCTCCCGTACCTGCGTGTCCTTACCTGTGCTGTCTGCATCACCTAGGCCTAGGGCCTAGGGTTCCCAAATCGAACCCTACTCTCTCCATCGACATGAATACCCTCTATCATATATTGATCTTTAATCAATGCATCAGAACCATATAAACAGTAGACAGGTGCAGTAAAAACAAAACAAATCATCACACATAATAAACACACATGAACACCAAGATATAAGGTGGAAACCCAATGTGGGTGAAAACCACCTGCTGCAATCGTCTATGTCTTCTTTTAATAATAAGAGAATTATGTTTACAATTTTGTACTGGTGCAGTCTTATACCAGTACGCAGGATTCTACCTACAGAAGGCTACAACCTTCTCTCGTTCTCCAGCTTCTAGTGGAAGGGAGCTACAATCCCCTAGCCCTTGTACTAGCTGATATGTTTACTAGTACGTAGGTGCCGACCTATAGAAGGCTACAACCTTCTATTTTCTTCCAGGGACCACGTTTCATAAATTTTCAGACTAGATCCATCAACAACATCATTCGATCATCAAATGTATCTCCTCTTGAACCAACCACAACTGAATCAATCAATCACTCTGATCATTCAGAATGCTGTCACCAGAATACAGTAACTAAAACCAAAGCAATAACCCAGAACACTACAATAGCAAACAGAAGCAACTAAAACATATTTTATAAGGTATATGCTACTTCCATGTGTCGAACTTGCGTGTATATGCACTTTCCTCAAAGCAAACTAATGTACAGATCTACAAATCAAATTTATGATGTATACGCTGTTTTGATATGTAGAACTAGCATGTATATGCTTATTTTCTAAAGTGAACCTGCGTACAGATCTATAAAAGATGATTTAAACATAACAACAGTTCTAGACTTCAATCATACCCAGATCATCATATTTACATACTACAACATGCGCCAGTTATTCAGATATATGATCAAACCACATAAAGATAATTCACTTCAAGCCTTAAGATCTTGATACATCATTAGATCTTATCCTTCATCAAGTACTAAGGTTCTTCCTCGGTTCAGATCAAGCACGACACCATAAGCCAATAACCTACATATTAGATCTCACACTATATCAGATATTCGATACTTGCACACCTTGGCCTAATGATCTTCTCCTCCTTTTATAGTTTTAGGCCTTTCTCAATACCATGGTCCAAAACCACTTAGGACCAATACCTTGGACCAAATACCTGGTGTCAATACCTCGAACCTGATACCTTGGACAAATACCATGGATCAAAATACCATGGACCAAATACTTCGGACTAAACATTTAGTTTTCCAAGGTATACGCGTTTTTCCTTTTGTGAAAGTGCGTGTGTATGTATACGAGACTTGTATACAAAGAACCCACATGTATACGCAGCTTGGTCAATGGTGAACCTGTGTATACCTCTCTTTCTTCATTCTGTGTAATCTAATATATAATTTTGTGTTGTTAACCTATAGTACTGTGATCTATTATCTGAGTGAGTTGCTTTCTGAACTGATTCCTTGAAGCTACCCTGCATTTCATCACATTTGTAAACACTCCTGTCATGCATTCTGTCACATCTGATATCTCTTTTGTAGATTCATCTAGTTACCATATACAAGAGAGTTGTTCTGCTACAAGTGGGTTGCCATCAAGTACAATACATACATCATAATGCCAACAATCTCCCCCTTTGGACTTGATGGCAACATCCATACCATGTCACTCTCCCCCTTTGACATCAAGGGAAAAGGGTCATGCTCCCCCTAAGTGCATGTTGAATTCTCTGATATGCTGAAGTGCTGATTGAGCTCCCATGATTGAGTCCATGCTCCCCTTGAGCATAAGCAAAGTCTACAAAAATATGTTCTAAAAGAAGAACATGACTCTATACATACATCACAAATGACCTTCCTATCACCAATGACTCATACATGCATCCTTCTCCCAACCAAGTGGGGATATACCAAATTTGACTCATCCACCCAACCAAGTGGGGTTATATCAATTATTTATACAAGTTAAAAACAAGAAACATTACATCATTCATCCCATGCATAGTGGGGTTACAAATTAGGTCTTTTCATGACCGTTACATTAAAATATATACATGACATATATAACAGAGACCAAATGTCTTAAACAAGACCATGATAGTCATCAACAACTATCATCAGTAGCATTTTTCAACAACATCCAGGCTAGCAACCAGTATATGTCCATCAATAGTTCCCAAAATATCATCAACCATGTTCTCCCCTTGAACCTGTGCCACCTATTCACTGTCAGATTTGATCATTGCATATGTCAGTAAGATATATCAAAGAATCATCATCAATCAGATATACATCAAGTGATCAATAACACTATGAGGACTAATATATCAGAAGATTGAAATCATCATCAAATAGAGCAGATAATTGTTAGAACCATAGCAGACCCCCTTTTTCCTGAGTCTGGCCAACTATTTTTCTTCAAAACAATATATATGTGACTGTGTCCACAGAAACTCACATATGTACATGACTACAGTTCAAGACATTCACGTATAACCACCTTTCCCTGAAAAATAAGATTTAACATCAGGATGATGCAGAAACTATTCCCAGCTTTTGTCTGAGATATTTGAATGTCTCTCTAGGAAGTGGTTTAGTGAATATATCAGCAACCTATTTTTTGGAGGGAACATACTGCAATTTGACTTTTTGTTCAAGCACATTTTCACGTAGGAAATGATATTTGATGGGTATGTGCTTGGTCTTGGAGTGCATGATTAGATTTTTTGAAATACTGATGGCACTTGTATTATCACGTAGAATGGAGATGGGTGGAGTACATGTGATCTAAATATCTTGCAAGGTTTGCATCATCCAAAGTAATTGTGTGCAGCAAGATGCAACAACCACATATTCTGCTTCAGCTGTAGATAATGAAATTGAACTTTGTTTCTTGTTGAACCAAGACACCAACCTAGAACCCATATAGAATGCACCACCACTAGTTCTTTTTCTGTCATCAACACTTCCTGCCTAATCTGCATCTGTATACGTATGAAGTGTAAGATCAGTATCTATAGGATATCATAAACCAAAGTTCTATGTTCCTTGAAGATATTTGAAGATCCTTTTGACTACCTGAAGGTGAGATTCCTTTGGATTTGCTTGGAATCTTCCAACTATTCCTATTGCATGCATGATGTCCGGTCGGGTACCTGATAGATAAAGCAGACTGCCAATCATGGATCTGTAAGTTGGTTGATGTACTGCTGCAGATTCATCATTTGAGCTAAGACTACATCTTGTTACCATTGGAGTACATACTGGTTTAGAATCTTCCATGCCATACTTTTTTAGGATCTATTTGAGATATTTTGTTTGTGAGAGAAAAATAACATCTTTATTTTGTTGAACTTGTAGACCAAGAAAGTAGGTAAGCTCAACAAGCAAGGACATTTCAAATTCTTGCTGCATTACTAAAGCAAAATTCTGACTCATGGATTCTTCATTGCTACCAAAAATGATATCATCAACATACACAACAATTATTAGCAATTTATCAGTGTCCATCTTTATATATAGATTGTTGTTTGCTGACCCCTTTGAAAAACCCTATTGGTGGAGATATTTGTCAAGATGGTAATACCATGCCCTTGGAGCTTGTTTTAGACCATAGAGAGCTTTCCTAAGTTTGTATACAAGTTTTGCATCATTTCCAAGAATTAATCTTTCTGGTTGTTCAATATAGACTTCTTCTTCTAAGTCTCCATTAAGAAAGGAAAATTTTACATCCATTTGGTATACTTTGAATTTCTGAAAACTAGAAAGAGCAAGAAACATTCTGATGGCTTCAAGTCTAGCAACAGGTGCAAAAGTTTTTTCAAAGTCTATACCTTCTTGTTGAGCATATCCTTTACAAACAAGTCTGGCCTTGTTTCTAATAACTTCTCCATTTTCGTTCAGCTTGTTTTTGAATATCCATTTAGTTCATATGATATTCTTATCATGAGGTCTAGGAACTAATTCCCAAGTATTATTATTTTCAATTTGCTCAAGTTCTTCATTCATGGCCTTGACCCAACATTCATCTCTGCATGCTTCATTTACATTTTGAGGTTCAGTGGACGATAGTAATGCTAGATAGCTTGAGGCTTCGACAATGGTTCTTCTAGTTTGCACACCTGCCCCTTTTTCTCCTAAGATTTGAGCTTCTCGATGATTTTTCTGAACATACCTAAACAAAGTCTTTTCTTTTATCTTTATCTCTTCTTTTGGTGCTTCATTGGTTTCTTCTTCAAAATCAGTGTGATTTGATATGGGAAAATGATCCTCATCTTCTTCATTGTCACAATCTTCGATTTTTATCTGTTTTGGATTTTTGCATGCTTCATCGGCCACAACATCAATACTTTCAATAATTTTCCCAAGTATTTTATTGTAACATTTATATCCTTTACTTCGGGAAGAGCACCCAAGAAAAATACCTTCATCTGCTTTGGGTTCAAACTTACCAAGTTTTTCATTAGTCCTTTTGATGTAACATTTGGTTCCAAAAACTTTGAAGTATTTTACAATAGGATTCTTACCATACCAAAGTTCATGTGGAGTTTGAGTGATGTTTACCTGAATATTTGCTTGATTGAGAATAGTGACGGCGGCGAATGCAGCGTCACCCCAGAAGGCTGCAGGAGTTCCAGATTCATCTAGCATAGCACGAGCCATTTGTTGAACAGTTCTGTTCATCCTTTCTACCACTCCATTTTGTTGAGGAGTCCTTGTGGTGGAGAACTGGATTTTTATTCCACGTTGTTCACAAAAGTCAAAGAATTCGTCTGAGGTAAATTCCCCTCCTTGATTAGATCTAAGGCATTTGATTTTGTGATCTGATTCATTTTCAACCAAAGCTTTGAAGGATTTGAAATTTTCAAATGCTTCATCTTTATTCTTTAGAAGACCTATCCAACACATTCTGGAAAAATCATCAATGAACAATATAAAATATTCTTCTCCATGAGGTGACTTTTTCCTTGATGGACCACATAAATCAGTATGAACAAGTTCATGTGGCTTACTAGCCAACCCTTCCTTTTCAATGAATTGAGATCTGGTTTGCTTACCGAATTGACATGATTTGCATATAGTATTTTTAGGAATGTTGATATTTGGAAGATCATGAACAACTTGGAATCTGCATGCTTTTCTTATTTGAGAAAAGCTTAGATGTCCCAATCTTATATGCCATAACTAGTTTTCATCATTTTTTCTTAGATAACACTGTTGTTGTCCTCCCTTGAGTATGTATAGGTTGTTTGGAGTTCTTGTCCCTTTAATCATGGTTTCTCCTATATCAAGTTCACGAACAACACATCCATTTGATCGAAACACTACTTCATTACCTTGATCACACATTTGACTCACACTCAATAGATTATGCTTTAAGCCATTAACATACATAACATTCCCAGCTGTAACTTTTTCTTTCAAGAAAACAGAGCCTTTACCTTTTATGACAGTAGGAGTGTCATTTCCAAATGAGACACTCTTTTCCTTTTCTAAGGCATTATATGAGTGTAGTTTTTATGTGTCACCCGTCATGTGTTTTGAGCATCCACTGTCAATGTACCACTGGTTTTCTTGTCCTTCTGCATACAAGGCTATACCACATCTTTCTGTTTGCGGTTATTTCTTTCTCCATATTTTGGGATTTAATGGAGTTTTCTCTTTTTGAGCTATTTGCCAAAATTTACTCCTACATTCAAATTCTTCATGGCCAAAGTTGTTACATATTGATCATTCTATTTCATTTTCACGAAGAAAAATTGATTATAGGAACTTTTCTTGATCCCTGTAACATTCCTTTGATTTTGTGCTTCTCTAGTCATGATAGTTTTGTAAGAAACACATTGAGCAGCTTTGTGTCCAAAATTATGACATGAAAAACATTTACCATTAAAGAAGTTCCAGTGATTATTGAATCTACTGACCTAATGATTGTAGTTGAAGTTCCTCCTATTAACCTGTTGATTGATATTCTTTGAAGCAAATTGAGTATGATTTACCTGAGGTTGATTGTGGCTTCTGTTCATCCTTGAAGTAAATTGAGCTTGATTCACCTGGTGATCTGCTTTATGCCTTTGCTGACAATTGTCGAACTATTCACTGCTCTTTGCTACATCACGATAGCTTTTAGTGGAGGTTGACGGTTTCTGTGATTGAGATGTTTCTTTAGTATATCCAAGACCTGTCTTTATGAGAGGAGAGCACTGCACTTTGATAATTTCATTTAAGGTTTTTGATCCTTTAGCAAATCTAATATTGAGAGCTTTTGTTTTCTCAAGATCCTTTCTTAGACCCACAATTTCACATTCAAGCTTTTCATTGTGGTTTTCTCTTTCAGCAAGTTGGTATGTCAAGGTATCGATAATCATATTCTTTTCTTCTAAACAGATTTTGAGTTTAGATATTTCTTCATAAAGGTCATCTTCATCTTAAGCATCCAAGAAATCATCATCTTCATAAGACATTAGAAGTCTATAATCATTTCTATTTTCATCTTCATCAATATTTGATAAACCATCGCTATCTTCATGAGTATAGTAGCTCTTTTTACTTACACTTTGTTTTCTATTCCATTTTGTAGTTTCCTTCCCTTTATCATATTTATCTTTATGAGGAAATTTGGTAGCATAATGACCGACTCTACCACAGGTAAAACATTTGAAAGGTAGTTTACGTCTGAATCTACTGAAACCCCGTTGAAGATTCTTAACAAATTTCGCTTCCTCTTCTTCTTCTGAAATATGTCCCGATTCATTGAGTTCTTCTTTTCCTTTTACTGAAGCTTTAAATGTGGCTTCTCTCATATCTGATGGACCTCCTTTTCTCATCTCAAAGGCATTTAAGATTCCATGAAGCTGTTTCATAGTAATAGTCTGTAGATCCTTCTTTTCTTCTATGGCAGATACTTTTGATTCAAATTTAGCAGATAAGGATCTTAAAAAATTTTCAACTAAGGTAACTTCCTTTATTTCTTCACCCAGATTCTTCATGTAATTAATAATCTCATCTATACGTAAGAAGTAACTAGCTACACTTTCATCATTGTGCATCTTAAGAGTTTCATATTGAATTCTGAGAGTTTGCAGTTTAGCACGTTTTACCTGAGAGTCTCCTTCGTAGCTTAGAACGATTTTGTCCCATATTTCTTTGGCTAATTTGATCTACATATATTTGACAAACTCTAATTGTGATAGACTTCCCAATAATGTATTGACAACCTTGGCATTGGTTTCATATTGCTTTTTACCTGCTGCATCTGTTGGAATTGCTGATGGAAATGTATATCCTCCTTCCATAATTTCCCAGACATCTGTTCCAAGAGATTGAAAATAGGTTGTGGTTCTTACCTTCCAATAAACAAAGTTGCTTCCATCAAATATTGGCGATTTGATGGATCCCCTGCTTTCTTGATTACTCATGATGATGGATCTTCCTTCAAGCGATCAAGATTCTTTTGAAGAAATTGGCTCTGATACCAATTGTTGGAAATAATACTGAGGGGGGGGGGGGGGGGGGTGAATTAGTATTATCAAACTAATAATTTTTCATTTCCATAATCAGATTCATATACGCTACTTCAGTTAAGGGAACTCGCGTGTACACGCAACTGTGTTTAGTGCAACTAGTGTATATCCAACAAACTTATGATTTAGTTAATTCATCATATATTGATCTTTAATCAATGCATCAGAACCATATAAACAGTAGACAGGTGCAGTAAAAATTAAACAGATTATCACACATTAGAAACACACATGAACACCAAGATATAAGGTGGAAACCCAATGTGGGTGAAAACCACCTGCTGCAATCGTCTATGTCTTCTTTTAATAATAAGAAAATTATGTTTACAATTTTTGTACTGGTGCAGTCTTATACCAGTACGCAGGCTTCTACCTACAGAAGGCTACAACCTTCTCTTGTTCTCCAGCTTCTACTAGAAGGGAGCTACAACCCCCTAGCTCTTGTACTAGCTGATATGTTTACTAGTACGTAGGTGCCGGCCTACAGAAGGCTACAACCTTCTATTTTCTTCCAGGGACCACGTTTCATAAATTTCCAGACTAGATCCATCAACAACATCATTCAATCTTCAAATATATCTCCTTTTGAACCAACCACAACCGAATCAATCGATCACTCTAATCATTCAGAATGTTTTCACCAAAATACAGTAACCAGAATCCAAGCAATAACCCAGAACACTATAATAACAAACAAAAACAACTAAAACATATTTTATAAGGTATACACTACTTCCATGTGTCAAACCTGCATGCATACACACTTTCCTCAAAGCGAACCAGCATATAGATGTGCAAATCAAATTTATGATGTATACGCCGTTTTGATATGCAAAACCAACGTGTATACTATTCTTTTCTAAAGTGAACCTGTGTACAAATCTGTAAAAGATTATTTAAACATAACAACAGTTCCAGACTTCAATCATACCCAGATCATCATATTTACAAACTACAACATGCGCCAGTTATTCAGATATATGATCAAACCACATAAAAATAATTCACTTCAAGCCTTAAGATCCTAATACATCATTAGATCTTATCCTTCATCAAGCACTAAGGTTCTTCCTCGGTTCAGATCAAGCACGACACCATAAGCCAATAACTTGCATATTAGATCTCACACTATATCAGATATTCAATACTTGCACACCTTGGCCTAATGATCTTCTCCTCCTTTTATAGTTTTAGGCCTTTCTCAATACCATGGTCCAAAACCACTTAGGACCAATACCTTGGACCAAATACCTAGGGTCAATACCTCAGACCCGATACCTTGGACCAATACCATGGATCAAAATACCATGGACCAAATACTTTAGACCAAACATTTAGTTTTCCAAGGTATACGCGCTTTTCCTTTTGTGAAAGTGCATGTGTACATATACACGACTTGTATACAGTGAACCACCATGTATACGCGGCTTGGTCAATGGTGAACCTATGTATAGCTCTCTTTCTTCATTTTGTGTAATCTGATCTATAGTTCTATGATGTTAACCTGCAGTACTGTGATCTATTATCCGAGTGAGTTACTTTCTGAATTGATTCCTTGAAGCTGCCCTGCATTTCATCACATTTGTAAAAACTCTTGTCATGCATTTTGTCACATCTAACATCTCTTCTATAGATTCATCTAGTTAACATATACAAGAGAGTTGTTCTGCTACAAGTGGGTTGCCATCAAGTACAGTACATACATCATAATGCCAACACACTTATCAAATGTCTCAAGACTCACTTGAGGTTGTAGTGGCATTTCATCCTTTGGTGTGGGATTTCCTATCATTTGTTATTCATCACATCAAGTAGTGTACCTCTTTGCATATTGGTGTAGGGTAGGCTAATAGTATCTTGCTTGCAGAATTTTGAAGGTTGTCCTCTTGGAAGAAAAATGGCCCCCATAGGGTCCATCATGGCATGCTGAGAGGATATCAAATACCTCATCTTTCCTTGCACACATCCTCAAAACCTAATATGGTCCCAATATGAAAAGGTTTCCCCCAATCCAAGTGAAAGGGGTACTTTTTTTGACAAATTTTCTTTTTCCCTTGGAGGATAGGTTGGGAGGAAATTTCTGCGAAACAAAGAAGTTTTCTATGGAAACAAACCAAGTTGACAACAAATAAATGGAAAATAAGTGCTCAACTGGGAGTTGATGATCTATCATCTCTTCATTCTCTGCAGGAAATGATAGTCTAGACAAAAAATATGCAACCACGTTCTCATTTCCTAGATTATCAACAATGGTTAGATCATATTGTTGTAATAACAATAACCATTTAATGATCCTACCATTGACATCAGGTTTATTCATTAAATACTTAATGGTTGCATGATTAGTGTGCACAAAAACTTGGTACCTTGTAATGTAATGTCTAAACTTGTTCAAGGAGTGTACAACAAACAAGAGATCCTTTTTAGAAACTGTATAGTTGAGTTTAGCCCTAGGAAAATCCTTACTGATAAAATATATGACATAAGGAAACTTACCTTCCACTTGTCCCAAGGCTTCTCCTACATCTTTATCGGATGCATATGTGTGAATTTGAAAAGGCAAGGCCCAATTTGGGCCCCTAAGAACTAATGTAATGGAGTGAAGTCATCCATATAAATTTCAACCATGTCATGAACAAGATCAACAAAAATATTCAACAGTTTCGTTTGGAAGGTAGGGGCATTACACAAGGTAAATGGAAGGAGCCTATAGGAAAAGGTCCCTCATTGACATGTGAAGGTAGAATTATCCTATTCTTTACCACTGATTTGGATATGATTGTATCCGCTGAAACCATCCAAGAGTGAAAATAACTTTTTCCCTACAATACCATAAAAAACTTGATCAATAAAAGGTAAGGGAAAATGAACTTTCTTTGTAGGTTTATTTAGTTCCCTGTAATAAAAACAAATTCTCCATTTCCAATTCTTTTAGGGCACAATAACAGGAGGTGATACCCACCCACTATCTGAAATAGGGTAAATGAAACTTACATCTAACAATTTCTACAATTCTTATTTTACTGTGTCTTTAAAGGCGGGGTTTATTCTTCTTTGGGGTTTCCACACAGGTTTAAGGCCCTGTTTGATGTGTATGTGATGTGTAAAAACTAAGGGATGCACCCTTTCATCTCTTTATAATCCCAAGAAAAGGTATTAAGGTGCCACCTTAAGACAATGAGGAGTTGTTCTTCTTGATTTGTTGAAAGGGAAGGACTAATTTTCAAGGTCCTATATGGGTTGATTTCCATAATTTTGACATGATCTTGATCAGAACTAGCAGTGAGTAATTCTTCCCATGGAATGTTTTCAGTTTTCCATAAAGGATCCTCTACTAGTTTGTTAATTTGCATGGGAACAGGATGTTTGTCTTGTGGAAAATTGTCAATGACATCATCTTCATCTAGCTACTTGCTTCCAACAGTGGCTTTTAATGTACATATTGGGTAAGGGGATGATTTATATAAGTCTTCATCTTCTTTCTCCTATACCCACATAGGAAAATCATTCTCAACAAAGGGTTGAGCAAGGGGTATAATAAAAGTTGTTTTCTGAACTGCCCATTCTTGATTGTCATGTTCCCAGCTCTACAACTGATATAAGCATCAACAATAACTAACCAAGGTCTCCCTATGATGAGAGGATACCCATTGAACTTTGCCTTAGGTTAGAGTACAAAATGGGAATTGTGAGATCAAAAACATGGGCATTCTGATTATGATATTACTTTGAGTGAAGGCTTGAAGAACGGTATCAATATTATAAGGAGCCATAGCAGGGATTGAAGATTTAGTGATAGAAATGGGGTCCACAGTAGCGAAAGGGACATATGGTTGCTTGAGAAATTAACTATTGAGAGGAACAACAATTTGAACTTTAGAAGTAGAGAGTGCATAACTTACCAACAGACCAAATGACTGTAAGGTGTTGCAAGCTTAGAAGACATACTCCTAGAATCTATTCAATAATTGCTGAAGAACTTGGCCTGTAGTGCGCTTCTTAGAAGATGATGGGATCTCTAGAGAAGAGATATGAGGAAGCATACCTTCAACTGAATAAAAAACTTTTCCATCTTGGTGTTGATATTGGACTCCCGGCCAGGACATCACTTCATTGTAGAACACGTCTTCAAAAACATAAAAGGGAAATGGCTTCATATGAAAGGTTTCATCACAAGCAACTTTAGGATGAATATAAGTATTTCCATGGTGTATCCCAAACCATATTAAGTTGTAATATTCATCCAAAATTGGCCTAGGTACTCCTGGCACATTTTTTGTAATTTGCACCATTTTGGTATACCAATTAACAAAAGACTCTTCATTAATATCCTTATTGGTTGGGTCACCTGATACTTGCCACGGGGCATAAGTAAGTGTTAAAGGCTCATCGTCAGATGCTTCAACTTCATGTCTTCCTTCTGGCATAAACCACTTCATAATGCAATGGAAACCAATAAATATCCATAAATTAAATATGTAGCCTGGTTGAAAACATCCTCATAGGCCTCACATAACTCATTTAACAAATAACTACACCAATTGAGCTGCTGAACATGGTCACAAGCTTCTGCAATATAGATGACATATAGGGTACATTTTCCTTTGGTGTAATGTGTAGAAAATTCTTAAAACCTTGTAACTACTAATGAGAGAAAACTAATCACAAAAGACACAATATTTCTCTACCAAACTTTTGCAAAAAGAAAACAATGAATAAAAACACAATCACATGTAGAACACAAAATATATTTGCGGAACCCAACTGGGAAAAACGGCTGCTTGCTTGTATTGAATCAACTGAGCAATCTGATCTATTACATAGAATATGCTTCAAGCCTGAAGCTCCCAGAAATATTGATCAACTCTCTCTCAACACTTGCCCAACACTTAGGCAACTAAGGCGTACTAGGAGCTCCTATTTCCTAGCACAAATTTGACCCTTAAAAATAGGACTTTCTCTTATTTTGTTGTGAAATTCTTAAGAGAAATGGTCTACCTTGATCCATAAGCCTCTACAAAAAAACATGTGTGAAATAAATAAATATATCTGTGCCTTCATTCAATATCAATAGGAAATTCGAATTACATGACCTACTAGGGCTAATTTTAGCAATTGTTGTAGTTAACTGAGAGAAAGTTGAGTTAACAGAAATTCAACTACTCAGCTAAACTCAAATCTATCTCTACTCTAAAACTAGAGATAAATTAATTGGAATACACTAGAGATAACACCATTAGATAACTAATTTTAGCCATCAACTAGTCCACAACTCACTAAAAGCCATCTAACTTGAATTAACTAACAATAACATAGTGATAGGCCACATTACACATGTTAACTAACAAATAACTCAAGTATCTATGAGACAAAATTTGAAATAACATCTTTGACTAAGGAACAAGTTAAAGATGCCATTCCTTATGTTGTATCCTCTCCATTCTTCCTTTTAGTATTCATGTTGCAAAGGAAGTTTGTTCTTGTATATAGGGAATGACTAAAAGTTTTAGAAAAACAGGAAGGATTAAAAAGAAAAGAAAAAAGAAGAAAAAAAAGGGAAGGAGGAAAAGGTAACGGGCTGCATGCCTCCCCCAAGTTTTACATCCAATGGTCAAATAGTAGGCATCTTGCAGTTCCGAGGCCTCTCGACCCCATTGAGACTTCGGGAGGGGTAACAAGCATGGCCATTAAGCCAGTACCTATTCCTGGAGAGTCAAAGTAAAAAAGCGAAGCAACACAGATCAACAACCAAGAGTTATTTCGAGGGGTCGAGCCTTGTTCCCAAACTCATTGAGGCACCCCGTAGGAGGGTGGTGACTAGGCAGGCCACCCATCATGCCAGTCTAGTAGCAACTTCAACAAGTCAAGACCACTTGTCAAACAAGTGTGGCAGGTGAGCACAAACCTCTAAAAAATAGTCACCCCTGAATTTATGTCTAATTTGATCACACGACGTGCCACCTCCATGTTGATCCTCTTTTTTTGCCACTTAGTCCCCTCCGTAAATTAACCATTCCCATTCAAATTTTCCTATTTTGTGTCATTCCGTCTATTCACTAATGTCTTTTCCCGACTTTCGACCAATATAGGAACCTCTTATGCCCACAATGTCCAACCAACTAAAACTGGCAGGTCAACCATAATTCCCCGTCCTTACAACATCGTTCTCATGATTAAAATGAAGAAAGCTACACCTAAGGCCCCCAAAACCCAAGAGACAAAACCCTCAGGCCACACATAACCACTTATGGATACTGAAGGAGAGATTCATGACCTTTTTTCTCTCTTCACCTAGTCTACCTCTGATTCAACTTATATGACAACTATCTAAGAAAAGGAGACCAATTTTGAGTCATTGAGTCTGTACTATACTAACTTATCACCCTAACTATGTACCCTTTCCCAAAGTTCATGTCCTGGCTTATGACCACCTATATCAAAGAGAAAAACTGGTGCATTTCATCCGTTGGGGAGAAAATTCTGGAAGTCACCCCAAAATTGATCCAAAACACGTTCATCTACCCTAAATCCCCAAAAATAGAGAAATTCACTTAGACCAACCTCATTTCCAATTTTAATGGACTCTCAGTCATAGAAAGACAAGCCCTATTCCAGTAGATTTCATCTCCCGATGCTCAATTTCCCTCAAATTCAGACACATTCCCTATTTACTTGTTTTCAAAAACTGTGCAGCCTATTTTCGCGATAATTTTGTTGCTTCTAAGTGAGGATGAAAAGAAAAATATCACCAAATGAGTGCTAGGGTTTTTTCGTTTAATTCTAAAGCCTAACACTATTCTTGACATTCATGCATTTCTTACTAAAGCTATCAAGTTTTAGTTTAACCATTTTTGCCTTGCCTCCAATTTCATATACTACTCCATACTTGTCTACCTATTCATGTACAAACATGTAGAGAAATTTGACTACCTAGGACTAAGAATCATATATTATAACAAGAAAAGTAAATATGTAATTGACTAGGACAGTGCCTCGAAGAATAAGTCCAACAATGAAGGATTTTCCCAATTTATTTCCACCTTTATGTCTACTACATATAAGATCATCGACAATGTTTCTCCCCCTAAAGTCCTGCATCAACAGAGAGAGCTCCTTCAACTTAGAAAGGATACTAGGGTAGGTAACTAGTTCCTATATGAAGATTGTACTGAAATCAAAGTATATGGTTCTGAACTCCCTCCATATCAACTACATATGTTTATGGCTATGAGTATATTTTCCTTAGAGTTTATCAGGCATAGCTTGAATGATGACCAAATCCACTTCGTCCCTACCAAGAAAGGTTATATGTTTAAGCATGGAAGGATTGTGGGCCCTTTCATTGTGAACACCAGAAAATCCTTCCAATAGGTAGAAGATATGTTGAAATAATTAAACTTTGAGTTAAGAGAAGTTGGGCGTTATGATCCCCATGGTGTTATATATAAAAGGTGGAAAGAAATTAATGCTTTTTCTTATGAACATGAATCTAGACTTGAGCTATAATGGAAAGCTAATTTAGACTCTTTTCTTATCAATACAGAAATGGAGGGTGAGACATCGATCACAAAAGAGAAAGCCCATAAAAGGAGTGAGGCTGGAGACACAGTGATTGAGAAGGCATTATCAACCAAAAATTCCAAACTACAGGAGAAAAATGATGAAGAGATTAAGGTCAAATTGACTGAGGAAAATTTGGACCAACTAGGTTTCCAAGTGCTTTTAGAGGATCCTCAACAAGCTGCCACCTCCATTTCAAATAAGGTACCACTTCTTGTCTCTGTAGTGAGTACATCAGCAAAAAGACCCAAATGGGAGGAAGGGAAGATTACAGAGGAGAGGAATAATAATGTTAGGAAGGAAACACTATCACATCTAGCATCTTATTCAGTCCCATATCAATCTAGGGTTTTAGATGCTATGGAACCAGAAAGAAATAAAATGAAAATTTCACTATATCATCCTTCAGTTTTTGGCATTGGATAATCCAGCGCTCCCCATGTGTTTCACGACATGGCTTAACCACCTCTCATGGATCTGTTAACTCTAGAAATTCGTTTGTTTACTAACACCTACGAGATTTGGTGTAACGGTAATCGTGAGTCCAACAAGTGGTATCAAAGCTAAAGTTCTTGAGTTCGAATCACACCTATCTCACGCTGGGGGGGGGAGATTGTTGGGTATTGGATAATCTAATGCTCCTCATGTGTTTCATGGCATGGCTTAACCACCTCTCGTGGATCCATTAACTCTGGCAATGTGTATGTTTACTAACACTCGGAGGTTTTGGTGCAATGACAATCGTGAGTCCAACATTGAGTGTAGTCTATCCCATATGGACCACAATTCAAGATAGTAGATTTTTCATTGGACATGGCTAGTGTCCCTTTGCAAGACAAGATCAACTTGCGTAGGCAAGGAGGGGAAATTATCTACAACACGTTTATCAAAGGAGCCTTCAATATTAGCAATGTCGAGAAGTTATTGGATAAAGATACCACCAAAATAAAACAAGGGAAGGCTAATTCAAGAGCCCTTCATTTGCAAAATGAGGGATTCAAGGAGTTTATTTTCAAGCTTGGGGTAGACCCAAATGAAAAAGTTGTTTTAGATGCCATTATATAGGGCTCACAATCTAAAATTCAATCATTGAGGCAATAACTTAAAATGCCTACAACAGAGCATGCACAAACAAAGGAGTTGGCATAGGTAGAGAATGAGAAGGAAATTCTGGCCAAAGAGTTGGTAGAGAGATATAATGAGGTGGTGGACCTCAAACTAAAAGTAGTAGAGCTTTAGTAGAAAATTGTTTCTCATATTTGTGCCATAATTGTGCCAGATAACCCACAAAACCCTATAGAATAGTTTACCAAAGCTCTTACTGATTTGCATATATCAGAGAGTGAGATTAAGAAAATAAAAATTGACATGGACAACACCAAATACCTACTATCAAACAAGGATAAATATCTCGAGACCACCAAGGAAAGTGTGGAACAAATCAACAATAAGTTACAGGTTGCACATGATCAAATCAAAGCGCTGAAGAATAAATTGAAAGGTAACATGTACCTCATTGAAGCTAGGAAAATAATATGGGATTATATTATTTCTGAGGTGAAAAACATATGGGAGCATATAAAGTTAGTTGTAGGGCAAAGAGATGCAGTCAAGAACACTAAATTTTTCATCCTCTCATCCAAGTATGAGGATGCAAAAAAATCTAGGATTGTAGAAAAATTCATCATGTACCTCAATGAAAAATCAACTGATGACTTGAGAGCAATGGATACCATCAATAGGACAAAGATAATTATTGAGGTTACCCATATGATTCTGAGAAAAGTAGCAAGGGATAAAGTTGAGGAATTTATAACTGATTTGGCAAAGTTGGTAGCAACATTTAATTCCAATTTTGATCAGAGAACTAGAGAATGATTGCCTAGTTGTTGGGACTTTCAATGGAAATTTCTTCCATGGGAGAAGTATGATAAAATATTGGTTGAGGCCAAAATAAAGGTGCATTCCTCACATGAAAAGGCTGCCACTCTCAAGGGCAGAACTATAGTCAATTATTTGCAAAGGGATTTTCAATTATTATGGCTAGTGAAGACTTGTTTATTGCTAAACCTAATTTTACTAAGCTCAAAAAATTGAGGGTAGCCTAGAACGCACCCATTCACACCCCTTAAATAAACCCAACATTGTGACCAGTTCATCAATCCACCATGGGTCTAAACAATGGAGCCTGGGTCCACTAAGGAGTTAGCAATGAAGACATTTTTATTCGGGAATCATGACATATCCTGTAGGTTTTAACCCCATACAGAAATTACCTGCATATGAATTCTAAAACACATAAAATAAATAATGCGAGAGCAAAACACATAAAACACATATACATAGAGATTTTCCCCTGGATCCCAAAACCGGGACTACCAGCTTGATTTTTCATTATGTTCCTTTCAATGTTATAATACATATTTATACATGCCGAAGCATCCAATACTATGGACCGAAAGCCATCACGTCCAATACCATGGACCGAAAACCATCGTGTCCAAAAAACATGTGCGAAAATCATGCACAAAACCATAGGTGGGTCTGCCCAACCTAACATAGGGTCCAAAACCAAAATTTTATGGGGCACTGCCCCAAACCCCATAAAGTGGGGTTACGAGTTCCCCTCAAACCCCCCATTAACTACGTGGAAAGAATATAACACAACCCAACATTCTCCCACTTGTTGTTTTCTTTCCACAGAGGACCATAAGAGAGCTTAGTCATTTTTTCAGCCCTGAAATGCCCATTGTCTCTCTACACCAAGATAACTTCTCAGAGCTCACAAATTTTGTCAATGCATCTGTAGTATTCTTCAAAATGTCCACCTTTACCAGCAACACCTTTTTGTCTTCTATCATATCCCTCACAAAGTGATACTGAACATCAATGTGCTTTGTCTTTGAATGATATGCGGGGTTCTTTGCTAGGAAAATTGTACTTTGGTTGTCACAGTCTATCCTTATAGCTTCCTATACTAACCCCATACTTGAACACAATCTCTACAACCAAACTGCTTCCTTGCTTGCATGAGTGGCTGCCATGTATTCTGCCTCTGTAGTTGACAGTGCCACTACATATTTTTTCTTACTCATCCAACTGACTGCACCTCCAAATAGGTTAAACACATACCCACTTGTAGATCTTTTATGATCTAGATCTCCAGCCCAGTCTACATCAACAAAGCCATGAATATCCAACACTCTGTCCAATCTTGGTCTTCCTTGGTAGCACAAACCATAATCACTAGTGCCACGCAAATACTTGAAAACCTGCTTCATTGCTATCCAGTGCTCCTTCCCTGGTTTTGACATAAACCTGTTCAATACTCCCACTTCATGTGCAATGTCTAGTCTAGTATAGACCATTTCATACATTAGGCTACTGACTGCACTTGCATATGGAACATGGGACATGTCCTCTTCCTCTTCTTGTGTCTTGTGTTATGCTCTTAACCTGCAAAATGATACCCAAATACAGAATATGCGAAGAAAAGATACCCATAACACAGAATAGCAATGATTTTATTATTCAGAGAGTAATGTTCACTTGCCTCTTCGAGGGGGCAACCTCCAATAGAGCAGAGCTCGACTACAAAATAAGACACGATGCTCCTCGCAGGGAGTCTCTATCCTTTATATATGACTCATACATGCAATACCACGGGCCAATACCGTGGGTTTTATTAATACCATCTATCTAATACTACGGCCCATTTGCAACTAACTGTGGTTCCGTCATTAATTGCGGATTAACCACTTACAATTATTAATATGGGCTTTATTGACTCTTGACTATGACATGATCCCATTACATAAATAAGGGGGTTAGGGTGGGACCCTAACATGCCCTCCCCCTTAAGACTAGCCTTGTCCTCGAGGCTGTAGCTGCGGAAACTGCTGAAGAATAGTGGCTGGTTCCCAAGTTGCATCTTCCAGAGAGGTGTCTTTCCATTTGACGAGGACTTCCTTAATCATGCGGCCGCGTAGTTTCTTGTCTCGTGTGTCTAGGACCTGTTCGGGTTGAAGCCAGATGGACCCTTCTTCATCTAATTCAGGTAGACTGGTCTGAATTCTGCAATTGTTCCCAATCACTTTCTTGAGGCATGAGACATGGAAAAATGGATGGATTTTTGCAGTAGGTGGCAAGGCCAACTTGTAGGCCACTTCTCCAATGCGCTGAAGTACTTGATATGGTCCGTAGAATTTGGGAGAGAGTTTTTGGCACCCCTTGTCTTTGAGTGATGTTTGCTTATATGGTTGGAGCCGTAAAAAGACCTGATCCCCTTCTTGAAATTGGCGCTCGGAGCGATGCTGGTCTACCTGTTGCTTCATGCGGTTCTGAGCTTGATGAAGATTCTCTCGAAGATGGGCGAGTATGGTTGCACGGTGTTGTAGGAGTTGATCCACTGCTTGTACTTTTGAGCATCCCTTGAGATACGAAGTAGGTGAAGACTGGAGTTGACCATATACTACTTCATAGGGAGTCATTTTGGTGGTGGCATGATAGTTGGTGTTATACCACCATTCAGCCAGAGCTCGCCACTGTACCCAAAGGTGTTGATTTTCTGAAGTGAAACACCTAAGGTAGGTTTCTAGACATTTGTTGACGGCTTCAGTTTGACCATCTGTTTGCGGATGATAGGAAGTACTGAGTTTTAGTTGAGTGCCTTGTATTCTGAAGAGTTCCTGCCAAAAATTACTGGTGAAGATCGGGTCGCGGTCGGACACAATAGAAGTGGGCATGCCATGCAATTTGAAGATCTGATCCATGAAAGATTGAGCAACCAAAGTTGGTGTAAATGGGTGGGGTAGGGCGCAGAAATGAGCATACTTCGACAGTCGGTCCACAACCACCATGATGACTGACTTGTTCCCTGACTTTGGAAGACCTGTAATGAAATCCATAGAAACCTCTGTCCAAATTGATGCCAGAATGGGCAATGGTTGTAATGTGCCTGGTGTGTTGACGATTTCCCCTTTGTGGTGTTGACAGACATCGCGTTCTGCTACGAAAGTAAGGATGTCCTTTTTCATGCCTGTCCAAAAAAATGATCTTCTGGTGCGAGCATACGTCTTCTGAAAGCCCGAATGTCCTGCAATGGGAGATGAGTGCAATTCTGCAAAAATGCGACTTTTGAGGGTGGATGTTGGTGATATTACAACTTTGTCCTTGTAGCAAAGAATATCATCCTGCCCCGAGTAGCCCTTGGTGGAATTTGGATCTACCTGCAATTGAGAAATGAGTTGGGAGAGCCCGGAGTGTGAAAACCATTCCCTGCGAGCCTCTTCAATCCATTCTGGAATGGGGAGGGAAATTGCTAGCAGAGTACTTTCCTCCTCAAATTGGCGAGATAATGCATCTACTACACTATTGTCGTTCCCTTTCTTGTAAGTGATCTCATAATCATATCCCAGCATTTTGGCTAGCCATTTATTTTGTTGTGGGGAGGATAGGCGTTGCTCCAAAAAATATTTAAGACTGTGATGATCTGTGCGGATTTGGAAACGTCGCCCCAATAAGTAAGGTCACCAGGTCTCGACTGCATGTAAGATGGCCATCATTTCCTTCTCATAGGTAGATTGGCCCAGATTCCTCCCACTGAGTTGTTAGCTTGTGAAGGCCAATGGTCACCCTTCCTGCATTAAGACCGCCCCAATACCTGTACCTGAAGCATCACATTCAATGACAAAAGATTTGGTGAAGTCAGGTAGTGCTAAGACTGGAGTGGAACACATGGCATTTTTTAGAGCTTTAAAGGCCTGTTGTGCTTCCTCATTCCAGAAGAATGAATTTTTCTTTAGGAGTTGGGTGAGGGGCTTTGCTATGCGACCATAGTTGCGGACAAATTTACGATAATAGCCTGTGAGACCCAAAAATCCTCTCAAGCTCTTCAAGGTCTTAGGTTGAGGCCATTCCTGCATTGCCTGGATGTTTTTGGGGTCCACCTTGACACCTTCACTCCCCACAATGTGGCCCAAATACTCTACTTCTGCCATGCCAAACGAACACTTGGACATCTTGACAAATAATTTATGCTTGCGGAGCAGTTGCAAGAGTAGATCTACATGCTGAAGATGTGCAGCCCAAGTGCAACTATAGATGAGGATGTCATCGAAGAAGACAAGGACAAATTTCCTGAGATATGGTTTGAGAATGTGGTTCATAAGGCTCTAAAAAGTAGAGGGGGCATTACAAAGGCCAAATGGCATGACCAGGAATTCATAATGGCCTTCATGAGTTCGGAAAGCAGTCTTGGGGATGTCGACTTCCTTCATGCGAATTTGGTGGTAGCCTGAGCGAAGATCCAACTTAGTGAAGAATTGAGCCCCATTGAGTTCATCCAGCAAATCATCAACCACCGGGATGGGAAATTTATCTTTGACTGTCAACTTATTGAGGGCCCTGAAGTTGGGACACATCCGCCACTCCCCATCTTTCTTGAGCACCATGACCACTGGGGATGAATAAGGACTAATGTTGGGACGAATGACACCTTCTTCCAAAAGTTCCTTGATGATTTTTTCTATTTCATTCTTTTGGGTGAACAGATATCTGTATGGCCACACATTTGGGGGTTGGTCCCCTGGAACCAAAGTGATGCTATGATCATGTTCCCCTCGTGAGGGTGGAAGCTCATGAGGCTTGTCAAAGACCGGCAGATGGTTATTTAAAATCTATTGCATCTCAGGATGAATTGGTAGAGGCTTGGTTTCGACTGCCTGGATGGCATTAAATTGAGCTACAACTCCATGATTTCCCTTTTTTAACAATTTTTCCATCCTATGCGAGCTGATGATAGAGGGGGCTCCCGCCTGGAGTCCACGGAGGGTATGTGTGTAGTTTTTCTGC
Source organism: Pinus tabuliformis (assembly GCA_031772625.1). Lineage (NCBI taxonomy): Eukaryota > Viridiplantae > Streptophyta > Pinopsida > Pinales > Pinaceae > Pinus > Pinus tabuliformis. The sequence goes on along the minus strand of CM062810.1, from coordinate 315,224,673 downwards.
TTAAAACTCATATATAACTCCTGGAAATCCATTGTGATTGGCCCAAGAGTGTGGATCCATTCAGCGCCGAGGACAATGTCGCAACCCCCCATGTGTATGGCAAACATGTGAGTTTTCAACTGATAATCCCCCATTTGAAGTTTGACATTTTCACAGTGGCCTTCACATTTCATTGTGCCTCCATCTGCAATTTGAACTTGGAAGTTAGAAACTACTCGTACAAAACAATGCAATGCTTCTGCGACTTTTTGATGGATGAAATTATGTGTACTTCCACTATCAATCAAGACTACTACTGGGCGATGTTTAATAAAACCTCTGATTTTGAGAGTTTGAGGGGAAGAAATCCCTGCCAAAGCATGCAACGAAATAACTGGTTCATCAGAGACATTGTCCTTTTGGTTGTCTTCTTCTAGCGGCTCATGTTCCTCTAGTGGTGGATCTTCCTCTGTTGAGCTGTAGTCAGTGGCATCAATTTGAAAAAATTTGGGCTCCTTGCATTTATGACCTGGGGAGTATTTTTCATCACAGTAGTAACATAGGCCTTGCTTTCTTCTTTCGGCCATTTCCGCAGGTGACACCTTTTGGACCTTAAGTGTTTGAGTCGTGTTGTGAGCTTGTGGGGGGCGACCTTTAGCGGAGAAATTTGGGCGACTGTATTGGGCTGCTAATGCACGTTCCATGTTACGAGGGACCTTGCAAGCCTCCGTCCATGTGGGAGGGTGGTGCAGTAGGACTTGGGCTTTGATAGCTTCTTTAAGACCGCTGATAAAACATTTCGTGTAGAACACATCTGAGAGACCCCAAGTGAGGAAGGCTAAGGCTTCAAAAGATGTAATATATTCATCCACTGTACCAGTCTATCAGAGCTTAGTAAGACGACCCAAAAAAGATGATTCCTAGTCAAAGCGGTCTTGAAGAGCTTTGGTTAATTTGGTCCAAGTCTTAAAAGGTCAAGTGCAACATTGATGCCATTCCCACCATTGCCACCTTTCATTGTCCAAGTACATGCTCCCCAACATAAGCTGAGTCTCATCATTGAAGATGCGATTCAGTTTGAAATATTGCTCCATTTGTGCTATCCATGCCGACGGGTGAGAGCCATCAAATTTATGCATATCCAACTTGGGAGGTCGCTGACTAGGTGGTGGGTGGGTGTGCCAGACGTGAGGAGAGTGGCTAGACTCACCCTCATTGTGTTCAGTGCCATTATACTCCTCCTCGTGGGCTTGCTCCTTGCCCTTCGGGACTAATTTCTCGACCGTGTTACATAGTCCGGTAAGCTGAAGGTGGAGGTTGTGCATTGATTCTTCAAATTTGTCCATCCTTTCATTGGCCATCGCTTGAGCTCTAGTTTCTACCATACACCAACCGGGTTTTTTGAAAATTGGGACCGCCTAAAAAATTTTCACTAAGAAGTGAATGGTACCACCGTGCTCAGCTTGTCGTCCTGATTCTGATGGGCTAGATCACCAACAAGCACCCCGAAAGATCCCAGACTTTTTTTTTTCTTTTCTGAAAACTCCTATTGGAGTTTTACTCCTTTCTTATCAATACTGTAGTGGCCAACTCCTCAAAATGTCAATGCGGCCAAAATTCCTGCGAAAATTATACCCCGGTATAGGAACCCTTCACAACGACTCCGATTTGGGGAATCTGAGAGATTTGAATGGCGGCGAAATAGACTGCTTCTGCGGATCTGATGGATCTAATAGATTAGAATGGCTGATCTGCGAACTCGAGACTGCGAGACTGATGTCTGCTGCTGCTGCACCCCTTTGCATAGGCGGATCTGGAAGAGATGCTGTGTGATCCCTCGATAGAAAAGGGAACTAAGGTCTTGAGGAGTGTACCCACAGGGGTTACAAGGGAGTCCAACAGATGTGACCACCTCTTGTATTTCCTGCATGCATGCCTCCCCAAATTCGCAGGTTTATGCACTCAACGACAGATCCGCTGGTTTAAAGACGCCGAACACGTCTCTAGCCAAAAAAAAAAATTTTGCTAAGAAATGGAGATCCCATCGGCCCTGGAAAGTGCTCTGATACCACTTGTTATGCTCTTAACCTGCAAAATGATACCCAAATACATAATATGCGAAGAAAAGATACCCAGAACACCGAATAACAATGATTTTATTATTCAGAGAGTAATGTTCACTTGCCTCTTCGAGGGGGCAACCTCCAATAGAGCAGATCTCGACTACAAAATAAGGCACGATGCTCCTCACAGGGAGTCTCTATCCTTTATATATGAATCATACATGCAATACCACCGGCCAATACCGTGGGTTTTATTAATACCATCTATCTAATACTACAGCCCATTTGCAACTAACTGTGGTTCCGTCATTAATTGCGGATTAACCACTTACAATTATTAATATGGGCTTTATTGACTCTTGACTATGACGTGATCCCATTACATAAATAAGGGGGTTAGGGTGGGACCCTAACATCTTGGGACACTGTTCAACAGATAACCTCACACCTACAGGAATAAGAACCTTCATCGATTTACTATCTTGCATATCAAACCTCTACAATATTGTCGTGACATACTTCCTCTGGTTTAACCAGAGCTTCCTCTTTGCCTGATCTATTTTAATTTCGATGCCCAAAATATAGTTTGCAGCACCAAGATCTTTCATGTCGAATTTGGAGGACAATTGGGTCTTCAAATCCTGGATAACTTCTTTGTCATTTCCAACCAACAACATATCATCCACATACAAGACCAGATAAATAACACAGTCACCAATTAATTTAAAATACACAGTGATCTGCTTTTCTTCTAGTGGAGCCAAGTCCCCATATAAATGTATCAAATTTATGATACCACGTCCTTGGTGACTTTTTTAATCCATACAGAGACTTTTTTAACTTACATACCAATTCTTTCTTACCCTTCACCGCAAAGCCTTCAGGTTGCTTCATGTAGATCTCCTCTTCCATATCCCTATGAAGAAATGTTGTCTTCACATCCATCTATTCTACCTCAAAATAAAAAGCAGCAACAACAGATAAAATTAATCTAATAGAAGTTACCTTGGCAACAGGAGAAAAAATATCACCAAAATCAATTCCCGGCACCTAGGAATAACCTTTTGCTACCAACTGAGCTTTGTATTTCTCCACTTTTCCTTCCGCATTTGTCTTCTTTTTGAACACCCATTTGCTGCCAATGGGTTTCCTTCCAGCCAGAAACTCCACCATATCCCAAGCTTCATTTTTGTGCAAAGATGCCATTTCATTAACGATGGCCTCTTTCTAGAGTTTTCCATCCTTTGAATCCATTGCTTCCTTCACAGTTCTAGGATCATCATCAGTAACAGACAAAGCAAAATTTGAATAGAAATTAGATGGACTATACCTTTCTGGCTACCTTCTTTCTCGAACTGATCTTCTCACAGCCGGAGTTTGAGGCTCTTCATCTTCTAATTCCTCCTCTGCTGTAGAGTCTGATTCTTCCTCCTTTACCTCAAACTCTATCTTCTCAGGTTCTTTTCGTTGGAATTCATGTTTAATAACACTTTCACCTCTCTAAACACCACATCTTGGCTATACACAACCTTCCATGTGACTGGGTTCTAAAGCTTATAACCCTTTAAACCATCCTTATACCCAATAAAGATGCACTTTTCAGATTTACTATCCAACTTGGTTCGTTTCTCCTTTGGAACATGTACATATGCATCACATCCAAATACCCTTAGATGTGAAAGAGAGGGTTTCTTACCAGTCCATACCTCTTGTGGAATCTTATCCTCCAACGCTGATGAAGGTGACCTGTTAACCAGGTAACATGTAGTATCCACCGCCTCTGCCTAGAATTCCTGTCCTAACCCAGCACCATTGAGCATGCTTCTTGCCCTTTCCATTAACGCCTTGTTCATTCTTTCTGCAACTCCATTTTGCTGAGGTGTATATGGAGTAGTTTTCTGCCGTGATATACCACACTTCTTATAGAATTCTTCAAATTCCTTGTTCCAAAACTCTCCACCATTATCTGTCCTCAGTACCTTTATCTTCTTCTCTGTCTGATTTTCCACGAGAGCCTTAAATTCTTTAAACCTGTCACAGACTTTAGGTTTCTTCTTAAGGAAATATATCCATGTATTCCTTGAGAAGTCATCTATAAATGATACATAGTACATAGACTTACCCAGTGATGGAACCTTCACAGGTCCAAACACATCACTGTGCACAAGCTCTAATATATGTTTTGCCCTCTTACTACCAAAGGGGAAACTCACCCGATTCTGCTTCCCATATACACAATTTTCATAAAAATAAAAATTTAGAGAGCTATTATTCATACCTTCTACCATACCTTTACCATGAAGTATTCGAAGGCCCTTCTCTCCAATATGTCCAAGCCTTTGATGCCACAACATGGTCTTCTCTCTAGAGACCACTAGATTTTCTCTACACTTTCGGGAACCAGAGAACTATTGCACCCATCAATAATAGTGATACCTTGCAGCTTGTACAGAGTTCCAATCCAAACTCCCCGCATCAACACCAATGCTCCCCGAACCATCTTGCAGGTATCTTTCTCGAACACTGTTTTTACACCTGCATCGTCCAGCTTGCTAACAGAAATCAGATTTCTGGCTAATGCAGGAATATGTAGAACACTTGGAAGCATTCTAACCCTTCCACCTTGCAATTTCAACTTTACTTTTCCGAGACCAACGATTCTAGTCTTCCTATCATCCCCCAAGAAGACATCACCACCGTCATATTTCTCATACTCATAGAACCACTCTTTATGGGGAGTGAAGTGAAAGGATGCACCTGAGTCAATCAACCATGCCTCATGATCTACATGTGTACTTGAAGAAGCCAAGTACACATCCACACCTTCATTTGAGGTGGTTTTCACCTCTGCAGAAGGAGCCTCATCATATCCCTTTCCTTTGTCTGGAGCTTTAGATTTACAGTCCCTTTTGTAGTGCCCTTCCTTTCCACATTTCGAGCACACCACCTTTACAGGTTTTCCTGGAGATTTAGATCTCCCACTCGATGACTTATTTTTGTTTCTGTTCTAGGTCCACCCGTACAGACAAGGCATCACCATTTTGTCTCCCCATATTTTTCCGTCTCATCTCCTCCATCAGCAAGAATGAGACTATTTCATCAAAATGCAAGGTAGTTGCATTGCTACCTATTGCAATAACCAGACTATCCCACGAATCTGGTAGAGAACACAACAAACTAATGCACTTATCTTCATCTAAAATTTTAATATCAACAAATGCTAACTGACTTACCACAGTATTAAATGCATTCAGATGCTCTGTCACCGAGTCTCCATCTTTCATCCTTAGGTTATACAACTTTTTCCGTAGGAATAAATTATTCACCAGAGACTTAGATTGGTACAAAGTCCCTAACTTGTCCCACAAAGCCTTCACTGTAGCTTCCCCTGATACATTCAGCAATACTGAATCTGAGACACACAATCGTATTGTGCTCTTTACCTTCCGATCCAACTTCTTCCATTCTTCATCGGACACTCCTGTTGGTTTAGTACCCAGATCTACCACAATCAACTAATCTTTATCCACCAACAGATCCTCCATCTTGAGTTTCCACAACTCAAAAATCTGACCATTAAATTTCTCAATCTCTATCTTTCCACTACTTGCCATCTTCTTTCACCACCAAAATCAATCTCGCAGATCTCCCACTGAACAGGGTCTATCACAGGCTCGAGTGAAACCCCTCAGCAACAAAGGCGTCCTCTTGAAGCCAAAACAGCTCTGATACCAAATGTAGGTTTTAACCCTGTACAGAAATTACCTGCATATGAATTCTAAAACACAGAAAATAAATAATGCGAGAGCAGGACACATAAAACACATATACACAGAGATTTTCCCCTGGATCCCAAAACCGAGACTACCAGCTTGATTTTTAATTATGTTCCTTTCAATGTTATAATACATATTTATACATGCTGAAGCATCCAATACCATGGACCAAAAACCATCGCTTCCAATACCATGGACTGAAAACCATCGCGTCCAAAAAAATGTGCGAAAATCATGCACAAAACCATAGGTGGGTCCACCCAACCTAACATAGGGTCTAAAACCAAAATTTTCCAGGGAACTGCATCGAACCCCATAAAGTGGGGTTACGAGTGCCCCTCAAACCCCCTGTTAACTACGTGGAAAGAATATAACACAACCCAACATATCCATGTCATTTTTGTAGTTTTGTAAATATTTCACTTTTAAGAAGAAAATCAAGTTTGTTATGCAATTATTAGGACAACTAGGCTAGTTGCATGATCACACAGCTGAGTAGCTTAGATAGTTGTTATATTTAAATATATTTTGTAATTATTCTTGTTTCGATTCTCCCTATAAAGGGGAAGAAAGACTCATTAGTAAGGATTTAATTTTCTTTCAAGGAGGTTGTGTCCTACAAATTTTACAAGTTATGGACTATGAGATGTATATTATCCTCAAATATTAATGAAGAAGTTTTCTGGTGATTCCAAGCATTGAGATGTGTAGTATGTGTTTCTATCTCTATTTATCACTTCATATGTGATTTTCTTCTTCAAAGATTGTGTAATTGTAGCTATTGGTTTAAATTTTGAGTTACAAATGTACATATGTTATGTGATGGAAAATGGTACCTGTGATATGTCAAAATTTAAAACCTTAAATGCACTCAATGGTTTTTACATTTCATTTCTTTTGTCTTATTCGTGATTTTACTAAAATCTAGTGTATAGGATTTTCGGTTCAACCCTTTGCACTTGTTTTCTTTCCTTGAACTTCCTCTTTCACCTATACTACAACAGTCAATGAAACTTCACTCTTTGTGTGTAGGTCACCATATCTGAGCATTAACCCTTTGGGATGATATATTGTTGATCTGTAAATCAAATCTTCCTCTGAGAAGCGTTATTGGACCAGTATTTTTATTTTGTATCTAATATTTGAGCACAATTACTTTATCCATAAGACACATTAAGATGTCCTAGGCACTAACCTCTCCTCAGAACTGAGGTTTTCTCTAGGAACCAAAACATCTTTTGGCATCATTGTCAGGGAACAAATCGTAATATATTTCCTTGGGTATGATTTTTGTGTATTCCTTTGTCTATTGAGAAAGTAAGTGTGGGTTGACATATCTCATCTAGGAGAGTTTTCAGTTTATAATACTTGTTCATATACTTCTCAATAAAAAACTCCTCTTGTCCTTGACCCATAAAGAGAGAGTTTGGAAAGAAAGAACCCCAAAACTCCATATCTAATTTTTTTCCCCATAAACCTCAACTTCAATTCTCATAAATATAAGATAAAATCTCTTGAAACCTCATCCATGGTTTTGGAATTTTCAGAAGAACGATTTCCCCCACCTGGTTTGTGCCTAGTTTTTACTTTTCAAAACCTAAGTCTAAAGAGGTCTCTATTAGTTCTAATCCTTTCATATTTCATACCTTCCCTGAATGCAAATAAATTAAGGATATTCTCATTCCTAGCACATCTCAAGCTTTCATAGCTATTTCACACCAAATTTCAGCAGTTATTGTCCACCCTACCCCTCACCCAAGTCCTACTGTAAATATTCTTTAAAATCCCTTGAAAAATTAGGTTTTCCCATGATTTTTGTTCAACAGATATTCCCCTTTGCACCTATAGTAGCCTATGAATGAAATGATTTAAGACTATCTCAAAATTCTACCTAGATTCATTGGGGAAGATGATGTCATAGCCCATAAACATATTGAAATATTTTGTGCATTTGCAGAAAGCTTGAAAGTTGAACATTTAGATTTGGAATTGAGGTTATTTGTTCAATCTTTAGATGGGGAGGCTAGAAAATGATTTAAGACCTTGCCTAACAACTCAAGCAACACTTGGGAGGAACTAGAGAACATCTTTATGCATAAATAGGGTGAGAAGAAAGACCATGTATACTTTCTAAATGAGTTTAATGCAATAAAGAAAATAACAAACAAGGATGTCACCGAGTTTATAAGAAGGTTTAACAAATTGTATAACAATCTTCTTGTTCATATTAAACCCCCAAAGGCAACAACCAAGGTGGTATTCGCTGGAGCCTTTGAATCAAATTTTGGATTTACTCTGAGAGAAAGGAAATCCACCACGCTTGACCTTATTCAGACTGATGCCTTGGAGGTAGAGGCGAATTTTGCATTAACAGGGAAGTTGAAGGGAAATGTAGAACATAGTGATAGGAGAAAGGGGAAAGAGGAAGCCAGTTTCCCAGGTCAAGAAAAGGACATTCAATATCATAAACTAGATGAGATGAATAAGTTGATCAAAAACTTCTCAAGCAAGCTAGTAAAATTGGAATTGGAGAACAAAAACCCTCCTAGAGAAATGCAACAAGGTCCTAATATAAATTTAAATCCCCAATATAGGAGATCTCCATTGCAACTTCCTCAAAGAGAAATAAAATATCAACAAGACCAAGTACTGAACCTCCCTTGTATATAGAAGATAAGCCTAAAGAAGGCATTGAAGATGCACTTAATATTCAGGAAAACCAATACTCAACTCGGTCAAAAGAGGAGCATGAAAGAGAAGCACAAGGAGGAGAGGAAGGTGATCCAAATTCTCCTTTGGATAAAGAAGATATAGATGCTTATTGCAAGTAATTTGCAGATTCCATGCAAGTTGAGCTGCATAGGAGATATGACTTGAGGTCTAAAAAAATATCTTGGACACAAGATCAAGGGGAAAAGCCTATACAACAAGACAAACCCAAGCAAATGGATAAGGGAAAACAACCTATTAAGTCTGACACATCAACTAAAGGAGAAACCTCCCATCCCACACTTTCCAAGCTTTCAAATATAGAACAACATCCTGTGCCATCCAAGCCAGTGCATCATGAAAATAAACAGATAGTTGATCAAGTAAAAATGGAGAAGAACACCTCTACCTTTATTTTACAAAAAGAATTAGAGAAAGTGAAGATATATGTTCCTTTAATTAAATTGTTGAAACAACCTGCCTATAAAAGGAATTTTTTGATTTCATAGTTGTGTATCATGTTACCTCAACACAAGACAGTTCGAATTTGTAGGAAGAGAGACCTATGATCATGTTTGGCCCACATGTGGAGGATCAAGACCCTTCCACCCCTCTATTCTATGTTACATTGGTGATTCATGATTTAGTGTTGCATAATTATATTCTTGATTTGAGGGCTTCTCATAATCTAATGCCATTTTATATCATGGAGTAGTTGGGCTTGAAAATTACAAATCCATACAAAGAGGTATATTCCTTTGATTCAAAAAAGGTAAAGTGACTTGGGATGATCAAGGACTTGGTCGTTAATTTGTCTCAAATCTCCTAAGAGTGTGGTAATGGGCATTGTGGTCACTGACATTCCTACAATATTTGGCATGCTTCTTTCCATATCATGGGGAATGAAGTTTGGAGAGTCCATAAAACTCAACCTCACATATGCCACAAATACAATGTTTTGTGGAGAAGAACATAGATTGTACAAATAATATAGATTTGTAAAAATTGTCACTAGAGTAGATAGTTCCAATAATTCTCTAGTACATTGTTAGGAAAAAAATATTTCATGCCTTTTTTTGGAATGGATGATCAAAATATGGAGGATACTTAGGTGGAAATCCCCACATAGGTGAATAAGAAGGGAATGAAACTTGGACATGTTTGGAAATTATACTTTGATGGGGCCTACTCAAAGGATGGAAATAGAGAAAGTGTGTTATTGATGTCCCGTGAAGGTAACCTCATCCCTCTCTCGTATAAACTGAATTTTGATACTACAAATAATATTGCTAAATATGAAGCATTAGTGTTGGGCTTATAAGATACCAAAAATATGAAAATTAAATTTTTAACAATTTTTGGAGATTCTGAACTGGTTATAAAGAAAATTAGGAATCAATGCAAAACCAAAAATCCAAAGTTGAAGTCTTATATGAATGAAGTGTGGGATTTAATTGAGAAATTCTTTTTGGCATTTAACATTCAGTTTCTGCCTAGAGAGAAAAATAGAATGGTTGATTCCTTAGCAACAACAATCAACACTTTCAAGCCACCACAAAATCCCTTGCTCATATATGAAGTTGAGATTAGGCACAAACCTTTAGTACTAGACAATGTGAAATATTGGCAGGTGTTTGGGATAGAGATAAGATTAAATGGTTTATGGAGGTGATTGGGGAATTTTCCAATTCCACAATTGACCAGGAAGATGAAGATATGGAGGAAATTATAGAATCAGAGGAGCATGTGCCTTGGGAAGATTCTATGGCTGGGTAGAAAATTTTGCAGTTGAAGGGTAATATAATCCCAAAGGGGTTAGTCCCATTGGAAATATTATTGGAGGATACTGAAGTTTGTAACATTAGAATAGAACATCAACCCAAATAGTTAAGATAACCAAGGGGATCCTAGAAGAATACAAATAGAGCTATCTTTACTTGTTCAAGGAAATTTATGCTTATATTTTTTCATGGTCCTATGATGATTTAAAAACCTATGATACTAGTATCATTCAACATAAATTTCCTTTCAAAGCAAGAATCACACCTCACAAAGAAAAGATTAGGCAATTTAATCCCCTTTTTCTTCCCCTGATAGAAAAAGAAGTGAAGAATATGCTCCAAGCTAAGATCATCACGCCTTTAATATTCTCAGATTGGGTGGCTAATATAGTCCCTATCAGGGAAAAAAATGGAGAAATTAGATTATGTGTGGACCTCAAAAATATGAACAATTCTTCTCTAAAATACAACTATCCTTTACCCAAGATGGATTATATTTTACAAAACATGATAGGGTCATCAAGGTTTTCCATGATTGATGGGTTCTCTGGATATAACCAGATTGTTGTACATCTTGATGATTATAAAAAGACTACCATCACCACACCTTGGGGAACATTCATGAATGACAAAATGCCTTTTGGCCTCATGAATATTGGTGAAAATTTTCAGAGGGAAATGGATAGAGCCTTTGTTTGGGAAAAGGATAATGTTTTGGTCATTTACCTAGATGAAATAATGGTCTTCTCAAATTCTGATGATGAACACTTGCAACATACATTTGAAAAATGCAGGAAATATGGGTTGCCACTAAACCCAAAGAAGTTCCAATTTTCCCTCATAGAAGGAAAAATGTTGGGGCACATAGTCTTGCGAGGAGTGAATATTGACCCCAAAAGGGTTGAAGAAATTAGTAGTATCCCTTTGCCATGAAACAAAAAGGAGATTCAAATTTTCTTAGGTAGGATAAATGAGTGAAGGTTTGTACTCAACTATGCTGAAATTGTGAGGTGGATTACAAATATGCTAAAAAAGATAGAGAGGTTAAATGGACCGAAGAAGCCATACAATCATTTGCCAAAATCAAAAAGGAATTTGGAGAGGCCCTAGTTTTGGCTAGCCCTAATTATCAAAATCCTTTCCTTATATTTTCATTTGCATCTCCTAACACTGCTGCAATTGTCTTATTGTAGAAGAATGAAGAATCGAAGCAGGAACTTGCATTCTTCAACCAAGTATTGAGAGATGTGGAACTGAAATATAATATTTTGAAAAAATAAGCCTATGTTCTAGCCAAATCCTTTAACACTTTCTAGATTTACATCTTGCAGTCTATGATAATTTCCTATGTTCATACAACAACTATAAAGGACATTCTCATACAAGGAGATAGTGAAGGCAATAAAGGGAAATGGATAACTAAAATTAAGGAATATGACATGCACATAAAGCCCACCAAGTTTGTAAAAGGGTAGGGAATGGCTAAGATTTTATTAGAAGCGAATTTCCAGGCATTAGGCATAAATTTGTTGGCTGGAAATTCAAAACCATAGAAGCAAGACAAACAAGAAAATACAAAAGGAGAAGCATAAAAAATTTCAATGAAGTACTTGGATTTTGAGTGATATAAATTCATTGTCCATTATTTTATGTTCTTGGAATGCCCACTAATTTTGGAAGAGAAAAGTACATAACTTTAAGGCTCTAAGCAAAAAAAATTGTTATTTCCAATGGTCAATTGTATTCAAAGGACCTTGTGGAAGTCCTACTACTTTGTTTGGTTGAAGGAGAAGTCCCCAAACTTGATAGATGAATTTCATGGTTGTGTTTGTGGACGACATTACAGCTGGAAAGTAACAACTCATAAGATTTTTAAGGTTGGGTTCTATTGGTCTAAATTGTTTGGTAATGTAAATGATCAAGTGAAAGCTTGCAAAGAGTGCAAAATATTCACTGAAAAGAAAAAGTTGGCACCCTTGCCTTTAATCCTTGTATTTATGGAAGAACCATTTAGATAATGGGGGCTATATTTTATTAGGGAAATTCATCCTCCATATAGTGGGTAGCATAAGCGGATCCTTACAACAATAAAATATTTCACCAAGTGGGTAGAAGTTTTCCCTGCTAGGAATGCAACTGTTCCACTGGTCATTAAATTCATGGAGGAAAAAGTTCTAGCCATATTTGGTCGTCCAAAGAAAATAGTCATTGATAATGGTCAATTATTTAAATCTACCAAGTTTACCAGTTTTTGTCAGAGCTATAACATTATTTTGGGGCACTCCAACACCTATTACCTATAGGGAAATGGGTGGGTAGAATCATCAAAGAAGACCTTGGTAAGGATTAATAAGAAGACCATAACATAAAGCAAAAATAATTGGCATTCTCAACTCAAGTTTTCATAGTGGGAAAATAGAGCCACCACCAAGAGATCAACTAGTGAGTCTCTATTTTAGCTAGTATATGGGGCTTCAACACTTTTTCCTACTCAATTGGCCATGCCTATAGAAAAAATGATCCAGGATGCAGAGGAGGAGTATAATTCCTTGACTAGGAGGATGAATCAGTTGGTAGAATTGCATGAGAACATAAAACATGTGACTTGGAATTTGATTAAGTACTAGGACAACATGAAGGCCCTATTTGATAAAAAGGCCAAGGAAAGAACTTTTTAGCCAGGTGACCTTGTAGTTAGATGGGATGTTAGGAGAGAGGACAAAGGAAAACATGGAAAATTTGATCCTTTGTGGTTTGGCCCCTTTAATATCCAAAGGGAATAATACATTTATGTTGGAGAATATTGATGGTGAATTGTTTCAGCTGCCTATGAATGGGAAGTACCTCAAGTATTATTTTTTAGTATTAGAGTGATTTGTCCACTTCCATTGTAAATATTGGTGAGCCATTTTAAGTACTAGGGTGTTTTGTTTTAATTTGTAGTTTTGTACATATTTTGACTTCATGCCCAAGTTGAAGTCACTAATCTGCAAGTTCTCATTGCCTTGTCAGTAAGACATTGTCCCTAGCTGGACCTGATGTTGTATCCTCTTCATTCTTCCTTTCAGTATTCATGTTATAAAGGAAGTTTGTTCTGGTATATAGGGAATGATTGAAATCTTTAGAAAAAAAAGGATTAAAAAGAAAAGCAAAAAGAAGAAAAAAAGGGGAAAGAGAAAAGGGTAATGGGATGTGTGGCTCCACCACATTGTGCATCCAATAGTTAAAGAGTGAGCATATTGCATGTGGATCATTGTCCATATCGAGGCCACCTAACCCTAGTAGGGCTCTGACAGGGTAACAAGTGTGACCATTAAGCCAATGCCTACCCCTGAGGAGTCAAAGTAAAAAAGGGAAGCGACACAAATCAACAGTTGGGATTGATTTTGGGGGGTCAAGTCCCATTCCCAAACTCGTTGAGGAACCCTTCTAGAGGGTGGTGACCAAGAATTCCACCTGTCATGCCAGTGAGGAAGCAATGTCAGTAAGTCAGTGCCACTCGTCAAGTGTGTTGTATCCTCCTCAATTTTCCTTTTAGTGTTCATGTTGCAGAGGAAGGTTTTTTTTGTATACAGGGATGATTGAGGCTTTGGAAAAAAGGAAAAACCATAAAAAGGTTAAAAAGAAAAGAGAAAAAGGAAAAAGGAAGGCAACCCTCCCCCATATTTCACATCAAAGGTTAAATGACGAGCACTTATTGGGTAGATTGTTTTCCATCCAAAATCCATCTAATCATGGAGAGACTCTGACGAGGTAATGAGCACAGAAATTAAGCCAACGCCTACCCCCCAGAATTTCAAAGTCAAAAGATGGAGTGCACTCGGTCAACAACCATGATTAATTCCTTGGGGTCAAACCCCATTCCCAACCCCATCTAGGCACCCCGCAAGAGGGTGGGGACTAGGCATGCCACTTGAGATGCCAGCGTGAAAAAAACATCAGCAAGTAGGGACCACTCATTAAGCAAGTGTGGAAGGCGAGCAAAGACCCCTCTAGGATTAGTCACCCCCTTCTCACTTCTCCTCTAATCCTATTGTTCCAAGTGTCACACCACATCATCCCTTTATTTTTTCCACTCACGCTCCTCTGTAAAGTGACTATTTCCATTCAAATTCACTCATTCTCTACTCTCTGACATGTTTGCAATGTTGTTCGCCCGACCAATGACGAACACAAAACCCCTAATGCCCACAATTGCTGACCATCTCCATTCACTAGGTAATTCATGGTCCCTTGTCCTCATAACATTGTTACAAGGATTAAAATAAAGAATCCTACTCCAAAAACCTCCCAAACCTCATGATTCGAAACCCTCGGGTCACATAGACCCCCTCATGGACATAGAGGTAGAAAATCATGATCCATTTTGTCCTCTTCACCTATCAAACCTCCGTTTTGACCTGTACAGAAGTTACTTGAATAAAGAGGACTCATTTTGAGATGTCAAATGAGGGTTATGCTATGTCATCATCCCAACCATCTATCCCTTTCTTGAGTTTGTGTCCTAGCTTATGGCCATGTACATCAAAGAAGATAATTATTACGCTTCATCGATAGGGGAGAAGATTTTGGAAGTGACAGCATAATTGGTTTATAATGACTTCACCTACCTGAATTCACCTAACTTGGAGAAGTTCACTGAGACCACACTCATTTCCAACTACAATGGACTCTCTATTGTAGAAATACAAGCCTTATTTTAGCGGATTTTAGCTCAAAATGTCCAATTTCCAACAAATTTAGAAACATTCCCCATTTCTCTATTTTCAAAAGATGTGTAAACCATTTTAGCCATAATTTTGCTGATAGTAGGTGTGGATGAAACTACCAATGTAACTAAAACATCTTTAGGTCTCTCGCTATCAATGATGAAAGCTGACACCATTCTTGGCATCCCTTCATTTCTTACTGAAGCCATCAAGTTTTAGTTTAGCCATTTTTACCTTGCCTCCTACTTTAGATACTACTACATATTGGTTTTCTTGTTCCTGGACACTCATGCAGAGGAATTTGACTACCTAGTGTTAAGGGAGAGTGTCCCCTATGGGTTAATAACCTAGTAGAGCGAGGGTTATCTATAAAGAAAAACAAGCATTCCACATAGCCATGATGCTAATATAAACAAACTACGTGTTGTGGGGAAAAATGCCTATGCAGGACGATCCTATCCACCTAAGGTGTGACAGTGCCTTAGCAACAAACAGAGACAGCTATTCTAGTATTCTTCCTTTATGAAGTAAGAATGAAGAGAGATAGATGGACTAACCAGTGTCTTCCGTTTGTCCCTCGATCCGGTCTCTCTTCTCTTTGAGGGTTCCCAGCTACTTGCCTTCTCGCTCGCCCAGCTTCAAGAGGTTTCTGCAAGATCACAAGAAGAGAACACTACACAAGACATGGATTCATATTCATAACTAGTTCAGGATTAGAAATAAACTAAACATACTAATGCAATCATACATCAAAGATACATCAGTATATAGGAGAAACCAAGATAGCTTTATTGATGAATAACAAGGTTCAGGAAGAGATACAACCCAGAGGGCTCCAATCCAGCATCTCCTTCCCAGCAAATGGAATTCCTATCTTCACCCCCTTCAAAGCATTAAGCACTCAATGATTCCAATCTCAAACCAACAGCAATTCTTTGCAATAACAAAATTCCAGCCTCTAGATCTCATGGAGGAGAGATCCATATATAGATGTTTGGAGAGAGGATGAGTCAGCTTGATATCTGACTAGTGTCCTCTCCCTCTGTCAGTTCTTGATTCCACTTGGAGGTTCTTGCTTCCACTTGGAGATTGGGAACCTCTTACTCATCACCAGTCGAATTCACTGAGGCAAGTGTCATTGAGGAAGATTCTGGAAGCTTCCTGAGTCTTGACACCTCTTGAAATGAACTTGCCATTTGTCAAATCTCGCTCAACGCACCCTAGTAGTGCTTCTACCTGCGTTGTAGTGCAGGTAGCCAGTGTTGGATTTGACATTCAGCGCAGACAGCTAGTGGAGCCACTGAATTGATCCTGAATTGACTTGTTTTTGAGCAGTTTCTGGTGGAGAACTTCTGTGAATTGCTATGGTTTGTTAGCCTTGTTCCTCTAGGGGTAGGAACAACATGTTTAGGGACTTTGGATCCCTTAGATTATGGACATTTCATGCTCAATGCTGTAAGGCACAAAAATGTCTATAACAGTTGCCCCCTAAAGTATGAGGCTGTTTATCAGGTGAAATGCTTTATCAGGGGGATCCGAAGTTCATCCAATGCTGGGAGGAGACATGTAATAAGATACAATACAATACATTATTTTTCATATTGCTTTCATTATCTAGCTGAGGCAGGCATTCCCATGCTCAGCTTTATAAATTCATTTTTCTGTACATAGAACAGACAATCGTCTGATGGTAGACTGATAATTTTGATGAAATTATCATCCTTCGGGTAGGATGATTATCTACTGTAATGATGTACATGTCAATGTATTTATCTTTTCTGAATATATATCGCAGCCCGGATGGATGAAACTAGATCCGGGGTCTTCAAACTCGTTCGATCTTCACTCTAAGTACAAGTCGATCCATGTGAGAAATGTTCTGAAGTCGAACATGGAAAGACATCACTTGATTACCGATCAATGATGTAAACCGTTAACAAGCGCGAGAGGAATCACCGATAATGATAATGACCCTCAAGGTACTGCAGTACAATTCACGTGGTGTGAATAAAGGACTTGGCATCGAACACCACGCAAAATCTTTCGGTCAAAGGTCATTGATGTATACCTGTCGCCGGAAGTGAGAAACTTGCCATTGAGGCATGCAAGCTTCAAAGTACTGAAGGGGTTGTTCCTAGATCAACTTCTTGGATAATGAGCTGATGTCGACAAGAAGCGATCCGTCAAAGGAGGGCCTTAATGAATCCCACATCAATGACATGGAATGGAGCTAATGATTCTAATGGAGGTTAAAACGATCTGTGACGTATGATTCAGGGTGGCGGTCATGAAAGGATGAAGGATAATGTACGGCAGTGGATGGGACACGGTTGAATTTTCTGAACGACTTCTCTTGAACATATGGCGACACTGATGCGATGGATCGGTAGCATTACCCCAAATATGGATGGTATGGCGAGACCATGGATGTGACCGGTGAATGAAACAACCCAACCCGATTGTGGTACGGAGGAAAAGTGTCATGTGCAAGAGCGACTTGCTACCATCAAAGTTTTCTTGAGTTTCTCCCAATTCTTCCCCAGTCATTGCTGACCAGTACCTCTTTATTTTTGTCAAGCTTGAGGAGGATAACATATGCTTGTTCTATAACCTGCCCTTCGGGCAAGCCCATCGCTATGTTTTAACGAGCCTAGCGATAGTGAAGCTCGTTCTCGTCTAAAGACAAGTTTGTTGCTATTTAATGATTTTAACGAGTCTAACGACAAAGATAACTCGGTCCTTTTCATTTTTAGAGAGTCTGAAAAGGTACATGAAGTTAACTCCAAAAGTCCTTTTTCGTCATCTAATCCCTTAGGTCTGAAAAAGTATAAAACAATACAGAAGGGATGAGTTTTCGATAGTTTTAACGAGCCGAATAAAACAAGCGCTCGATCTTTTTGTGCAATAATCCCTCAGGTCCAAAAAGATTAAAATCTGGAGGAGGGATAACACTTCCTGTCCCTTTAACGAGCTGGAAGGCCAAGGACTCGGCAATCTTTTCATATTTTACGAGTCAGATGAAAAGAGCTTAAAGAAGACTCGTCTTTTGAGGAACGAGTGATGAAACAGGTTAGCAGCTGATTCCAGGTACAGGTTGGAATTTTCCAATCACGGCAGTGTCACAAGGATGGCTAGTGAAATCACTCTTTGCAGCTGTTCCTCAAAATGGGTAAACAAACATATGGAGGTGAACGATCGGCCAATGGAAAAGTGGAGGTGACGGTGCAAACACGACCAAGGCTTTAATGGCTGATGATATTACATTCACAGTGGTTATTTACCGGGATAGTTCATTTTTTTTAACGAGCTTAAACGCGGGTGGAAACATTTGCTCGGTCTTATGTTTATTTTTTAACGAGCATGAACTATGTGCTAAAACTGCTCGGATCTTTCGTTTATTTTTTAATGAGCATGAACTATGTGCTAAAACTGCTCGATGATAAGTTTGCATGCCCCCAGCATAACAACGCAAATCGAGGTGCATGCCCCCCAAGCTTCATTGCATTCAACTTGGTGGTTGGAATGAAGGTTTACCTTTGAGATTTGGAAAGGGTTTGTTTCATTTTTTTAATGAGGTTGACACAGTAAAAGAACTATCCTCATGTCTCCTTGTTTCATTTTTTAACGAGGTTGACACGAGATTAGAACCGTCCTTGGAGCCCACTGTATTTACAGTATTTCTATTAGGGCGATGATCCACGCTGACAAAATGTTTAGGAATCTTCAGAATCCATTAGATATAGAAGATTTCATATTGTAGGATTCCACTGTGGCCACTTCCGCCAGATTACTTGGAGGCGGTAGGGCAAAAGTACCCATTAAGGCAGGGTCTTTTAGGAGACCTACTCCGATATTTTGGAGTGAATGATTACTTCCATGGATCATTGGAATGCTTCCCGTAACTTGAGAACCATTGGGGAGGAAGTTTTGCTGATCGACGATTGTAATCCCTCCTTGAAAGGGAAATGCAGTCTTTCTGAAATAGGTCGACACAACAGCTGCCATGGCATATATCCATGGTCTTCCTAGTAGGATGTTGTAATCAAGATTCCCATCTATGACTTCAACATCTATTTCTACTGTTTTCCCTCCTAGTTCAACTTTCAAGTTATTTAGAATACCATATGGGGTATATGTCCGTCCATCAAATGCTTTTAATGTTGTCGAAGATTGCGACAAGGTTGGAGATCCTAAAGTTTTCCAGCAACTCATCGACATAATGCATGTAGATGCCCCCTCATCAATAATTGTTCGATGAACAGTTTTGTTGAGGGCTTTCACTTGGATAAGGAAAGCTAGTTGAGCTGGTAACTGAGGGTCATATCCTTTATGATTAAAGGCCACAAGATTGGAATCCATTGCGTCAATCCCACCTATTGCTGATAATAAAGCTTGTTCTTGGGAGAGGCAATTTTGCGGTATCTCAAGCGTCGACATAGCGGATGGCGATTGGGCCAGGTCCTCTATTATATTATAATTCTGTGCTATTTTTGCACGAGGATTAAATGTCGGCTTGTGTACTACTCCCTTTGGCGACTTTATCATTTGTTCAGGCATGATGGGTGGCACAAATTTGGTCAAAGTTGTTGTCGAACTACTAGGTCGTTCATTAGCCTTTTTATTCGACACCTGTGGATTCCCGTAATCTTTATTCCTTGTCAAAGCATCATTTTGCTGCTTTGAGATAGACAACATAAGCACTTGGGATCGGGAAGCATTTTGATTAGCAACTAGTTTGGTTCCCGGGCTTGGAAACGGATCAGTCAATACTGCTGGGGTTTTTGAACTCTTAAAGAGTTTCTTAACTTCAGCTATATGTGGACAATCTCTCATCCAATGATCCTCATCGCATATATGACACCCCGCAGGGGGTTTCCTTTTTTTTCCTTTCTTTTTCTTCTTGCCCCCTGGTTGCTTCAGTTGTTTGCCCTTGTCGGTCGACACGGCATTTACTTCCGAGGCAAGAAGTTCCTCATTTGCATTTTGAGTAGAAATCTTACAGGCCTTTTTAGATGTAGCCTTTGTCGATTTTGTGTCTGTTTTTCCAATCACGCCATCGCCGGCGTGAGAGTCATTGTTCGATTTAGGAGGAGGAGGAATTGAGAATTCCGGTCTAGGGGCGTCAGGTATTTTGTCGTAGAGCGTGCCAGACTGAGTATAGACCAAGTCCAGATATTGCGCACGAGCGATAACTTGCTCTTCCGTTACGACTCCCCCCTTGGCCACATCTTCTGTTATGGCAGGAAGTAATGACTTGATAAACCATTCAGCTAATAGTTGATCGGGAACGTACGTTTTCACCATTCTACGACGACGACGCCACTCATGTATATGATCGGATATATGAGTGGCCGTTGTCTGCTTGAAGTTGGTTAAGATTTCCGTTCCCGTTTCATACCTTATCGGTAATTGAAAATGGGTTAAGAAAGTCGTGGCTAGGGAGCTGAAATTGTCGAACGAAGCTCTAGGTAATTCAATATACCATTTAGCCGCTGGACCAGTTAACGTCCTCTGAAAAAGGCGAAGCCTAATCGAATCATCGTTTAGGGTGTTTGATGAACACCACAGATGAAATGTCATCACATGATTCGACGGATCTTCACCTGGATTTCCATTAAATTTAGGAATATCTGATGGAAGTTTATGCGGAATCGCTGGCCACCAAGGGGCATAAGCAATTGGATCATTCGTCAGCCGGTTTAGATCTGGTAATTCTAGAGTTGCTACAAAGGGCAACTGTTGATTCAGGTTAGGTGAAGCATACCCAGGGTACAATGGAATTGCCTGAGCAGTGGGCCTTTGCATACCAGCATAATGTAATTGATGTTGGTATGACTGATACGGTTGGTGGACTTGACCACTGTAAAGCGGTTGGTTTTGACCATTTTGAATATACGGTTGTCCACTGTTCGCAAAGATCTGCTGCTCAGAACCTTGGTACACTTGCTGGAATTGTGGTTGTTGGTATTACACCAGCCACGGTTGTGAAGCCATGTTCTGTTGTGCTACACTAACCGTTGGACCAAGGTGTGGGGTAATTGTACCCGTTTGGACCTGTGTCGCCCCACCAGTAGGCAATTGTGGTTGAGTCACAGGGTCAAGGGGCTGTTGCATTACAACCTGAGAAATCTGAGGTTGACATACAACAGGCAACATTTGAACTTGTGACACTGTCACAATAGCCGGTGTGGTCGGGATGTTCGACATAGGTACACATTGTTGCATAGAATACACAACCCTTGGTTGTTGAGGTAGCATAGGTATCCAACCACTTGATGTAACTCCAGTATAACCTGAATACTATTGTGAACTCCCGTATGGATACCCTCCCGAAGGGGGTAATGAAAGGGCATACTTCCCCCCATACGGTAGCAGTCCGGAACTCAAGGGGATTGTTTGTCCTTGGGGACTGGATTGCCCAAATTGACCCCCAAATGGATCAATCTGGCGAGTTTCAACATAAGAGTTGCCAGATATTATTCCGGAGGAACAAACTGGAACGGACCACACTGTCGAAATAGTCCCTGGGTGGACTCCTTCTAGCGGTTGCGAGCTAGTCGGGACAGATGGTATGCCGGCAAACATTGTCGGAGTGACGGCAGGGAGTTCTGCTGTCGTTGTGTCATTTGACACAGTCCTAGATGTTGACGGTTGTTCAGACATTTTGAGTCTATCCAATAGATTGCCTAGCGATTCTACAGGAACTTCCGCTGGTGGTAGACTAACTTCTGATGTCGAAGGAAATAGAGTGACCCCGACTCCAAAATGGGTTGGAGTACTTGCTTGCGGATCCTCTACAATTTCCTCTATCGCAATCAAACCAGGTGGAAGAGGCAGACCGTCAGGTTCGTAAAATATTTCTGGTGCCGAAGAAGGGGTTGAATCAACAGCAACAGTTGTTTGAGGAGTAAGACTCTCTAAACCGGTTACAGATGGAACTGGTTCAGTAACGCAAGTATTTGCTCCCAGACTAGGATCAGTATTACTGTCCCTCTGTGGCTGTTGAACTTCTTCTATAGAGGCAGGGTTTCCAGAAATGTTTGGAGTAACCGGAATCTCAGATGTTGTTGGAACACTTGTTCTAACTTTGATAGGAGATTTCGAACCGGTTAAATGAGTTCGCTTTGTCCGTACTGTTTTCGATTCCGGAGACAAAGACGGTTGACTCGTAAGCCTCCACGAACGACGGGGTTTCAATTGACTTTCTTCCATGATTGCGGATTACTCGATCAACCAGAATACAGAAGGGGAAAGTGTGTTTCCGAATTAAATGAATTTTTAGACGCTTTTAGACACAACTTGCTTTTTCACTTTTAAAGAGTCGAGAAAAAGCTAAAGATGACTCTAGTCTCCTTCGATGTTTTAACGAGCCCGAAGTGACAAATGCTCGGATGGACTTTTTCCATTATAGAGTCTGAAAAAGGCCAAAAGGAACTACTCTGGAGTTCTAGGCAGAGGGTGTGCCAAACATTTCGCAAAACCACAGAATACTTTTTAGGGTACGGGCGGTCGATCTTCCTGAATGCTGTGTTCAGTGCATTGTGATCAGTAGGGCGGCCGACACGGCTTCCTAAGGATAAAGGTTTTATGCCTATAGGGGTCTCCCAATATATACGCGACGGTACGTGGGAGCACAATCCGTACTGGTGCTATCGTCCCTCAGGAGGAATCACCCACCATCAAAGAGATCGACAGTCACCAGGCTTTACGATGCCAGAACACGTCTCTAGCCTAGACCTCTATGTTGTGCGTTATGTTGCAAAGCGTTGTTAAGTTCATTCAATTTATTTTAGGTTGATATTTTTAGAATTTTACCTTTTGAGGTTCACCACGAGATGTATGATACAATTCCTAAATGCAGTCTAAAGATGATAAGCAAGCTTTATATCTTTTCAACTTTGAAAATCCTAGCTACTAAGGGAAAAGAAAGACACCGTCTTTTCTCAAAGAGCAATCAGCACACTCTAATGCACTTTTCCTAAATCAGACATGCAAACTATCAAGATGCAAATGCACAATGTAGGTGTTTGTTTTCCGCTTTCTTAGTATTGATGCCTACAAAGAAAGCTTTTTGTACAACTTTGAATTTGCTTTTAAATGAAAAATACAAACAAGTTTACTTTTTCGAAATCAGAGAGGGTAGAAGAGATTACAACACTTAACGATTTCCGAAATGAACACTTGTTTCGACACTTAAAAGAGACAAACTCAAACCAATAAGCAAAAGCAATTGTATAATCAACTGTAAACAGCCAATGAACTCTCTCCTAAGATCACAATCAACAGATCTGAATCAAGGGCTACAGGATGATCATTTCACTCATGCAAAGGAAAATTGTAAATGACGCCACAAACACATAAAAACACTCACAGTCTTTTTGTACAAAAGGAGGCGGAATTTAAGCAGAGAAAAGGAGTTATCAGACTAGTACCTATGCTGGTTACAGGCTGCAAAAATCAGAGATCAAAACAAGGCAAAACAGAGTAGAGAACCCCAGCTGCACAAGGCCTAACTGGTTCAGCGCAACCTCAACACAGGGGTTTTGACATTCAGCGCAAGTAGCCTTCACGGGACCTGCGTTGAAATGCAGAACCTCTTCACAGGGGTCGCGCTGAAGGAGAAACGAGAGTTTCTCACTGGTTCTGGGTCACAGATTGCTATTTAATCTACAGTTTCATGCCAAATCAAAGAAACAAGCAAGGTACAATCAAAGGGATGCTTTGAGGGAGTACTAAGATCTATCACAAAGGATCATCAAATCATTTGTGAGTCCATTGTTCAGATCATAGACAAATCCAGTGATTGGATAAAAGCAGCAACTGTCTACTTTGCATCTGGGAATAGCAGATGCAGTTCGATTGTTGCTGTCGAGTCTATGAAACAAACAATGATAGAAACAAAAATAAAATGACTAAACAAATTTCCCCAGCGGAGTCACCAATTTGTTGTGGGGAAAAATGCCTATGCAGGACGATCCTATCCACCTAAGGTGTGACAGTGCCTTAGCAACAAACAAAGACAGCTATTCTAGTATTCTTCCTTTATGAATTAAGAATGAAGAGAGATAGATGGACTAACCGGTGTCTTCCGTTTGTCCCTCGATCCGGTCTCTCTTCTCTTTGAGGGTTCCCAGCTACTTGCCTTCTCGCTCGCCCAGCTTCAAGAGGTTTCTGCAAGATCACAAGAAGAGAACACTACACAAGACATGGATTCATATTCATAACTAGTTCAGGATTAGAAATAAACTAAACATACTAATGCAATCATACATCAAAGATACATCAGTATATAGGGGAAACCAAGATAGCTTTATTGATGAATAACAAGGTTTAGGAAGAGAAACAACCCAGAGGGCTCCAATCCAGTATCTCCTTCCCAGCAAATGGAATTCCTATCTTCACCCCCTTCAAAGCATTAAGCACTCAATGATTCCAATCTCAAACCAACAACAATTCTTTGCAATAACAAAATTCCAGCCTCTAGGTCGCATGGAGGAGAGATCCATATATAGATGTTTGGAGAGAGGATGAGTTAGCTTGAGATCTGACTAGTGTCCTCTCCCTCTGTCAGTTCTTGATTCCACTTGGAGGTTCTTGCTTCCACTTGGAGATTGGGAACCTCTTACTCATCACCAGTCGAATTCACTGAGGCAAGTGTCATTGAGGAAGATTCTGGAAGCTTCCTGGGTCTTGACACCTCTTGAAATGAACTTGCCATTTGTCAAATCTCGCTCAACGCACCCTGGTAGTGCTTCTACCTGCGTTGCAGTGCAGGTAGCCAGTGTTGGCTTTGACATTCAGCACAGACAGCTAGTGGAGCCACTGAATTGATCCTGAATTGACTTGTTTTTGAGCAGTTTCTGGTGGAGAACTTCTGTGAATTGCTGTGGTTTGTTAGCCTTGTTCCTCTAGGGGTAGGAACAACATGTTTAGGGACTTTGGATCCCTTAGATTATGGAGATTTCATGCTCAATGCTGTAAGGCACAAAAATGTCTATAACACTATGTGAAGAGAGGTGCACCTAGGGGTCCTTCGATTGGGAAGATCCAGCTAGGTTCCAAACACTCTTAGAGTTCCTTTTGCTCCTTCAACCTGCAAAACAATCAATTCAAGAAAGCACAACAGTATATGGACTAAACATCATAAAGAAATCAACTTCATATCATACTGAAAGTTAGTTATGCAATTGAAATAATCATTCATTTGTAAATCATAAAATTGATATCATAAACATGAAGAAGATTCATATCAGGAACAAGACAAGTGTTTCTTTTATTATAGATAACTAAAGTACAGAAATGAATGATTTCACCTGAGTCTTCCTTTTGTAGGCTCCAAGCGGAACTGTCCTCCAGATTCATCCAATCTCAAGCCTTCAACAAGCTCCTTCCATAACTCACTCAAGGATATCTCAACAAATGGAAAGACATCATAACTCAAGGAAACAAGGATTTCCTGTAATGGGGGAAGTGCTAGAAGCACAGGGATCTTCAGACCTGATCTGGGATAATCTCAATAGAGTGATTTTTCTCTCTATTCTCTCCTCCCTTAGGCCTTCCGATTGAAGCCTTTTTATACTTCTCCCAAAGTAGTTTTTTAGTTGGGAATTCATTGGGAACATTTGGGCCACGGGCACTAATAGGTAATCAACAGGTAAAACCCACGATCTTCACATGAAATTAAGGAGATTTATTTTTTTTAATTGTTTTAAGACATATACGCAGGCTGGGTATACACAAACCCACGTACACACACGTTTAGCTCAGGGCAATGTCGCGTACAGGGAGTAAAACACTGTTTTTTAAGTATTTGGATCAGGTCTAGAAGGAGGGGTTGCCCTAGGCCATGAGTACAACATCATAAACATCAAGAGTGAGATTTGGAGCTATAACACCTAGGTGTTGGGATGGGGTCACCTGGGTCAGTTTCGGGTTAGTTAACTAAAATTTTGTATAGATTTTTGTAAAAGATGTAAAGTCTCCACAATATGTGGAAGCAGAGCACATAGATGAATAAGAGTAAAAGGGGCTTAGCCCCCTATTTTGGGTAAAGTTTTGAGTCGGTTTTGAGATTCACCAATGGTCCTCGGACCATGGAATTATATTGAAAATTATATAAATAGTTGAGTCTTAGGGGACAAGTAAGGAGAAGTTTTGATGGATAATTGGGTACAAAAGAGAGTTTTGTTGTCTTGAGCAAGAGCTAAGGCAGGAAGGCTCTTCTTCCTGTGCTTAGGAAAATAAGGGAAGGCTCCTATACCTGAGTGCACAAGAGGCTTGGGTAGAGTCCGCAGCTGAGTGCGCAGACCTTTGCAGCTATGTGCATAGGGTAGATAGTCTGTAATCAATGAATTGAAGATCAATAAAGAAGACTTTTTGCAGAATTACTGTGTATTTCCATTGCATCTGTTTATATTATACGTTGTCAATTAATGCCATGTTTTATGGAATAATGATTGAATGTTATGCGACCTTACTAAATCTGCCTTAATAACATATGAAATGAATGCTTAGCCACTTCCATGAAGTTACAGACTATTCTTCTTATTTTTTACAACACATTAAGTAGATATATGTGAAATTTGGTCTAGGGTTACTTGTTGATGCATGAAAGTAGATAAATCAATAGTTTTAAGTCCACAATTGCTGATTGCATGCATTCGTAAAGGTCTAGAAACCGGTTAACCTAGTTGCAATAAAAGAGCCCTATGTTATTATTGATCTACGTGGAAGAAGATCAGAGGTAATGAAAGACATCACACTGGTCTCTGGATGTAGAAACTTGGTTCTTACATCCCCCAATACTACTTCGGGTGAGACTATAGCCTACGCTATGAGGGATGTTGCTAAAAGGGCCAATAGTGTAGGGTTTTGTTGGTTGGTGCAACTAAATTTGAACTTGGGTCATGATCCCCTAAGCCAACAAATGGTTCTGTTGCCGGGACCGAGATATGTGTAAAGAGATGTGTGATGTCGCATCATTTGAATCCGACTAAGAAAGAGATTGAAAAGTGGTTAGATCAGAAGACTCACAAGTTCGTGGCTCAAGAAAATTGGAATCCACACTTGTCGAAGGAGGATTGGTTGAATAGATATCTGTATATAGAGGTACACGAAATCTTCTTCTACACTTTCCCAATTGAACTATATGAGTGGTTAGCTAAGCTGATAGAGAGTCATGGAAGGTGGAGGCTCGATAGTCCTATAGTGTGGACTCCAGAATTGGTGCAACAACTAGAAGCCTCTAAAAAAAATACCGCGCATGCTATCGATCATTGGCTTGATCGAATTCTGGGAGGATTTGTTATGGAATTTTCAGTTGACACCTCAATCTGCTATAACGAAGTAGAGTGAAGATTTTTCAAGGTACAATGAAGTAAGTATTTAAGGTCATTGAATAATTGGATTAAAATGCTATTATGTGAAAAGTGGGTAATGCCATTACTTTGATGTTCAAAGCTACGTGAAGCGAGAGATTCTTTAGAAATCGTGAAAGCTCAAGACCAGAATATAGCCCACTGATTGGACCTCCTTCAAGTGATGACGAAGAGGCATTGTAGACTATGCCACGAAGTGCAGTTCAGCTAATAACTCAGGGTATTCCTAGAACACATCATCCATCCACTCCACCTCCAC
The DNA here is from genome assembly GCA_031772625.1 of Pinus tabuliformis. Classification (NCBI taxonomy): domain Eukaryota; kingdom Viridiplantae; phylum Streptophyta; class Pinopsida; order Pinales; family Pinaceae; genus Pinus; species Pinus tabuliformis. Next base: position 315,197,020 of record CM062810.1, on the reverse strand, counting down.
CTTCATTTCCACCGCATACACCTTCACCCACACCTCCACCTCCACCACCACCATTCAACAGGTGAATGCAATGAAGATTTCGATCTTCAAGGGCATAGGAAGAGAAGAACCATAGTAGTTCTGGTTTGTTGCAAGTGTTGTATGGACAACGTAGTAAATCACTGATGATAATATAAAGAAGGTGCAGTTGGTTATCGCCTTGCAGGATCAGGTGCTAACCTAGTACATTAAGTATTGTGCTAACAATCCTCATGCGTCACTAGCAGAAACTTAGACGACTTTGAAGAAATAGTTTAGTAAGCCTAAATCTAACTCATGGTCAGTGATTGAATTTAAAGAGATCACGATGAAGGTTGAGGAGACACCTTGGGACTTTGATCATAGGTTGAAGTGCCAAATCAGACAGGCTAACATGCAGATCTCAGATAGCTAGCATCGCGACTAGTTTATCGCGTCACTTTTGCCCCATTTGAAAATTTCTCTGTCACAGAGGAAGACAACAACACAGACAAAAGCCCTGGATATCACAATGAGGCTGCACGCATCACCTATTCAGGATAAAAACCTAGGGGTACAATAGATCCACTCACAGTTAGCAATCCTACACCTAGAATTACAAAGTTTGAAGAAAGATAAGGAGACTAAGCCAAACATGCACACAAAAGTTTGGTGTTTGAAGTGCAAGGGCCATAGGCACAATAAAGATCATTGTCCCATGTACACAAATTATATTACGGGGGAAGGGGTAATCCCCCTGAAGCTAGACTTCCTAGTAGGGCCGAGCACGAGGGTTGCATTATGGTATGCCATTTGTCAAGTCACTGGGAAACATGTGATGGATAACTTCCACTTGCTTCAGAATTTCATTCAAACACCCCAACAGTTGTTCATTAATTTTTGTAAATCTATGGGCCACGATGAGTGCCATTGTCAAAGCTATGAGCTAATGATGGAAATAACCCCTACTTATTGTATGCAAGTAGAAACTCTGCCTCTAGATCAAGGCGCAGAGGAGTGCATAGAGGTTTTCAAGGATGAGGGCAAGGTCGAGGTGGAGGACCTGGTAGAGGCCATGGTCAGATTATCTGCTACAATTGTGGATAGCTGGGGCACTTTGCTCGAGATTTCTTGAATCCTACACACCCATCATGTCAATACTGTAGACAATTTGACCATACCATAGAAGCATTTCTGGTGTTAATCGATAAGATGCAAGAGAATAAAACACAACCTCAGTAGCCTACCAAAATTTACAAATGATGAGGGCTGAGCCCCGTGAGGAGGATCAGAGCATTAATATTGTGCTAAGAAGCAGTATGACAACTGGTGCTGATAAGGGTAAGAAGCCTGAAGAAGATGGATGGCTCCACAAAGCTCTGAAGAAAAAAGTTGTCTTTGATATTAATCATGCTATGGAAACATTTATGGAAGCCAAGAATAACTTTTTTTAGGCCTCCACCACGAGAAGCCAGGACAAGATGCACGAAACCAGTGCACCATCAGAGGTTGATCCTTCTATACTCACCACCTTTTTGGAGACCTGCATAAGTTGTTGCGCAATTGGAAGGATATGGAAGGATTGCAATACCTAATAGACAAGTGTGCCAATAAGGAAATGACTCCTTTAGAGTAGCACGCGGTCAGAAAAATATGCAAGCATAAAGCACGCACAAGGCGAGAGATGGGGCTAACAGCATAGATAGGTGACTATGAAATGGACAAGGTCATTTTGGATTTAGGGTTCGATGTGAATTTCCTATCGAAATAGACATGGAAAAGATGCATAGGCTTGCACTGCAGTGGTCTCCGATTCATCTCAGGATGGCGAATCGGTAGAAAATCATCCCCATGGGCACACATACTTTTTCATACCTTGCATACAATACCAATGAACTAGTACCTTGAAACAGAGCTCCACCATGGCATTGTAGAATGGGATGTATTGAAGGAAGGATTCTTATTGACTTTCAGCTTCGAGGACAGATTTGCAAGCATCGATGAAGCTCTACAAGAAATTAAAGAAGTTATCTTTATAACACCGAATGAACCTACGAAATGGACCCAACCAGATTGGAGCACCTAGCTACACCATGCATTGGAATGTTATAATGTGATCTCTGAAGAGGAGGAAGAAGACCCAAGGAATATCAATATTCTGTAGACAGAAGGGCACTGTGAAGTCAAAGTCAAACAAGTAGAGAACCCATACATCTCCACACCTTTGAAAACAAAGCAAGTAAACATTGGCACTGAAGAAGAACCGAAGTTCATGAAGATTGGAGATTATTGGGATGACGCTACAGTAGATAAAGTTGTTGAATTACTTCGCGAATAACAAGATCTATTCCCCACTAAGTTTTCTTACTTAAAGGGCATAATTGGTGACTTGGGCATTATGAAGATCACCTTGAAGCTAGCTGTGAAGCCTGTTAAACAGAGGCCTTATCGCCTTAACCCTAAGTATAAGGAAAAGGTTTGCCAAGAGCTCGATAAAATGACAGAGGCAGGCATTATCGAATCTATTGAAGAGTATGATTGGGTGAGCTCAATGGTGGTCCAAGAGAAGAAACAAAAGGGTGAAATAGGGATTTGCATAGATCTACGGAAGCTTAATGATGTCTGTGTTCAGGATCCATTTCTGACATCGTTTACAGAAGAAGTGTTAGACAATGTTGGAGGGTAGGAGGCCTATTCCTTTACTAATGGGTTTTCCGGGTATCATCAAATTAAAATTTCCATAGAGGACAGAAAAAATCACCTTCATGATAGAGCTAGGTTGCTTTCAGTATACTATTATGCCACTTGGATTGAAGAACACACCTCCTATATTTTCCCACGTAGTCATAGCAGTGTTGAAGGAATTCATTCATAAGTTTCTGGAAGTGTATGTTGATGGTTGGATGGTGTTTGGATTGGTGAAGCTATTGGGTTGTGTTATATTATTTCTACGACTAGTGTGGGGGTAACAGGGGGGTGACAACTCCCTTGTGAGGGGTATGCAGGGAATTTTGTTTTTGGACCCTATATTACCTATGGTTTTGTGCATGGGTTTTGCACATGGTTTTGGGCGCAATGGTTTTCGGTCCATGGTATTTTGTAGATCCAGTCAAGGGAACTATGGTTATGTTCTAATACAGGGTTATTAGATTAGGGTTCATGGATTCTTTGGCATGTATATATATATGTATTGTAATATTGAAAGGAACATAATGAAAAATCAATCTGGTAGTCCTAGTTTTGGGATCCAGGGGAAAATCTCTACGTATATTTGTTTTATGTGTTATTCTCTCGCCATTGTTTATTTTCTGTTTTTAGAATTCATATACAGGTAATTTCTATATGGGGTTAAAACCTACATTTGGTATCAGAGTTTCTTTGGCTTCAACAGTATGCCTTTGTTGCTGAGGGGTTTCGCTTGGGCCTGTGGTAGACCCTGTTCATTGGGAGATCTGAGGGATCGATTCTTGTGGTGAAAGAAGATGGTGAGCAGTGGAAAGATAGAGATCGAGAAATTTAATGGTTAGAGTTTTGAGTTGTGGAAACTCAAGATGGAGGATCTATTGGTGGATAAAGATCAATGGATCATTGTAGATATGGGTACTAAACCAACAGGAGTGTCTGAAGAAGAATGGAAGAAGTTGGATCAGAAGGAAAAAAGCACAATATGATTGTGTGTCTCGGATTTAGTATTGTTGAATGTATCAGGGGAAGCTACGGCGAAGGATTTGTGCGGCAAGTTAGGGACTTTGTACTGATCTAAGTCTCTAGTGAATAAACTGTTTCGACAAAATAAAGTTGTATAACCTGAGGATGAAAGATGGAGACTCGGTGATAGAGCATTAGAACAAATTTAATATTGTGGTAAGCCAGTTATTATCCATTGATATTAAAATTTCAGATGAAGATAAGTGCATTAGTTTGTTGTGTTCTCTACCAAATTTGTGAGATATCCTAGTTATTGCAATAGGTAGCAATGCAACTTCCTTGCAGTTTGATAAAATAATATCATCCTTGCTGATGGAGGAGATGAGACGGAAAAATATGGAGAGCCAGAATAGTGGTGCCTTGTTTATACGAGGACGGACCCAGAATAGAAACATAAATAAGTCATCAAGTGGGAGATCTAAATCTATAGGGAGATCTAAATATCTAGGAAAAATTGTAAAGGTGTGCTGGAAATGTGGAGAGGAAGGGCACTACAAAAGGGACTGTAAAGCTAAAGATCCTAAAAATGGAATGGGATCTGATGATTCTCCTTCTGCAGAGGAAAACTCCACCTCAGATGAAGGTGGGGATGTGTACTTGGATTCTTCTTCAAGTTCACATGTAGATCATGAGGCATGGTTAAATGACTCAGGTGCATCCTTTCACTTCACTCCCCATAGAGAGTGGTTCTGTGAGTATGATAAATATTATGGTGGTGATGTCTTCTTAGGAGATGATAGGAAGGCAAGAATCATTGGTCGCGGAAAATTCAAGTTGAATTTCCAAGTTGGAAGGATTAGAACACTTATTGGTGTTCTCCATATTCCTGCATTAGCCAGAAATATGATTTTGGTAAGCAAGCTGGATGATGCAGGTGTAAAAATAGTGTTCGACAAAGATACCTGCAAGATGGTTCAGGAAGCACTGGTATTGATGTGGCGAGTTCAGATTGGAACTCTGTACAAGTTGCAAGGTAGCACTGCTATTGATGGGTGCAGGAGTTTTGTGGTTCCTGAAAGTGGAGCATAAAATCTAGTGGTCTCTGGAGAAAATACCATGCTATGGAATCATAGGCTTGGAAATATTAGAGAGAAGGGATTTCAAATACTTCATGGTAAAGGTATGGTAGAAGGCATGACTAATAACTCTCTGGATTTTGATTTCTCTGAAAATTGTGTATATGGGAAGCAGAATCGGGTGAGTTTCCCCTCTAGTGGTAAGAGGGCGAAACAGATATTATCGCTTGCGCACAATGATGTGTTTGGACTTGTGAAGGTTCCATCACTGCGTAATGTTGAAAATGAAACAAGATGATGGAGCTTAGTGGAAAGGAGTCGCCTTCACTAAGTGGGCCCGCAGGCAAATTATGGCGCAAAGTCTATTTTTAGACATATGGATCATGGTCTATGAGTTGCAGGATGCTGTTTATGGATGATTGGTTATGTTGGGAAAAATAGATGGACATCTATTTTTGGTTCACAACGGAGTGATCACAGTCTATTTTTAGACTGCCAGGCTAAAAATAGAAACAATCAAATATTATTAGCCCTTAGTAATATTTGGACTATAAACATTATCTTATTCTCTTGGAGCACTTCAGTTCGAGCTACGGATGTGGCACATGCAACTGACAGAAGGAATCACGTGGTTTATTATGTGTTAGTTGAGCTATTGCATGGAGGACTTCAGTTAGAACTCATGCATGTGAGTTCTGTGGAGTTGGATGTGGAGTTGATGGAGTTGTGTTCAGTTTGACTTAGTTGAACTAGTTGTATTTAGTCTAACTAAAGAATACACTAGTGATGAGTTGTGTGAATTGATTGTTAATTAATTCACTAATTATTAACTCATAAAGCAACTAAAGAATACATCATTTAACTCAATGTATGGACAGTTCAACAGAGACAGGTGTTAGAGGTAAGTGAAAGGGTGAGTCGTGACTATCAGTTGTGCATGAGATTTGCACATGCAGGGATTGAGTTATGCCAATGAGGATTGCGCAGTGAGGCCAAGGGAAATTGTAGCCTGTGCTCACGTGATTTTCACTTTGGATCAGCCATTCATCATTATTCTCTTGCAGGATTGCGCAAGTGGAGGCAGGCAAAGCAGCGGAGGAGATTTGAACCTGTGACTTGTTCAGATCTGAGCTAGTTTTGTGTGTAATAGGTGGAGATAGTGTTGGATACTTGCGAGGAGAATTGTACTATGTATTGTTACATGTTCTCAATCATTATAATATACAGATAGTGTGGGGTTTTCAGCTGTATGCTTTCCCCAGATTACATACTGTGTTAATGTGCACATGTGATTGATGTTTCATTGTTTTTAATGCTGCTAAACTGATGATCAACGTAGAGGAGGTTATGTATTATGCATGCATTCTGCAATAATGTATAATCAAGATAATCTCTGTGAATAAGTGTCATATTATTCAAAATTTCTACATGGTATCAGAGCGAGCTAATTTGTAGAAAAAGTTCTACATGATATCAGTGCTATATTGATCATCAGATCTATTATTCAGAGAGTGTTTACATTTTATTTCTTCAGGCAGAGTCTGTGATCAGGCCAGGTAGCCTCTGGATTCATCCTTCTTTTGGAAGGTGATATATCCAGTGAATTCCCATATAGTCGATATTTGTACGAGAAATACTTTGTTCTCACGAATTTTAGATCAGAAGCAGTTGAGTTTTTTTTTAGCTGGTGGAATTTGAATTCGCAGTAGTGTTTTCTTGGTGTCAAACTTGAAATGTCTTTCAACGGATTGCGATTGGAGTATGCCCTTGAGGGAAGCTCGAACTATATCGCATGGAAGGACAGGATGGAGGCGGTGTTAGATGATAATGGGTTGAAGGAGTTCATAGATGTGGATGCCCCAAAACCTACTGATGCTGCTCAATTCAGGGATTGGCAAAAGAAGACAACAAAATGTTGAAGGATTCTGTTAGAGGGCGTGAGGGATCACATTGTGTCCAGCCTCCCTGGAAAGGCTTCTCCATATTTGATGTCGAAAACGTTGATAGAATTATTCCAAAGCAAGAGCGACCAGAGGAAGTTGGCGCTCAAGGATAAACTCAGAAACATTAGGTGTGAGAATGGAGACAGTATGCCCCAGTATCTCACGAAGTTCACCCAATGCCGAGATGAGCTGGGAAGTGTGGGGGTAACTGTTGAGGATGAGGATATGGTGAGTCTAGCACTCCTTGGCCTTCCTAAGAGTTGGCATAGCTACCAGGACTCGGTGAATGGAAGGGAGAAATTGCCATGATGGGAGAGACTTTGGTCGGATCTTGTGCAAGAGGAGATTAGACGGCGCACCAGAGACAATTTTTCATCTATGCATGATGAGGAGAGCTGTGCCTTAGCAAGTAAGCCGAAGAAGGGGAAGGGGAAGGTTTCTCTTTAAGAATCTAGTTCTTCCAATGATGGGAAGAAGGTTGACAAGTCGAAGGTGCAATGCTTTCGTTGTCATGAGTTGGGCCATTATGCTACTAATTGCCCAAAGAAGAATTCCAAGAAGGGATCCGGGGAAGGATCTGAAGGTGAGGCACTTGCTTCATAGTTTGAGTTGGATTTCACACTCTTCGCATGCATGGTTTCATGCATGATGGGAAGTGTTTGGTTTCTTGACAGTGGATTTTCTTTCCACATGACCGGTGACAAAAGTTTGTTCAATACTTTGGAGGAGAAAGATCTCCAGATACTCATAGCGATGGGTAATGATGAGAAGTATAGTGTCTCAGGTGTAGGCATGGTTATTTTTCAAAGGGAGCATGGAGCTCGCCTTACCTTGACCGATGTCAAGTATGTACCAGGACTGAAGAGAAACTTGGTGTCGATCGTGATGCTAGAAGACAGAGGCTATGATGTAGTCTTCAGTAAGGGAAAGGTTATCCTTCGACACATCATCACTAGACAGGTGAAGCAGATTGGTTCAAGGGTCAAGAACTTGTATGCTCTTAAGGCTCAAGATGCATGCAAAGCCTTGAGCAGTGAGGCAACTGATGGAGACTTGGTGGTTGAGAGGGAGCGTATATTAACTATCAACATGCAGAGCCAGAAGAAGTCTCAGACGATTGTGGAGGAGCCACGATTGGTGCAACAGCTTCAGGAGGTTGTGGAGAAGCCACAACAAGGGAAGCTGAGAGGAGATTGAGTAGAGACATCTACTCATGTAGAGGCCTCCAGTAGGGGGAAACTTCGAGCCAGGTGGGCTGAGGGATCGCATGCAGCCATACCTCCAGGTAGGAGGTGGGGTGATGTGGATTGATTGTTCCAAGGAGGAGGGGTAGGATCCTTGAGGTACCCAACCTCTTGGATGAGACCTTGCTACGGGAGCCTCGATGTGGAGTAACAGGAATTGACTGATTGGGTAGAGACAGATGTGGATGGAGCGGCAGAGAGAGCGACAGTGTAGGAAATCCTAGGACAGCGCATAGCTAGCAGGTTGCAGCAATGCGAGAGGCACAGGTGTTTTTCACAGTGCTAGGTGGCACAGAGAGGTGTGCAATGGTGCGAGATGCATGGAGATGTTGCAGTAGCACAGATGTCAGAGAGGGAGCACTTGTCAGCAGCAGGTAGAGCTTCAGCATCAGAGTATGTTCCTAGCCCAACAGAGTGGTTAGTTGGGAGTGTTTTTGTTCCAAGTGTTGTTGGAGCAAGTGGACCGGGCAAATGTGTTGCATGCATAACATTCCAGAGTTGTAGGATAGGGGTTGCTTATAATCCATATCTTGTTGAGAGGGAGTGTTAAAAATGCAACAAGATTATGGAGCTTAGTGGAAAGGAGTTGCCTTCACTAAGTGGGCCCGCAGGCAAATTATGGCACAAAGTCTATTTTTAGACATATGGATCATGGTCTATGAGTTGCAGGATGCTATTTATGGATGATTGGTAATGTTGGGAAAAATAGATGGACTTCTATTTTTGGTTCACAGCAGAGTGATCAGAGTCTATTTTTAGATTGCCAGGCTAAAAATAGAAACAGTCAAATATTATTAGCCCTTAGTAATATTCGGACTATAAACATTGTCTTATTTTCTTGGAGCACTTCAGTTCAAGCTACGGATGTGGCACATGCAGCTGACAGAAGGAATCACGTGGTTTCTTATGTGTTAGTTGAGCTATTGCATGTGAGTTCTGTGGAGTTGGGATGGAGTTGATGGAGTTATGTTTAGTTTGACTTAGTTCAACTAGTTGTATTTAGTCTAACTAAAGAATACACTAGTGATGAGTTGTGTGAATTGATTGTTAATTAATTCACTAATTATTAACTCATAAAGCAACTAAAGAATACATTAGTTAACTCAGTGGATGGACAGTTCAACAGAGACAGGTGTTAGAGGTAAGTGAAAGGGTGAGTTGTGACTATCAGTTGTGCATGAGATTTGCACATGCAGGGATTGAATTATGCCAATGAGGATTGCGCAGTGAGGCCAAGGGCAATTGTAGCTTGTGCTCACATGATTTTCACTTTGGATTAGCCATTCATCATTATTCTCTTGCAGGATTGCACAGTGGAGGCAGGCAAAGCAGCGGGGGAGATTTGAACCTGTGACTTGTTCAGATTTGAGCTAGTTTTGTGTGTAACAGGTGGAGATAGTGTTGGATAATTGCGAGGAGTATTGTACTATGTATTGTTACATGTTCTCAATCATTATAATATACAGATAGTGTGGGGTTTTCAGCTGTATGCTTTCCCCGGATTACATATTGTGTTAATGTGTGCATGCGATTGAGGTTTCATTGTTTTTAATGCTGCTAAATTGATGATCAACGTAGAGGAGGTTATGTATTATGCATGCATTCCGCAATGGTGTATAATTGAGATAATCTCTGTGAATAAGTGTCATATTATTCAAAATTTCTACACGTAAGTCTGTGTACTATGTATTAGTTATAGATGACTTCTCGAGGAATACATGGATATATTTCCTCAGGAATAAATATGAAGTCTTTAACAGGTTTAAAGAATTTAAGGCTCTGGTGGAAAACCAGATAGAGAAGAAGATAACTGTGCCGAGGACAGACAATGGTGGAGAGTTTTGCAAGAAGGAATTTGAAGAATTTTGTAAGAAGTGTGGTATAGCACGATAGAAGACTACTCCATACACTCCTCAGCAAAATGGAGTTGCAGAAAGAATGAACAAGATGTTTATGGAAAGGGAAAGAAGCATGCTTAGTGGTGACGAGTTAGGACAGGAATTCTGGGCAGAGGCAGTGGAGACTACATGTTACCTGGTCAACAGATCACCTTCATCAGTGTTGGAGGATAAGACTCCACAAGAGGTATGGACTGGTAACAAACCCTCTCTTTCACATCTGAGGGTATTTAGATGTGACGCATATGTACATGTTCCAAAGGAGAAAAGAACAAAGTTGGATAATAAATCTGAAAAGTGCATCTTTATTGGGTATAAGGATGGTTTAAAAGGCTATAAGCTTTGGAACCCAGTAACAAGGAAGGTTGTGTATAGCTGATATGTGTTGTTTAGAGAGGTGAAATATGTTATTAAAAATGAAGTTCCATCAAAGGAACCTGAAAAGATAGAGCTTGAGCTTAAGGAGGAAGAATCATACTCTACAGCAAAAGAGGAATTAGAAGATGAAGAGCCACAAACTCTGGTTGTGAGAATATCAGTTCGAGAAAGAAGGCAGACAGAAAGGTATAGTCCATATACTTTCTATTAAAATTTTGTTTTATCTATTATTGACGATGATCCTAGAAATGTGAAGGAAGCAATAGATTTAGAGGATGGGAAACTCTGGAAAGAGGTCATGGTTGATGAAATTGCATCTTTGCACAAAAATGAGGCTTGGGATCTAGTGGAGTTGCCGGCTGGAAGAAAACCCATTGGCAGAAAATGGGTGTTCAAGAATAAGACAAATGCATAAGGAAAGGTCGAGAAATATGGATCTCGGTTGGTAGAAAAGGGTTATTCCCAGGTGTCGGGAATTGATTTTGGTGATATTTTTTCTCCTGTTACCAAGGTAGCTTCTATTAGATTACTTTTATCTGTTGTTGCTGCTTTTGATTTTAAGGTAGAATAGATGGATGTGAAGACAACAATTCTTCAAGGGGATCTAGAAGAGGAGATATACATGAAGCAACCTGAACGCTTTGCGGTGAAGGGTAAGAAAGAAGTGGTATGAAAGTTAAAAAAGTCTCTGTATGGGTTAAAAAAGTCACCAAGGACGTGGTATCATAAATTTGATACATTTATACAATGACTTGGCTTCACCAGAAGCAAGGATGATCACTGTGTGTATTTTAAATTAATTGTTGACCATGTTATTATCTAGTCTTATATGTGGATGATATGTTGCTGGTTGGAAATGACAAAGAAAGAATTCAGGACTTGAAGACCCAATTGTCCTCCAAATTCGACATGAAAGATCTTGGTGCTGCAAACTATATTCAGGCACAGAAATTGAAAGAGATCAGGCAAAGAGGAATCTCTGGTTAAACCAGAGGAAGTATGTCAAGGCAATACTACAGAGTTTTAATATGCAAGATAGTAAACCAGTGAAGGTTCCTATTCCTGTAGGTGTAAAGTTATCTACTAAATAGTGTCCAAAGACACAAGAAGAGGAAGAGGACATGTCCCGTGTTCCATAAGTAAGTGCAGTCGGTAGCCGGATGTATGAAATGGTATGTACTAGACAAAACATTGCACATGCAATGGGAGTATTGAGCAGGTTTATGTCAAAACCAGGGCAGGAGCATTGGAAAAAAATGAAGTGGGTTTTCAGGTATTTGCGTGGCACTAGTAATTATGGTTTGTGCTACCGAGGAAGACCAATATTGGACAGAGTTTTGGACATCTATGGATTTGTAGATGTAATATGGGCTGGAGATATGGATCAGAGAAGATATACAAGTGGGTATGTATTTAACCTATTTGGAAGTGCAGTCAGTTGGATGAGTAAGAGATAATTTGTAGTGGCACTGTCAACTATAGAGGCAAAATACATGGCAACCACTCATGCAAGCAAGGAAGCAGTTTCGTTGCAAACATTGTTTTCAAGTATGGGGGTAGTACAACGAGCTATAAGGATAGACTGTGATAGCCAAAGTGCAATTTTCTTGGCAAAGAACCCTGCTTATCATTCAAAGACAAAGCACATTGATGTTCATTATCACTTTATGAGGGATATGATAGAAGACAAAAAGGTTTTGCTAGTAAAGGTGGGCACTTTGAAGAGTACTACAGATGCATTGACAAAATCTGTGAGCTATGAGAAGTTCTCTTGGTGTAGAGAAACAATGGGCATTGTAGGGTTGGATAAATTACTAAGCTCTCATGTGGCTGCTTGTGGAAAGAAAACAACAAGTGGGAGAATGATGGGTTGTGTTATATTCTTTCTACGACTAGCGGGGGGGGGTCACAGTGGGGGAAGAAGCCCCCCTGTGAGGGGGTATGTAGGGAATTTATTTTTGGATCCTATATTACATATGGCTTTGTGCATGGGTTTTGCACATTGTTTTGGGCATGACGGTTTTTGTTCCATGGTATATTGTAGATCTGGTCAAGGGAACTACAGTTATGTTCTAATCCAGGGTTAATGGATTAGGGTTTAAGGATGCTTCAACATGTATATATATGTATTGTAACATTGAAAGGAACATAATGAAAAATCAATCTGGTAGTCCTAATTTTGGGATCCAGGGGAAAATCTCTATGTATATTTGTTTTATGTGTTATGCTCTTGCCATTGTTTATTTTCTGTTTTTAGAATTCATATGCCAGTAATTTCTATACGGGATTAAAACCTACAGAAGCACCATGTAGCGAGTTTGCACCTTATGTTAGATACATGTCGACGATACTAGATAGCACTAAATTTGAAAAAAATGCATATTCTATGTTCCTTTTGGGATCTTACTGGGTCATGTTGTGTGCAAACAAGGATTCATGGTTGATCCTACAAATATTGTGGTGATTGTGAACTTGGAGGTCCCTAGGAATGTTAAGCAGTTGTGCACGACACTGGGACACATGAGATACTATAGAAAATTCATCAAAGCTTATGCTAAAATTACTGTGCCCATGGAAAAACTACTAAATAAGGATGCGACATTCTGTTGGGATGAAGAATGTCAGCACATATTAGATGTGTTGAAAGAAATATGGTAATTGCACCAATCTTGGTATTTCCTAATTGGAAAAAGGAGTTTCATGTACATGTGGATGCTTCTTGCATTGCGCTGGTTGTAGTACTCACACAGGCAGGCGAAGGAGAACTAGACCATCTTATAACCTTGGCAAGTAGGAAGTTATCAAAGGCTGAGAAAAATTATTCAACAATTGAGCATGAGGGGTTGGCCATGGTCTACACACTGTAAAAATTGAGGCATTATCTATTGGGAGGATGTTTCAAGATGTATATAGATCATTCCACCTTAAAATACCCGGTGAACAAGCCTATGTTGGGAGGAAAGATTTCCAGATGGTTGTTATTATTTTAGGAGTATGACTTTGAAGTCATTGTGAAGCTGGGGACGTTGAATGTTGGACATGACCATCTGTCACGAATTAAAACAGGCGAGGAACCTAGTAATTTAGAGGAAGGGTTTCCCGAGGTGCAACTCTTTGCGGTATGTGTAGTTGATAACCATTTCGAAGATATTATTCACTTCTTAACTATAGGGATGGCGTGTGAAGGATATACAAGTCAGCAAAAGAAAAAATTAGTAGTGCGCACAACCGATTTTTCAATCATTGTGGGACATTTGTATAAGATGGATGTAAATGAGACATTGCGGAGATATGTGCCGGACTTTGAGCGTGATAGTATCCTCACTAAGGCTCATGGATGAGCTACAGGAGGCCATTATGTAGGAAAAGCAACCACGCAAAAGATTTTGTGTGCAGGTTTATGGTGGCCAACTTTGCACAAGGATTCCAAAGCATACTGTAAGGTGTGCACTGCATGTCAAAGGTCTGGCAAATCACCCCAAAGGGATGCGATACCGCTACATCCTCAGGTATCTTTACAAGCATTTGAGAAGTTAGCAATTGATTTTATAATACCAATTCTGATCCCGGTGGATATTGGTGGCCACCTGCCAGGTCCACCTGGACCCCCACCATTGTCTTTCTCAGCATTTTTAGTTTCCTTAATTGTAGCACAGTTTACTATTTTTAGCAGTTTTTCGGGTCCTGAACTTCCGGAGCCGTTTTGAGGCCCTAAACGACGTTTTTTTGGAATTCTGGGGCGACCTTCGGCCATACTTTCCACCATTGCTAGACACATCCGACATTGCAGAACAGCTCAAACCCACAGAATTAAATCCCGATTGCATGGAACAAGCTGCAACTGATCGGATCATGGACACACAGATCAAGAACACTCGCCAACAGCATATCCAACTGTATCGAGTTGTCAAAGCAGGCCAACTCCTTCAGCAGGGCAAGTGGCTCACCAGGGAACAAGTTCAGCAGAGGTTTCCTCATCTCATGGAGGAGCTCAACGCAATGGGGACCATTGCTTCCTAAGGGGGAGGAATGATCCAGGTGGATATTGGTGGCCACCTGCCAGGTCCACCTGGACCCCCACCATTGTCTTTCTCAACATTTTCAGTTTCCTTAATTGTAGCACAGTTTACTATTTTTAGCAGTTTTTCGGGTCCTGAACTTCCGGAGCCATTTTGAGGCCCTAAACGACGTTTTTTTGGAATTCTGGGGCGACCGAGCCCTATTGTTGCCTCCCAAAGTGGTAGTACTCGGATAGATCTTTCTAACGAGCTATCGTACGCGTCAAACGGAGATCGTATGCCAAAGTTATGACCCCGGGAAATTGATGTACCAATTTACCCAAACGGGGCCCACAATTTGGCGTTTCATCTTCTAGGGTTAGGTTTCGGTATGTGAAGGGTTTTCCATTGTTTCTCAACAATAAATAGGCCTTCGAGCCTCATTGTAATACAGTTCAGAACAGTTCAGAGGCATGTAGCCATCACATCTCTTCTCAGAGATAAGCTACCATCGCCCTAGCTAGTTTATTGCCATTTCTGTTTGTAAGCATATGTCAGTATTTTCCATTAATGAAATGAAGTATTATTTCTGCTGCATCTTTGTGTATATGGTTATCTCTGTAATTTGTTGCGTTCCTGTTTAAATCTGGATCAAATTCAGCCCCCTGGAAAGAAAACGAGCGCACGCTACATTATCACTGTGATAGAATATTTAACCAGATGGGAAAAATCACAACCAGTCAAGGATTTTACAGAGGCTACAACAAAAAAATTCTTGTTTGAACATGTCTTAACGAGGTTTGGATGCTCGAAGGTCTTGATGAGTGATAGGGGTTCGTACTTTTTGAATGAAAAAATTGGTGCAGTGACAAATGAATTCTAGGTATACCATCAGAAGAGTACATCATATCACCCGTAGGAAAATGGGACGGTCGAAGATTTTAACAAAATTTTGGAGAACGCGTCGACAAAGATCTGTAACATGTAGTATAATGATTGGGACTTACGCTTATGTGCAGTGATATGGGCCTATAGGACAACCTGTAGCATTTCTGGTGTTAATAGATAAGATGCAAGAGAATAAAACACAGCCTCAGTAGCCTACCAAAATTTAAAAATGATGAGGGTTGAGCCTCGTGAGGAGGATCATAGCATTAATATTGTGCTAAGAAGCAGTATGACAACTGGTGCTGATAAGGGTAAGAAGCCTGAAGAAGATGGATGGCTCCACAAAGCTCTGAAGAAAGAAGTTGTCTTTGATATTAATCATGCTAAGGAAACATTTATGGAAGCCAAGAATAACTTTTTTTAGGCCTCCACCACGAGAAGCCAGGACAAGATGCACGAAACCAGTGCACCATCAGAGGTTGATCCTTCTATACTCACCACCTTTTTGGAGACCTGCATAAGTTGTTGTGCAACTGGAAGGATATGGAAGGATTTCAATACCTAATAGACAAGTGTGCCAATAAGGAAATGACTCCTTTAGAGTAGCACGCGGTCAGAAAAATCTGCAAGCATAAGGCACGCACAAGGCGAGAGATGGGGCTAACAGCGCAGATAGGTGACTATGAAATGGACAAGGTCATTTTGGATTTAGGGTTCGATGTGAATTTCCTATCGAAATAGACATGGAAAAGATGCAGAGGCCTGCACTGCAGTGGTCTCGAATTCATCTCAGGATGACGAATCAGTAGAAAATCATCCCCATGGGCACACATATTTTCTCATACCTTGGATACAATACCAATGCACTGGTACCTTGAAACAGAGCTCCATCATGGCATTGTAGAATGGGATGTATTGAAGGAAGGATTCTTATTGACTTTCAGCTTCGAGGACAGATTTGCAAGCATCAATGAAGCTATACAAGAAATTAAAGTGGTTATCTTCAGAACACCGAATGAACCTACGAAATGGACCCAACCAGATTGGAGCACCTAGCTACACCATGCATTGGAATGTTATAATGTGATCTCTGAAGAGGAGGAAGAAGACCCAAGGAATATCAATATTCTGTAGACAGAAGGGCACTGTGAAGTCAAAGTCCCACAAGTAGAGAACCCATACATCTCCACACCTTTGAAAACAAAGCAAGTAAACATTGGCACTGAAGAAGAACCGAAGTTCATGAAGATTGGAGATTATTGGGATGACGCTACAGTAGATAAAGTTGTTGAATTACTTCGCGAATAACAAGATCTATTCCCCACTAAGTTTTCTTACTTAAAGGGCATAATTGGTGACCTGGGCATTATGAAGATCACCTTGAAGCTAGACGTGAATCCTGTTAAACAGAGGCCTTATCGCCTTAACCCTAAGTATAAGGAAAAGGTTCGCCAAGAGCTTAATAAAATGCCAGAGGTAGGCATTATCGAATCTATTGAAGAGTATGATTGGGTGAGCTCAATGGTGGTCCAAGAGAAGAAACAAAAGGGTGAAATAGGGATTTGCATAGATCTACAGAAGCTTAATGATGTCTGTGTTCAGGATCCATTTCTGACATCGTTTACAGAAGAATTGTTAGACAATGTTGGAGGGTAGGAGGCCTATTCCTTTACTAATGGGTTTTCCGGGTATCATCAAATTAAAATTTCCCTAGAGGATGGAAAGAAACCACCTTCATGATAGAGCTAGGTTGCTTTCAGTATACTATTATGCCATTTGGATTGAAGAACACACCTCCTATATTTTCCCACGTAGTCATAGCAGTGTTGAAGGAATTCATTCATAAGTTTCTGGAAGTGTATGTTGATGGTTGGATGGTGTTTGGATTGGTGAAGCTATTGGGTTGTGTTATATTATTTCTACGACTAGTGTGGGGGTAACAGGGGGGTGACAACTCCCTTGTGAGGGGTATGCAGGGAATTTTGTTTTTGGACCCTATATTACCTATGGTTTTGTGCATGGGTTTTGCACATGGTTTTGGGCGCGATGGTTTTCGGTCCATGGTATTTTGTAGATCCAATCAAGGGAACTATGGTTATGTTCTAATATAGCCTTATTAGATTAGGGTTCATGGATTCTTTGGCATGTATATATATATGTATTGTAATATTGAAAGGAACATAATGAAAAATCAATCTGGTAGTCCTGGTTTTGGGATCCAGGGGAAAATCTCTATGTATATTTGTTTTATGTGTTATTCTCTCTCCATTGTTTATTTTCTGTTTTTAGAATTCATATGCAGGTAATTTCTATATGGGGTTAAAACCTACATTTGGTATCAGAGTTTCTTTGGCTTCAACAGTATGCCTTTGTTGCTGAGGGGTTTCACTTGGGCCTGTGGTAGACCCTGTTCATTGGGAGATCTGAGGGATCGATTCTTGTGGTGAAAGAAAATGGTGAGCAATGGAAAGATAGAGATCGAGAAATTTAATGGTTAGAGTTTTGAGTTGTGGAAACTCAAGATGGAGGATCTATTGGTGGATAAACATCAGTGGATCACTGTAGATATGGGTACTAAACCAACAGGAGTGTCTGAAGAAGAATGGAAGAAGTTGGATCAGAAGGAAAAAAGCACAATATGATTGTGTGTCTCGGATTTAGTATTGCTGAATGTATCAGGGGAAGCTACGGCGAAGGATTTGTTCGACAAGTTAGGGACTTTGTACTGATCTAAGTCTCTCGTGAATAAACTGTTTCGATAGAATAAAGTTGTATAACCTGAGGATGAAAGATGAAGACTCGATGATAGAGAATTAGAACAAATTTAATACTGTGGTAAGCCAGTTATTATCTGTTGATATTAAAATTTCAGATGAATATAAGTGCATTAGTTTGTTGTGTTCTCTACCAAATTCATGGGATAGCCTAGTTATTGCAATAGGTAGCAATGCAACTTCCTTGCAGTTTGATAAAATAGTATCATCCTTGCTGATGGAGGAGATGAGACAGAAAAATATGGAGAGCCAGAATAGTGGTGCCTTGTTTATACGAGGACGGTCCCAGAATAGAAACATAAATAAGTCATCAAGTGGGAGATCTAAATCTATAGGGAGATCTAAATATCCAAGAAAAATTGTAAAGGTGTGCTGGAAATGTGGAGAGGAAGGGCACTACAAAAGGGACTGTAAAGCTAAAGATCCTAAAAATGGAATGGGATCTGATGATTCTCCTTC
This sequence comes from Pinus tabuliformis, assembly GCA_031772625.1. Classification (NCBI taxonomy): domain Eukaryota; kingdom Viridiplantae; phylum Streptophyta; class Pinopsida; order Pinales; family Pinaceae; genus Pinus; species Pinus tabuliformis. Next base: position 315,178,717 of record CM062810.1, on the reverse strand, counting down.
TGCAGAGGAAAAATCCACCTCAGATGAAGGTGGGGATGTGTACTTGGCTTCTTCTTCAAGTTCACATGTAGATCATGAGGCATGGTTAATTGACTCAGGTGCATCCTTTCACTTCACTCCCCATAGAGAGTGGTTCTGTGAGTATGATAAATATTATGGTGGTGATGTCTTCTTAGGAGATGATAGGAAGGCAAGAATCATTGGTCGTGGAAAATTCAAGTTGAAGTTGCAAGGTGGAAGGATTAGAACACTTATGGGTGTTCTCCATATTCCTGCATTAGCCAGAAATATGATTTTGGTAAGCAAGCTGGATGATGCAGGTGTAAAAATAGTGTTCGACAAAGATACCTGCAAGATGGTTCAGGAAGCACTGGTATTGATGTGGGGAGTTTAGATTGGAACTCTGTATAAGTTGCAAGGTAGCACTGCTATTGATGGGTGCAGGAGTTTTGTGGTTCCTGAAAGTGGAGCATAAAATCTAGTGGTCTCTGGAGAAAATACCATGCTATGGAATCATAGGCTTGGAAATATTAGAGAGAAGGGATTTCGAATACTTCATGGTAAAGGTATGGTAGAAGGCATGACTAATAACTCTCTGGATTTTGATTTCTTTGAAAATTGTGTATATGGGAAGCAGAATCAGGTGAGTTTCCCCTCTAGTGGTAAGAGGGCGAAACAGATATTAGAGCTTGCGCACAATGATGTGTTTGGACCTGTGAAGGTTCCATCACTGCGTAATGTTGAAAATGAAACAAGATGATGGAGCTTAGTGGAAAGGAGTCGCCTTCACTAAGTGGGCCCGCAGGCAAATTATGGCTCAAAGTCTATTTTTAGACATATGGATCATGGTCTATGAGTTGCAGGATGCTGTTTATGGATGATTGGTTATGTTGGGAAAAATAGATGGACATCTATTTTTGGTTCACAACGGAGTGATCAGAGTCTATTTTTAGACTGCCAGGCTAAAAATAGAAACAGTCAAATATTATTAGCCCTTAGTAATATTTGGACTATAAACATTATCTTATTCTCTTGGAGCACTTCAGTTCGAGCTACGGATGTGGCACATGCAGCTGACAGAAGGAATCACGTGGTTTATTATGTGTTAGTTGAGCTATTGCATGGAGGACTTCAGTTAGAACTCATGCATGTGAGTTCTGTGGAGTTGGATGTGGAGTTGATGGAGTTGTGTATAGTTTGACTTAGTTGAACTAGTTGTATTTAGTCTAACTAAAGAATACACTAGTGATGATTTGTGTGAATTGATTGTTAATTAATTCACTAATTATTAACTCATAAAGAAACTAAAGAATACATCATTTAACTCAGTGCATGGACAGTTCAACAGAGACAGGTGTTAGAGGTAAGTGAAAGGGTGAGTTGTGACTATCAGTTGTGCATGAGGTTTGCACATGCAGGGATTGAGTTATGCCAATGAGGATTGCGCAGTGAGGCCAAGGGAAATTGTAGCTTGTGCTCACGTGATTTTCACTTTGGATCAGCCATTCATCATTATTCTCTTGCAGGATTGCGTAGTGGAGGCAGGCAAAGTAGCGGAGGAGATTTGAACCTGTGACTTGTTCAGATATGAGCTAGTTTTGTGTGTAACAGGTGGAGATAGTGTTGGATACTTGCGAGGAGTATTGTACTATGTATTGTTACATGTTCTCAATAATTATAATATACAGATAGTGTGGGGTTTTCAGTTGTATGCTTTCCCCGGATTACATACTATGTTAATGTGCGCATGCGATTGATGTTTCATTGTTTTTAATGCTGCTAAATTGATGATCAACGTAGGGGAGGTTATGTATTATGCATGCATTCCGCAATAATGTATAATCAAGATAATCTCTGTGAATAAGTGTCATATTATTCAAAATTTCTACATGGTATCAGAGCGAGCTGATTTGTAGAAGAAGTTCTACATGATATCAGTGCTATATTGATCATCAGATCTATTATTCAGAGAGTGTTTACATTTTATTTCTTCAGGCAGAGTCTGTGATCAGGCCAGGTAGCCTCTGGATTCATCCTTCTTTTGGAAGGTGAGATATCCAGTGAATGCCCATACAGTCGATCTCTGTACGAGAAATACTTTGTTCTCACGAATTTTAGATTAGAAGCAGTTGAGTTTTTTTTTAGCTGTTGGAATTCGAATTTGCAGCAGTGTTTTCTTGGTGTCAAAGTTGAAATGTCTTTCAACGGATTGCGATTGGAGTATGCCCTTGAGGGCAGCTCGAACTATATTGCATGGAAGGATAGGATGGAGGCGGTGTTATATGATAATGGGTTGAAGGAGTTCATAGATGCGGATGTCCGAAAACCTACTGATGCTGCTCAATTTGGGGATTGGCAAAAGAAGACAACAAAGTGTCGAAGGATTCTGTTAGAGGGCGTGAGGGATCACATTGTGTCCAACCTCCCTGGAAAGGCTTCTCCATATTTGATGTGGAAAACGTTGATAGAGTTATTCCAAAACAAGAGCGACCAGAGGATGTTGGCGCTCAAGGATAAACTCAGAAACATTAGGTGTTAGAATGGAGACAGTATGCCCCAGTATCTCACGAAGTTCACCCAATGCTGGGATGAGCTGGGAAGTGTGGGGGTAACTGTTGATGATGAGGATATGGTGAGTCTATCACTCCTTGGCCTTCCTAAGAGTTGGCATAGCTACCAGGATTCGGTGAATGGAAGGGAGAAATTGCCAGGATGGGAGAGACTTTGGTCGGATCTTGTGCAAGAGGAGATTAGATGGCACACTAGAGACAATTTTTCATCTATGCATGATGAGGAGAGCTGTGCCTTAGAAAGTAAGCCGAAGAAGGGGAAGGGGAAGGTTTCTCTTTAAGAATCTAGTTCTTCCAATGATGGGAAGAAGGTTGACAAGTCGAAGGTACAATGCTTTCGTTGTCATGAGTTGGGCCATTATGCTACTAATTTCCCAAAGAAGAAGTCCAAGAAGGGATCCGGGGAAGGATCTGAATGTGAGGCACTTGCTTCACAGTTTGAGTTGGATTTCACACTCTTCGCATGCATGGTTTCATGCATGATGGGAAGTGGTTGGTTTCTTGACAGTGGAGCTTCTTTCCACATGACCGGTGACAAAAGTTTGTTCAATACTTTGGAGGAGAAAGATCTCCAGATACTCATAGCGATGGGTAATGATGAGAAGTATAGTGTCTCAGGTGTAGGCATGGTTATTTTTCAGAGGGAGCATGGAGCTCGCCTTACCTTGACCGATGTCAAGTATGTACCAGGACTGAAGAGAAACTTGGTGTCGATCGTGATGGTGGAAGACAGAGGCTATGATGTAGTCTTCAGTAAGGGAAAGGTTATCCTTGGACACATCATCACTAGACAGGTGAAGCAGATTGGTTCATGGGTCAAGAACCTGTATGCTCTTAAGGTTCAAGATGCATGCAAAGCCTTGAGCAGTGAGGCAACTGATGGAGACTTGGTGGTTGAGAGGGAGCGTGTATTACCTATCAACATGCAGAGCCAGAAGAAGTCTCAGACGATTGTGGAGGAGCCAAAATTGGTGCAACAACTTCAGGAGGTTGTGGAGAAGCCACAACAAGGGAAGCTGAGAGGAGATCGAGTAGAGACATCTACTCATGCAGAGGCCTCCAGTAGGGGGAAACTTTGAGCCAGGTGGGCTGAGGGATCGCATGCAGCCATACCTCCAGGTAGGAGGTGGGGTGATGTGGATTGATTGTCCCAAGGAGGAGGGGCAGGATCCTTGAGGTACCCAACCTCTTGGATGAGACCTTGCTACAGGAGCCCCGATGTGGAGTAATAGGAACTGACTGATTGGGTAGAGACAGATGTGGATGGAGCGGCAGAGAGAGCAACAGTGTAGGGAATCCCAGGATAGCGCATAGCTAGCAGGCTGCAGCAATGCGAGAGGCACAGGTGTTTTGCACAGTGCTAGGTGGCACAAAGAGGTGTGCAATGGTGCGAGATGCATGGAGATGTTCCAGTAGCACAGATGTCAGAGAGGGAGCACTTGTCAGCAGCAGGTAGAACTTCAGCATCAGAGTATGTTCCTAGCCCAACAGAGTGGTTAGTTGGGAGTGTTTTTGTTCCAAGTGTTGTTGGAGCAAGTGGACCGGGCAAATGTGTTTCATGCAGAACATTCCAGAGTTGTAGGATAGGGGTTGCTTATAATCCATATCTTGTTGAGAGGGAGTGTTAAAAATGCAACAAGATGATGGAGCTTAGTGGAAAGGAGTCGCCTTCACTAAGTGGGCCCGCAGGAAAATTATGGCGCAAAGTCTATTTTTAGACATATGGATCATGGTCTATGAGTTGTAGGATGCTATTTTTGGATGATTGGTAATGTTGGGAAAAATAGATGGACTTCTATTTTTGGTTCACAGCAGAGTGATCAGAGTCTATTTTTAGATTGCCAGGCTAAAAATAGAAACAGTCAAATATTATTAGCCCTTAGTAATATTTGGACTATAAACATTGTCTTATTCTCTTGGATCACTTCAGTTCGAGCTACGGATGTGGCACATGCAGCTGACAGAAGGAATCACGTGGTTTCTTATGTTTTAGTTGAGCTATTGCATGGAGGACTTCAGTTAGAACTCATGCATGTGAGTTCTGTGGAGTTGGATGTGGAGTTGATGGAGTTGTGTTTAGTTTGACTTAGTTGAACTAGTTGTATTTAGTCTAACTAAAGAGTACACTAGTGATGAGTTGTGTGAATTGATTGCTAATTAATTCACTAATTATTAACTCATAAAGCAACTAAAGAATACATCATTTAACTCAGTGCATGGACAGTTCAACAGAGACAGGTGTTAGAGGTAAGTGAAAGGGTGAGTTGTGACTATTAGTTGTGCATGAGATTTGCACATGCAGGGATTGAATTATGCCAATGAGGATTGCGCAGTGAGGCCAAGGGCAATTGTAGCTTGTGCTCACGTGATTTTCACTTTGGATCAACCATTCATCATTATTCTCTTGCAGGATTGCGCAGTGGAGGCAGGCAAAGCAACAAGGGAGATTTGAACCTATGACTTGTTCAGATTTGAGCTAGTTTTGTGTGTAACAGGTGGAGATAGTGTTGGATAATTGCGAGTATTGTACTATGTATTGTTACATGTTCTCAATCATTATAATATACAAATAGTGTGGGGTTTTCAGCTGTATGCTTTCCCCGGATTACATATTGTGTTAATGTGTGCATGCGATTGATGTTTCATTGTTTTTAATGCTGCTAAATTGATTATCAACGTAGAGGAGGTTATGTATTATGCATGCATTCCGCAATAGTGTATAATCGAGATAATCTCTGTGAATAAGTGTCATATTATTCAAAATTTCTACACGTAAGTCTGTGTATTATGTATTAGTTATAGATGACTTCTCAAGGAATACATGGATATATTTCCTCAAGAATAAATATGAAGTCTTTAACAGGTTTAAAGAATTTAAGGCTCTGGTGGAAAACCAGATAGAGAAGAAGATAACTGTGCCGAGGACAGACAATGGTGGAGAGTTTTGCAAGAAGGAATTTGAAGAATTTTGTAAGAAGTGTGGTATAGCACGATAGAAGACTACTCCATACACACCTCAGCAAAATGGAGTTGCAGAAAGAATGAACAAGATGTTGATGGAAAGGGAAAGAAGCATGCTTAGTGGTGACGAGTTAGGACAGGAATTCTGGGCAGAGGTAGCGAAGACTGCATGTTACCTGGTCAACAGATCACCTTCATCAGTGTTGGAGGATAAGACTCCACAAGAGGTATGGACTGGTAACAAACCCTCTCTTTCACATCTGAGGGTATTTAGATGTGACGCATATGTACATGTTCCAAAGGAGAAAATAACAAAGTTGGATAATAAATCTGAAAAGTGCATCTTTATTGGGTATAAGGATGGTTTAAAAGGCTATAAGCTTTGGAACCCAGTAACAAGGAAGGTTGTGTATAGCTGATATGTGTTTTTTAGAGAGGTGAAATATGTTATTAAACATGAAGTTCCATCAAAGGAACCTGAAAATATAGAGCTTGAGCTTAAGGAGGAAGAATCATACTCTACAGCAAAAGAGGAATTAGAAGATGAAGAGCCACAAACTATGGTTATGAGAAGATCAGTTCGAGAAAGAAGGTAGACAGAAAGGTATAGTCCATATACTTTCTATTAAAATTTTGTTTTATCTATTATTGACGATGATCCTAGAAATGTGAAGGAAGCAATAGATTTAGAGGATGGGAAACTCTGGAAAGAGTTCATGGTTGATGAAATTGCATCTTTGCACAAAAATGAGGCTTGGGATCTGGTGGAGTTGCCGGCTGGAAGAAAACCCATTGGCAGAAAATGGGTGTTCAAGAATAAGACAAATGCATAAGGAAAGGTCGAGAAATATAGATCTCGGTTGGTAGAAAAAGGTTATTCCCAGGTGTCGGGAATTGATTTTGGTGATATTTTTTCTCCTGTTACCAAGGTAGCTTCTATTAGATTACTTTTATCTGTTGCTGCTGCTTCTGATTTTAAGGTAGAATAGATGGATGTGAAGACAAAAATTCTTCAAGGGGATCTAGAAGAGGAGATATACATGAAGCAACCTGAAGGCTTTGCGGTGAAGGGTAAGAAAGAAGTGGTATGAAAGTTAAAAAAGTCTTTGTATGGGTTAAAAAAGTCACCAAGGACGTGGTATCATAAATTTGATACATTTATAAAATGACTTGGCTTTACCAGAAGCAAGGAAGATCACTATGTGTATTTTAAATTAATTGGTGACCATGTTATTATCTAGTCTTGTACGTGGATGATATGTTGCTGGTTGGAAATGACAAAGAAAGAATTCAGGATTTGAAGACCCAATTGTCCTCCAAATTCGACATGAAAGATCTTGGTGCTGCAAACTATATTTAGGCACAGAAATTGAAAGAGATCAGGCAAAGAGGAATCTCTGGTTAAACCAGAGGAAGTATGTCAAGACAATACTACAGAGTTTTAATATGCAAGATAGTAAACCAGTGAAGGTTCCTATTCCTGTAGGTGTAAAGTTATCTGCTAAACAATGTCCAAAGACACAAGAAGATTAAGAGGACATGTCCCGTGTTCCATAAGTAAGTGCAGTCAGTAGCCAGATGTATGAAATGGTATGTACTAGACCAAACATTGCACATGCAATGGGAGTATTGAGCAGGTTTATGTCAAAACCAGGGAAGGAGAATTGGAAAAAAATGAAGTGGGTTTTCAGGTATTTGCGTGGCACTAGTAATTATGGTTTGTGCTACCAAGGAAGACCAATATTGGACAGAGTTTTGGACATCTATGGCTTTGTAGATGTAATCTGGGCTAGAGATATGGATCAGAGAAGATATAAAAGTGGGTATGTATTTAACCTATTTGGAAGTGCAGTCAGTTGGATGAGTAAGAGATAATTTGTAGTGGCACTGTCAACTATAGAGGTAGAATACATGGCAACCACTCATGCAAGCAAGGAAGCAGTTTCGTTGCAAACATTGTTTTCAAGTATGGGGTTAGTACAGCGAGCTATAAGGATAAAATGTGATAGCCAAAGTGCAATTTTCTTGGCAAAGAACCCTGGTTATCATTCAAAGACAAAGCACATTGATGTTCATTATCACTTTATGAGGGATATGATAGAAGACAAAAAGGTTTTGCTAGTAAAGGTGGGCACTTTGAAGAGTACTACAAATGCATTGGCAAAATCTGTGAGCTATGGGAAGTTCTATTGGTGTAGAGAAACAATGGGCATTGCAGGGTTGGATAAATTACTAAGCTCTCATGTGGCTGCTTGTGGAAAGAAAACAACAAGTGGGAGAATGATGGGTTGTGTTATATTCTTTCTACGACTAGCGGGGGGGGTCACAGTGGGGGAAGAAGCCCCCCTGTGAGGGGGTATGTAGGGAATTTATTTTTGGACCCTATATTACATATGGCTTTGTGCATGGTTTTTGCACATGGTTTTGGGCACAATAGTTTTCGTTCCATGGTATATTGTAGATCTGGTCAAGGGAACTACGGTTATGTTCTATTCCAGGGTTAATGGATTAGGGTTTAGGGATGCTTCAACATGTATACATATGTATTGTAACATTGAAAGGAACATAATGAAAAATCAATTTGGTAGTCCTGATTTTGGGATCCAGGGGAAAATCTCTATGTATACTTGTTTTATGTGTTATGCTCTTGCCATTGTTTATTTTCTGTTTTTAGAATTCATATGCCAGTAATTTCTATACGGGATTAAAACCTACAGAAGCACCATGTAGCGAGTTTTCACCTTATGTTAGATACATGTTGACGATACTAGATAGCACTAAATTTGAAAAAAATGCATATTCTATGTTCCTTTTGGGATCTTACTGGGTCATGTTGTGTGCAAACAAGGATTCATGGTTGATCCTACAAATATTGTGGTGATTGTGAACTTGGAGGTCCCTAGGAATGTCAAGCAGTTGTGCACGACACTGGGACACATGAGATACTATAGAAAATTCATCAAAGCTTATGCTAAAATTACTGTGCCCATGGAAAAACTACTAAATAAGGATGCGACATTCTGTTGGGATGAAGAATGTCAGCACATATTAGATGTGTTGAAAGAAATATGGTAATTGCACCAATCTTGGTATTTCCTAATTGGAAAAAGGAGTTTCATGTACATGTGGATGCTTCTTACATTGCGCTGGTTGTAGTACTCACACAGGCAGGCGAAGGAGAACTAGACCATCTTATAACCTTGGCAAGTAGGAAGTTATCAAAGGCTGAGAAAAATTATTCAACAATTGAGCGCGAGGGGTTGGCCATGGTCTACACACTGTAAAAATTGAGGCATTATCTATTGGGAGGATGTTTCAAGATGTATATAGATCATTCCACCTTAAAATACCTGGTCAATAAGCCTATGTTGGGAGGAAAGCTTTCCAGATGGTTGTTATTATTTTAGGAGTATGACTTTGAAGTCATTGTGAAGCTGGGGACGTTGAATGTTGGACATGACCATCTGTCACGAATTAAAACAGGCGAGGAACCTAGTAATTTAGAGGAATGGTTTCCCAAGGTGCAACTCTTTGCGGTATGTGTAGTTGATAACCATTTCGATGATATTATTCACTTCTTAACTACAGGGATGGTGTGTGAAGGATATACAAGTCAGCAAAAGAAAAAATTAGTAGTGCGCACAACCGATTTTTCAGTCATTGTGGGACATTTGTATAAGATGGATGTAAATGAGACATTGCGGAGATATGTGTCGGACTTTGAGCGTGATAGTATCCTCACTGAGGCTCATGGATGAGCTACAGGAGGCCATTATGCAGGAAAAGCAACCACGCAAAATATTTTGTGTGCAGGTTTATGGTGGCCAACTTTGCACAAGGATTCCAAAGCATACTGTAAGGTGTGCACTGCATGTCAAAGGTCTGGCAAATCATCCCAAAGGGATGCGATACCGCTACATCCTCAGGTATCTTTAAAAGCATTTGAGAAGTCGGCAATTGATTTTATAATACCAATTCAGCCCCCTGGAAAGAAAACGAGCGCACGCTACATTATCACTGTGATAGAATATTTAACCAGATGGGAAAAATCACAACCAGTCAAGGATTTTACAGAGGCTACAACAAAAAAATTCTTGTTTGAACATGTCTTAACGAGGTTTGGATGCTCAAAGGTCTTGATGAGTGACAGGGGTTCGTACTTTTTGAATGAAAAAATTGGTGCAATGACAAATGAATTCTAGGTCTACCATCAGAAGAGTACATCATATCACCCGTAGGAAAATGGGACGGTCGAAGATTTTAACAATATTTTGGAGAACGCGTCGACAAAGATCTGTAACGTGTAGTAGAATGATTGGGACTTACGATTATGTGCAATGATATGGGCCTATAGGACAACCTGTAATAAGATGACAAGACAAACGTTGTTCAAATTAGTCTATGGCATCGAAGCAGTGATGTCGATGGAATACATTGTGCCCAGTCTACGCATAGCAACTTTAACAGAGATGGTGGATTGTGAGGCCTCGGAAGAACAGCTCGCACAACTCATGGAGCTAAAGGAGGACTGATTTTTTCTAGGATTATTGGGACCGAGTCCCCTGGGTCAGTTTTGGGGTTGTAAATACTCAAGTTTTGATGTTATGGTTGTAAGTAATGTGAAGTATCTGTGATTTCTTGATGCAGAGCACGTAGATGGTTAGGATTCAAAGGGGTTTTAGCCCCTTGTTTATGTAAAAGTTGAGTTGGTTTTGAGATCCACCCATGATCCGAAGACCATCAGATTATATGTAAAAGAATATAAATAGGTGTGTCTTAGAGAGTCTGAGGCAGAGATCTGATAATGCTGATAGTAATGGGTCGATAGAAGAGAAGTCTTAGTGGAGAGAAGTAGGTCAGATGGGAGAGAAAGGCTATGCAACTGAGTGTGTAGAGGCCTACGTAGAGTTTGCAGTTGAGTACGCGGACCCCTGCAGCTGAGTGCACCAACCCCCGCAGCTAAGCGCGCGAACCCCTGCAGCTGAGTGCACAGATGCCTACAGCTGAGTGCGCAGGGAAGTTTTGAGTCTGTATTCTAAACTAGAAATCAATAAGGAAGTTGTTTTGGAAAAATGTTGTGTATTGATGTTTACTTCTGTTTATAACTTATGTTGTTGATGAATAATAGGTTTATGAAATTTTGATATAATGATGTGTGATTCTAGTGAATAACTGTTAGATGATGTACGCAAGCATGTTTATGTAATTCCGCGAAGACATTGATGAATTATCTAAGATTTATTAATAACAAAAGATTATCTACGCGAGCCCTAGTCTGAATTGTTCTCTGATGCACATATGTGGATAGACAAATTGTTAAGGTTACGCAAAGACCGATCATGCACCTTCATGAAGGTCTGAAGGCTATTTTAGTAGAATTACAATACCAAGCCCTAAGGGCTTATAGATCTGTGCGAAGGTAGATCTAGGGCACTAAAAGACATCGCATTGATCTCTGGATGCGGAAACTTGGTTCTAGCATCCCCCCATACTACTTCGGGTGAGACTGAAGCCTACACTACGTGGGTTGTTGCCAAAAGGGCCAGTAGTGTAGGGTTTTGTTGGTTGGAGGAACTAATTTTGAACCTCGGTCAGGACCCCCTAAGCCAAAAAATGGTTTTGTTGTTGGCACCGGCATCTGTTTGAAGGAGATGTGTGATGTCGCATCACTGCAATCCGAATTTGTTGAAGGAGTAGTGGCTGGGTAGGTATTTGTATATGATGATACATGAAATTTTCTTCTGCACCTTCCCGATCGAATTATACGAGTCGTTATCTAAGTTGGTAGATGGTCAAGAGAGGTGGAAGCTTGACAGACCAATAGTGTGGACTCTAGAACTGGTATGATGATTAGAATCCTCTAACGAAAAAATCGTGCAAGTTTTCGATCACTAGCTTGATCAAACTATATTTGGATTTGTTACAAAATTCACGGTTGATAGTTCAATTAGCTACAGGGAAGCAGAGCGACGATTTTTCAAGGGACCACGAGGTAAATATTTGAGATCTTTGATTACCTGGATTAATATTTTGTTGTGTGAAAAATGGGTCATGCCATTGCCTTGATGTTCGAAGCTACACGAAGTCGAAAACTCTTCAGATATCGAGAGAGATCATGTCCTAAATATAGCCCATTGATTGGACCTCCTTCGAGTGACAACGAAGGAGTGGTACAGGCCTCACTGTGGAGTGTTGTTCAGCTAATAAGACAGGGTTTTCCACAGACACATCATCCATCCACTCCACCTCCACCTCCACCTCCACTGCATACACCTTCACCCACACATCCACCACCACCACCGCCGTTCAACATGTCGAACACAATGAAGTTTCCAATTTTCAAAGGTATAGGGAGTGAAGATACATATTAGTTTTGGTTTGTTATGAATGCTATGTGGACAACACAACAGATTACTGCTGACAACATAAAGAAGGCACAGTTGGTTACTGCTCTGTAGGATTGTGCGCTGACATGGTATATTAAGTACTATTATGATCATCCTATGGTAACGCTAGCAGAGACTAAGGTTGCTTTAAACAAAGAGTTTAGTAAGCCTAAGTCTGACTCGCAATTAGTAGTTGGATTTAAGGAGATCATGATGAGGGTTGATGAGATGCCTTGGGAGTTAGATCAAAGGCTGAAATGTGTGATTCAAGAAGCTAATATGCAGCTCACAGATGGTCAGCACCGCAAGTGGTTTATAGCTTCACTTCTACCCCACCTGAGGATTGCTCTATCCCAACAAAAGATAGGAACTTAGGCAAAAGCTCTGGAAATCGCAATGAGGTTGCATGCAACGCCTATGTAGGATGCGACCTTAGGGGTACAACAAATTTTCTCTCAGTTACAAAGTCTATGCTTAGAATTGTAGAGCTTGAAGAAAGACAAGGAGGCTAAGCCAAAGGTGTGCAAGGAATTTTGGTGCCTGAAGTGTAAAAGCCAGGGGCATGATAAATACCAATGTCCTATATTTTCGAAATATAGCATAGGAGGGGGACCAATTCCCTTAAGGCCAGAAGCTCCAGCAGGACCGAGTGTGGGGGCCGCGCTATGGTGTGTTATTTTTGAGGTGGCTAGAAAACAAGCAACGGATAATTGTCATTTGCTTCAAAAGTTCGTTCAGACACCAAAACAATTGTTTTGTGACTTCTGCAAGTCAGTGGGTCATGATGAGCGCCATTGTCGTAGCTATGAGATGACGATGGAAATAACACCTACCTACCAAATGCAAACAAGAATTTGACCTCCAGAGCAGGGTGCCAGAGGAGCGCGCGGAGGATATCAGGGATGAGGATGAGGCCGAGGAGGAGGGGGGCCTGGTAGAGGTTGGGGTCAGGTTATTTTTTACAACTGTGGAACACCATGTCACTGTGCACAGGAGTTTCAAAATCAGACGTGTCTGTCATGTCAGTACTATAGCCAGTTTGATCACACTATAGAAGAATGCCCAGTGTTGAAGTTGGTTTTAATTTGCCATGTGATAAGGAAATTTTTATGGAAGCCAAGAAAAGCTTCATTGGGGCCTCCACCTCAGGAAGCCAGAAAAAGTGCAAGAAATCATCATGCCTACAGAGGTTGATTCCTGTGTCCTTACTATGTTCTTGGAAAGCTGCATGAAACTTCTACGCAATAGAAAAGCTATGAAAGGCCTACAGGAGTTAATAAATAAATGTGCTGACAAAGAGAATGTCTTGAATGAACACCACGTAGTAAAAAAAACTTGGTAAACATAAGGCAAGAACAGGGCGCGAGATGAGGCTCTCTGCGCAGATAGGAGAATATGAGATGGACCAGGTCATTTTGGATCTAGGGTCTGACGCGAATATTTTTCCTAAACAAACATGGGAAAGAATGGGGAGACCCACACTACAATGGTCTCTGATCTAGCTTAGAATGGAAAACCAACATAAGATCATCCCTATGGGACGCTTATATGGAGTAACTGTTGACATCAAAGGGGCGAGTGTGCTGGCAAAATTTGAAGTAATAGAGATCGTTGATGACAGTAATCCATACCCCACATTCCTTGGGATTGACTGGGCCATTGAAATGAATGGGGTGATCAATTTGAAGAAGTAGACAATGTCATTTGAAAAGAAATTGCTTCGAGTTGTAGTACCGTTGGACCCTGCAGAAGGGTCGTGCTACACTGAACCGGTCCACAATTATGAAGAAAGTGAAGATGACTTAGATCAGATCTACAAAATAACAGCCCAAGATCAAGACTGGATCAATCCAATAGTAGATGGACAGATTGCATGGGACCAGGAGAGTTCTTGCACCTTTGATTCAGAGAAAGAGTTGGAGAATTGGCAGAATCGACTGCATGAAGTATCTACACTATGCTGCAACATGATGACAAAATTGTTGCACTGCGTTTCATCGGAGGTAAGGAATTTACCTTATTATGATGGTTTAACTGACATGGATAATTTTTTGGATGCATTTGAATGTGAAGTCCTTGAGCATCACTGCTTCCAAGCATTAGATTTGGCACTGCACGCTACACCCACACAATGGTGGGGTACGCACAAGGATAGCTTTGATGAATGGCAGGATTATAAAAGAATGATGAGGTTACGGTTTGGTCAAACTAACCTTTGATTGACTAATAAATATGATGGGAGGGATGATCTGCATAATCACCTAGCAAAGTGGACTAAATCATATGGAACAGAGCCACACCCAGAGTGGGTACACTTGTTTTGCCATACTTTAGACACAATCCCCATGAATTGGTATTTGGAGACGGAGCTCTGCCATGGCACCATTGAGTGGGACATATTAAGAGAAGGATTCTTATTGACCTTCATGTTTTAAGATGGTTTCAAGAGCATTGATGAAGCTCTGCAGGAGATTAAGGAAGTTATTTCAGAACACCACAAGAACCTCTAGAGTGAGGCCATCCAAATTGGGGCACCCAGTGGTGCCATGCGCTGGAATGCTATAATGTGACCGCTAAAGAGGAGGATGAAGATCCAATAAATATCAATATTTCAGAGGTGGAAGGACAATGTGAAGTCAAGGGTGCACAAATAGACAACCCGTACATCAATGCACCGTTGAACACCAAGCAAGTGAACATTGGGACTAAAGCAGAACTGAATTTTTCAAAAATTGGGGATTATTCAGATGAAGCTACTATGGATAAGGTTTTCGAGTTACTCTGTAAATATTAGGATCTGTTCCCCACTAATTTTTCGTACTTGAAGGGCATAATAGGAGACTTGGGTGTTATGAAAATCACTCTAAAGTTGGATGCGAAGCTTGTTAAGCAGAGGTCGTATCGCTTGAATCCTAAGTACACGGAAAAAGTTTTCTTAGAGTTGGATAAGATGCTGGAAGTAGGCATCATAGAACCAGTTGAAGAATCTGATTGGGTGAGCCCCATGGTGGTTTAGGAGAAGAAGCAGAAGGGAGAAATAAGGATTTGCATAGATATGAGGAAGCTCAATGATGCTTGTGTCCATGATCCATTTCCGACACTATTTACTAACGAGATATTAGACAATGTTGAAGGGCAAGATGCCTACTCATTCACTTATGGTCTTTCGGGGTACCATCAGATTAAGATCGCACCTGAGGATATGAGCAAAATGACCTTTGCGACGGAGTTGGGTTGTTTTCAATACATCTTGATGCCGTTTGGACTCAAGAATGTGCCTGTGATATTTTCTCGCGTAGTCATTGTGACATTCAAGGATTTTATTCATAAGTTCTTAGAAGAGTACTTTGATGACTGGATAGTGTTTGGATTAGTAAAGCACCATGTAGCAAGTCTGCGCTTGATGTTGGATACGTATCGCATATACCAGATCACGTTGAATCTAGAGCAATGCATATTATGTGTTCTCTCTAGAATCCTGCTAAGTCATGTGGTGTGCAATAAAGGGTTGATGGTGGACCCTACCAAGATTGTGGTTATAGTGAATCTAGAGGTCCCGAGGAGCATAAAGAAGCTGCACGCAACATTGGGACATACGGGATATTACAAAAAGCTTATCACGGCCTATACTCAAATTACTGCACCCATGGAGAAGCTACTGAAGAAGGACACAACATTATGTTGGGATGAAGAATGCCAACACAACTTAGATGTTTTGAAAGAAAAGATGGTCACCGCGCCAATATTGGTCTTCCCTGATTGGAAGAAGGAATTCCATGTACATCTCGACACCTCTTGCATTACGTTGGGTGCAATGCTAACACAGGTTGGTGAGGGAGAAATGGACCACCCTATAACCTTCACTAGTAAGAAATTATTCAAGGATGAGTAGAATTACTCAACAACAGAGTGTGAAGGATTGGCCATGTGTTATAGACATTTTTGTGCCTCGCGTCATGGAGCATGGAATGTCAATAATTACAGGGATCCTCAGTCCCTAAACATGTTGTTCTTACCCCTAAAAGAACAAGGTCATCAAACAACAGCACTTCCAATCAGTTCTCCACCTGAAAACACTTCAAAACAGGCTTATTTTGGATCATGTCAGCTGCTTAACTGAGCTTCTGTGCTGGAATGCAACTGTCCCACTCTGTACCTGCGCTGGAAGTCAAAAGTAATGAAGGCTACCTGCGCTGGGCGAGATTGGCCAAGTGGCACAGTCATCCTGCAAGGTGTCAACTGCCCAGGAAGCTTCCAAACTGACACTTGGTTCATAAGATTCGCCCTGTGATGAGTAAGAGGTACTTGATCACCATGTGTAACCAAGGATCTCCAAGTGGACACAGGAACTGAAGATTAACTGAAGAGGGAGAGGACACTAGTCAGCTCCATGCCAGCCTCCAGCTGACTCATCCTTTCCTCTTCTCTCCTATATATAGAGCTCTTCTATGAGGTCTAAGGAGGCTGGAATTTTGTGTAAAGCAAGGAGGTGCTGTTGGATTACAGTTAGAGCTATTGGGTGATTGTTTTACTAGAGGTGAAGAGGAGAGTTCTTGCTGCTGGGGAGGTGCTGCTGGATTGGAGCCATCATTGGTTGTAACCTTCTCAGAACCCTGTTACTTCTATCAATAAAGTTTTGCATGTTCTCCTATATACTTGTATTGCATTGATGTATTGTATTTACATGTATATTTGATTCACTCTAATCCATGCATCAGTTATGAGTACATGTATCTTGTAGTTTCCTCTCTTGTTTTGTGCAGGATCTGTGTGTAGCTGGACCGGCAAAGAGAGCAAGGAGCTGGGAACAAGAGACAAAGAGAGAGGATCAAGATCGACTAAGCGAAGGATACTAGGTTGGTTGATCATTTCTTCCCCCTCTCTGTACTTCCATAAAGGAAAACATCAAAGCTTTACTTTCAGTTGTTGCTAAAGACTGTCACCTTTAGAGTAGGGATAGGGTCATCCGCATCGGATACTTTTCCCCACAACAAACTGGCGACTCCGCTGGGGATATCAAAAACTCGCGCCTAATCCCTCGATAGTTGAAAATCCGGTTGAACCACTCAAGTGGTCAGCTGAAGTGTCGGTCATTGAGAATGAACCTACTGAATCTAGACTAGACGAAAGTCTAAAGGTCGATACGGCAGTTGGCCCGGTTCTTCCTTCAGAGGTTCTATCGTCCAATGACTCCGTCATTGAAGACCCGTCTTCAAATGACACCGTCGCCGAAGAGTCATCTTCATGCGACACCCTCACTGATGAGAACAAGGATGACACCATCCAGGTTCTTTTCATCAGCACCGACTCCGATGAGCATCAGGGCAATGCGCCCATTCCTTTATCGCAGGAAGGAACATCATCAGAGTCATATCCGGCCGTATATTCGGTCCCACCGCCAAGCAACCTGGTTGTATCCTTTGATTGGAATCAGCTAGGCAGACCCCGGTTACCAGCCAGTGTACCATTCAGAATCATTGTCCAGATCTATAGAATGATTATGGCTGGTACTATCATTGATGAAGGGGCGTCTGTGAGTATCCTTTCCTCTGTTGCTTGAAAAGCACTGGGTTCCCCGGCGCTTTTACCTGAGTTGAGAAATCTCTCAGGTTTTGATAAAGGAACCAGTCGACCATTAGGGATCCTCCCCGATGTACCTGTTACATTGAAGGGGAAGACCGTCAGGATGAACGTGTTGGTAGTTCAAGGACCCTTGGATTATAACCTACTCCTTGGACGCGACTATATTTATTGCATGGGAGCGATAGTCTCCTCACTCTTTAGAGTAATGTGTTTTCCACATGAAGGAAGGGTGGTCAAGCTCGTAGACCAACTTTCATTTCCGGGATCTCGCATCGCAAATAGTCAAATACCAATCCTAAATGGTCTGTTCACTCAAGATTCGCCTCCGCCCCCGGTCCTCCTTCCCGATGAGCGCGAGTGATTCGGAAAGAAAGACTAGGACCCAGGGGACATGCACCCTGGTCTGCTTCGGGCAGAAGAAACTCCGGGTATAAGACAGAATTTCCGCAGGAGAACATGACTAGTCCGTACCCCGTCCGTAGGAAGTGGGGTTGTTCTGGAAAAATGATCTTTTGTTAAAGTTATGTGTTTGGGAATCATTCACCTTTGTCTAAAAAAGTGGGCAATGCCCGAGTAGGAATTCCCTTATTACAACAAGTAGTCACCATCTTTAAATTCAAGCCTCGCCCATCGAAACATGTGTTTTGAAGGATAAGCAGGGGCAGTCTATTTAAGAAGGAGACCGTATTGTTGTGACAGAGGGTAACCATCTTAGGACAACCCAATGATAGGCACCGCCGAAGAAAGAGATTGATCTGCGGCAGCAAATCGAACCGTCTTTGGAATAATAAGAAAGAGGCAAGCCTCCCTCAATAATACCAATGTTTTATCTTTGAGTAGTGTTCTTCTATTGTCATAAATAGCTGTTTGTTAAAAGTGGGCCGACGGGAAGCCTGAGTACTGCGTAAGACCCCTTAAAATAACGAGAAGACAAGTATCGTTAGCATTAGATTAGCAAGATGACAAATAAATGTGAACACCCAAAGAAAAGCAGAAGTAGGGGAGAGGAGGGGCAACCTCGAAATTCTATCCTATACCTGGGGGCATGCAAACTTTCTGGAGTGCAAGCTAGGGGCGGTTATTTATCTGGTTTTAAGATTAGCCGTTTCCAAACTTGCATGAAAGAAAGCCTGTGGGGCAAAAGTAAAATTTGCCAAAAGTGAGCACAGCTGTGGTAAGGCATAAGCTCTATAAAAATTGGTCCTTACGAGAGGCGTTCTTCATATGACTGGTATGTCGAGCAGTTTTAGCATATAGTTCATGCTCGTTAAAAAATAAACGCAAATCCGAGCAGTTTTAGGACTGAATTTATGCTCGTTAAAAAATAGAAAAGTGTGAGCAAAAGTTTCCCTCAGAGTTCAAGCTCATGAAAAAAAAAAAAAGAACCGGTAAATAACCTTTTGAGATCGTAAATTCATCAGCCATAAGAACCTTGATCGTGTTTTCATCCATCACCTCCACTGTTCATTTGGCCGATCATTCACTTCCATTTGTGTGTTTACCTCTTTTGAGAAACAGCTGCGAAGAGTGATTTCACCTAGCCATCCTTGTGACACTGCCGTGATTGGAAAATTCCAACCTGTACCTGGAATCTGTAGCTATCCCTGTTTATCACTCGTTCCTCAAAATACGAGTCTTCTTTCAGCTCTTTTCACTGACTCGTAAAATATGAAAAGTTTGCCGAGTTTTGGCCTTCCAGCTCGTTAAATGACCAGAACGCTATCCCTCCTCTAAATTTTAATCTTTTTGGACCTGAGGGATTATTGCACAAAAGGATCGAGCGCTTGTCTTGTTCGGCTCGTTAAAAGTACCGAACGGCCATCCCTTCTGTATTGTTTTATACTTTTTCGGACTTAAGGGATTTGCTGACGAAAAAGGAATTATGGAGTTGACTTTCCGTACCTTTTCAGACTCTCTAAAAATGAAAAGGACCGAGTTTTCCTTGTCGTTAGACTCGTTAAAATGATTAAATAGCGACAAACTTGTCTTTAGACGAGAACGAGTTTCCCTATCGCTAGGCTCGTTAAAACATAGCGATAGGCTTGCCCGAAGGGCAGGTTATAGAACAAGCATATGTTATCCTCCTCAAGCTTGACAAAAATAAAGAGGTACTGGTCAGAAATGACTGGGGAAAAATTGGGAGAACATTCAAAGTTTAATGGTAGCAAGTCACTCTTGAACATGACACTTTTCCTCCGTATCACATCGGGTTGGGTTGTTTCATTCACCGGTCTCATCACCATGGTCCTCGCCACACCATCCACATTTGGGGTAATGCTACCGATCCATCGCATCAGTGTCGTTATATGTTCAAGAGGGGTCATTCTGAAAGTGTCAACCGTGTCCCATCCACTGCCATACATTATCTTTCATCCATTCATGATCGCCACCCTGAATCATATGTCACAGTTTGTTTTCACCTCCACTAAAGTCATTAGCTCCGTTCCGTGTCATTGATGTGGGATTCATTAAGGCCCTCCTTTGACGGATCGCTTCTTGTCGACTTCAGCTCATTATCCAAGAAGTGGATCTAGGAACACCCCCCATCAGTACTTTGAAGCTTGCATGCCTCAATGGCAAGTTTCTCACTTCCGGCGACAGGTATACATCAATGACCTTCGACCAGAAGATTTTGCGTGGCGTTCGACGCCAAGTCCTTTATTCACGCCACGTGAATTGTACTGCAGTACCTTGAGGGTCATCGTCATTATTGGTGATTCCTCTCGCGCTTGTTAACGGTTTTCATTATTGACCGGTAATCAAGCGATGTCTTTCCATGTTCGACTTCAGCGCAATTCTCACATGGATCGACTCGTACTTAGAGTGAAGATCGAACGAGTTTGAAGACCCCGGATCTAGTTTCATCCATCCGGGCTGCGATATATATTCAGGAAATATAAAAGCATTTGCCATGTACATCATTGCAGCAGATGATCATCCTACTCAAAGGATGATAATTTCAGCAAAAAATTATCAGTCTATCTTCAGACGATCGTCTGTCATATGTACCAAAATGTATTTATAAAAAGCTGAGCATGGGAATGCCCGCCTCAGCTAGATCATGAGAATAATGATGAATGAAAAATAATGTATTGTATTGTATTGTATTACAGGGCACTCTCCTCAGCACTGGAACGAACTTCGGATCCTCTAGATAAAGCATTTCACCCGATAAACGGCCTCATACTTTAGGGGGCAACTGTTATAGACATTTTTGTGCCTCGCGTCATGGAGCATGGAATGTCAATAATTACAGGGATCCTCAGTCCCTAAACATGTTGTTCTTACCCCTAAAAGAACAAGGTCATCAAACAACAGCACTTCCAATCAGTTCTCCACCTGAAAACACTTCAAAACAGGCTTATTTTGGATCATGTCAGCTGCTTAACTGAGCTTCTGCGCTGGAATGCAACTGTCCCACTCTGTACCTGCGCTGGAAGTCAAAAGTAATGAAGGCTACCTGCGCTGGGCGAGATTGGCCAAGTGGCACAGTCATCCTGCAAGGTGTCAACTGCCCAGGAAGCTTCCAAACTGACACTTGGTTCATAAGATTCGCCCTGTGATGAGTAAGAGGTACTTGATCACCATGTGTAACCAAGGATCTCCAAGTGGACACAGGAACTGAAGATTAACTGAAGAGGGAGAGGACACTAGTCAGCTCCATGCCAGCCTCCAGCTGACTCATCCTTTCCTCTTCTCTCCTATATATAGAGCTCTTCTATGAGGTCTAAGGAGGCTGGAATTTTGTGTAAAGCAAGGAGGTGCTGTTGGATTACAGTTAGAGCTATTGGGTGATTGTTTTACTAGAGGTGAAGAGGAGAGTTCTTGCTGCTGGGGAGGTGCTGCTGGATTGGAGCCATCATTGGTTGTAACCTTCTCAGAACCCTGTTACTTCTATCAATAAAGTTTTGCATGTTCTCCTATATACTTGTATTGCATTGATGTATTGTATTTACATGTATATTTGATTCACTCTAATCCATGCATCAGTTATGAGTACATGTATCTTGTAGTTTCCTCTCTTGTTTTGTGCAGGATCTGTGTGTAGCTGGACCGGCAAAGAGAGCAAGGAGCTGGGAACAAGAGACAAAGAGAGAGGATCAAGATCGACTAAGCGAAGGATACCAGGTTGGTTGATCATTTCTTCCCCCTCTCTGTACTTCCATAAAGGAAAACATCAAAGCTTTACTTTCAGTTGTTGCTAAAGACTGTCACCTTTAGAGTAGGGATAGGGTCATCCGCATCGGATACTTTTCCCCACAACACCATGGTGTATGCCTATAAAAGTTCAGACACTATCTGTTAGGAGTACATTTCAAGATGTACACATATCATTCTGCCTTGAAATACCTGGTCAATAACCCTGTGTTGGGGGGGAACATCTGTCGATGGTTACTGCTATTCCAGGAGTATGACTTTGAGGTCATTGTGAAGCAAGGTAGGTTGAATGCAAGACCTAACCATTTGTCACAGATTGAAACAGGAGAGGAATCTACTGATTTGGAGGAAGGGTTTCCAGATGCACAACTCTTCGTGGTGCACGTAGTGGACAATAATTTTTCAAATATTATTCACTTTTTGACTATGGGAATGGCACCAGAAGGGTATACAAGTCAGTAAAAGAAGGAGCTAGTAGTGCACGCGGTAGATTTTTCAGTAATTGCGGGACATCTATATAAGATGGGTACAAATGAGATACTATGAAAGTATGTGCTAGATTTTGAGAGAAATAGCATTCTTGCTAAAGCTCATGGAGGGGCTACGGGAGGAGATTTTGCAGGAAAGGTGACTACGCAGAAGGTTTTGCACATAGGTCTATGGTGGCCAATGCCACATAAGGATTCTAAAGCGCATTGTAAGGCATGTGATGTGTGTCAGAGAACAAGTAGACCATTGTGAAGAGATGAATTTCCATTACAACCTCAAGTATCATTGCAGCCATTTGAAAAATGGGCAATTGATTTTGTTGGGCCAATTCATCACCTAGGAAAGAAGATCGGTGTATGCTACATCATCACCGTGATGGAGTATCTAACTAGATGGGCAGAGGCACAACTGGTTAAGGATTTACCAGGGGCTACAATAACAAAGTTTTTTTTTAGTATGTATTA
Organism: Pinus tabuliformis; assembly: GCA_031772625.1. NCBI lineage: Eukaryota > Viridiplantae > Streptophyta > Pinopsida > Pinales > Pinaceae > Pinus > Pinus tabuliformis. Next base: position 315,156,106 of record CM062810.1, on the reverse strand, counting down.
ACCAGATTTGGCTGTCCGAAAGTATTAATGAGTGACCAAGGTATGCACTTTCTAAACAAGATGATCAACACATTCACAGAAGAATTCCAGGTCTACCATGGAAGAGTACACTGTATCACCCACATGCCAGTGGAACTGTTGAAGCATTCAACAAGATTTTGGAGAACGCATTGATGAAGATCTGCAACATGGCACGAAATTAATCGGATGTGCACGTACCTGCAGTACTATGGACATATAGGACTACTTGCAAGAAGCTAACAGGACAAATGTCATTCAACCTGTTCTATGGTGTAGAATTTTTTATGCCTATGGAGTATATCGTGCCCAGTCTATGCATAGTAGCTCTCACAGGTATTGTAGATCGCAATGCCCTAGAGGAATGACTCGTGCAGCTGATGGAGCTTGAAGAGGACTAATTCTTGGCTGGATTCCATCAACAAGTATAGAAGGAACATGAAAAAGAATGGCATGATCGACGCATCAAGCTTCGCACATTCAAGGTAAACGATCTGGTATTGTTATATGATAGTAAGTTCACTAAATTTCTGGGTAAATTTTAGATGCATTGGCTGGGGCCATATATTATCAAAGAAATTGTAGATGGAGGCGTAGCTCGGCTCGCAAAGATGAATGGAGAACCTTTTCTGAGAAGAGTGAATGGAAGCTGCTTGAAATTGTATACAGGGGATCCTTCCCAATGACTATATGACGACAAGATAGTCTCAGTGCTCTAGGCAGTTGCAAGGGAGCGTAGGACTATAAACTACACTACTAGGATTAGAGTACTATGCAGTAGGCAGGCTGCGCGGAAGATGACGTACATACAACCTATGAAGCTACGGGAAAGAAGTTGCGCTATGGGGGGAGGTACCATGCAACATAACAAAAGAGTGACCATTGGAGTCACTGTTCATGATTTGACAGCCAGAAGATGGTTAAGAGGAGCGGGCTGGTGGCATTTAAGGCCAAAATCTTTGAAGATATACCGCCAAAACAAAATCAATTGTCAAAATTTGGGGGAAATGGTCCTATTTGAATTCAAAAATACCTATAAATTACATGTGCTGATCCAACAGAGAATAGTTTGCACACTTGGAGTTTTTGTTGATATTTGTTGTTTGTTGCTAATGAGCTAAGTGTTTTGGGAGGAATTATTCACCCACATAGATGTTTCCCTGGAAGCCTGAGAATTATTTATTGAGAGGATGACTGCCACCAACCCTGCAGAAGCTTTGAGTCCAGAACCCACTGTATCCGATGCCCCAGAACCTAGAATATCTAGTGCTGAAGCCATGCCTATGGTGCCCACGACGCCAAGGTCACCAAGGCCAAAACAATCCATGGTGAAGTAAAATCAACCTACAAAAAAAGAGAAGCAAAAGAATATGATACAGATACATGCTTCCCCCAGGAAGCATACCGTGTTACCAACACAACAGAAAGATAAGCAATCGACAAAAGGAAAACATAAGGTTGTAGACCTGGAGGTGAGAGAAGGCTAGGGAACAGAAGATGTTGACGCTAAAGGAGAGGAGCCCCTCACAAAGCTCCCTCAATATATCCCTTTGAGGAAGGGAAAGGAAAATATTACAAAAGACTCGGACTATGAGAAATTTATCATTTCCACACCCCTGCTACCTAAGCAGGTGTCTTTTGAAGGTCCGCTGCTCACACAAGTCTTGTTACTAAAGATGGAGGACTGGGACCTAGCAGATCACGGTAAGTTCCCACACTTAGCGACAAATAACTTCATGAAATGATTCTACTATAAATACACAGGTGTGACAACGTTGGCAACAGAGGAATAGGTTCATAGTGTTGAGTAATCTGGGCTGCTCAACTTGCTTTGGGTGCCACATTACTACTGCACCCCAATTAACACAACTTACATATGCCAGCTTCTCACTCTGATGGATAATGGGTGTTTATGGCTAGGAGGGCCTATACCCATCACATATATGCTTATCCACAGGATTACCCACCTACCGCATGAAGGTTTGAACCCGGCCAAGGAGTTTAGTGGAAAGACGAGGGAGAAGGAGCTTGCTAAGTGGATGAAGAAAGATTATGAATTGGTAAAGAAGTTACGAGGGTATTACATCTTGTCAATAAACAACCCTATAGTTCAATTGGCCACGCAGATCTTGGCCAAAAAGGTAATGAGGAAATGCCACTCAGATGAGGTTCCGACACCCGTAGTATCTCTAGTGGCTCAGTGCATGAAAGGTGTACTATTCAATTGGTCCAGATACCTATGCCAAGAGTTCCTCGTGGATTTCCATGAGGCCCAAGATGACACCAAGTCATTTTGTTACACTTGGTTGTTTCTCTCCATTGTGTTGGTTGCATGGGAGCTTCCGAAGGACAGCCAGTTTCCTCCATTGGAAGAAGGGTTGCTAGAGGCTGCGTAGTTTGCCTCCCTATGGGCTATGAAGGACCTCGCGTGCATCATAGAGACTAAGATTTGTTGGGTCCTAATGGAAGCAAGTATTTGCATGGCAGTTAACCAGTGCCGAAGGTTGTCCCCAACCTTGTACATGCAGTTGTCAGCCTATGCAGTGTTCAAGGCTGACTTCCACTGGGTCTATATCCAGACACGAAAGGATCTCACACTGAAGTGGTATGAATTGCACTATTTGGTAATGAAGTTTGATGTATAGGAGGCAGTGGCCCACTGGCCAACCAAGTGGCACACCCCTTCAGATCTAATTGTTGGTCCAAGCACAAGTGCGGAGAGTGTGGCTGTAAAGAAATAGAAGGAGGCAGCTATGTAGGCTACGCAGAACTTGGTTGCGCAGAAAAAGAATGATGTTGCAGAGAAGCCCTGGGTTGAGAAGGAATGTGCTACTAAAGAGAAGGAAAAACAAGAGTAGTGCGAGACCCAGAAAGGTGACAAGTCACCTTCGCTAGCAATAGAAACATAAACAAGGTAATGCAGGGAAGGCAAGGAAGGGCAACACACCCCCTTCATTGTGAAAAAGGAGAGGATTGGAACAACAAGTTGGATTGAGGAAGAAGCAGAAGGCTTAGAAAACATAATTTGACCCCCTGGTCCTCACATAAGGCGATTTGGATGAGATCGGTGATAAAGTTAGGGACGTTGCCACAGAAGTACTGCAGAAGTTGGAATAGAAGTACATACAAACATTGGGAGGAGTGTAGAAGGATCTTCGCGAGTTGTGGCTCCAAGAAACCATGCTCCAAGTAGACATCAGAAAAGTGAGTGGCATAGCAAGAAGTTTAGCACAAGGTCCAAGTATAGGCATGGAGATAATTCTGTGGCCATTGATGGATGTGTGAGTCTTCCCTTTGCCTAGAGGTTCAGTCTGTGCTGACACCAAGGAACAACGTGTCCTCCTTGATAGAGTCCTGAAGATGGGCTTGAACCTTGCCACAATGCAACTGGATTCATTACATGCGCTATTACAGGGAGTCATGGAGGAGCTTCATATTTAGGAACAACGAGCACTTAGAGTTGTTAGCAAGATCAAGGTTAATAATTAGCAGTTTTTCTCTGAGAAGATGCAGATTCTACAGGAAAAGGAGGCACTCCAGGCACACAGTTCACGACTGGAGTCAGCAGTCACGAAGGCATGAAGAACAATACCAAAGCTTTATAATCCTGAAGATGCACGGCCAAAAGTGAAGATTAGGAAGTTAGCTGCTGGTATGCATGAAGCAAAGGCAGAGGTTAATCGAGTTCAATTTGAACTCAACATGAAGATCACTGAGCTTCAATTGAATATGCATCCATCGACTTTGCCAGAGGTCCAGGAGCAGTGCGAGGCCATGATAAACGAAGGCCTGGCTACTCTAGATGCCACAGTTGCAGACTGCACCAATCTACAGGAGGATTTAAATCTATGGACATTGAAAACTAAGATCAGGGAGCTGCAGAAGCAGTATGATGAAGTTAGGAAAATGACGTGCTCCATCGCACTAGCAAATTTCCTAGCCAAGTTGTAGGAGAGGAAGCATCTCCTCGCACAGGTAGAAGCAACACAGAAAAAGGAGGCCTTTCTTAAGGCCATGCTGGAGCCATGGTTGGAAGAAGCTTATCATATCTCGACAAACATCCAGGATAAGTTGAAGGGATTGTCGAAGATGCAACAAACAATGAGGCTGGCTACAAAAGGACCAGCTATAGAAACATTGGTCCAAGAGGTCAAGAAAGCAGCCACTCAAATTGTTGTTGAGGTTGCAGTAGTTCAGGTAGAGTTGGGGGATCTTCTGTTATGAAACCAGCTCAAGAAAAGATAGAAAATATAGATCAATGCCTTAGAATTCAGCCTCTTCGAGGGGGCAACCTCCTTTACATTACATAAATGAACAATTCTTGGATCATACAAATGACAAAACCTCCTTTCTATATATAGGAGTCTAAGGAGTCACAATATAATCCAGCCGACCTAACAATAATAATATAAAGCCACAAAAATAACAATAGAGGGATTCTATGGGGCACAGAAATAACAATATGGGGGTAATAGGGGCACAACAATATAAATAAGGGGTATAACTACAATAGTAATGGGGTAATCACTAGTATTATAGGGACCCAACATGCCCCTCTCCTTCAAAAAAGTGTTTTCCTCAATGCTTGAGTAGTTATGGATACTTCTGCATAAAATTCTCATCCTCCCATGTGGAATCTTCAGCGGATAAGTTCTTCCACTTGATATGATACTCTGAAATTGATTGATTTCGTAGCTGTCGAGTTCTTGTTTCTGTGACTGCTTCCGGTTCCAATATAATTTTTCCTTCCTCGTCAAGTTCTGGAAATATTGTTTGAATTGAGAGCTTGTCACCTATAACCTTCTTTAAACATGAAACATGGAAAACTGGTTGCAATCGAGAAGCTGCAGGAAGTTCCAATTTGTATGCCATAGTACCAATCTTTTGAAACACCTTGTACGGACCATAATACTTTGGTGATAATTTATTATCCTTCTTAGCTTGCTTTAGGGACATTTGCTTATATGGTTGTAGACGTAGGAATACCCAATCACCTACATCAAAACTTCTTTCACTGCGATGTTGATCTGCCTGTTGTTTCATTCTATTTTGTGCCAACACGAGGTTATCCTTTAAGAGTTGGAGGACTTTTTGTTGATGTTCGATGTGATGTTCCACTGCCTGAACCTTAGAATTTTCTCTTAAATATGATGTGATGGATGGTGGCTGATACCCATAAAGTGCCATAAATGGGGTCATTTTTTTTGTTGTATGGAAGGAAGTGTTATACCACCATTCAGCCAAAGGCAACCATTTGACCCATTGTGTCTGTTTATCAGATACAAAGCAACGAAGATATCCTTCCAAACATTTGTTTACTATCTCAGTTTGCCCATCAGATTGAGGATGATAAGATGAGCTATGAGCTAACTGAGTACCAAGACAAGAAAATAATTCTGTCCAAAAATTTCTAGTGAAAATGGGATCTCTGTCACTTACAATAATCTTTGGGTTTCCATGTAGCTTTTGAACTATTTCCATAAATGCAGTAGAAACTGTACTGGCTTTAAATGGATGTGATAATGCACAAAAGTGTGCATACTTGGTAAGTCTATCAACTACCACCATGATGACACTCTTTCCCTCAGACTTGGGTAAACCTGTGATAAAATCCATTGAAACCTCCTCCCAATGTTGGCTTGGAATGGATAAAGGTTGTAATAGACCCGGTGTCTTAATTGTTTCAACTTTATTTTGCTGGCAAACCAAACATTCAGCCACAAACTTTTGAATATCTGATTTAAGGCCATCCCAAAAAAATTCCTTCTTAACTCTGTGGTAAGTTTTTAAAAATCCTGAGTGCCCTCCTAAGGGAGAAGTGTGCAATTCCATAAGAATCTTTTGTTTTAGCTGGGAATTCTTACAGAGGTATAAGCGATCTTTGTACCATAACGAATCATTTTGCCAGCTAAATGTATCAGAAGTACTGGAATCTTGTTGTAGCTTTCGAATAAGTGCCCACACTTCTTCGTCATTCTTCCATTCCTCCCTTGCTTCGTTTATCCAATCTGGTTGGATAATAGAAATGGCACACAACAATGCTTCCACATCCTCATCCTTTCTTGAGAGTGCATCTGCCACCACATTTTGCTTCCCTTTTTTGTAGATGATTTCAAAGTCATAACCCAACATCTTTGTGACCCACTTTTGTTGCTCTTCAGAGGATAATCTTTGTTCTAAAAAGTATTTAAGGCTATCATGATCTGTTTTTACCTTGAAGTGTCTTCCCATTAGGTAGGGTCGCCATTTCTTAAGTGCATGGAGTATTGCCAACATTTCCTTCTCATAAATAGCTTTGCTTAAAAACTTTCCCTTGATTGGACGACTTTCAAAAGCAATGGGTCTTTCATCTTGCATTAGAACAGCACCAATTCCATTTCCTGAAGCATCACATTCCACAATAAAGGTTTTTGTGAAGTCCGGTGTAGCTAAGACCGGTGCTTGGCACATTTCCTCTTTAAGATGTTCAAAGGCCTTTGTTGCTTCTGGAGTCCATGAAAATGAATCTTTCTTCAATAATGTTGTTAGAGGTGCTGCTATTCTCCCATAATTCTTAACAAACTTGCGATAATAACCTGTCAACCCAAGAAATCCTCGCAGATGCTTTATGGATGTGGGGATTTTCCATTCCTTAATGGCTTTAATTTTGCTAGGGTCTACCTTAACTCCTTCATGAGATACAATATGACCCAAATATTCCACCTCCTGGACTCCAAAGAAACATTTGGATCTTTTTGCATATAATTTTTTCTCCTCCAATAGTTGTAGCACCCTGTCAACATGTTCAACATGATCCTTCCAAGACTTGCTGTAGATTAGTATATCATCAAAAAATACTAACACAAATTTTCTAAGGAATGGTTTGAAAATTGAATTCATCAAACCTTGAAATGTTGAAGGTGCATTGGTAAGGCCAAAAGGCATGACCAAAAATTCATAATGACCCTCATGAGTTCTAAATGTTGTTTTCGGAATGTCTTCAATCTTCATTCTGATTTGATGATATCCCAAATGAAGATCCAACTTGGTGAAGTAAATTGATCCATGCAATTCATCTAGTAATTCATCAATAACAGGAATGGGGAACTTATCTTTAATAGTGAGCTTGTTGAGCTCCCTATAATCCGGACACATGCGCCATGATCCATCCTTCTTGTGCACCAATACTACTGGAGCTAAGAAAGAACTTTGACTCGGTTGAATTATACCAGCCTCTAGCATTTCTGCAACCATACGTTCAATTTCACTTTTTTGGACATAGGGATATCTGTACGGCCTGATGTTTGGAGGAACACTTCCTGGAATCAGATGAATAGCATGATCATGATCACGCATAGGTGGGAGACCTTTTGGAGTCTCAAATACCTTGGAATGATTGTCCAGGACTTTTTGGAGATCTGGAGAAATAGATGATTCCAATGTGGAAACATCTAGCGAACATAATTGTGCAATTACACCTCTTTGCTCCTTTTTTAGAAGCTTTGTCATGCCATTAGAGCTGATTATCTTTCCTGGTTTCCCTACAATACCCCTTAATTCAACTTCCTTTCCTTCCGTAGAAAATTTGATGAAAAGTTCTTGAAAATTAAAAGCTATTGTACCCAAGGATTGTAGCCATTGGACTCCTAGTACAACATCAGCACCTCCCATTGGAATGGAAAGCATTGGGCTAGTCAATACATATTCTCCCATGGATAGCTTGATATTATGGCACTTTCCAGAGAAATTTATTGTTCCTCCATTTGCAATCATCACTTGACACTCTGGTGCTGGATATAGGAAGCAATTCAATTCTTTTGCTACCCTACAATGAATAAAATTGTGGGTGCTTCCTGAATCAATCAACACTATTACCTTTTTCTTCTTGATTTGTCCTTCTATCTTGATGGTTTGAGGAGTGGTAATTCCCGCCAATGCATTACAAGATATGGTCGGATTTATTTGTTCTTCATCTAGGCTTTGTTCCTGGAGTATATCTTCTTCTTTTGACCTTTCTTGCTCCTTTTCTTCTTCCTCTTCACAATCTATGTAGAATAATTTCTTCTCAGCACACTTATGACCTTTAGTGTATTTGCTATCACAACTGTAACAAAGCCCTTTTGCTCTTTTTTCTTCCAATTGTTGTGGTGTCAACCTTATAGGTTGTGGAAGACTAGGGGCAACAACACTTCCGTCTTTATAGTTGTGAGTGGTATGCTTCCTGGTTGCCATAATTTTGCTTTCCATTTTTCTTGCTAACCTGAATGCCTTCTCTAATGAATCAGGTTCCCAAAGGCGAACATCATGTTGGATATTATCCTTTAAAGACCCTATGAACACATCAATCCTATGCTCCTCTGGAATATCTTTTACCCTTATGTTCAATTTTTGGAACTCCTCAATGTGCTCCATTACTGAACCCTTTTGTTTGAGACTTATCAATTGGCTAAAAAAAGTGTTGCTTTTTGTATCTTCATAATGTGCTATCAATTCTTCCATAAAAATTGCCCAAGTGATAAATTGTTTATGAGAGCAAAGCCATTGATACCATACAAACTGATTTGGTTCCAAATATACAGTTGCCATACGTACCTTTTGTGCGTTTTGCACATTATTGAGATCGAAGAATTGCTCCATCTGTAATATCCATGTGGCAGGATCCTTGCCATCAAACTTCCTCATATCGATTTTTGGAATATGGTGATTCTTCGATCCAACATTAGCATCTATGGAATCATGATTAACATTTCTTTTGTTCTCATCATGAGTTTCCTTTACTACCTTTTCACCATTAGTGACCCTTTCTTGTAGCAACTTCTTCAATTCTTCCATGTCTGTCTTCAAATCTATCTTCAAATCTGCCATGTCTCTCTTCAAATCTGTCTTCGAATCATCCATCTTAGCTTCCATGCCCTTTATATTAGATTCCACGCCATTTATCTTAGATTCCACGCCACTTATCTTAGCTTCTGTTAGCTTTTGTGAGCGTGACATTTGTTGCACTTGTTCTTGTAATTTTGATATATCATGTAGCATTTCTTCCTCTTCTTCATGAGTCATGCTAGAGCTTTCAGGTTCCTTACTAGGTGTTTGCATTTTCTTTCCTCGGGGCATCAGTTACCGATAATAATGCTTTACTATGCCCTTTGAATTCCGTTAAACCAAGCTTACACAAAAATTTAAAAAAAAACTACACATGTTTTTTCACTTTATAGAAGCCTGATATTGAATCTGATGTATCTCTGTAATTTCGGATCATCTAGTTCTGAAATTGCTACCTGTAGTAGCCTTCTGCGTCCTCTTTCCAATGCCACAAGTCTGAGCCAAATTGGATTCTCCAAGGAAGAGTTATGTGAAATCTCCCATAGTGACTTGCTTTTAGACTGGTTCAGTAGAGCGAAATTGTACAACGTACCACGCGTCACTGTTTCAATTTTTGAATCTAAAACACACACACAAAAAAATACAGTCTGTCCTCTTTCTGTACCTTCTTACGAAATTTCAATCCGATCCCCAGAGAGAAAGTTATGACGATTTTCCCCAGGTCACCTGTTTTGAATGTAATTCAGGAGTCTGCAAAAAGACCAACTTCCTCAGATCATATCTCCGCAAATATCATGCGAAAAGCTCTGAAATTTGGACCCATGGTTCAGCGCGATTTCTTCTAAAATGGGTTTTTTCTGCAACTTCTGAAACGTCATAGAAAAAAATTTATAGCGAAAATTCCATGATGACCTGTTTGGAGCAGCGAAACCCTAGAATCCAAAGCTCTGATACCAAATGTTATGAAACCAGCTCAAGAAAAGATAGAAAAGATATATCAATGCCTTAGAATTTAGCCTCTTCGAGGGGGAAACCTCCTTTACATTACATAAATGAACAATTCTTGGATCATACAAATGACAAAACCTCCTTTCTATATATAGGAGTCTAAGGAGTCACAATATAATCCAGCCGACCTAACAATAATAATATAAAGCCACAAAAATAACAATAGAGGGATTCTATGGGGCACAGAAATAACAATATGGGGGTAATAGGGGCACAACAATATAAATAAGGGGTATAACTACAATACTAATGGGGTAATCACTAGTATTATAGGGACCCAACATCTTCACACTAAGATCACAACACCAGCCGAGTGACTCGAAGGCGAGTCATAATATTTGTGTTGGGGGCCTGTTGGGATGGGGTCCCCTGGGTGAGTTTTGGGGTTAAAATAACCCAAGTTTTGATGTTATGGTTGTAAGTAATTTAAAGTCTCCGTGATTTGTGGATGCAGAGCACGTAGATGGTTAGGAGTCAAATGGGTTTTAGCCCCTTGTTTACGTAAAAGTTGAGTCGGTTTTGAGATCCACCCATATTTTGCAGACCATGGGATTGTATGTAAAAGGATATAAATAGGTGTGTCTTAGAGAGTCTAAGGCAGAGATCTGATACTGATGATAGTAATGAGTTGATAGAAGAGAAGCATTAGTGCAGAGAAGTGGGTCATATAGGAAAGAAAGGCTCTGCATCTGAGTGCGCAAAGGCCTAGGTAGAGTTTGTAGCTCAGTGCACGGACCCCTACAGCTGAGTGTGTAGGGAAGTTTTGAGTTTGTATTCTTAACTGGAAACCAATAAGGAAACTGTTTATGGAAATATATTGTGTATTGATGTTTACTTCTGTTTATAACTTATGTTGTTGATGAATAATAGGTCTATGAAATATTGATCTAATGATGCGTGATTCTAGTGAATAAATGTTAGATGATGTACGCAATCATGTTTATGAAATTATGTGAAGAATTTGATGAATTATCTAAGGTTTATTAATAACACAAGCTTATCTACGTGAGCCCTACTCTAGAATTGTTCTCTAATGCACGTAAGTGGATAAACAGAATATTAAGGGTCTGCAAAGATCGATCATGCACCTTCGCGAAGGTCTGAAGGCTATTTTTGTAGAGTTATAGTACTGTTGTGGCTAGCAATAACCCCCCTTCTTATTTAGTGTTAGTAATAAAACTAAATAAGTGGGGACCCTTATTCAAAAAACTTAAAAAATTGATTAAAGCTTGTATTTCCTTTTTTAATAAAACTTACTATCATAAACTTAGAAGAATACCATCAAACATCTAAAAAGACTTAATTTTTGTGATAAGTTAGAATTAAATCACTCCTTAAAAGCATGTTGCATCGCAAAAAGGGTAAAGGATACCTTCTCACAAGCAGAATTCTAAAAATGAGAAATCACGCATGAAAAACCCTCATCGCATCGCATGCCTTAAACCTCACCTACGTTGAAGTGCCTTAAAACACCGATATGCGATGGCACATCTTGCGAATTGCATTTCGTGGAAAAAACATTGACGAATGATTGCCACAAGTAAAGGAACTGCGATCTGCGATATTGAGATATTGTGATATTACGATCTGTGATATTGCGAAGCAAATCACAAAATCGCCTTATCGCAAATCTGCATGGCCCATTGTTCGAGAAAGATTTTTCCATAAACCGAGGTCTGGTCATGTGCATTTATGTTAATTAACGAGTTAGTTGGCAATCATTAATGAAATATGGTTTTGATCTTATCAAGGAGCCAGTTCACGTAAGGTGATATCTTTAATATGTTTTCCACATTTAAAGCTTTCCCGTCACCTTTTCTTATCATCGTTCTCACCTCATTTGTAAACTGCAGGAGTGAAGAACTGAGAAGTATACAGAGCAGAGTTCAAGATATTATGGGAAAAAGGGTAAAGCCCCCAATGTTGAAGATAAAGAGATGACTCCCTTGTACACAGACACCACCTGCAACAAAGACGCAGGTATCACTACTTGGGAAGGCATGTATAGTTTTACTTGAGGAAGAAGATCCCAAGGTAATGGAGTTAATGGACACTGCAGGCTCACACGGGCCTTTTGAGGCATCTATTACATATCTAGCATGTTCATTCTTGCACATGATAGCGGCGAGATCCAAAATTCTCCCGTTTAAGGACATGGTTAAATGAGTACTAAAATGCTGATATCACGTATAAAGAAATCAAAGCTCAGAACCAAGGACGTATAAAACCATTCTTTCTACAAAATTTAAGCTTTATATCCTCTAACAAAACGCGCAATACGTGAAAATCGCATCAAGGAAGCCCGGATCAAGAAACGGAGGCAGTTTCCAATGCGCGATTAACGCCTAAAAATTACTCAATCGCCTGTAAGCGTGGGAATTTGTAGGAAAAAGCGATAAAGATGGAAAGTAAAATTGGAACTAAAAACCAATAATATTTCTCAGGTATATCATCAAGCGATATGTAGATATCTACCAAATGTGCAGCGTCTAAAAACAAGCTGGAGACAGAAGGCTCAAGAAAAGGCAAAGTCAATCCAAAGGTTAACCAAGTTGAAATGGGATTCTTACTGGGCGTACTTGGAAAAACCACATAGCCAGTGCATGACTCTCAAATGTGTCATCAATTCTACTGAGAAGATGGTGCCAGCTCTTACTAATTCCATTTTTGCAGGACAGCTAAAATCGGAAGTCGGCCACCCAACTCTCCTCAAGCAAATGCTGAACACTTGCAACTTCAAGGAGCAGATACATAAATAGTTAGTTAGTAGTTTTAGTTTTAGATTCAGTTTTAGTTTTAGTTTTTCTTTATTTTTCCCTGAAATGAGGATGGTCATTTAAACTGCCTCCTACATTTTTGTAATAAATTATTTTTAGAATTAGTTAGTAGTATTTAAACCCTTCTCATGCATTTAGAGAAGGGTCCATAAATTTTTCAAAAACTTGTCCTCCGAACATGCACTTTTGCACCCTCCGAGGAGGTTTTGATGAATGAATGGAACAAGATTTATTGATATCTACGTTTAATATCTACTACTGATGTTGCACTTCTATACTCTTAGTGGATGTTGGATTAAGAAGAAATAGATCATTATTGCTGGAGCTCATGAGTAGAACTAGTTATAAATGGTACTTTATCTCTTAACTATTTCTGCTTATGTGTTATGGTGATATTCATGTTCAGTTATTTATATATGAATGCTTAAATGCTTGAGTTATCATTTGGCACTTTTGTACGGTGATAGCTATTTATTTATGCTTAGTATATGAGTAGCTTACTATGCGATATGTTTTTCACAACTGTTTCATCTAACTTTTTATATGAAATGGTTTATCTTTGTTGAATTCTTTTCTCATAGCAGTTGAATGATATTTATTACCAACTGTCATTTGAAATCAAATTAGACCGCATAAAGGAAAGATTACATCCTGGGTTAGTTTAGAATTAGATATTTCTGTTTATTAGATTACAATTGTATGTTGATAGATTAGATTTAGAATAAAGAAAGCATTTTACTTAGGAATCATTAGTTAAGAAATATCAATTCTCAACACACACACACATATTGGGAAACTGGTTCGATATCCCCAGTCGGACCCACTATACCAAACGGAAAAGGAGCTACTAACCAAGGTCTGAACCGGGTGGGTATCCCCCTTGTTGTAGACCTGATTTTCGGGGCTTCAACATATTTGGCGCTAGAAGGAGGGCCTGAACTGTGAATGGAAAGTAAGTCTAAATCTAAATACCATTTTGAGAGTAAATCACCCTCACCATTTCCCCCGACTTCTCCATCACACTTAGAATCTTTAAATCTTGAGCCAGAAGTCGAAAGAACAACAACCACTACCACAAACCCTGATATTTCAGAGAAATCTACTATTGAACCTCCTGAAGTTGAATCTTTGATTCATAAACTTCAACGATTTTTTATATCACCTCAAAGATCTAATAAATCTCAAGGCAGTGTGACTTTGCAATATAATCTTGCTCATCCTATCACCAGATTAAAGAGTGAAAAGTTTGGTATTGAGCCATCTGAGTTACCTCTACCTACAAGGAAGAGAGCTAGGAAATCACCTAAAGGGTCTGATAGTGAGACTCTTTCATCATCATCATCCATCTCAACTTCCCCACCGCGAAGTCAACCATCCACTCCTCCACTTCAAATCATCATCCATCAGACCACTGGAACTTCAACATCTCCTTCTCAAACATCAGGAACTGTAATATCCTCATCTTCCCAACCGCAAGAATCATTTTCTGCGCTTTCCTCTATTAGCAGTTCAGCGATGGCCCAAATGCCATGGAATAACCCAGGGGCAGTCTTAATGCCTGTGCCCTTGAGTCAAATATCAGCCCATCCTGAAAAATGGCTGCCTAAGTTTAATCCTGAAGCAGGCATGCTGGCAGAAGAACACATAAATAATTTTATGTTATCTATAAATCTCCATGAGGTCACTAATGAAGATGCTATCGTTCGGATTTTCCCTTACATGTTACAAGGAGCAGCTGGATCATGGTATTTCTCATTACCATCTGGGTCTATTACTAGTTGGGACATCTTTTAAGAACAATTCTTGACTAAGTTTGGTGATGACAGGTCCACTGCAACATTAATCAATGACCTGTCTAACCTTAGAGCTGAGTCAAAGGAACCTATCAAAGATTTTAACTCGTGTTTTAATAAACTATTGAACAAAATTCCCACTGCTTCTAAACCCAGCGAAGAAGTGCGAAGTGAATGGTATATCTCTACCTTACCATCAAATATAGCAATCTTCGTGGATAGAGATAACAAAACAACTATAGCTGACAATATGAAGGAAGCAATAGCGGTAGAGAAACGTATCATAGCTCTAGAAAAGAAAAACACCATTGAAGAACATAAATCCAAAAAGGTTTCTTTCAAAGAAGATCCAAAGAAAAAAATAGCCCAAAGACCCATTTGATTTAGAAGGATTGCAAAAAGTTTTGAAGACCATGTCTAATGAAATGGTTGATATAAAGAAACAAGTAGCAGAGACTTCTTCTAAAAAGCCTTATAGAAGAAATCCTTCGACTGATCCAAAGCCTCCTAACGCTATTACAAGTGCTGAATCAGAAGAAGAAGAAGAGGAAATTGCTACCGACATACCTATCGATGAAGAAGAAGTTGTAGAATTACAAGGTATGTTGGATTTCATCCTCCCCGATGAAGAGGATCAAGAGGCATCGCCAGTTAGTACTCGAAGTAGAAACCAACTTGATCCTCCTCAATCTACTCCAAAGCCAAAGAGCACAAGCTCAATGCTGAAGGATAAAGTAACAGCCAAGAAAACGACATCCAAAGCGACTCAAACAAGCCCAATCCAAACAAATTCACCAACTCCATCTAAAACATTGATTGTTTCGGATGAAATGGAGTATAACATCATAGAAGACATGAAGAAGACTAGGGACTAGGGCCAACATCACTTTTTATGAATTGAGCAAGTTAAAACATCGGCAAAAGCTCCTTTTGAAAGAATTACATGCAGTACCAGTTGCACCATTGCCCACCACTATAATCTCGCAAGCTTCCCATGAGATGGGAAGACCTCCAAATACTGTGATTAACAAAGTTGATCCAAATGACATCACTCTAATTGGAGGAAGGTCAAGATCTTATACTCCGCCATTTCTTCTTACTTATGAAATTTTTAATAAAAATTTGCATAATTGTTTAGTGGATTCAGGAGCTTCATCCAATATTTTACCTTAATCAATTTGTGCAAAGTTGAACGTTCAACCTCAAAAATCTACTTTGTGCATAGTGCAGCTGGACCGGTCGCAAGTTGAAGTGATCGGCGAATTAAATCAGGTTACCATACGACTGTCATCTAATCCAAAGGTATGTCAAGTTATCAATATTTTAGTTGCAGACATTCCAGAATTTTATGGCTTAATTCTTAGCAGGGATTGGTCAGAAAAGCTTCGTGGATACTTTGCAACCGATTGGTCGCATATGTGGCTCCCTTACAATGGTAAGCCAAATCAGATAAAGGTTGAGCGAGAAAGACATCAGAAATACATAGTAACAGAATTGGAAGGAGTAAATGAACCAGTAGCATACAACAATAATATAATTGGCAACTATTCTGTTGATTCTTTCCAAGGAAATTTCAATGCTCACACTTCACCTTACTTAAAACATTCTGTTTCATCTCAAGTAGAAAATTTTTCTCAGACAAATAGTTCTAAATGTATTAATTTTATATATAATCCTGTAAATAAATCTTTATTTTGGAAGTTATTTTTTGATGGTTCTAATTCTAATGAAGGAGTAGGAGTAGAATGTGTATTAGTTAGCCCAGAAGGAAACAAAACTATGCTAACTTGTAGACTCGAGTTCGATTTCACCAATAATACGGTAGAATACGAGACTTTAGTCCAAGGATTATACAAAGCAATTGGATTGAACATCAAGTATCTACAATTCTTCAGAGATTCTGAAATTGTTATCAGACAGGTACGGAATACTATACATTATCTATCAAGTCATTTAAAGCATTACCAATCTTTAGTACAAGATCTGACTGAAAATTTTATAGCATTTAATATTTCATCAATTCCTAGAATCCAAAATGCTAGTGCCAACCTCTTAGAAAATGTGGCTTCCAAGCTCATTCCCTCATAAGACTTTAGCCCCGATACATTTTTAGCAAAAAGGAACTTTACACAATAATTATTCATTTAGGTAGAGTGCGCTCTAAACAATAAAATTTAGGTATGACGCTCACCTTGCATCTCGAAGAATTCTAAGCAACCCCAAAAAACTCACAACCAAAAATGTGATATTTCGATTTTCAATATTGTGATAATCTTATTGCAATTGCATAATCAACATTTTGCACTTTAAACTCACCACCTTAAAGTTGTTCCCTTCTCGTTTGCGATGCAATAGTTTAAATGAGTAATAAAGGCAACGATAAAAGATCTTAGTGTGTATTTAATAAGTTTAATGGCATTTATGTTAAGAGTGGCTCGACGTGATTTGATAACTTTTCATCCGCGTTTTGAATAAAAGCTCCTTTCTTGTCACCTTCGAGCTTAACTATATCATTTAATTCTCACTATCATTCTTACTTTATGTTTATCCAATAACTTCCATTTCTCCATTTCAGGAAACCTCTGTAGAAAACATAGTTAGAAAGAATGGTGAAGAAGGGAAAGGTGACTGCATCTGAGAAATCAGACATGGTACCACTTTTCTCCGATACCACATGCAGCAAGGATGGAGGAACCATGACATGGGAATCCATGTATAAGCTGTTAGAAGAAGAGAAGCCCAGGCCACTGGTGACAAAGGCCATGGATAATGCTTAGGAGTCATCTGATGCCTCTTATTTTTAAATAGCATGTTCATTCTTACATCAAATAGCTGTGAGACCAAAGATAATACCATGCATGGATATGGTAAAATGGGTAATTGATGAGGTAGACATCTCAGACGGAACTTTCAAGAATAAAAGGAAAAAAGTCATGGGATCCTTCTCACCAGATAATCTATGGCTAATGTACCAACTACTAGAGCCTCAAAATCTATATAAAAGAGATTTCCTTGAGCATTTCTCCAAAGAGAACGAAGACCCATTGGACGTTACATAGACCTGGAGGTCAAGTGGAGGCAACCTCAAACGGGATAAAACTTGTATGTACTCAATAGAATCCATCTCCCCCCTTATAGTTTCGCAACAACAATGATGTTTAGGTTATTCGGTATACCCGACAGCACCAAATTTTTTATGCAATGGCTCCCATTAATAGATGCAAAAATTATGAACTGGGGTCAGATTTTATCAGACAATTTAGCAAAGGGCATTATGGAGTATAGAAAGAAGAGAAGTGTTTCTCCAAGTATTTTTCCCCCTTTCTTTATGAGTTCTTTTGTTATGGACACAATTTCTTTTTGTTCTTAGTTTTCGAATATGGGATGGAAGTGGACTGTACAAAACCTGCTTCCCATCCATATATACCATAAGATTTTGTGGGAATCTAAATTCCACCCTCATTTTTATAAAATATGTCAGCGTGTTATGTTGCCTATTCATAAAGCAGTTTTTGATAAAACAACGTCTAGATTTTCTAAAGAGGCTGAAGTAGATATCTTGCCAGTAGCTAGATGGTTCGGGGAAGAGACATTCACCGACATTAGAGTTTTTTGGAGCATTGCTTCTCCACATATCCTCCCATATTATGCCCCCGAAAAACTATTGGCAAGAGAAATAGCCTACCAGATAGTAGGGGAAGGCAGGTTAACCAGAGGATTGAAAGAACAGAAGAAAGCCATTTTGCCAACCTTCCCATTACAATGTGGTGCTTTTGCACTACACGATTATGGAAATGCAGTAAAGGAAGAAAAGATTATTATGTCTCTGAAATTGGCTATAGTTCCAGGAAGGCAATACAACCCAAATCATGTTGCTAAGGAATTTACTACTATGATAAAATTCAAACAGTTCACCCATGAAGAGGATGCCTTTGATGACCTCTTCCAACAAGAAGAAACATTTTCACAAGTCCTAAATATGGCATCATTACTATTGACCCCAGAAGATATTAATGCTTTCCATGTGTACAGGAATAAGAGATTGTTAAAGGTCCCATTGGACCTATTGCATATTGAACCAATAAGAGAGCCAACTCCTAGCGTAAGCTTGGAGGGAAGTTCCAATGAAAATTCTGAAGAAGAAACCCAAGAGAAGTTGACTCATGAGTCAGAGCACTCAGGACAACAATCTCAAAATGGAGTAGGAAACACAAATAAAGAGTATGAGAAAGATAAAGCTGGAAGCAGAGAGGAAACGACTGAATAGGCCTTGGCAAAAAAGTGGGAAGAGGTTGCTTCTACTTCAGCACAATCAGGTAAAGGTCCAGTCATTGACCTAGAACAAGAATGGGAGTAATTCAATAAGAAGTTCCATATAAATACCAACCTTGAGGAAACATCTGAATTGAAAACTCCCAAGCAGATCCAGCATAAAGCAAATCTAGAAACAATAGAGGAAGGAGCTATAGGTACTCAAGCTATTCAAATTATTCTTGTTGTTCCTACTTCTGAAATTGTCTTGAGAATTGAAGAGATACCCCAATTAGATATATTCTACAATCCTACTCATAAGGCTGTAGCTAAAAGACAAAGAAAGAAAAGGAAACTAGACACCACTAGTGTTACGACTCTAGAAAATGAAACAATGGATGTTGTGTGGAAGGACACGCCTGTTGACCCATTAGAGAATCTCACAAAGTTATCTTAGTTTGCAGGAGATTATGCCACATAAATGATCGATAAAGTGACGGAAGTCTAAATGCTATGGAAGGAAAAGGAACAGAAAATTATTTTGCTTGAACAACAATTAGCACAAGAAAAAACTAATGAACAAGAAGAATTACAGGTAGCCCATCTCCAAAGAGAATTCAAGCAGATGAGAGTGCATCATCAGGCCAGCTTATCAGAAAAGGATTCACAAATTCATCAAATGCAAGCCATGGTCGATAAATTCATAGATAACCCGCAAATTGATGAATTCATCAAATAAGCAGTCAGCCTCAATTCCATATTAATGCAACAAGAAGAAATATTTTGCCAAAAAACATTGCAAATAAATCTCACTGTGAGGCCAGTGATAAATTGACGAACCAAGTAATTGATATAAGGTTTGAGTATGAAGAAATCTACAAAAAGGTCTCTAAATTTATCACCTGGCAAGAATCAGAGGATGGAAGAAAGGTTAACCTACCAAAATTGGAGAGTCCCACAAAGACATTCTGTTTACGGATTGGGATTCTCGGTTGAAATAGGCAGAAAGGGCGACAATGATAATAGTAGGAGAAACAAGTAGTATAATAGAATCCATAAATAAAAACCTCCATGGCACCAATCTTGTCAAAGAATGTGTACTAGGGTTTCTACCAAGTGTAAAAAAACTAGAGCAGCAGTGCAAACAAACAACGCAAGAAAAGGAAGAGGCAATTAAACAACTAACCAAGTTGAATTGGGAGACATACTGCCAGTTTCTACTAAAACCACATAGTCAGTGGATGACTTCATGGTGTTTAACAACCTCTACACAAAATATGGTGCCAGCGTTGACAAATGCCATATTTGCTGGGCAGTTGAAATCTAAAATTAGTCAGCCACCTCAGCTCAAGCCAATGATCGATATTTGCTACCTCAGAGATAAAGTTAGTATATTAAATTAGTTCAAGTTCAAAGGAGCTAGTCATTAGTTTATTTTATTTTTATTTTTATTTTTTCCCGTCCTGAGGAAGGTTGTTTGAAACCTCCTCAACTATTTTTGTAATAATATATTTTGAGGCAAGTATTTTAGTATTTAAACCCCTCTCATGCATTTAGAGAGGGGTCCATAAATTTTATCAAAAACTATTTTCAAGGCTTTATACTTCTGTACTTTTGAAAAAGTTTTGATGAAATGAATGGAACATGATCTATTTTCTTTGAATATCTAGAATGCTCTACTAAAATGCACTTCTGTACTCTTAGAATGTGTTGGATTGAATGAAATTGCGTCAATATTGCTGAAGCACATGAGCAGGACTTATCATATATGGTACTTTTATCGTATGATTATGTTTTATTTATGTATTAAACAATACTTATTCTCTCGATTGTTTTATGTATGAAATGTCAGAATTATAGTTTTGCATTATTGCACTTTTGTATGATGTTAGCTCTGATTCCATTTTGAATACATGAATGATTTTTATATGCAATATATTTCTCTCAATTGTTTTGTCTAACTATTTATCCAAAACAATTATCATTAAACGATTTCATTTCTTTTGGAAGTTGAATGATCTTTATTACCAATTGTTGTAAGACATCATTGTAGATCACATATCTTATTTTATTCCCGGGTATATTTATAGTTAGATAATGTTAGATTAAGATATATGCATGTGTTTAGTAGTTAGATTAGATTACACTTAGTTGAATCATTTCCCGTTACATCCTATATCATCCCATCAACATTATCAAATCAATTCTCTTTGGGAAACTAGTCCCATTATCCCTAGCCAGAGCCACTATACCAAACAGAAAAGGAGCTTCTTTCAAGGTTCGGATTAGGTGGTTATCCCCCATGTTGTCACAGCAAAATTCGAGGCTTCAACACATTGATTTCAACCTAGTATCGTTGGTGTATTATTGGTTGGCATTGATGTTAACCTGGTACCATATGATGCAGAGTCATGTTTATGCAAATGGTGGATTGATACATGTAATGGGCTTGATTATTGGGTCTAGGTGCTAGTGACATGGTACTTGGCTTGTGAATTGGTTTTAGACCTTAGATCAATGGTTGCATATGTTAGTGTAGGTATTTGGCTTGTGTGTGGATGCCTTGGTAGGTTGTGTAGCTTCTACACCTAGTTGATAGTGATTGGAGATTGTCAAGTTATGGTTATGGTAATTAGTGTGTGTACGGATGGTGCTTAGCTTTTATGCTCAGATGTAGGGCCTATCATTAATTATTTGAAGGTTATGAATGTGTTGGATAAGTTGTGGAACAGTTTGATGGCTCAGTTGTTAATGTAGTTGTTGGTTGGAATTCAAGTCAACCTAGTTTTACTTGTGATGATGTTGGTGATGTGGTTGTGGTTTTTTGAAGTGTTGTAGAGGTTACAGTGGCTTCCTGAGGACTTATTAATGATGATCAAGCTATGGAAGAAGTTTGGGTAGACTCTGAGCTAAGGAAAGTTGTTTTTTGTCATCCTCTGCCCTAGTTAATTGGATGATGAGTTATGGGAGTGAATGAAATTCCTAGACATTGGCTGAAAGTGTTATGGGAGTGACTATAGTATAATTTTCATAGTATTTTGCGTGTGACTAAAAGAAAACATGAAATTTACTAAGCATTCCTCGCACACAACAGGTTTTATTTGTTTTTCTAGCTTGTCTTATTCGGGACTCATCATGTGAAGGTCGGAAAAAGGTTATTGAACTTATAGAAGATTGCTAAAAATATAATATTCATTGGTAAGTGAAGTTAATGTTGATTTTTGGGTAGCATCGGATGTGCTCTAGCTCCGAAATTTTGTGAAGGGGCTAGAACACATGAGATCTCCAAGACCCAGGAATTGATTGGTGAAATTCCACCCGGATTGTATTTTATTAAAATAATTAATATTTTTAATGGGGTTCCTAAGTCTAAACTTAGGAAAATTAAAATATTAATGCATATTAATGAAAATATGGGTGAGAAGCTCCTAAGAGATGAGGATCAAGACTAATTTAATCTTAGACATTGATTAGAGACTTAATCTCAGTCATTGATTTCTCAACAAGAAAACTATAAATGGAGGCTTGGGGACAGTTGGAAAAGACACGAAGAGAGATAGAGGAAATTGATTTTTTGAGGTGAGAAGTTCTTAGGAGGGAAATCAATTTAGGAGATCTCTAGCAAAGAGGGGAATTTCAATAGATGGACTTCAATCCAAGGCCAAGAATACATAGCAAAGAGGCAGAGCAGCACTAGGAGAGACATTACAGCTCTAGAAAGGGTGACACAAAGGCTAGAGGAGCTAACACAGTCATTTAGAGGTAGTGCTGGGGTTTCTATGAGGCAAAGAGAGTAGCAGTTCAGCATATCAAATTTCTAAGCTGGGAAGACTCACTGGGAGGGTGATGCATCTCCTAGAGGAGGTGACATAGTTCCAATGTAGATCTTGGAGCATCCATCGCTGCCCAGCACCAGCGATAGCGCAGTCACCTGTCGGGTTTGTTCATCCAATTGTTGGATTCACCAAAATATATGTCTCTGGATAGAGGTACTTCTGCTAGGTTTATTCTCTATTGGGTGAGCCAGATTTGGCACCCTAGTTGTATTCAAAAATTTGATTAATAATAAAACCCCCATATCTGTTACAACAGTTGTTGAGTAGCAGAAGCCCCGTGCAATGGTTACAGGGCACAAAGCTAGACATTTTGGGGTAAAGTTCAGATAAAGAGTCAACTGAACGCGTGGAGCGCGAATTGTAATAGGTTGAGTCAAAGGGTAGTCCGCCAGAAAGAAATGTAAAAAGATGTAACTAGGGTTGGCCCGCGCAAGGATCGTGGGCCAGGAAAGGGTATAAATAGAGCGCGGCTCTATGAGGGAAAGGCAGTTCTTTTCGGGAATGGGTTCTTAAAAAGAAGATAGTATAAAATCATCTGTAAGTCCAAGTCAAGGGTTAGGTAGGAAGTAGAGGCTCTGCAACTGTGTGTGCAAAGGCCTAGAAAGTTCGTAGCTGTGTGTGCAAAGGCCTAGAAAGTTCGTAGCTGTGTGCGTAGACTCTGGCGACTGAGTGCATAGGACGGAACTGGAGGTATTGGGAAAGATTGTTAATAAAGAAAAGTTTACTTCTAAAATTCTGTATTATCATGCATCTGTCTTTATGGTTTATCTTTCTATATTTGGTTAATGTGAATGTGATGAATGTATGTGAATCACGGTTCATTTTTTAAACAAATAAATTATGTTGATTAAATGTTTGCTTAAAGACCCTATTGAATAATTCTAACAACATCCTTCAATTAGAAGAGTGCATGAATAAGAAAGTTATAGTCACTCTGGATCAGCATGAAGGGCAAGTAGTGCAGAGTTATAGAATAGAAAAGCGAACCTTCCAGTACACATCTAGACATCCCTAAGGTGCAGAAAACTGGTTGCAGCACCCTCCCCTGCTACCTCGGGTGAGACCTCAGTCCACGGTCCGCGGGTTGTTTACGAAAGGGCAGGTAGTTGCGGGATTTGTTTGGCTACATAACTCTTCCAAACTTGGGTCAGGCCCAAACAAGCCAACAAATGGTTCCGTTGCCAGGACCGGGATCTGCCTAAAGGGTGTTTAGGTGTGGAATGCGGGGACCCAATAGAGAAAGAATGTTGAAAAGTTTTAGAAAACCGGGGACGGTGATATATAAAGAGTAGCAATGTCAAATACAATTCAGTTACCTATATTTAAGGGAGCTGGAGGAAAAAACCCGGAACAATTTTGGTTTGTGCTAACATCAGTATGGAACGCGCAGAAAGTAGCAGATGATAGCATCAAGAAATCCATCTTAGTCAGCGCACTGCAGGACTAGGCGCTAACATGGTACGTGAAGTATTCAAGCACCAACCCAATGGCGGGGATAGCAGATATCCATACTAAATTAAAAAATGAGTTTAGGTGGCCAAATACAGAAGCACAGTCGGTCATAGGATTCAAAGAGATCACAATGATGCCTCGCGAGACTCCGTGGGATCTGGATCAAAGGTTGAAAAGCACCATTCGCGAGGCCAACATGACCCTGACGGATGCACAACACTGCGCTTGGTTCATCACATCGTTAACGCCATATCTAAAGACGGCTTTGTCACAACAAAAGATCTCAACCCAAGCAGAAGCGCTGGAAGCAGTAATGCGGCTACACGAAACCCCAATACAGGACCCAGGGTTGGGAGTTCAGCAAATCCAAGCGCAGGTCCAAAATTTGTGTTTGGAGATACAAAAGTTAAAACACGACTAGATGCCGCATTCAGAAATCTGGGAGGAAGTATGGTGCATCAAGTGTAGAGGCCAGGGACACGATAAGGATCATTTTCCAGTGTCGGTGAATCTTGTGGTCACAGGGGGACTGACACCTCTATGACCAGAGGCACAAATAGGGCCGACCACGGTCGCCCCACTCTGGTGTGCAATCTGTCAGGTAGGAGGAAAGAACAACACAAACAAATGTCATCTATTACTAAAACCCCACCAGACCCCCCACCAGCTCTTTTTCAATTGTTGTAGATCAGTGGGTCACAAGGAAAGGGATTGTTGTATTTATCGAATTTTGATTGACCAGGAACCTACCTACAGAATGAAAACTGAGGGGCAAGGTCAGGGTCCAACCGCAATGATTGGACGCGGCGGGTTCCCAAGACGAGGGTGAGGACATGGTGGAATGGGACTAGGAAGGGATCGCAGACAACTAATCTGTTACTACTGCAGAGGACCAGGACATTATGCGTAAGATTGTACCAATCCGACCTGAATATCATGTCCATATTGTGAGAAGTTCAATCACGAGCTGCTAGATTGCCCCATGCTGATAGCACAGATTCGCAAAAAGAAGGTGGTGCCTCCTACAACAATGCAAAAACGTGCAGATGATGAGATCTGAACCACGCGACTACGAACCCACAATCAACAGGATATTGTGACACGACGCAACTATAGGAAAGGACGATGGGAAGACTAATATGGAAGCTAGGGAAAGCTTCACGGACGTCTCTAATCAAGGTAGTAGGGATCTGCCTGAGTCAACTCAGGACCCCTCGATGATGACTACTTTCTTAGAGACATTCCTAGAACTGCTTCGCGACAACCGGGCTGTCTGAAGGTTACAGGAAGTGATTAATAGATGTGCGAGGTGGGATGAACCCCGCGTAATCTAGAAAATAGGAAGACATGCATCACGGACGGGTCGGGAAATGTGCCTAACAGTGCAAATTGGCGACTACGAGATGGATCAGGTCATTCTGGACCTGGGTTCTGATGCAAACGTATTGCCTAAACAGACTCGGGAGCACATGAGTAAGCCTACACTACAATGGTCTCCCATCCAATTGCAGCTGGCCAAGAAACAAAAGATCTTGCCCATGGGAAGGCTGCAAGGGGTTACTATAGACATTGACATCATGAGTAACCAGACGGATTTTGAAGTTATTGATATTATGAATGAACATAGTCCATATCCTGTGTTGCTAGGGATATACTGGGCCATTGACATGAATGGGGTTATTAACCTCAAGCAAAGGAAGATGATATTCAAGAAGAAGTCGCACCACATTGTTGTTCCACTGGACCCAACAGACGAACCGCACTACACAGAACCGGTGCATAGCAAAAAGAGGGGCAATGCTTTAGACAATATCTACCAACTTGCTTCAACAGAGGAGCGGAGATTCTCGTGGGGCTATGCTAGTGATTCAGATGAGGAGGATGAACGATGGCACAACAGGGTGAGTGAGGCAACCACCTTACACTGTAATATGATGAAAAAATCCTTGTATTGCGTTAAAGTTTAGAACCGCGAACTGCCGACGTATGATAGGCTAACAGTAGTAAAGGACTTCCTGGATAAGTTTGAAAGCACGGTATTAGAGTACCAATGGTTCGATGTGCTCAAATGGGCATTTTGCGTGACACCGGCATGATGGTGGGATACCCATGTAGGAATCTTCGAAGATTGGCGAAGTTGTAGGTGTATGATGCAGATAAGATTTGGGAAGCCCGAGCTACGAATAACAGTGAAATACAATGGACAAGATGATCCGCACATGCACCTAACCAATTGGACCCGTGCTTATGGAGCAAAGCCTCAACCAGAATGGGTGCACTTATTTTATCATACCCTGGATATCATTCCAAGAAACTGGTATACAGAAATAGAGCTCCGACACGACACTTTTGAATGGGATATCCTGCGCGAAGGGCTTTTGTCAACTTTTCTCTTTGAAGACCAATGGATGGATACTATGGATGACGCATTATAGCTAGTGAAGACCACCATATTCAGAACACCACCAGAACCAACAGAAGTTAGGCCATCAGACTGGTCGTGACAGTTGAACCAAGCCTTTAGCATGTTATAATGTACAAGCAAAAGATAATGAGGATGACCCGCATAACATCAATATACCAGAATCTGAAGGGAATCGTGAGGTGCGCGGCCCTGAGATAAAAGATCCAGACATCACGGTGCCATTGAAAACAAAGCAAGTAAATATTGAAACAGAGGAAGAGCTGAAGTATGCCATGCTCGGGGACTACTGGGAGGATGCCACAGTGGAAAAGGTCATCGAACTACTCCGTGAATACCGCAATTTATTTCCTACAAAATTAACGAAGTTAAAATGGATTCTAGGCGACCTAGGGATGATGAAGATAACTTTGAAGCGAGATGCGAAGCTAGTAAAGTAGTGACCCTATCGATTGAATCCAAAATACAAAGAAAAAGTCCACAAGGAATTGGACAAGATGTTGGCAGCAGGAATTATTGAACCGGTTGAGGAGTTTGATTGGGTAAGCCCTATGGTCGTATAAGAGAAGAAATAGAAAGGGGAGATCCGCATCTGTGTGGATCTATAAAATCTCAATGATGCTTGTGTTAATGATCCGTTCGCAACACCCTTTATAGATGAAGTACTAGAAAATTTGGGTAGGCATGAGGCATACTCCTTCAAAAATGGGTTCTCCAGGTACCATCAGATCAAGATCGCGCCCAAAGATCGGAGCAAGACAATGTTCCCTACCGAATGGGGTTGTTTTCAGTATACAGTAATGCCCTTTGGACTAAAGAATGCTCCCACGATATTTTCCCGTATTGTGGTAGCCGCATTTAAGGAGTTTATCCACAAGTTCTTAGAAGTCTACCTGGATGATTGGATTGTCTTTGGCCTTGTCAGGAAGCATGTCGTGAGCTTATTCTTAATGCTGGATACCTACAAACAACACCAAATTGCCCTCAACTTAAAGAAGTGTACTTTTCTCGTCCCTTTCGGAAACTTACTGGGCCATGTGGTTTGTAAGCAAGGACTGATGGTGGATCCGGAAAAAATCACTCTCATATTGACTTTGCAAGCACCACACAACGTAAAGCAACTACGTGCTACGTTAGGACACACAGGCTACTATCAAAAATTCATCAAAAGCTACACCCAAATTACGGCTTTGATGGAGCAATTGTTGAAAAAGGATGCTACTTATTACTAGAATGATGAATGTCATAGAAGCCTAGAGATGCTTAAGGAGAAAATGGCTTCCGCTCCTATATTGGTCTTTCCGAAATGGGACATTGAGTTTCATGTGCATGTGGACGCATCTTGTATCGCACTGGTAGCAGTACTTACTCAACTAGGAGCGGAGGGGGTGGACCATCCAATTGCATTCGCAAGCCGACGGTTTTCCATGGCAAAGAAGAATTCCTCCACTATTGAGCGAGAGGGATTAGCGATGGTATATGTGCTCCAGAAGTTCCGTCACTATCTACTCAGAGTACATTTTAAGATGTACACGGATCACTCTGTGCTCAAGTATCTAGTGAATAAGCCTGTGTTGGGGGAGTGAATTTTTTGATGGTTGCTGTTGTTTCAGGAATATGGTTTTGAGGTTGTTGTAAAGCCGGAATGTCTGAATGCATGTTTGGATCATCTATCCCGGATTGAGGCCAGAGAAGAACCAACAAATCTAGAAGAAGGACTTCTGGATGCTCAGTTATATGTTGTGCATATTGTAGATGGCCACTTTGAAGATATAATCCTCTTTTTAAGTACAGGCACATCGCCACAGGAGTATTCTGTACAACAAAAGAAGGAGTTGGTGATACATGCAATAGATTTTACTGTAATTGTAGGCCACATCTACAAGATGGGTAATGATGAAATATTGCATAGATACATACCCGAATTCGAGAGCTTACAGATCTTGGTCTAAGCACATGGAGGGGTTGCTGGTGGACATTATGCGGGCCACACCACAGCCCAGAAGATTCTTCACGTCGGATTATGGTGGCCCACTCTACATCAAGATTCGAAGGCATACTGTCGGGCCTGTGATGTGTGTCAATGGACGGGTAAGCCATCGTGGAGGGACGAAATGCAACTTCAGCCACAGATGACGCTACAACCATTTGAGAAATGGGCGATGGAATTCGTCGAGCCTATTGAACCACGAGGAAAGACAGGTGTGCTATGTCATCACTGTGACTGAATACTAGACCCGATGGGCCGATGCACATCCAATTAAAGATTGCACGATGGCGACAGCGGCGAAAGTCTTGTTCAAAAACGTATTGACTAGGTTCAGCTACCCCAAAGTTCTCATGAGCGATAGGGGACACAATTTTTTAATGAAACAATCAGCACACTCACTAAGGAATTCCAAATCTATCACCAACAGAGCACGCCCTACCATCCGCAAGCGAATGGGACCGTGGAGGAATTTAACAAAATTCTAGAGACTATGCTGACAAAGGTCTGCAATGCACAATGAAATGACTGGGATTTGTGCATTCCTACCGTGCTATGGGCATGCAGAACTACATGCAAGAAGCTAACAGGCCAGACACTGTTTCGATTAGTTTATGGCAAGGAGGTTGTTATGCCTATGGAATATATTGTGCCTAGTCTACGGATCACAGCGATCACAGGTATGGCAGACCATGGGGCCCTAGAAGAACGGCTTACACAGCTAGAAGAATTGGAGGAGGAATGATTTTGGCTGGCTTCCATCAGCAGGTACAAAAACAGCACGAGGAAGCATGGCATGATCGTCATATCAAGGTGCGCACCTTTAAGGAGAATGATTTGGTCTTGCTGTATGATAGTAAGTTCGAGAAATTCCTAGGAAAACTCCGCATGCACTAGTTGGGACCCTATGTCGTCAAAGAAGTTATCGATGGAGGCATGGTTCATCTGGGTAAACTCAATGGAGACCCATTTCTAGGAAGAGTGAATAGCAGTCGCCTAAAGCTCTACATGGGTGGGCTAACCGCTTGACTAGCCAAGGAGAAGATAGTCTCACCACTCCAACTAGTTGAAAGAGAGCGGCGGATGATAAAGCAGTCTGGGGGAAAAATGCACGAGTACCATGGTGCACGAGAATTTTACCAAACACAAGGGTCACGGTGGTGCGAGGAGGCTCACACGGATGCACCGATCGCAATGATGACTGTCGATATCACTATTCATGACAAGATATGGGCAAAAGGGAAAAACAGAGCGGGCGGTGGGACATTAAGAGATATAGTACGAACGAGATATGGAACGAGTGCCACAGATTCTACACAGGAAGATTACACGAGCGGGAACGAGCGGTAATCACTGCATTGGAATTTCGCATGGATTATAAATTACCAACGAGAGTCCACTCGGTGCCCTATAGTTAAAAAACACCAATGGAGCTATTCATTGTCTATGCACAGGGTATGCATCTGACGGTAGTAATGTAGCCGATAGAGAGGCCGGACGCTCTGAGGAGTATGCAGGTGACCGATGTGGGAAGCCCGCGGGCTACAACATCACTAATAGGAGATGTACCGGAAAGGAGGGAACATGAAGCAAAATTAGTCTAGAGGCCATTGCCTTACCCAGGAGCAGGTTTGCGCACTCCAATAGAACAACAAAAGGATGAACAGATGGCAACCACGGGTAGATATGCAGTTAGTAAGTCGCTCCTGATGTCCCTCGAAGATTGGGATCTTCTAGATAGCAGCCAAGGTCTTGCAAAATTGCAAAAAAAGTTGCAGTAGATGGCATGCAGGGCCAGTACAAAGGTCAGAAGAAGCTGGAGTGGTACCACGAGGCAGATCCCCTTGCTTGCACTAGACTCTTTGGAGGGGGTGTTCTGTGTTAACCGAGCAGAGCAGAATGAGCATCATTAGTTGTGAGATGGGGTAGAAACACTGAAGCAGGAGATGGATGCAGCATTGTAGGAGACAAGGAAGGAGTACCAGGATGATGACCATCACTCACAAAAGGGAAAACCACGAAGCCAAGGCCGAGCATCTAGTTACATCAACGAGTGACTCGGGACGAGTCACGATGATTGTGTTGGGGGACTGTTGGGTAGCAGAAGCCCCGTGCAACAGTTACGTGGCGCGAAGCTGGACATTTTGGGGTAAGGTTCGGATAAAGACTCCGCTGAACACGTGGAGAGTGAATTGTAATAGGTTGAGTCAAAGGGTAGTCCATCTGAAAACAATGTAAAAAGATGTAACTACGGTCGGCCTGCACAGGGATCACAGGCCAGGAAAGGATATAAATAGAGTGCAGCTCTATGAGGGAAAGGCAGTTCTTTTTGGGATGAAAAGTAATGGGTTCTTAAAAGGAAGATAATCTGAAAGCATCTGTATATCTGAGTCAAGGGTTAGGTAGGAAGAAGAGGCTTTGCAGCTGTGTGCGCAAATGCCTAGAGAGTCCACAACTATGTGTGTAGACCCCTGCCGCTGAGTGCACAGGATGGATCTAGATGTATTGGGAAATATTGTTAATAAAGAAAAGTTTGCTTCTATAATTCTATATTATCACGCATCTATCTTTATGGTTTATCTTTCTATATCTGGTTAATGCGAATGTGATGAATGTATGTGAATCTGGGTTCATTTTGTACACAAATAAATTATGTTGATTAAATGTTTGCTTAAAGACCTTGTTGAATAATTCTAACTGCATCCTTCAATTAGAAGAGCACATGAATAAGAAAGTTATAGTCACTTTGGATCAACGCGAAGGGAAAGCAGCACAAAGTTATAGAACAATGCGCGAACCTTCCAATACACATCTAGACATCCCTAGGGTGCGGAAACCTAGTTCCAACACCCTCCCCTACTACCTCAGGTGAGACCTTAGTTTGCGCTCCGCAGTCTGTTGCCGAAACGGCCAGTAGCTGCGGGATTTGTTTGGCTACATAACTCTTCTGAACCTGGGTCAAGGCCAAACAAGCCAATAACAGTTTTCCCGCATTGGGTTTTTCTGGGGATGTTTAGTCCAAAAATAACTATGTCCTTCATATGGTTTTCTCATTTATTTTTTCAGTACTTGATTTGTATATCGGTGTAGGCTACAGTGTGTTTTCATTAATATTTTTATGAATAGTTCTGAAAATGACTGTTAATCTGAAGAACAAGTAGGTAATGCAAATCAGTTTTCTGCAGTAAGATTTCTAGTTTGTTAGATTAAGAAATTTTCGCATGGTATCAGAGCGATTGTAGATCAAGTTGGACTGAAGCCATCGATGAAAGGATAGAGGAAAATATGTGCTGAAGACAATTTTCCAGAGAGACAGCGTAGTTTCTAGCAGAGAGAGAAGAGGAGGGGTGATGCAGTCACCAAGGGAGGCTCATGCAGAGCCTGTGTCAGCTTGATTGGGTGATGTTGTTGCTACAAAGGGCAACACAATGATTACTAGGCCAGCGCAGAGACTATTGAGTCTTGTTTTTCTAGTTTGTTGGGCAGCAGATCCCCCCATAGCGGGGTTTTGGGGCTTGAAGCCCAACTTTTGGTTAAGTGTAATCTAAAGACCGCATGAAATGCGGGCACGTAGCACAAGAGTCTAGGTTTGTCCGCCCTAAGATAATGTAATTTAATGTAAAGTGTGTCAGCCTACCCATGGTCTGT
The DNA here is from genome assembly GCA_031772625.1 of Pinus tabuliformis. Classification (NCBI taxonomy): domain Eukaryota; kingdom Viridiplantae; phylum Streptophyta; class Pinopsida; order Pinales; family Pinaceae; genus Pinus; species Pinus tabuliformis. Next base: position 315,124,112 of record CM062810.1, on the reverse strand, counting down.
GGACCATGGGATTGTATAAATAAGAGCGAGGCTCTATGTGAAAGGGGGGAGATGTTCTTTTGGATGATGAATTACCTTTGATTCTGTAAGTCTGAGTCTTGGGTTATAGTAGTAGTAAGAGCTCTACAACTAAGTTTTCAGAGGCTTGGTAAAGTCCGTAGTTGTGTGCATGGACCCCTGCAGCTAAGTGCATAGGGTGAAGTTGGGATTGTACTTGGATGAAGAATTAATAAAAGATAGGTTGATTCTGAAATATTGTGTATCTATGCTTCTGTTATGTTTATGCATCTCTTTACAGTTTTATGATTGCACGCATTTGCTATAAATGTCATATGATTAATGAGAATATCGAGTCCACACAATTAAGTTAGGATCTATAATAATAGCACAGTAATGATAAAGGATCTAGAGAACACTTCTTTGCACTCTTTACAAAGCTACGTGGAAGCAGTCGCACAGGTTACGAAGGACAGACAGCTGCGCGGAGCAGCGCAAGCACACAGGTTCAGTTTGCGAACTTCCTAGACTTCATCAAGACATCCCTAGGGTGTGGAAACCTGGTTCCAGCACCCTCCCATACTACCTCGAGTGAGACCTCAGTCCACGTACCACGGACTGTTGCCGAAAGGGCCAGTAGTTTTTGGATTTGCTTGGCTAAATCACTTCTGAACCTGGGTTAGGCCCAAACAAGCCAAAAAATGGTTCTGTTGCAAGGACCAGGATATTCCTAAGGGATGTCTGATGTCGTGCCACTGGAACCCAACAAAGAAGGAAATTTAAGAGTGGTTGGACAAGAAGATTCATGAGTTCGTGACACAGGAAAATAGAACTCCGCGGGTATCCAAGAAAAGGTGGCTGGATCACTACATGTATACGAAAATCCATGAGATCTTCTTTGTGTCCTTTCCTTATGAACTGTATGAGTGGATTGCAAGGTTAGTTGACAGCCAGGGAAGGTCTACGCTCGACCAACCGATAGTGTGGACTCCGGAATTAGTGCATAGACTAGAGGCATCAAAAGATAAGATCATGCGAGTTGTGGACCATTGGCTCAACCAGAAAATAGGGGGATTTATCACTGATTTTGCGATAGACATGACCATGAGCTACAACAAAGCAGAACAACATTTTCTCAAAGGACAGTGAGGTAAGTACATTAAATCTTTGAATAGCTGGATTAAGATGTTGTTATGTGAAAAGTGGGTTATGCGGGTACATTAATGTTTGGAACGATGTGGAGCAGAAAGATCTACAAAGGTAGCAGGGAAGTAGGAAACAATCCCTTAATTTCACCTTCACGAGAGAGCAAGGAAGAGCTCACTCGGGTCTCTCCGAGAGCTGCAGTCAGTTTTATAAGGCAACGCATTCCGCAGTTACCACCTCCACCCACGTCACCACCCGCTTCACCTCCTTCACCTCCATCTCCACCCACTCCACCTCCACCAACCCCGCAGTTCAGCATGGCGAGCGCGATCAAGATACCTGTATTCAAAGGCGTAGGGAATGAGGATCCAAACCAGTTCTGGTTCATGGTAAGAGCAGTATGGGAAGCACAAGCGGCCATGAATGACAACATTAAGAAGGCTACATTGGTGAGCGTGCTACAGGATTGTGCATTGACATGGTATATCAAGCACTCTAATGATCACCCAAATGCAGCAATAGCAAAGATTCATAATGCGCTGAACAGAGAATTTAGCCAGCCGAAATCAAAGACACAGTTAATCATCAGATTTAAAGAGATCGCAATGCTTCCAGGTGAGACCCCCTGGGATCTAGATCAGTGGTTGAAGAGTACAATCCACGAGGCTAATATGACGCTAATGGATGTGCAGAACCGCGCATGGTTTGTGGCACCTTTGACACCACACCTGAGGATGGCGTTGTCACAACAAAAGCTTTCAAACTAGGCCGAAGCATTGGAAATGGCGATGAGGTTGCATGAAACAACGATACAAGATCCGGGGTTGGGAGTTCAACAAATCCATGCACAACTATAGAATCTCTGCCTAGAAATGTAGAGCTTGAAGTAGGATAGGGCACTCCGGCCGGAGGCACACAAGAAAGTGTGGTGCATAAAATGTAAGGGCCAGGGCCATGACAAGGATCACTATCCAGTATTCGCGAAATATTTGGCATGAGGGAGGCCAACGCCGTTGAGACCATAAGCACAGGCAGGGCCGAGTGCGACACCCACACTATGGTGCACAATCTGTCAGATAGGGGGAAAGCACACAACAGATAACTATCATTTGTTGCAAAAGTATACACAGACTCCCCAACAGTTATTTTGTAATTTATGCAGGTCAGTAGGCCATGCCGAGCGTACTTGTCGTAGCTACGAGTTAATTATGGATCAAAACCCAACCTATAGAATGAAGACAGAAATGTGAGGCCTCGACCTAGCTGTGGGGATGGTGCGCACTAGATTCCAGGGGCAAGGTCGAGGATGAGGGATGAGGAGGAATGGGGCCAAGAAGGGGCTGTGGAAAGTTAATTTGTTGCAATTACGGAGGACCAGGGCACTACGCTCGCAATTCTACCAACCCAAATAGAATATCCTGTTCATACTATGCTCAGTTTGATCATGAAATGGTAGATTGTACTATGTTGATTGCACAAATGCACAAGAAAGGGGTACTCCCACCTCCTCCAGCTAAAAATATTCAAATGATGAGGTCTGGACCATGTGAAGAAGACCCAAATGTGAACATGATGCTTAGAAGTGGTGCGACCACAGGGGAAGATAAGGGGAAGAATCCTGAGGAATATACATGGGTTCACAAGGCTTCTACAAAGGAACCTGAGTTTGACCTACAAAGCGCAAAGGAGACGTTCATGAAAGCTATGAAGAGCTTCGCATAGGCCTCTACTTTAGGTACTAAGGATCAACCAGAGCCAAGGATGGATCCTTCTATGCTTACTACCTTTTTAGAGACATGCATGAAACTGTTGCGCGATAATAAGGCAGTTACGGGACTACAGGAATTGAACCAGGTGTGCGGGGTTAGGGGAACCACGCGGAGTTTGGAAATTGGGGAAGCATACATTGCGCACCGGGAGGGAAATGAGATTGACGGCGTAGATTGGCGAGTATGAAATGGATCGGGTAATCCTAGACCTGGGTTTGGACACGAATGTGTTACCAAAGTAGACATGGGAACACATGGGCAGGACCGCGTTATAGTGCTCCCCTATTCAATTACAAATGGTGAACCAACAGAAGATTTTTCCCATGGGGAGGTTGCAAGGGGTAACAGTTGATATCAAAGGCACGAGCACAAAGATGGACTTCGAAGTAATAAAGATTGTTGATGACAGCAATCCTTATCCCACGTTGCTAGGAATAGACTGGGCCACCGATATGAATGGAGTTATCAACCTGAAGAAGTGGAAGATGATCTTCGAGAAAAATTCCCTACGCGTAGTAGTCCCGCTAGACCCAGCCGAAGGAGCCCACTACACTAAACCAGTGTACGATGATGAGAAAGATTGTATTTACCAGATAACGGTGTGAGACCAAGATCAGGTGAACCCGACTGCAGATGGGAGAATCTCATGGGAGCATGACAGTTCCTGTACCTCGAATTCAGACGAAGAAGTAGAATGTTGACAAAACCAGTTGCACAAAGTGACAACGCTGAACTTCAATATGATGATTAGATCACTATGTTGCATGACGACAAAGGCAAGGGAACTACCAACATATGATGTGGTGATAGCGGTGGATGAATTCCTAGACAAATTTGAAAGTGCAGTATTGGAATAGCAACGATACGGTGCGATGGAATGGGTGATGCGCGCAACATCCGCACGATGGTGGAGTACACATCAGAAGACCATTGGAAACTGGCATGAATGTAGAAGACAGATGTGCTTACGGTTTAGAAGTCTCCATCATCAAATGAGAGCTAGGCAGCTAGGACGAAGCAGCTTGTGCGCCCACCTATGTCGATGGGTGCAAGTGTGTGTTGTGCAAGCACATCCTAGAATAAGGATCGAAAATCAGAACCAGACACGGCAGCAGGAAAAGTGACCCACACCACAAATATTGCATGTTAGAGCATTCAAAAGGCTATGTGGAATCGTGAACATAGTTTACTAGGTGGAACGAACTGACTGGGACCTGTGCGTACTAGCATTTCGATGGGCCTATAAGGCCATAAGCAAAAACCGAAGTGTGGAAGTGATCCCAAAACTGATGAGAAGAGATGAAACCATCGAAGTAGGGGAGAATCCCCGTAAAACGACTCCCATAGGTGGGACAATACGCGAGGACCGGGGTAAATAAATTATGCAGTTACAAGAAGCCATTCGATGAGGGAACTTGAAACTTCATGAACTTGATAACAATTGGCTACAACTGAGAAAGAAAAGCATGATAATGGATGCGGAAATCAGAAAACTGGAAACTGAAATCGTGCAAGCATGTCGCATGGACAGAAGGATAGGACAAGATACGGGTAGCCATACCACTGCATTAGAAGATTGTCGCCGAGAATTTCTGGCTCTGCTACCATGGCTGTGACCACACCTTATCAGACAAAGTAACCAGGGGAGCACATCATTTAAGGAAGAACATGAGGCGCTGACTAGCGTGAGGATAATTAAGGAGCGCCATGGATCGGGTAGGAAGGTGACTTGAAGCCTCGCACTAGTGGTGCGACCACCTAAATATCTATAGGAAGCACAGTCTCAGCACTCCAAGTAGTTGAAAGAGAACGTGAGACTTTAAAAGAGTCTGTATGGGAGCTGCGTGACACGGAGGTTGCGCGCAGGATCGGTATGTCACAGGGGTCGCGACCGCACATAGGGTGTTGCACTGCTACATAGGTAGGCTAGGAGGTGACCATTGGTGTCACTGTTCATGAAAAGAGGTCCAAGTTAAGGCAAAAAGGAGCGGGTGGTGGCCAATTAAGACACGAATTAAGAATGAGATTTGGGACAATCTACAGCCAAGAAGGCTTTAATGATGCAGAAGTGGGGGGAAGGGTTGAATTCAAATTCAAAGGATGCCATAAAACCCCCAGGGCTAGCTCCACTAGGCTGCATGGGACCTACTGCAGGGCCTTCACGCAAAGATTGCCGCACCAGCAGAGTGATTTGGAACAAGTCACGATGATTGTGTTAGGGGCCCGTTGGGCAATGGATCCCCCCATAGTGGGTTTTTGAGGCTTGAAGCCCGAATTTTGGTTAAGTGTAATGTAAAGACCCCACAAAATGTGGGCGCAGAGTGAAAGAGTCCAGGGTTGTTTGCCCTAAGATAATGTAATTTAATGTAAAGTGTGTCGGCCTATCCATGGTCCACGAACCATGGGATTGTATAAATAAGAGCGAGGCTCTAAGTGAAAGGGGGGAGATGTTCTTTTGGATGATGAACTACCTCCAGGTCTGTAAGTCCGAGCCTTGGGTTGTAGTAGTAGTAAGAGGCTCTACAGCTGAGTGCGCAGAGGCCCGGTAGAGTCCGCAGCTGTGTGGGTGGACCCCTGCAGCTGAGTGCGTAGGACGAAGTTGGGATTGTACTTGGACGAAGAATTAATAAAAGATAGGTTGATTATGAAATATTGTGTGTCTATGTTTCTGTTATATTTATGCATCTCTTTACAGTTTTATGATTGTGCGCGCTTGTTATAAATGTCGTATGATTAATGAGAATATCAGGTACACACAATTAAGTTGAGATCTATAATAATAGCACAGTAAGGATAAAGGATCTAGACAACACTTCTGCACGCTCTTTACAGAGCTGCACAAAAGCAGTCGCACAGGTTACGAAGGACAGACGGCTGCACGGAGTAGTGCAAGCACGTAGGTTCAGTTTGTGAACTTCCTGGACTTCATCAAGACATCCCTAGGGTGTAGAAACCTGGTTCCAGCACCCTCCCATATGACCTAAGGTAAGACCTTAGTTCGTGCACCATGGAATGTTGTCGAAAGGGCCGGTAGTTTCAGGATTTGCTTGGCTAAATCACTTCTGAACCTAGGTCAGGCCCCAACAAGCCAACATGGTTGCCGAGGCTTGAGGTGCATCAAAAACTTCATCTAGAGTTGTTGGTGGGGTGGTGATTATGTTGGTGTAGAACAATACCTAGTGGGGCAGAAGCAAAGAAGAGGGAATTAGATCCTCAAAATATTTCTTACCAAGAAATCTAGATCAACTACTGAGTAGCAGCAAAGAGAGATTAGAGAGGAGTGGTTCGATAGTGGTTGGTAGAAGGATTTCTATGAAGGAAATCAAAATTCAAAAGGAGCTTGCTCCTTAGAGGATTTCTAGTGCCAAAGAAATCCAAATCCGAGTTTTTCTAGGGCAATAGTGAAAGAGGGAGAAGAGAACTAGTTCAACATTCTTGTGAGAAGAGATGGTCGTTAATGGACTAAGGGATCAGGGTAGGTTGGATGGAGCATTCAACTTCGACATCCGGAAGGCTGGGATCCTGTCAGTTTTTGAGAAAAATTGCATCAAGGATTTTTCCTTGAAGACGGTTGTTGTTTTGGTTGACATTGATCCTCTCAAGAAGTACGAGGAGGCTCAAGCTAAAGCGAAGCACAAGATCTTGGACATGGTCAAGGATCATGTGGTCCCACATATTGATGAGAAGGACACAAAAAGGGAATGCGGGAGGCCTTGACCACATTGTATGAGGGAACTTTCGCTCAGCAGAAAATGTTGCTTAAAAGTCAGTTGAGATAGTTTCATATGCAGAAGGGAGAGGAAATCGATCCCTTCCTTCTCAGGTTGAAAGGGATCCGTGACCAACTAAATTTTGTAGGGGATACACTAGATCCTGAATTTATGGTCAGGATTGCCCTGAATGCAGTCACTGAATATTGGGAAACCTTTATCCAAAGCATATTGGGCAGGGATTCTCTTCCCAGTTAGGAGGAGATGTGGGCAGCTCTTCGATAGGAAGAGATCACACGGTTGACCAATGTGGGAAGCAAAAAAAAAGGGATTAGAGTCAAGAAGGGGGAATAGGAGGCTGCATCTCTCATATCAGTAGGACAACAAGGGTAGGAGAAGTGGAAGAAAAAGGACATATCCAAAGTCATATGCTTCAGATGTGGAGAAATGGTTCATTTCACCACACATTGCCCTTAGAAAAAGGGCAATGAAGAGAATTCTAGCTCAAAGGTTGCTCCAGTGAAAGTTGGCAAAGAGGACAATGATGAGGATTGCACCATGAGTGCTCATACACATCTAGAGAAGAGGTGGGGTGATATTGAGGTGTAGTCGGGAGGACTACCAAATAAAGGGGCAGGATCCTTGAGGTGCCCAAACTCTTGGATCACATACGAATACAGGAGCCCTTAATGACAGTAGTAGAATGATGGGAGTCAGTTGGTGCGAGGGATGATGGAGCAACAGTGGCAGATATATAGTGCAAAAGCCTAAAGCAGTGCAATAGAGTGTTGCAGCAATGTAGAAGGCACACAGCAGAGACAACAACAACGCAGTAGCATCTAAGGGTCAGCACATATTAGCAACAGAGGTAGCTTCAACATCACAGGGTATCCAGACTGACTAGCATGTCCACTTTTGTGTGGATTTTCAGTTGCTTACTTCTCAACAATCGAGGTGCAGTGCAACAATTAGAAGTGGCAATGCTATGGGAAACATGATGCATCATATTGAGAGGGAGTTGCAGTACATATGAAACAATGATAGTGGCAGTGTCGCACGGAATGAGTCGATCTTGCGGACAAGATAGACCTTCCTAGAATCTAAAGAAGACCTAACGACAAGCAGACCAACCAGACACTATATTTCTCTAAATATGCTTCAATTAACAATAGCAAACAAAGGTTTTTAGGGCCTACCTTTGGTCCAACGCAAGCTTGTGGATGCCCTCGCTCCTTTGATCCAAATGAGCTCCTTTTCGCGAATCTGCAAACACAAACAAGGCAAACACATTAAATAGCACCTGAAAAACCAATTGCATAAAACATATTTAACGTGAAAGTCAAGGAGTCCATGAAACAAATAACATAAGATACTTGTTGAGAAAAATGAGTTTGATTATATTAATTCAAAAGAAGAAGAACCTTACAACCTTTGCCTTGATGCTGTACAAGCTCCTCCCAGGGTCCAACAAGATGTCTCCTCTACTTTGACAAGTTTCACTCACTCTCCAATGGAGCCAAGAGGTATGTGATCTCTCCTCTCAAGCTCAATCAAAGAGTCTCAATTTCACCAGCATTTACCCTCAAAATGTTCAGCTTCTAACCTCCCTAGTCCTCACCCCAATGCCTGTATTTATAGTGCAATGGAGGGAAGTTACTAGGTCCTCCTTCAAAGGGATAAAGCCCTCCTTCAAAGGGATAACTCATTTAGTCAAGGGATTAGCTCCTTCTCTTTTGGGATGCATGAACCACCTCAGAGCTAACAATCCACGTCAAAATTCCTTCTAGAAAACTCTAGAATTAATCCAAAGTGAGTTTTTTAAGATAAAAATTTCACCTTTTGACTTTCACAGGGGTCCGCACCTACACCGTTAGGAACAGAGCGGGTAGGTACGCAGCTTTTGTACACAGAAGGTGCGGGACCGTAGGTGACCATGAGAGAAAGTGCGGAACCAGAGTTACATTGATTTTTAATGTCTTTCTCCCACTTCCAAAGCTTGATTTGAAGAGCTGAGGTCTTAGACTTGCTTAGGAGGACAGTACAAGTGATGATAGACCCATAATGACTGCAAATAATCATGGTGACGATATTTTTGTGTAACAGATTACCCCCTAAAGTGAGAAGTCTGTAGTAGATGAGGATTTCATTTATCATATAGGAAGAGTGAAGTACTTTATCATTTCGAGGATCATCTTGTGGAGAGCCCGGTCAGAACCTGTAAAAACATTCAATGCAAGATATATATATGAGATCATATCACCGCTGAGGTAGGCATTCCCATACTCAGATCAAAACTAACTAGAAAACTATCTACTACTCTGATATAGGAATGATCTTGTAAAACATCATAAGTATAGACTCGTGTGAACACAGTATGGACGCAGCCATCTGCTTATGAATAGTCCACAACATAATGAATACAAAATTCCTCGCAGCCTGGATGGTGGAAACTAGATCCAGGGTCTTCATTTCTATATCCCGAAATAGTACGATTCTATCCATGCGAATAAATGTATTGATGTCGAACATGGTAGAAATCACTTGATTACCAGTCAATGATGTAAACTGTTAGCAAGTGTGAGAGAAACCACCAGTGATGTCAATGGCTCTCAAAGTACCCAGTACAATCCACGAGATGTGAGTAGATGCGTTGATGTCGAACATGTCACAGAATCCTTCGATCGAAAGTCAATGATGTAAACTGTCGTCAAAGGCGAGAAACCTGCCATTGAGGCATGCAGATTTCAAGTTACTGATGATTCCTAGATCATCTTTCTAGATAATGTGCTGATGTCGATAGAAGGTGATCTGTCGTAGGCAAGCCCACAACACGAAATCATAGATCAAGTTGAAGAAATTTAGTTGCAAGGACTGACTCAGGGATGGTCAAGATGGATGACAGATATTTTGCATATGAATGGCTTATTGGCAGTGACCTCTTGAACACATAACGACACAACAGATGGCTTGGTGACAATTGACCCAAAGTTAATACCCAGAAACCAGCTGAAGACTTTCAATGTGGTTTGATCAACTGTTAAGCAAAGGATTTCCCAACCCAAGTGAATAAAAGTGTCGTGTTCAAGAGTGGTTACAAAGTATGACAAACAGACTCATTTTCCTCTCTTTTCCCCCACCATTTCTGGCAAGTACCTCTTTATTTTTGACAAGCTTGAGGAGGATAAAATTTGCTTGATTATAAGCTCATCCTTCGGATGAGTCCAACTTAGTTTAGATTCGAACCCTAAGAAGGAGTGGTTCGTTCCTGTTTGTAATTGAACATGTCCTTTACTATGAAATTTTAACGAGTCCAGTATAGGAGAAACTCAGTGTTTTTCAATTTTAGAGAGTCTGAAAAAACTTAAGAAGACTCCAGGGTTGACCTTTTTCGTAAATTTGTGTCTCCCAAGCCCGAAAAAGTATAAAATAATACTTGAGAGAATCGCTTGATCTTTTACGACCAAGGAGTACTTTTCGTTATTAGTGTCACTGACCTGAAAAAGTAAAAAAGCGATCAACGACACGTCGTTTTATAACCAATATCGAATTTGAAACGACAAAAATCCGGCAATATTTTCATGTTTTTTACGGTCGGAAAAGAGCTGTAAGTAGACCGTCTTTTAATTCCATTTTAATGAGTGTAAAAGAAACGCTCGGCAATCTTTTCATGTTTTAGGAGTCAGAAAAGGGCTTAAAGATGACTCTACTTGTTTTTTTCGTTGAAAATAATAGATGTTGCCTGAACAATCCTGTATTCTGCACAAAGACACAAAAATTACTCATACCTGTTTCAAATGGATAAAAATGTCGTAAAATACCTTTTTAAAGTAAAACATAAACAAATTTGCAATTCATTTACTCAAAAAACTTATAAAAAGGGGTTTTGACAATTCATTTTTACCGTTCGAGTTTGGGTGAGAAAATAGTGCTTTTGCTTAGAAAACTTCCCGTGAAGATTGTGGAAAATCCAACCGTTGGAATCGAGCGTCGTCTTCTCCAGGTAATCCACATCATCTTACTCTTCATTTTCAACCATTTAGTTTTTTGATTTAGTCCATGATTTCATTTTTTGGGAGGGTTTTTAGGTGCAAAACCCGCGCGCGGGGGTCCGCAGGTTTACCATTGCGGACCCGCGGACCCCGACTTTTTCTCCATTGGGAAAAATCTCGAGGTCCGCATCTTCCGTGTAGACAAAGTACGTACCCACGTACTGTGTCTAACATGGAGGGTGCGTACCCCGCCGCAAGGGTTTTGAACCCAAAATTTCTCAAAAATGGACCAATCAAAAAGTTTTATAGCAATCTAATTAATCTTTATTCTTGATGCAGAGAATATATCATGCTAGATTGTTGCGAACGGGAGCATGAGGACGTGGATACCGCCGCATGGAATCATCATCCTTCACTTTATGCTTTGAGGGCATGCGGACGGTACAAGTTCTGGACCATTCCTAGCATGAGGGCTCAGGTAGATTTCTTACAGTGGCTGGTTGACCGATGGAGCGTACAGGACCAGTGTTTCTTCATTGGCGGACACCGGCTCAAAATCGAGCCGGAGGACATTTATTTCTTGACTGGTTTGCCTAAGAGAGGCGAGGACTTGACTCTATACGGGACTAGGCCAGGTGGCCAGTCTGTCGATAGCCTCCGGCTAGAGTACTGCAACAGCCAGGCTAAAGACAAAGGGATAGACATAAAAACCATATCCCGTCCTGAGCTCATGGTGATTGCATTTACTGTCACCGGACTTTGTGGAGCTGCCGCATTTTATGTTTCCACCGGATCCCAGATGCGTATGGCAGTTGATTGCTTTCAAGGCACCATCTTCAACTGGTGCAATGCTATGCTGGCCAATGTGAAAGGCCAACTGACCAGGGCCAAGAGCGGATGGCTAAAGACCTTTGGTTATGAGGCTTTGGTCGTGATTTTTGGCCTGGAGAGGGTTCCTATGCTGATCTTGCAGCATCTTACTGTTGGAGCTGGGCTTCCTCGAGAGCCCAAACTGATGCGATGGGTTGCAGTCATGGCCCGTCACCCGGACGAGAGGACAGAGGTTGCTCGGTTCAAACCTGAGTATTTCCAATGGTTGGAAAACCAGGTTTTTGCCATTCAGGACTTTCCTTATGCTGGGATAGATTTCCGTGGTGACCCAGACATGGCTCTTCCACCAGGAGAGCAGTGGGACGAGTCAGGTAAAATCCTTTTCAACTTTTCTATTTAAATTTTTTTTATTTTTTGCATTGTCTCAAAACTGATAGTAAAAATTTAAAATGCAGATGTGGGTCCATAGCGACCAGCCGCTCTCCGGCCTTTCGAGAGGAAACAACCAGTTGCACCCTTGCCAGCCCCACAAGACGAATCAGCAGAGGTTTTGGCCGAGTTGGAGGGCCATCTTGAGCGCTTGACAGGGGATATTCCTGAGACCACTATAGACGACATTCCTCATCGACTTCAGCGCTATGTGATTGGAGTCTCGGGACCTTTTAGGAGGTTCCTTTGCAAGGTGGCCCGGGCAGTGGTTTCTTATAGAGATCATCACCAGTGATAGGATGATCGCCTTTTGTGGGCACATGTGACATTTTGTTTTTTGTACTTATCATTTTTGCCGATAATAAGGTGTTTTTCAACCTATGATCGAAGACGATGTATTTTTTGACACACTCCTATATATATATATATATATATATATATATATATATATATATATATATATATATATATATATATATATATATATATATATATATATCACTCTTACCGGATTATCTTGTAAATCATGTTATGGAATGGTTTTTAAATTTACATGTATGATTATTGCAAATGTCTATTTAACATTCGAGAAGCAATTGCATCTGCTAATGTATTTAAAGACCTTGGAATATGTTGATATTCAATGTAATCAAACTCACGTTCCAGGAGACGCACTCTCAAAAATAATCTTAATAACACTGGATTTCTAATGGCATACACTCTATTAAGCTGTAATACAACGAGTTCAAAATCTAACCTCACAATCAAACTCCGAATCCCAAATGAAATAGATTCAGATAATAACTCAATCACTGCACTATACTCGGCAATGTTGTTTGTTGTTTGACCGAGGCTTACCCCATGCATAGAAACTAACTCGTCAGAGGGCGAATAGATAACCCAAGCTGCGGAAGAAATGTTCCGTGTACTACGACAAGCACCATCAGCAAATCCAATGTATGTTTGGAGAGGCATCGACATCTGCAATATCAAGAGTAAAACCAAGATAAGCAGGAATAATGACGAAAAACACTCTCTAAGCTAAGCACACTTTTTCAACTAAAACACACTTGATTGAAAGAAAAACTAACCTAACTAAAAGTCTCCATACCCATTCTTTTAAGCATAATACCTCTTCAAGTAAAGACCATTTCTGGGTTTACCTAAAGAGTTCCCGTCAAAGTATACCAACTCATAGGCCCCTTTTGCTAGCTTTCGCTTGACAATATAGGGCCCATGCCACATAGGAACGAATTTTCCAGCACCTAATTTATCATTAGCTTGATCATACAATAACACTAGGTCTCCTTCCAAAAAAATTTCGAGGGGTCACATTCTGATCATACTGAGCTTTCATACATTTTGCGTGAGTCTCGATCACCATGCAGCATCACGTCGATTCTCATCTAATTGAGCTAAGTATAACAAATGCTTTTCCTCTTCGGAAGTAGCTGGAAGTAACTCGATGGCCATTTGCAGTGACGGGATTTCACACTCAATGGGTAACACGGCTTCCAAACCATAAACTAGTTGGAAAGGAGTGAACCCTGTTGATGTTTTTACTAAAGTTCGGTACGCCCAAAGCGCAGAAAATAGCATGTTGTGCCAATTCGACCGATGAATCCCAATGATTCGTCGGATCATGATAACTAAAACTTTGTTGATGGACTCAACCAGACCATTCGCTTGTGGATAATAAGGAGTTGAACTATCGTGACGTAAACCAAGCTGGCCTGTAAGTTCGGTCATCATAACGTTTCGAAAATAACGCCCATGATCAGTGATTATCGCTTGTGGGACACCAAACCTAGAAATTATATGATTGAACACGAAAATTGCAGCTGTCTTGCCGTCTGCCTCGAATGTAGGCATCGCCTCGGCCCACTTAGTAAAATAATCTACCGCAAGGATGATATACGCATGCCCCCCGGCCGAGTGAGGGTTACAAGTAATAAAATCGATACCCCATTTGGCAAAAGGACCAACGGTAATTATAGGGTGGAGAGGAGCAGGTGGAGCGCGCATCTTACGATAAAAAATCTGGCAGTTGTGGCATTTTCAGACCGCCGTAATACAATCTTTAAATAAAGACGGCCAGAAGTAGCCAACGCGCAATATCTTTTGGGCTGTGGCATACCCAGACATATGACCGCCACATGCTCTAGAGTGACAGTCATTTAGAACCCTTTCATCTTCTTCGTGAGTTAAGCAACGTCGAAAAATAGAATCCTCCCCACGGCGATAAAGAGTATCTCCAATAATTTTGAATTTTTGGGACTGGAAGCGAATTTTCCGACGTTCCGACTTTGAAATTTCTGACCGAAAGGATTGGGTCTGGAGATAGATGATGATATCCCCATACCACGGATCTAAAGTGCTGATTAGAAACAAAGATTCGTCCGCAATGGGCTCCTCTGCCACAGTTTCCGTGTCAGCACGCGGGAAGTCACACATTAACTCGGCAAAAACTAAAGATTTCTTAGACTTAGATTTCTCAAACTCCAAGCCGAACTCCTGCAGGATAACTATCCATTTAGAGTACTTGCCCCCTAGCAATTGTTTGGTCAAAATGTAGATCATAGGGTTGCAATCTGAAATTACTGTAGTTTTGTGTAGTAGAATGTAGTGACAAAAACGTTGGACAGCTTGAACAGCTGCCAATGCCAATTTCTCCACATGTGAGTATTTTAGCTCAGTTGGATTTAACGTTCGACTAAGGTAATATATCACATGTTCCGTTCCGAATTCATCTTCCTGAACTAATACCATTCCAATGGTGGAATGGGAGGCGGCGAGATACAAAAAGTAATCCTGGTTGTAGTTGGGAGGACGCAACAACGGTGCATGGGTCAACGCGTGTTTGAGTGCATCAAAAGATTTCTGAGCTATCTCATCCCAAGAAAATTGAGTATTTTGTTTCAAAAACCGTGTAAAACCATTTGTAACCTCGGCGTAGTTAGGAATGAATCGTCGTAAAAATTTTGCTTTCCCCTGCAAACTTTGGAGTTGGCGAAGACTCGAAGGAGGAGGCAAATTGATAATAGCTTCGACCTTCGAGGGATCAACGTGAATGTCGGCTTTCGAAACTACAAATCCCAGCAATCGACCCATTTCTATACAGAAGACACATTTGTGTGGGTTCAACCGAATACGATAATGCCTACACCTCATAAAGATTGCTCGTAAGTGGATGAGTTGATCAGCTCGATGTAATGAATGAGTAGGCAAATCATCAAGATACGGTTGCACAATGTGTTTGATGTCATGAAACGCATAAGACATCGCCCTCTGAAAAGTTGCTCCGGCATTCTTAAGCCCAAAAGGTAATTTGCAATAATCAAATGTCCGCCATGGACAAATGAAAGTTGTTTTTGCTTGATCGGCAGGTAGAATGTTGATTTGATTATATCCGGAAAAACCGTCCATAAAGGAAAATATTTCGCTGCCGGCACAATCATCAATGATTTGATCGATATAAGGAGTTGGGTAGTTGTCCTTTGGACAAGCTCGATTAATGTCCCTATAGTCGATGCATATTCTTATTGTTCCTTGTTTTTTGTTAACCGAAACAATATTCGATACCCAATCCGTTAACGGGATCGGATAAATGAAACCTACTTTCAACAGTTTTTCAACTTCTGCTTTAATTGCAGCAGCTTTTCGTGGGTGAATCTGACGCAAACGTTGCCGGACGGGTTTAGCATCTCGGTAAGTCTTGATCTCATGAACAACAATTGCGGGATTGATTCCTGGCATTTCCTCATAGGACCAGGGAAACACGTTGCGGAATTCTTGAAATAGGGCCTTATATAATTGGATTTCGTCATCTGTACACGAGGCACCTATATGAATGTTCTCAACAATTCCGGGCTTAACCGAAATGTCAATGGGAATCGTTCGAGAGATGTTTCCCAAATTCAACTCTGAATCTGGATGTTTCATTGGATTCTGAGGTTCCTTGACATATTCAGTCGTAAATATTGATGAGAAATCATTTTCAAAACGATCATCCTCAGGTAAAAACGAAGATCTGTGATGGAGATCTTCCCATGGTAAATCATCTACACATAGGATTTCACGAATTTGCTCATCAGAGTGAACAAGTTCAGAAAATGTAGTTAAATCTGAGGTTGATGTGAAAAGTGATTCCTCATGGACCACATTCATTAAGTCATTTTTGGTTGAACACGGGTCGGCAAAAGACTGCACGGCTTCATAGGCAATTTCATATGGACTCAAAGGCATAGAATTACCGAATGAGTCTATTTCAGATTCAGAAGGAAAGATCCAAGGATCGTCATAAAAAATAGTGTCTGATGTAATCATATGAATGGTTGCAAATGAAGATGATGCGTTGATTGGAGGAAAAGGAAAATTTCCCAGTAAACCGGCATCTTTAATTAATCCTACTCCAACATCCTTGTATGGGATAGTTGTTTTACCGACATGCTGAATACTCTCCGAAGAGGCTGGGTCGGATGAAAAGTAAGCCAGTTGGTCTATTGTTACGATCTTTCCATTATGTGGAAACTTTATGACTCTAAAGACCGATGAAACGACCGCTGTCATAGCGTAAGACCAACTTCGACCTAAGAGAAGGTTGTAGTCTAGAGGGGCATCAACCACCTCCACATCTAGACTAACGGTTTTTCCTTCAACCCCTATAGGCAAATCCTGTAGAATGCCAAAAGGATGAAACCCACGACCATCAAAGGCCTTAAGAATTGTCGGGGATTGATTTAGTGAAGGAGAACCAAGCGATCTCCAACACTGTATCGACATAATACACGTTGAGGCTCCCTCATCAATTACAGTCCGATGAATAGGCCTGTTTTTTACTATCACTGGGATCTAGAAAGCCATTTGATGAGGCAAACGCGGTGTACGATTTTCTAGATCAAAGATTATTAGGTTCGGGTCCTGAACATCAACAGCTCCTATAGCCGACAAAAGTAATTTTCGCTTTGCTGGGCATGATTGCAGCACATCCAAAGCCGACATTGCTGAGGGTGAAACAGCTAAATCCTCAACAATGTTATAATTCTGAGCCACTCTCGCATGTGGATTGAAAGCTGACTTTCGAAGTATACCCTTGGCGGGCGGTTTGATTACTAAGTCTGGATTAGGTTTCTCGATCTATAGTGGATCAGAACCGGGAGCTAAGGTTGATGGATTAGAATGAGAAGATTCTGCTTCTTTGCCATCAACAGGACTTTTACTACCATAATCTTGCGATCGAGTCGCAATCCTTACATGGGACATCATCAATATGGGTTCTTTATTGGAACTCGAGGAAGAACCTATCATCTTTCTATCTTGATTTGGAAATGGATCCTTCAAAACAGCAGGAGTTTGGGAACCTTTGACGATCTTTGCAACCTCTGCGCGATGAGGGCAGTCTCTTGTAAAATGTTCTTCGTCACAAATGAGACATGGATAACGAGGTTTGTGCTTTTCATCATTGGATTCCGCCTTTTCAGATTTCTCTTTTGAACTTTTGTCCATTTTATTCTTCTTCTTTCCTTTCTTCTTTCCACCGGATTTTGATTTAGTCGTAGATGATTCTACAACGTGAATATCGGCAGAAACCTCTGCAGAAGAATCTCATGTCGGGGAATCAGGCAAGGTTATGATAGGAGAAGAATTCTTGGAAGACTTCTTCTTACTTTTAGTGTTAACCGTACCAATCATACCTCAGCAGCATGAGATCCCGAAGGAGCTGCAGTGATTTGATTTGACTTGGGAAGATCGGGGATCTTTTCATGTAACGTACTTGACTGAGTATAGACCAAGTCAAGGTACTGTGCTTGAGCAATCACTTGCTCCTCAATAACAACTCCAACTTTAGCAACATCTTCAGTGATCCTTGGCAACAAAGATTTTACAAACCACTCAGCCAAGATTTGATCCGGAATAAATACCTTCACTAAATGTCGTCGACGTCTCCACTCATGAATATGATCTGAAATGTACGTGGATGTCGATTTTTTTAGCGAAGTTAACAATTCTGTGCCATTGTCATATCGGACTGGCAACTGGAAATGAGTTAAAAACAAGGTAGCTAACTGACTAAAATTATAAAAAGTGCCTCGCGGTAACTCAATGTACCACTTGGCCGCGAGACCAATTAAAGTGCGCTGGAAAAGTCTAAGACGGATCAAATCATCTGTGATGGAGTTAGACGCACACCAGAGGTGGTAAGTCATCACATGGTTCGACGGGTCCTCTCCAGATTTACCTTCGAACTTGGGAATGTCACTGGGCAACTTATTCGGCATTGGCGCCAAAACAGAAGATAATTAATTGGATCGTTCGTTAGGCGCGACAAGTCTGGTAAGTCCAAAGTTGCAATAAACGGTAGCTGCCGATTAGGATCCCTAAAACTCTGGGTCATGAGACCAGCCCCAGGAGGAGGATATCCAGGATAACTAGGAATAGGAATCACGTTCGGGATATTGTATCCTCCTGGAAAACCAGGATTAACCGGACCGTACTGGGGTTGTTGAGGTTGTTGATAAGTGTACCCAGGATACGGTTGATACTGATAAACTGGCTGCTGGACAACAGGACCAAATTGGTATTGTCCCTGGTACAGTTGATAAGTGAATTGTGGTTGACTTGTGACAACCGTACTTAAACCAGGTTGTCCTACAGGCATCTGAACCGTAGTTTGAATCGTGGATCCAGACGGTGGTAAAGATGTCTGAGGAGTAGATACAGGAACAATAGAAACTGGAGCTGTCGATACTCCAGAAGTAGGTGGGGTAGATTGAATAGATGTTGCGGCAGTTGCAACAGTCGTTTGAGATGGAGTACGAGGCGTAGTAGGCCCAGACTGAGAAACTATCGAAGGTACAGAAGTTTGAATAGTAGACTGGACTGGCTGCTGGGGTGAACCAGAGACTAAGGGTTGTCCAGTTTGAGATGACAACTGTACATTTGGTTGCAACACCTGTTGAGTTTGCGATGGATCCCACACTATGTTCATTCCGGGGTACTGACCCATAACAGGTTGAGAATATTGAGGACCATAACCGGGTTGAGGGTAGGTTTGATAATTGAAAGGTACATTTCCCGTCCCTTGAACATAAGATTGACCTTGGGGTGGTTGGAAACCTTGGTTCGAGTACTGACCTTGGGGTAGATATCCCTGAGGCACGTACTGATACTAAGGTTGACCTTGAGGTATAAATTGATACTGGGGTTGACCTTGGGGTACATATTGAGTCTGGGGTTGACCTTGAGGAACGTATTGTACCGTAGGCACGTACTGTCCTTGAGGTTGCCCCCCAGATGCAAATTGTGTACCTTGAGGTTGCCCCCCAGGCGTTGATTGAGGCTGCCCCCCAAGCGGTAACTGGCCACCTTGAGGTTGAGAATTGGGAATAGAACCTGACATCATAAGAATGTCTTCTGCGCTCAACGGCTTTGCACCATTGCTTCCAGTGAATAACCCTTGTTCAATGGGTTGAGGAGATGCTCCCGAAAAAGTACCAGAAAGTGACTGATACCCAGAGGGAACAGAAGGACCGCCGTACAAAAAAGATTCAGGGGATTGAGTAAACATGGACGACTGACCTGACATATTTACGGGAGTATAAAAACCTCTAGGATGATAAGGAGCACGAGGTGGTGAAAAACTTAACACTGGGTTTTCCAAATAATTAGTTAAAGAAAGATACCAAGTAGTACTTCTAGGTGGACTATAAAAAATTGATTCACGCTCCCTTAGATCAATAACAGGTTGATTTTCAAGGATAGGGATGCCTACTTCTTCTTCCGGAGCAAGTTCTTCAATAGATATCAAACCAGAAGGAAGATTTTCGGTGATTACTCTTTCTACCCTAGGTGAATTAGGAGCACTAGAAGTTGGAGAGACAAACCCCGATGTTGGAGTAACAGGTTCAGATATCTCAGGTTCTTCGCCTATATCACTAGTAGATGAAAAGCTACCAGCAAGTTTGGAAACCGAAATAGCTTCAAGATTATAACCTGTTTCTAGAGATTGGTAATCAGGATGAACAACCAACAAAGACTCTCCTTCTTCAGGTGACCCAACTTTACTGCCACTAGGAGTTACGAGGAATTTCAAGCCTTCAAGATGGCTCGGGACTTCTTCAGGAGGTTGGCCCCAAAGTCTACGGGACTGCCTTGGTAATTCAGCCACAGTTAAAAACTTTTAACTACTTCACACGCAAACAAAGTAAAATCTCAATGAAAAACACCTAAAGCCTCTAAAGAACCAAACAAATTTCAATCACACGCCTAAAGAATCTAGAGATAAAACACACACAAACAGTAACTTTCTGGACCGAAAACACTAGTTGGTGATGAAATCCAACGTCGCAGAATTCATTACAGAAATGGAGGTTGGAACAGTTACCCCGACAACCTGCTTAATGAATAGACTGGACCAAGTTCCTCCACTTTAACCGTCTCGAGTGAAGTGAACCCCCCAAAAAATCCAAGTGAGTCTAGCCGACGTCTGCTCCAGGTACAATGGGATCTTCCCACCACTGTCACCTTAGGAAGAATCCTAAAGAATATGGTCACTAAGGCTACCAACTGAGACAAATACACCTGGGGGAACAGTCTACGATCCAATACGCACGCAAGGGCAGAGTAGCAAGCTCAATCCCCTTGAAGGCTCCTTGACATAATCCAAGGTTTATCAACAAGTGACCCCAGGCTCCTCGACAATGGTTAATCCGAGGTTTACCACTTTTAATACGTGAATATCTGGCGTCGTTCCCAATGAGGAAGGATTGATTCCCACACTGGTTCAGACACGATCTCGTGCTTCTCCTTTAAGAGGAGCTTTCCCAGAGCATAAATGCAACAATTGGATTTCTTCCTACCACAAGATACAGCTACTTGTTTGTTTTTACTTTCTTGGAGAGTTAATTACTCTCCTACTCCAAGACACGAGCCTAAGCTAATTTGGTGTATTAGAGCCCTAGAAATAAAATGTTACTAAGTGAATTTTACTTTAAGCGTTAATTTTAGTGGTTGTTTTTTAAGTCAAGAGGTGGTGGAGATGAAACTTGTGGTGTAAAGACTCGACTCGAAATCACTAAAAAGATGCACCTAAGATGATTTAAACAATCTTTTCTCTTCGATGAACTTCTAAACTGAGAAAGAATTTGAGAATGAAAATACTTTGTAAACACAAATCTTTCTCAATTAAACAAATTAAAAGAAGAGCTTTTCCCTTTCCAAAGCACTCAAAAACGAGACAACTAGTTATTTCACACAAATTTCCCTTTTCTTTTCAAAGCACTCAATCACTACAAAAACAAACTTTTTCAAAAGAGATTTTTTTTTTTATATTTTGTAAATAAAACACACAAAACTAATGAAAATGACTAACTTTGAGAGCTACAAACTATAAAAAACTACTTGAAGTCAAAGCCTACTAAAAGTCTTTTTGAGGATGTTTTACTTAGCTAAATGTGAGCTAAGGACTAATTTATGCAGAATCACAATTAGTCAAAAAACAACCAATCTTTCGTTTTCTTTTTGTAAAAATGAAAATTCCAAACTTTCAACTACAAGCTTTTCGAATTTTTTAAATGAAAAACTCAAAGCGAATTCCTCAACAAGGGGAGATTTCATAAATGGTCAGACTCACAAGAAGACCAGTAGACACCAAGGTAATCTGAGGTCCCTAGGGCTTCTAAGCTCAGAGCCACTACACAACCAAAAACGAAAAACAAACCCAACAAGCAAAATTCCTAGGAATTCCACCTAAAACCCTAATGCTAATGAAATCAAACCAAGGAAAGTTTTTGACAGGGAACAAGCAGGTCTGGGCAATGGCTAAAACCTATAAACAAATTCTAAACTGATAAAAAAGAGGAAAATTTAAAATTTTTCAAATTTTTGACCGGGTACGCAAGCAACCTGTTTACACAGGTGTGTCTACGCTCTGTGCACAAAGGAAAAGTGCGTACAGGTACGCACTGTGCCTAACTCAGAGGGTGCGTACCTCTCCCAAAACTATGAAAAATGAAAACTAACTCAAAATTAACTAAATTCGCCCAATCCCACAATCATCAAGTCAAAAACAGAAACAGGAAAAACAGTTTCTCAGGTCAAAGTATAAACAAAGAAAAAAATCAAGTCCCCACTATGGTCGCCATTTTGTCGCGCGGAATGAGTCGATCTTGCGGACAAGATAGACCTTCCTAGAATCTAAAGAAGACCTAACGACAAGCAGACCAACCAGACACTATCTTTCTCTAAATATGCTTCAATTAACAATAGCAAACAAAGGTTTTTAGGGCCTACCTTTGGTCCAACGCAAGCTTGTGGATGCCCTCGCTCCTTTGATCCAAATGAGCTCCTTTTCACGAATCTACAAACACAAACAAGGCAAACACATTAAATAGCACCTGAAAAACCAATTGCATAAAACATATTTAACATGAAAGTCAAGGAGTCCATGAAACAAATAACATAAGATACTTGTTGAGAAAAATGAGTTTGATTGTATTAATTCAAAAGAAGAAGAACCTTACAACCTTTGCCTTGACGCTGTACAAGCTCCTCCCAAGGTCCAACAAGATGTCTCCTCTACTTTGACAAGTTTCACTCACTCTCCAATGGAACCAAGAGGTATGTGATCTCTCCTCTCAAGCTCAATTAAAGAGTCTCAATTTCACCAGCATTTACCCTCAAAATGTTCAGCTTCTAACCTCCCTAGTCCTCACCCCAATGCCTGTATTTATAGTGCAATGGATGGAAGTTACTAGGTCCTCCTTCAAAGGGATAAAGCCCTTCTTCAAAGGGATAGCTCCTTTAGTCAAGGGATTAGCTCCTTCTCTTTTGGGATGCATGAACCACCTCAGAGCGAACAATCCACGTCAAAATTCCTTCTAGAAAACTCTAGAATTAACCCAAAGTGAGTTTTTTAAGATAAAAATTGCGCCTTTTGACTTTCACAGGGGTCCGCACCTACACCGTTAGGAACAGAGCGGGTAGGTACGCAGCTTTTGTACACAGAAGGTGTGGGACCGCAGGTGACCATGAGAGAAAGTGCGGAACCAGAGTTACATTGATTTTTAATGTCTTTCTCCCACTTCCAAAGCTTGATTTGAAGAGCTGAGGTCTTAGACTTGCTTAGGAGGACAGTACAAGTGATGATAGACCCATACTAACTGCAAATAATCATGGTGACTATATTTTTGTGTAACAGGCAGTGTCATGGGTACTAGTACACATTGTAGCAATGTAGTAGATGAGGCGTAGCAGGTCGAGCATCAGCAACACAGAGGATCAATGTCATGGATTAATGTGATACTTTTGCTAGGAAGTAATGCTAGAGCACATTCCTCGCTAAGAGGGAGTGTTGATTTTTGGGTAGCAACAGATGTGTTCTAGCTCCAAACTCTTGTGCAAGGGCTATAACACATGAGATCTCCAAGACCCAAAAAATGTTTGGTGAAATTCGACCCAGATTGTATTTTATTAAAATAATTAATATTTTTAATGGGTTTCCTAAGTCTAAACTTAGGAAAATTAAAATATTAATGGGTATTAATGAAAATATGGGTGAGAAGCTTCTAAGAGACAGGGATAAAGTCTAATTTAATCTTAGTTGTTGATTAGAGACTTAATCTTGGTTGTTGATTTCTCAATAGGAAAAGTATAAATGGAGGCTTCAGGTCAGTTGGAGAAGACACAAAGAGAGATAGAGGAAATCAATTTTCTGAGGTGAGAAGTTCTCACGAGGGAAATCGATTGAGGAGATATCTAGAAGAGAGAGGAATTTCGGGAGAGGGACTTCATTCCAAGGCTAATAATACATATCAGAGAGGCAGAGCAGCACCAAGAGAGACAACGCATCTCCAGAAAGGGTGACACATAGGTTAGAGGTGCTGACACAGTCACTTAGAGGTAGCGTTGGGGTTTCTGTGAGGCAGAGAGAGCAACAGTTTAGCATATCGAATTTTTGAGCCAAGAAGGCTCACTGGGGGGTGATTTAGTTCCAGCATAGATCTTGGAGCAGCAATCGCTACCCAGCACTGCGGCCAACGTAGTCATCTGTAGGGTTTGTTCATCCAATTGTTGGATTTGCCAAAATATTTGTCTCCAAATAGGAGTACTTCTACTGAGTTTATTCTTTGTTGGGTGAGCTAGATTTGGCACACTAATTGTATTCAGAAATCTTCTTAATAATAAAACTCTCATATTCGTTGCACTAATTTTCCCACATTAGGTTTTTCCGAGGACATTTAGTCCAAAAATTAGTGTGTCCTTTGTATGGTTGTCTCATTTATTTTTTTAGTACCTGATCTGTATATCAGTGTAGGCTATAGTGTGTTTGCATTAATATTTTTCTGAATATTTCTGAAAATGACTTGTTATCTAAATAACTAGGCAATGCAAATCAGTTTTCTACAGTACGATTTATGGTTTGTTAGATTCAAAAAATTTCACAGTTAGTGGCTAGATTAATTCAAGAAGCAATGATCCAGACCACTTCCAATATATGAACAAAGCTCCACTACAAAACTGTAATTATTTATTTAACCATTACATAGGATTAAAAATAGATGGAGATCATGAGGTTCTTGTTTGGTTCACTTGATACGAAAATGTGATGGTTGTGTGATCTTGAAGAGTGTGTAAGAGAAGAGTGTGCATGTAAGTTGTTTAGGAAATTCCACATAAAACCTTCAGTAGTTCACAACGATAGGAGATAACAACATAAGTATGATTCAACCAAGATTTTATGCAGTAGTATGGCGATGGATGATTGAGTGAGTTATGCAGAATTTTTTCAGTGAGATTTTTTATGTTTGTATTGAGCCTATATTTCTAGAGGTTGTTGTGTTGTTATAGTTGAGTGGTTCGTATTGACTCTAGACTAAAAATGAATGAAATGAGGGTCACATAGATGAGTGGAGTGCACGCTCCAAAAAATCCAGTACAAAGAACATATTTCTTCATGAGTCCAATCGGAGTTGGGTAAGGCTTGTTGGTCGTGGTGGCTTCCAGCAGATGAGGTCGATAGAGTTGTGAGATGAGGATCATATTCCTACATGAGTCCAATCAGAGTTGGGCAAGGCTCATTCGTCATGGTGGCTTCTAATGGATGGTTGTCTGTAAAGTCATGAGATGAGGATCAGATTTCTTACTGACAGTAGCCATATGTATTTTCTTTGTAACTGAATTGATTGATGGTTAATATAATTATTTGAGAAGAACAATAGTAGCAAGGGTTGTTTTTTACTTGGAGGGGGTTTTCCACCAGATATATATTGTGTCATCTTATGCATGTTTCTTTTTTTATTTCTTATTGATCTCATGTGTTTTGTTGTACGATTTAATCTATTGATGGGTTAATGAGTGTTATGTTTCAGAAATTGAAAAAGATTTAAAATTTAATAAACACAATCACTACTGATTCACCCCCCTAAGTAGTGGTCTAGTTTCCAACGATTGTTATCATAGTAGGTTCTCTTTAGTAAATCTTGACCATTTGGAGAATATATCATGGGATTATAGTAAAAAATAAGAGGAAACAATCTCATAAGAAGAAGAGCTGCAAACAATTCAAGAATTATGCAAAACTCGGAGAATCTCTTATGCTAGTAAAGGTATGGCAAAGGGTATTTTTAGTCATGGAAATTTTGCTAGCCAATCTAGTGATGATTATTTTTGGGTTATTGAATAAGTTGATGATCAAAGATTTGAAGTTGATTCCTCAAGAAGGTGTATTTCCAATACAAGAATCTGAAGGTGAAGAGCTTAGAAGAATAGTGACTCTTGAAGCCGAAAACAAAGCTCAAGCGAGGTTGGTAGAAGAGCTTAAGATGGAGAACAAATATATGAAGAAAATTCTTCAGATTCTTGAAGAGATAGAGCATACTTTCAAAGAAGAGAATTCTAATATGAAAAATACGTTTGAGAAAGCAAGGAGAATTGAAGAGGAGATTGGAAGCCACCTCAAAAATCAAATCAACCACTGTGAGAAACAAAAATCAGGATTAGAAGAAAGCATTAAGAGAGAAAATGAGGCAGCAAATAAAGAGCCCAAAGCAAAGTTTTGAGCAGCAATGGAGGAAATCACCATCAAAATCAAGTGCCAAGTTAAGAGCCCAAAAATGTGCCAAGGAAAGATATGAGAAATGTTAAGTGTTTTAGTTGTTAAAAAAGGTGCACATTTCAACCAATTGCAAGAACAAAAAGATAAATCATTTCAAACAAAATAAGCAGCAAAAGAAGGACCATCCTTAAATATCAGTCCCATCAGTTTCTAGGTTTAAAATTTCATTTTATGGGTATTTTTTCTTATGAATGATTTTGGTCATAAAGGTGTCGATTGTAGGACCTATGGAGCAAGGAGTAGAAATCAAATCAACAAAAGATCCGAACATTTTCTGACATTTCTTACGCACATTGGATGTTATGTTTGTGATAACATGGGAAATAAGGCCAAGGATTGCAAGATTCCCATTTGTTTCAGGAAATTGAATCAAAGGAAGTCATGCAATTCTAATCAATCAAGAAGTGATGAGCACCAATATTGCAGTAAGGATGTTGCAACTCCTGGGCTACCAGCTTTACTTATCAACCCGGGTTTCGTACAAACTTGGAGGTGACAATGTTATATGCACAAGTAAAAGTGATGGTTCTGCCTGTTGTCACTGTTCAGCTGGCGAGAGACCACTGAGGTTCCAAGCCAAACTTCTATAGAGTCAGAAGAAGCTTGATTCTTTGATGGGAGAAGGGAAAATCTACTCTAAGAGAGCTACTCTACTATAGTAATGGAAAAAAACAACATGTAATACTAAATCACACCATACCCTAATTAAACATTTAAGTAGCTATGCTAAGCAGAATTGCTAAATCAACACTAAACAAATGCTACTATGTAAGTTGCAAAAGTAAAAAGCATCAAACATTACTGATGTCCAGACAAATTGATCTGAAACAGATACTAAATCAAGAAGGAAAGGTATTATAGACTCATGTGTAGGAAAATTCCTATATTACTTAGTGCAAAGGATCAAAAAGATTACAAATAATATAGACCATTAATAGTTAGAAAACATAACAGACACACACATCAACACAAAAAATAATCAAGGAGTTCACCAGACTTCCTGGCTACGTCTCCTGGTCCAGCTTTCAATGTCGACATCTATATTATGTCTTCAAGAATAGAGTTTACAGGTGTGAGCTCAATCAGAGCCATAACACAACAAAGAGTGATATTACAAAGGGATTTCATTTGAAAACCTCGAGTCTAAAGACTGCACCGACTCTCCCTCGTAGTGCCTTTGATCAATTGTTCGTAGCTGTGCATTTTCTCTGACTCTCTGTCTCCCCTCTATCTCTGACCTCCTCCTCTCTGTGCTGCCATTGAATGGCTTTTAAGCCTATTGACGTTGTCAATTCAATCCCCTTCTTGGGCTCTCTGGCTCCTGGCACTGTCCCTTCATCTCCCTGCTAAGCATTTAAACAAGCATTGCTAAAACGTTTAAGGCATTGAGGCCACCTATTTACAAACGGAAGGACCGGCCGTGGGTGAAAATCCCTGTGATCCGAATCGGATCCATAAATGACTATCAAAGAACCCTGACTGTATCTAGATGAAACAAATCCTTGAAGAATCCAAAACAACAATCGGAAACACCCTGAACCAGTGGCCATGGCAGCCGACGTGGAACGACGAGGATCTCGGTCAAAGCGCGCTGACCGAGGCCCATGGAGACTACGCATGAGGTCAATGTAGCCCCTGGGAGCCCCGAAACGGGAAAAGGAGCTTATTTTCGATGTGCTAATAACGCATTGCTGGGAAAACAGGGCCGAAATGGAGGGGCCTTAAGCCCTTGGTCACGTTGGGAGCCGGAGAACCGTAGGCAGAGAAACGAAAAGCACCAACATACGAAGGTGGGACCCATGACCTGGAAACTGGCGGTATTGATCGGGGCACCCTTAAATGGTAAGAGGTTTTGGAGGAGAGCGGAGCGATCCCACTCAGTGATCGACGCGTGGTAGTGGAGGTGAGAGAAAAACCGCAGTGATCGCACGTTATCGATCGAGCAAGTCAACCACACTCGACGTGCGTATGAAGTTGGATCTGGAGGAGCCCAGATCGGATGGTTGAGATTGCGCCCGATAGACAGAAGCAGAATCGACAGGGAATTAAGCCTCGGATTAAGGGGATTTGGAATTCGTTGACCACCACGGTGGAGAAATAATGTATCCACGACATAACCGAAGAAACGAATCGACAAAGGCTAGCGATGTTCTGATGGAGACACGTGGCTACTTCCCGAGAATTCATGCCGACGCCGAACAGGGAACTCCAAGCACGTAGGTGGTAGGCGAATCGACGCAGGCAGGAGAGGAACCAAACAGGCATGGAGATCGAATGGCTAAAGCCATGAACAAGAGACAGTTGAATAGGGATTGAGAGAAGAGGAATAGAGAAGAGTCCAACCGACCAAGAGAGATAGTGAACAGGGAACCCTAAGGGGAGGACTGAGCATAGAGAGCACTAAAGCCAAGCATAGGAGTTAGACGGCCGATCTAACCAAAGGTAGCATCAAGCACCAGAGAGCTTGAAGAATCAAGCCTTCCCATAGAGAAATCTATCTGGATTGAGCATCATAGTTGGCTCTTTCCACTGTAGACCAAGGGTCATAGAGCTGGTAGGAAGAACAAGAGTCTGTGAACTCCGAGTGGCTTGGAGAATCCAAGAACCACCCTGCCAAGCAAAATCTGCTTCAGGAGAACTCATATTGAGTCCCTGTATTGTAATCTCTCTACTGAAAGACACAATAAAACAAGGCCACCACTGAAGCTATACTGGAGACGTAACCCTAGAGAATAGGGTGAACTCATTATTAAAAACTGCTTGTGTCTTTGTGTTGCTTACTGTATTTCTCTGCTGTCTTTCCATTTATTTTCTGTGTATTGGAAATCTGATCGATCCGTTGTTTCAATAACATAGAACACACACACACCAGCACATGGGTCTGTAATACCTTTTCGTTTAATAAATCTTCAACTGAGGTCACTCATAGGGTGATTATCAGATCAAGTGGTATCAGAGCTCTAGGTTGTAAGGTTAGACAAGCTTGTGTTGGTTTAGCTGTGAATGCTCACTAGATCAAAGCTCAAATTAGGAGAAGGAGAGTTGGTGTAAACTAATCCTGAAATTGGGAGAGTCTATTCTCGAAAGACAATGTCAGAAGAAGGTTCTATAGGGCCAGACCCTCAATTCATAGAAAGTTTCCTAGCTATAAAGTCTATGGTAGAAGAAATGTATAGGGACTTTAGAAAGCATAAGGGTGAAGATTCATCAGGCTCTAAGTAAGATAAAGAAGAAGATGAATCTCATTCCCATGACCACTCCAAAGGAAAGGGAAAAGAAGAAAGCTTCCCTACACCTCCTAATAGCCCTGTGCATAATAAGAAAGCATATTTGATTAAGTTAGATGTTAAATTTGATTTGCCTATATATGACAAAGAGCTAAATGCTGAAAAGTTGGACAATTGCAGAGTACAAAATATAGACTCAGACAAGAGTAAGATTCAGCTGGCAAGCCTACACCTAGGGGGCACTGCCTTGGTTTGGTGGGAAGGCAGAACCCAAGCTGATATGAGGAAGCATGGTAAGATTATCTTTGTCTGGAGTGAATTTGTTACTGCAATCAAAAAGCAGTTCTATCCATTGGCCTACATGCAACAAGCCATGATGAGTTGGCAAACTCTTCGGCAGTTGAAAGGGCAAAGTGTACAAGGGTATACTCAAGAGTTCTGAAAGAGAGCATTGATGTTGGGTATTTCATTAGACTCACCAGAAACTCTTTTGAAGTACATTAGTGGTCTACACAGCTACATGAGGCATACCATCCTCATGTTTAATCCCACTAGTATAGATGAGGTATCTGTACAAGCTACTCATCTAGAAGCTAGAGGAAAGAATGGAAATCCAGAAGTTGGGGGACCATCCCAACCCACTGTAAGCAAGAGCAAGGAGAAAAGAAAGAAGAAGTGGAAAGCAAGGAAGGATAACACTGCACAGAAAGGAAAATCTTCATGCACTCACTGTAAAAAGGTTGGGCATGATGATGAGCATTTTTGGATTCTGCATCCTGAGCTGAGACCTAAGAAGTCCGAGGGCAAGAAGAAGAAGACCGCTACAGCTATTCAGAAATATTTGGGGTCAAACTCGAGAGATGAAACAATCATTGTAACCACAGGTATAAAAGGTAAGAATTCTGAAGTATCTACTAGTAATTCTGCTCAATCTGTTATTGATGAAGAACATGAGAGAAAAGGCATGAGCTTTTCCATATTCAAGTTGTTTCCAAAAATCAAAAGATTGATACTTTGTTTGATAGTGGCTCACAAGTAAATCTGATTTCTGAAGCAATTGTAAAGAAATTGGGATTAGCAACTACACCTCATAAGAAGCCATGCCCATTAGGATGGTTGAATGAGAAATCACAACTACAAGTGACTAGACAGTGCAAACTCAAGTTTTCTTTTGGGTTAGCATTTGTAGATGAGGTTGAGTTATATATAATTCCTTTGGATATATGTGGAATTGTTTTAGGAAGTCCTTACTTGTATGATAGAAAGGCTATTTTATATAGAGCCGAGAACAAGTATCTACTTGTTAAAGATGGAATCGAATACTTTGTAAGAGCTCATAAGCTCAAGCATAATTATACTCTCATAAACTCAGAACATATGAAAAGAATGATAAATTCCTGCAAACGGTTCTTACTAATGGTTGTAAAGGAAAAGAAAACTGATAAAACCAATGTATTTGAGGGCTGTAATTCTGATCAACAAGCTGATATAGAAAAAATTATTTCATAGTATGATGTCTTGTTTCAAGAACCTCAAGGTTTACCACCCAAAAAGGGAATAGTACATGATATTATTTTGCAGCAAGATGTTCCTTTGCCTAACATTGGGATGTACAGGTTATTTTTGCTTTAGAGAATGCTAAAATGAAGAAGCAGGTGCAGGAGTTGCTCGAGAAAGGGTTTATCAGGCTTAGCACATCACCATGTGGGTCACCAATCATTTTGGTGAGAAAGAAAGATGGCTCGTGGAGAATGTGCATTGATTATCAAGCACTGAATAAGATAACAATAAAAAAAAATTATCCCCTTCCTTGCATAGATGACCTTTTAGATCAACTGAAGGAAGCTGTTTATTTCACCAAGATGGATTTGCACAGTGGATACCATCAGGTCAGAGTTGTAGAGCAAGATGCACGAAAGACTGCTTTCAAAACAAAGCAGGGATTGTATGAATGGCTGGTTATGCCTTTTGGCTTGACCAATGCCCCTGCTACTTTCATGAGATTAATGAATGATGTACTCAGACCTTTTCTTGATGATTTTGTTATTGTGTATCTGGATGACATTCTAATTTTTAGTAAAACATGGGAAGAACATTTAAAGCATGTTAAGCAGACATTAGATGTTTTGAAAAGAGAAAAAAATTATTTTAAACTCTCCAAATGTGAATTTGGCAAAACCTCTCTAAATTATTTGGGTCATATAGTAGGGGGAGGTGAATTGAAAATAGATCCCTCTAAAGTGGTAGTCATTGTAAACTGGCCTAAACCCAAGTCTACTACAGAAGTGAGAAGCTTCTTAGGAGCAGCACAGTATGGAGGAAGTTCATTTCAAATTTTTCCTCAATTTCAGCTCCCTTACATGCTTTGACAGGATTGAACAAGGTGTTTCAGTGAGGAGGCAAACAGCAGAAAGCCTTCGACTCCTTGAAAGAAAAAATTAGTATAGCACCTGTACTAACACTGCTAGATCTACAAAGACCATTTGATATCCAAACTAATGCCAGTGACTATGCCATGGGAGCAGTGTTGACACAGCATGGTAAACCCATATGTTATCATTCTGAGACTTTTAATCCTGCAGTAGTTAACTATCCTACATATGATAAGGAATTGTATGCATTAGTTCAGAGTGTGAAAAAGTGGAAACATTACTTAATGGGCAAAGAAATAGTAATACATATTGATCATCAGCCACTTCAATACCTACACTCCCAAACTAAGTTGCAACAATCAAGACACTACAGATGGATGGGTTTTCTACAACAGTTTCATTAGTCATCAGATATAAAAAGGGCATACATAACAAGGTTGCCGACATGTTATCTAGACCCATTATATATGCATCTACCATACTTAAGCATAATTCTTTGTTGCATGAAAGCTACATAGAATAGTATGCTCAGGATATGGACTTTAAAGATGTATATGCAACTTTGAGTCAAGGCAAAAGAGTAGAAGAATTGGACTATCATGTGAAGGACCGACTCTTATATCATTGTGGGAAACTTTGCATTCCATAAAGTGAGAGAGAAAAGATAATTAGGGAAGCACACACTTCTATGATATCAGGTCACTTTGGGGTAAGTAAAATAGTTGCACAGCTACAAAGGTTTTCCTATTGGCCAAGAATGAGTCAGACAGTTTCTAGATATGTAAAGGGGTGTGCTATGTGTGCTAAAATCAAGCCCAGCAAAAGAAAACTAGGCTTATACACTCCCTTGCCAGTTCCTTCTCACCCTTAGGAAAGAATTTCCATGGATTTCGTGGGAGGACTACCTAAATCTAGGAAAGGTCATGATTATCTATATGTTGTTGTGGATAGGTTCAGCAAAATGTGTATTTTGATACCCTGTAGTAAACAAATTACAACTGAATAAACTACAAAATTATTCTTTGAACATGTATGGGTTCATTTTGGATTACCCACTTCTATTATATCTGATCGAGACACCCGATTTGTGGGAAAGTTTTGGTCCAGACTGTAGGAACTAATGGACACCAAATTAAAGAAAAGCACAACTTTTCATCCACAAACAGATGGCCACACAGAAGTAGTTAACAAGACAACGATCCAGTTACTGAGAGGATATTACAACAAACACCCTAAGCTTTGGGATGAACACTTGTGTTATGTGCAACATGCTTACAATAGAGCCAAACAGTCTTCTACCCAGAGATCTCCTTTCGAGACCTGCTTTGGTTTCATACCAAGGTCTCTCTTGGATTTTTCCTTTGGTAAAGATACCATGGTTGATAGACATAGTGACGTGGAAATGGCAACTAGGTTCATTGAATAGATCCAGGAGATCCACCAGGCAGTACAGGAACAGTTGGAAAAGAGCTAGGCCAAGTACAAGGCTAGGCATGATAAGCATCAGATGGAGCATAATTTTCAAGTTGGAGACCAAGTCTGGCTATATATCAGCAAGGACAGGATGCAAGGTGAAGGTAAGAAGCTAAAACCTATCAGGTATGGACCCTTTAGGATACTTGAGAAGATTGGTGAAAATTCTTTTCGCCTTGATCTGTCAGCTTACATGCACATCTACTCAGTCGTGAACGCAGATTGCTTGAGGTTGTTTGAACCTTCAATGATTGAGGACCCTAAAGAGCAGAGTCAATTTCCTTCTATTGATGACCTACTACCTGAATATATTAATGAGTTGCAGGAAGACACAGTGTTGGACAGGAAGGTAAGGACAATGCGCAGTGGATAGGTGGAATACCTCAGGATTGGACTTAAAGGTTCGAAGCTGAGCAGTACGAAGTGGATTGAGATTGGACAAGTGAGACAACAGTTTCCTCACTTAGTCGATGCTTGAAGAAAACCAACTTTTGGTGGTCCAAAATATTTTTCAGTAGGGAGGTTGTGATCTAAATCAGATCCATAAACGACTATCAAAGAACCCTGACTGTATCGGGACGAAACAAATCCTTGAAGAATCCAAAACAACAATCAGAAACACCTTGAACCAGTGGCCATGGCGGTCGGCACGGAACGACGAGGACCTAGGTCAAAGCGCGCTGACCGAGGCCCATGGAGACTACGCAGGAGGTCAATGTAGCCCCTAGGAGCCCCGGAACGAGAAAAGGAGTTTATTTTCGATGCGCGATTAGGAGGGGAAAACAGGGCCAAAATCGTGCATCGCTAGGCAAACAGGGCCAAAATGGAGGGGCCTTAAGCCCTTGGTCATGTTGGGAGCCGAAGGACCGCGGGCGGAGAAACGAAAAGTGCCAACGTACGAAGGTGGGACCCATCTGGAAATAGGTGGTATTGATCGGGGCACCCTTGAACATATGACGTTGGATCTTGAGGAGCCCAGATCGAACGACTAAGATTGCACCCGATAGACAGAAGCGGGATCGACAGGGAATTAAGCCATGATTTAAGGGGATTTGGAATCTGTTGACCACCATGGTGGAGAAAGAACGTATCCACGACATAACCAAAGAAACGAATGGATGAACAGGCTGGCGTTGTTCCGATGAAGAAATGTGGCTACTTCCCGAGCATTCATGCTGACGTCGAACAGGGAACTCCAAGCACGCAGGGGGTAGGTGAATCGACGTAGGCAGGATAGGAACTGAACAGGCATGGAGATCAAATGGCTAAAGCCATGAACAGAGACAGTTGAATAGAGATTGAGAGAAGAGGAATAGAGAAGAGTCCAAGTGACCAAGAGAGACAGTGAACAGGGAACCCTGAGGGGAGGACTGAGCACAGAGAGCAGTAAAGCCAAGTAGAGGAGACAAAGGGCTGAGCTGACAACAGGCAGCATCGAGCACCAGAGAGCTTGAAGAATCAAGCCTTCCCATAGAGAAATCTGTCTGGATTGAGCATCATAGTTGGCTCTTTCCACTGTAGACCAAGGATCACAGAGCTGGTAGGAAGAACAAGAGTCTGTGAACTCCAAGTGGCTTGGGGAATCCAAGAACCACCCTGCCAAGCAAAATCTGCTTTAGGAGAACTCATATTGAGTCCCTGTATTGTAATCTCTCTGCTGAAAGACACAATAAAACAAGGCCACCGTTGAAGCTGGACTGAAGACATAGCCTTGGAGAATAGGGTGAACTCCTTATTAAAAACTGCTTGTGTCTTTGTGTTGCTTACTGTATTTCTCTGCTATCTTTCCATTTATTTTCTATGTATAGGCAATCTGATCGATCCGTTGTTTCAATAACACAAAACACACGCACCTGCACATGGGTCTATAATACCTTTTTGTTTAATAAATCTTCAGCTAAGGTCACTCATAGGGTGATTATCAGATCACCCTGAGAACACACTTTTCCGTTTACATAGGGAATACATGGAAATACACTGAAACAGTGGAAAATATGACTGAAACGCCAAAGCTGGAATTCAAATGATATAAATTCCACCCTATAATCCTCTTGGGTTTGCCTTGATCGCAATTGCAAGTTGCATTGGCTACGGGTCATAATCCCTTTGTATTCCACATTGTTGATCTGCCTTCAATCCAAGGGTTCGCATCTAACCTGATCATCTAACCAGCTCGTGCCTTCTTCACCGTCTGATCCGTGATCACTAATCCAACGGCTGATGGCCATTTTGGGCGACCCACTTGCACGGGGAAAACCCACCCGAAATGAGTGGTTTTCTCTCTCATGTGCCATGCTACGTGTTGGCTAGTGTATGGAATCGGGTGAAGCCCTTCTAATACCACTTACCACCTGTAGCCTGCCCGAATTACTATTTACCATGAAACCCAAATCCTTCGTTGTTTAATTCATAACTCCTTTGGGTCCACTGAAAGCCTTCTGCCTGTGTTAAGTCCTCCCTTTAGGAATCTGCGATGCGATATCTGTAATCTCCGTCGTTGATCTGTGCACTCAATCAACGGTCCACGTTAAATCACTGATCGTAATCAAATTTCCCTTAAAGCTACCTCTGATATACTCCACTGGCCTTTCCTGATGTGATATCCCGATTTAAATTGGGCCATTGATCTGTCCGATTCGACAGCTCCTGTGCAATGAGACTTTACGCTCCGCTTCACTCTATTTTCTGCCATTCCTTAGTGTTTTCCTCTACGATATCTATTTTTTGATAGTTTAATATATATGAAGACCTACATTTTTAGAGGGTTTAAGATCCATTTTGGATCACAAAGAAACTAAACTAAATCCATTTTCACTGTTTTTGGTTTTTTAGGAAAAATCAAGTATGCAAACTAATTGTTCTTGTGGATGTGACAGGTGGATGGAAGGTTTTTGAGGATGGATAGAAGGTTTATGAAGTGGTTGTCTGATGTGGAGGGGTCCTAGGAGGCTTTTTGTGACTTCCAAGAGGTTTCCCATCAATTCGGACTCAAAACAGGGCATTTCAAGAAAACCTACATGATGTACTAGAAACCTACACGATGATCCTGTAGGAATTACATGAAACCTATAGGATATAGCCGAGAGCTAATTGCGAGATGTTGGAGGTGTTGGGAAGCTTAGGAAAGGTGTGTGATGGGTGGAATGGGGTGTTAGGAGTTCTGGGAGCACTCAAGAGTCAATATCCAAGATAAGAGATGGCTAGATTTTCTCAATGTATCTAGGGGAATTTCAATGAAAAATGATGAAAAATGAGTGAGGGTGATGGTGAAACAAGAGATGGCTAAGGTGGATGAAGTGGAAGGTGGATGCTGGTGATGAAGTCTTGGTCTCCTCTTGAAGTACCTGCTCTACTTAAAACATGTGTGTCTTCCAAGAACTATGCAACAAGATACATTTTCATAAACTAGAAAAGCATGAATCAATTTCCTATATTATGCATGAATAAAGTTGCTGAAGGGAATGAAAGCATGAGTGAGATCTTATTGCAGAAATGGAGATGGAAAAATATGACAATTAAATTCGCCTTGCAACATGAACCAAATACTGAATCAAAGAAAACAAACTCCAAAGCTCATACAAGAACTAGAAATCTATGCTTTTGGGGCTGATGAAGGGTCCCTTCCTCAAGTCATGGTCCCAAAGGGAGGAAGTGAGGCCGAGACACCTGTTGGAAACCTTGTGGTGATCCTTTTTCTCCTTACTAACTTGCTACTTGAAAGAAGGCACAAATGGAAGAAAACTATCACACAACCAATCTAATCTATATTGTTGTAATGGAAATGCATCTACTAAGAAAATGAACAATTAAGCTATGAATCTATACTAGCATACATGTACAATAAAGAGGAGCCTTGGCTACTAGGGTTGGGCCCTAACCCAAGAGCTTCAGCCCTCTAAGTTAACTCAAAGCTGGCTCAAAACAAAACTTGCCAAAACAATGGATTACATAAAAAACTGTCACAAGTCTTACAACTCGAAAATAGAGTAGAGTTTTACAATCAAAAATCTGAATCCTACTAAGGTCCTAGGCCTCTCTACTTATACATCTGAAGTCTCTAACGACTTCCTTAAAATTAGGGAGGCTCGACTGCCAAACTCGAGATAAACTGGTGCTTTGTCTTTCACTTGCTCAGCTACCTTCTAGTCCTCGTGATTTGGCTCTTTGCACTCCTAGCTAATGGAGGAATATTTGAATGGAGGCATAGTAAATGAGGAGGATTTACCTCCTATAATCCCTCTCCCTTGTCCCATTCAAGTTTTGACCTTGGTCTTTGCCAAAATTCCTTGCTTTTATCCTTTAATCCTGCATTAAATGCACATTAGATCACAAAGCAAAATATCCAACTCTAACTCATCTCATAAGCAAAATATAATCAAAAGTATGCAATAAGTTATGAGAATAGTTGGTTTGACTAAGCTAGGAAGTGAATTAAGGCCCATATAATTACCTAATGATGAGGCTCATCATCACCCTCTACTGAAAGTGTTTCTCATCCTCTAAGCAACTTAGTCAATATCCATACTCTGGTAGCCTCTGTGACATCCAATGCCTCTGTTGTGGTCTCCTCTTCTTGTTCATAGAAACCTGCTTTCTTTTCTACCTCTTCCCACTGCCTCTTTTCTTCTTCTTATTTTCTCCCTTCTAGCATCCCTAAGAGTAGTGGTGGATTGAGTTTTAGGCCTATCCAATTGACCTTCAATCTTTGCATATATTTCTTATACATAGGTGTCATGTTGAGTGCCTCTCTCAACCTTTGAGGGGAGCGATATTCTCTTATCTTTAAGGTGTGTGGTAGTGTGTTCCATCTCCTTAGGCAAGCATGTATACTAACATCTCCTAGTAGCCTAAACATGTCCTCAAAATGTGAAATTGCTTGCTCTTGAGCAGCAAGATATTTGGGTGCCAGCTAAGGATCATTTGCAATCAAATTATGGTTACTGATGAGGGCCATGGGATTTGATTGTTCAACTCTGATCAAAATAGGTTTAGCTTTCTCTCTGGCCAATATCCTTTTTATCTCTGTAGCTCTTGACTCCTCATTGTTCATCCATGATGCCAAAGCCATTAATTATAGATCTCCTAGCTTGGCATTAGGGTCCCAAACATTCATGTCTGTGAGGGCCATGTTGTGCAAATAAAACTCAGCCATTTTGGCCCTATCCTCTAGTGTACTTTGATCACAAAGATCAATAAACTGCCTGTAGTCCTGAAATGGCATGGTTCCCCTCTGTGCTAGTGTCTTAATATGAAACTGTAGCCATTGTTCTTTGAGGTAAAGAGCATAGGATTTAGCTGGCATCCTACATTGGATTGCCTCCAAGGAGAGGTTGGCCATACATGCTAGTTGGTTATCTCTTTCTTGTAGCTGTCCCCTCCGCCATGCATTTTCTGTCTCAAGTTGATTTCTCATTATAGATTCTCTATCCCTTAAGCCAATTATCTCTCTGCCCATTTCTTTGAGTTTTTCCTCCATGTGCCAAATGTCTTCCACCCCCTTTTATTTGGCGATCTTCATCCATCGGTGGGTTTTGGCCCTCTCCTTCTCAAGCTCGAAGAACAATGGGATGGAAAATTTTTGAGGTATGACCCTGCCTCCTTCAATAAACCAGTAATAGGAGTCCAAGTTAGGTTGGGGACTGGGTTCTTTTGTCTCTGGGTCCTCCTAATTAGCTTCTTGCTGGTCCCCTACCTTTCTTTCCAATTTCTGTGCCTCTTGTAGATTCAGCGGAGTATCCTGTAGGACGGTTTTTGCTTCCTGTAGATTTTGTTATGGATCCTGTAGGATTGCCTTACCCTTCGAGGAATTTTATATAGTAGTAGGCCTCCTTACATAGGTGATAGGGGACTTAGGGGAAGGCATTTTGTTTATTTTTGTAGGGGAATCTTTAATCTCAATAGGAATTTTTGTTGATGTTTGTGGCTTCTCCTATTTTATTCTTGTACTCTTTCTTGTCCTGAAATATAGTGGGTTCTGCCTCTGACTTTTTCCTTTTTCCTTGATTAGGGTGCTGAGAGAAGTGAGGGCAGCTGATGCCTCTCTCTCAGTGGTCTCTGGAGACACCCTAGGTGACTCCTCCTTGTGTTCTATCCCCTTTGTTTTATTGCCTTCTTCCTCTCTATTTTTCCTGTCTTCTTCTTCTTGTTGTAAATCTTCATCATCTCTATCAGTTTCCTCCTCTGTTTCTTCATCAACCTCATTCTCTTATCCCTCTTCTTCTTCATCTTCATCATGTTCCTCTCTATCAGCTCCTTCTTCATCCATCTCATCCTTATCTTTCTTTGTATCTTCCTCTTCATGTTTTACCTCCTCTTCACTGATAGTAGTACTAACATCATAAGTGAGGGCTTTAATGTCATCCTCTGCTAGCAAGTCTTTGAAAACTAACCATGTTATAGGGGTTCTAAGGTTTTGGAGGGCATCTTCAATGAGGATCCTAATCAACCCATGGTGAGCCAATTGTTGGGAATTCCCCTCCTTCACTTTGATGTTGGAGTCTATGAGTGATTGAAGCAAGAAATATGGTATGTTGTGTCTTTGATGAGGTGGTGTTTCTACTCCAAATCTTAATTCCTCAAGGATCCTAAAATGATAGCCATAGAAAACACTATATCTACCCTCATATGAGGTGTATTTGATGAGTTGGTAGCCTACCTCACTCCATGGGTATGGCAGACATTCCCTCCTTGCTCCATTTTTGTCCTCAATGGGTTCTTCACCTTCTAAAAAGAATTTTCTTTTTTCCACCTAGATGTCTCCTTTGTCTTCTTTTCTCCATGGGATTCCTAGGGGAAGAGTGGTGACCCTGCTGATGAGCTCTAGGGTGAGATCTATAGTGAGGCCCCTTACTACAACAGTGGCATGGATTCTACTGTCTAGAGTGAGGGAGAGAACAAATTCTTGAGCCACCTCATAATCATACCCTTTGAACTTTTTGAAAAACCCCATCCAGTTGTGTCTCGTAAATATTTCAAGCACCTAGGCGTGTTGTTGGATTCTCACAACATTTGTGGGCTCTCCCCTATTAAACCCTCCTGTCATCTTGCTGGTGAAGCTTGAGTATAAAATGAGAGGGTTGACACAATTTTTTCAAATGCAGGAGCAAAATAGAGTTGACTGTGTATTTAATTCACTTCACATAGTTGCTAAATTCACTCAATTTTAGAGTATCCCTGGTTCATTTACTTGCAAAGGAGGATGAAATTTTAGAGCCTACCTCTTTAGACTGGTTGCAGTGGCCAATTCCCATGATATCCCTTTTGAACTCTTCTCTGCCTCTCTTGTAGACAGTCTCTGTGTATCCTGTAGACTGTATCCTGTAGGAATTCATGTGCATGCTCCTATAGGAATTCCTACACAGAATGATGGATCTTTGCTTCCAGTGGGTGGCCTGGGTTATGAGAGTGACTTGAGTGAGGGAGTTTCAAGGAGGTGAAATGCATGAATGCATGGGAATGATGTTTTATTTCCTCTTATGGTGATTCGGGGTGAGGTGGTGTGCTGGCAGCAAAGGTACATTGCCATTTTTGGACCGTTGGTCCCCACTACCACCTCATCATTTCCCACTCCTCGTAATCAGCTCCCACCTCATATATCTGTAGTTTAATCGCTTTTTGTCCTATTCCTTCTTTGTCTTTGAGTTGACTGTAGCCATGTGTGAGAGAACACCTGGTTGTGCATATGTTAACTGAACGCAGGTGGCCAAGTTAACTGGCCATCTTTTCACTTTTTTACCAACTATCTCATAACCCTTACAATTTTTTACTACATGATGCATATGAGAGAGCGAGCAGGATACTTACCTATGGTTTCAATGCTATGCTGCAATTTTCAAAGACCAGAGGTGTTGCATTGTATATTTGCTGCATGCCATTCTTCTTCCTCCTCTTACTGTCTGCTAATGGTTTCTTTGCTTTTGTAGGTACCTGTGGTTAAAGATCTGATGTTGCTACTATGGAGCTCCTTGATCATCCTAGTGAAGACCTGTTGCTG
The DNA here is from genome assembly GCA_031772625.1 of Pinus tabuliformis. NCBI lineage: Eukaryota > Viridiplantae > Streptophyta > Pinopsida > Pinales > Pinaceae > Pinus > Pinus tabuliformis. The sequence continues at coordinate 315,083,063 of CM062810.1, read as the reverse complement.
GTGTGATTGACATTCTATGGGATAGGCTGCTACAGGATTTCCTACAAGTGTCATGTAGCTGCTTCTCCCTTGGAATTATTTAATCATTTTTCTTGTTGGGGCTGTGAGGATGGTGACATGGATAGAAAGAAGGAGTAGAAGTGTGGAGAACAAAGTATACTTAGGTAATGCTCTTTACTCCTCTCTGTTTCCCTTTTTTTCTTTTTAAGACTAGCAGAAACTATTGAAACTGATCTTTTTTGTTTTGAATGGTGAGTGTAAGGATGATGATGGTGGATGAGGTGAGGAGCTAGATCATGCATAGGGTGAATTTTAGGGACCTAAAAAATCCATCACGTGCCTTGGATTGCTTCCTGTAGGATTTCCAGGTCACTGTAATTCCTACACGAACATCCTGTAGGTTTTTAGGGGATCCTGTATAAAACACAGTCTTTGCATAAATCGAAGCAATGGAATGGAAAAATGAAAAAAATGATGAAGGGATGCATGGTAAGGAGTGGAGAATATGAATATGTGAGAGGCAGGGGTGTCCTTGGGATCCTCTTTCGCTCCTTGATTATCTTTCTCACCCACCAGCAAATGGAAATTTCATGACAAATATATCTACACACACACAGATATATATATATATATATATATATATATATATATATATATATATAGATATATACATATACGTATATATACATACATGTATATATATATATATACATATATATATATACATATATACATATATATACATATACATCTATACATATACATATACATATACATATACATCTATATATATATATATATATATATATATATATATATATATATATCTATATATATATCTATATATATATATATATATATATATATATATATATATATATATATATTGAAAAACAACTAGGTTGCCTCAGAGAGATTTTCACCCTAGGTGTTTGCCCTGGGCACCTCAAGGAAGGTTTTTATCTAGGGATCTTCTTATTCTCTTTTTTCTTTTTTTCTTTTTCTCTTTTGTTTTTTCTCATCAATGGGCCACCTCAAGAGGTTTTCAACCCAAAGATGGGACTCAGGCGCCTCATGGAGATTTTCACTTGAGTCCTTATTCTTTTTTCTTTTCTTTTTTTCTCAATGATTTGATGAGGGAGGAGTTGGAACTTGCTACACCATCATCATTGTTTTATTGATATTATCAATGAACTCTTGTTTTGATAAAGCCCTCTTGTACATTTTCAATCGGTGCCCATTAACAAGCAAAGGAATGGCTTTTTCATCTATAGTTTTGATTTGCACTGAACCATTATCATGGCATCTTTCCACAACATAAGGTCCAAGCCATCTTTTCCTTAACTTTCCCTTGAAGTCTTTATACCTATAATCATATAACAATGCCCAATCGCCCTCCTAAAACTGCTTTTCCTTAATATTTTTATCATGCCAGATCTTCCTCTGAAGTTGAACTACCTATGTATGTAGGAGGGCCTGCATTCTGAATTCATCCGAGCCATTCAATTGGAACAATCTCTCTTTCTATGCACTGCTGAGATCAAAATATAGTTTGGATGCCATACTAAATGTGTTATATTCAAACTCAATGGAAAACAAGGCCTTTTTCCCATAGACCAGTTCATAGGGTCTAAATCCAGTGGTGGTCTTCCATGTGGTATTATAGGCCTAGGTGGCCTCAACTAGTCTTTCTGCCCAATCCTTCATTTTGTTGCTCACCACCTTGGTTAAGATGCCCTCCAGTGCTCTGTTGGTCACCTCCACTTGCCCATTAGCTTGCGGATGATAGGGAGTGGAGGTCCTATGCTTGATCTTGTGATGGCTGAGCAAGTCTTCAATCATGTTGAAGGTAAAATGGTTGCCTTGGTCTGTGACTAGCTCTCTAGGGTACCCAAATTTGTAGAATACATTCTCCCTTAGGAACTTAGTCACCTTCCCTTCCGTTGCTGCCTTAATTGCCTTCATTCATCCCACTTAGTCAAATAATTAGTGCACACAATAATGTATTGTTTTTTCTTTGAAGGAGGGTTAATAGATCGAATGAAGTCCATGCCCCACTTGTCAAATCGCTTGAAAGTCACTTGAGGCTGCAGAGGCATTTCATCTCTTGGAGTAGGCCTTCCCATCCTTTGGCACCGATCACACTAACTAGTGTACTTTTTGAGATCCCGATGAAGAGTGGGCCAATAATAGCCTGTTTGTAACACTTTGAATGCTGTCCTCTTTGTTGCAAAGTAACCTCCACAAGGCCCATCATGACAGGTCAGAATGATGTCAGAGACTTCCTCTTCCCTGACACACCTTCTCAAGATTTGATCTCAGCCAAGTTTGAAAAGATTTCTCGCAATCCAAGTGAAGGGGGCACTTTTCCTGACTATCTTGCTCTTTTCTTTGGAGGGAAAGTTTGGTGGGAACTGTGCTGATACCAAATAGTTTGCTATATCAACAAACAATGGAGAGAGAATTAAAATACCAAACAAGTGCTCATCTGGTAACTGGTCATTCATCATTCCTTCTTCACCTGCAGGCACATTTACCCTAGATAAAAAGTCTACAACAACATTTTCCTTACTAGGCTTATCAACAATGGTTAGATTAAATTGCTTCAATAAAGTAACCATCTTATAATTTGACCATTCACATCTAGTTTGTTCATTAAATATTTGATTGCAGCATGGTCAGTATGCACAAATGTTTGATAGCCTATAATGTAATGCTTGAATTTGTTTAATGAATGCGCAACATCCAGGAGTTCCTTTTCGGTCACTATATAATTTAGCTCAGCCTTTGACAAGTTCTTACTGATAAAATAGATAACATAAGGCAGTTTTTCCTCTCCCTGACCTAGGATTGCTCCTATGGCTTTGTGTGAGGCATCAACATGAATATTAAGGGGGAGGACCCAGTTTGGGCCTTGGAGAATTGGTGCAGTGGTTAACTTATCCTTTAGAATGTCTAATGCCTCTTGACAACTTTTTGACCATATAAACTCAGAATCTTTGGCCAACAAACCAAATAAAGGAGAGGCCAACTTGCTGAAGTCCTTTATGAACCTTTGGTAGTATCCAACTAACCCTAAGAAACTTCTGACATCTCTATGCTTTTGAGGAGGTCAGACCATTTGGATGATGGCTATTTTGTTTGGGTCCACCTAAAATCCTTGTTGAGATATTGAATGACCTAGCACGGTCCCTGCAATCATTAAGAATTCACATTTTTCAGGATTGAGAGACAGGTTCATTTCAATGCATTTGTGTAGTACTTTTCCTAAGTTAGAATGGGCTTCTTGAAAATCACAACCATAAGGTGTAAAATCATCCATATAAATTTCCATCGCATCATGGACTAATTCGGTGAAAATACTCAAGATTACTCTTTGGAAATTGGCAGGAACATTGCATAGGCCAAAAGGATGGACCCTATAGGCAAAAGTACCCCAAAGACAGGTGAATGTGGTCTTATCCTGGTCTTCTGGGCAGATCTAGATTTGGTTGTACCCACTGAATCCAACTAGGAAAGAGAAAAACCTTTTCCCTGCAAGGCTATCTAGCACTTGGTCAATGAAGGGTAGAGGAAAATGATCCTTCTTTGTGGCTTTGTTCAACTCCCTATAATCGACACAAATCCTCCACTTACCATTTTTCTTGGGAACTATCACCAAAGGGGAGACCCAATCACTGTCAGAGATAGGGTAAATGAATCCTACATCTAGCAGTTTTTGCAGTTCTTCTTTGACTATATCTTTAATAGCTCAATTCATCCTCCTTAGTGGTTGTCAGACTGGTTTGCAACCATCTTTGATGTATATGTGGTGAGTACACACTGAGGGATGTACTCCCTTCATTTCTTTGTAACTCCAAGCGAAGGCTTCTAGATTTTCCTTTAACATGTTGCATAGCTTCTCCTCTTCGAGAGCAGAAAGAGATGGATTTATTTTCAAGGTTTTCTCTGGGCCAAATTCTATGGTTTTGACACGGAGTGGGTTGGAATCGGCCAAGCATAAGTCAATTGGACAATTCTTCTGTGTTTCCTTTACTGCTTCTTCTAAAGGTAATGAACCAAGAGTTAGACTTTGGAGTAGGTGTTCAATCAAGTCATCTTCATCTTGCTGTCCTCCTCCCATGGTTGCTTCCAAAGCATAAAATTTGGCGGAATAAACCTCATCTTCTTCCTCCTCCTCCAACCATAAAAGTAAATCATGCTTTAGAGAAGGTTGAGTAGGATGGTATAGGACTAACTTCTTGGACATATGCCCATTCTTTATGGTCATATTCCAATCTCTGCAGCTAATGTAAGCATCGGTTGTGGCCAAATATGGCCTCCCATGGATGAGAGGATAACTAGTAAGCTTAGCCTTAGGCTAGAGAACTAGGAAATCTGTAGGGTACTCCCAGGAGTCAATGGAGACCATCACATCCTCCACAATTCCCTCAGGGGTTATTGTGGAATGATATGAAAGTTGCAGAACTGTTGTGGTCTTCCTCAACAACCCTTGGAGGTTGAGCTTGAGCATGGTGTCCTTGGTCATCACATTAATGGTAGCCCCAAGATCGATCATAATGTGTGGGACAATGGTGCCATTGATGTGCACATCTATTACAGGGCTTCCAAGGTCCAAATATTTTGGACATATTACCTACCCCAGCATTAAGTGGGACAACTACCCAACGACATTAATGGCACAGGAATCCCATTTTCACCACCCTGGATTCTTGAAGCATTTCTCCTTAATCAACTTATTGTAAATGGGAACATATTTTTTTGCCTAGAGAAGGGGGATCTTTACACATAGATTTTTCAATTCTCCTAGAAGTTCAATCTCTTTGGGTAAGCTGGAGTGGTTGGGCTAATCTCTCAAGAAAGGGTGGATTTACTTTAAGGTTGCTTTCCTCTCTTTCTTCCTCAACCTCCCTAGGTTGAGGGGGAGGTTGGTTATCCGGGAGAACTCTCCTAGATCTTAGGTTAACCTCCTGGATTTCCACAGCATAAGTTGGATATGATGTCTCTCCATTGTATACTTGTTGATCCTACCTATTTTTCAGGTTCAGATTTGGCTGGTCAGGCATTTAGGGTTTCTTGGGTGGAGCAGAGTGTAGGAGTTGTGGTTGGGCAGGTGGTGGAGGCAATAGAGCTAGAGCATTGTTGTACTGGGGCCTCCATCCCTAGAGTGGTGTATTCCACTGAGGTTGTGGCAAAGTGTAAGGTTGAAATTATTGGTTGGCTGGCTGGGAATGATACTGAGATGCATAGGACCAAGGATGGGGTGTAGACTAGGAAGGATGAGCAGGGGATCCCCAAGAAGGTATAGTTGTAGTTTAGTTGGGGATGTAATATGCATGGGATGACCCTTGCATGCCCTGCTGGTATGGTCTAGGCCAAAGAGGTTTCCTTTGGTTAATGTAGCAAAGCTGCTTAGTGACCCCTTCAGCTCCTTGATATAAAACTTTAAGTCCAGGTAAAGAAGGGCACTTTTTTGTGGAGTGGTTTTCTTCACAGACCAAGCAAATTTCAATACAGTTCAATGGATATTCGTTCTTAGGATGCCTCCTAGTGTGTCTAGGACAAAAGATGGCCAAGGCTCTCTTTGCTTCCTCTTGTTTCCTTTTAATGTTCATGGTTTCCATTTGCAAGGCAAGGGTTTGCAACATATCACTTTTGAAATCTTCCAGCATGTTTCCGATTTCACCCTTAATGGATGAGTTGGAATATGATGTACTGGCCATAGGTTGACTACCCCTACCCTTTTTCCCGGTCGCCCTAGAATGGTTTCTAAAGACAATATTGATATCCTCATAGGGTAATTGGTAGATATCTCCTCTTGCTAAGAAATGTAAGGTATCCAGAAGATCTTCTCTTACTCCCCTAAGTGGGACCAACTTTAGTGAGTCAGGCTCAAGTGTGCACTTGGCCCTTTTGTAACTGAGCTGGAATCTTTCTTCATTGTCTTCTAAGGATTCATCATGGCCTATAGTCATCCTGAAAATTTATTCTTTAGTATCCTTTGACCAACAGTAGTCCTGATATTTGTTGTTAAAGGCTTGCTACATCCCAGCCCAAGTTGTGATGCTATCTCCAGGTAAGCCCATGAACTAGCACAATGTTGCATCCTTGAGGATAGATGGAAATAGTTTTAACTTTTTCTCATAATTTGTATAGTCATAGGTTTGGTATATAACAACAAACTCAAATAAGAAAGTGTCGAGGTCCTCTGTGGTTAGGCCATGAAAATGAGGTAGGGCAGTGTGGCTTATATTTTTCATCTTAGTGTCCCCGTTGGTTTCCCTGATGGGGAAGGCACCCTCAACTCTCTCTCTATTCCCTCTGTCATTTCGGTTTTCAACCATTGGTTCAGTAGGAATAGGTTCCTCTTCTTCTTCTTCCCCTGTAGGTTCTTCAAATATGTCAAGTTGCTCACCTAAAGGTTCCACCAATTCACAGCCATTGAAGAAGAGAGAAGGTTGGCTGTTGGATGTAGGGGGGGTGTTTGGAAAAAAATTCCCTAAGTTGTCCCTATTCCTACAAGGCATGAAAGGAAATATTTTTGGGTTGGTTTTGTACTCTCTTTTTTTTAAACCTAGAAAGTACTTGCAGAAATGAAATTGTTAATTGAATGAAAATCACTAACATAATAAAAAAGCTACTCGCTGAATTGAAATCCTACTTTCAGAATGGAAAGGAAAGCATATAATGAAAAAATGAAAGAAATAAAGCAACTAGATTAATTTTGCAGAAATAAAATAACGACAGAATATTGAAGACAAGAAATAGAAGAAAAGAAGGCAGTAATCACATTCTACTCAGACACCTCCCCAACAATGATGCCAAAAAGTGATGAGCACCAGTATTGTAGCAAGGATGCTACAACTCCTGGGCTACCAACTTTACTTATCAACCCAGAGTTCATACAAACTTGGAGGTGACAGTGTTGTATGGACAAGTAAAAGTGATGGTTCTGCCTATTTTCACTGTTCATCTAGCAAGAGACCACTGGGGTTCCAAGCTAGACTTCTATAGATCGGAAGAAGCTTGATTCTTTGATGGGAGAAGGGAAAATCTACTCTAAGAGAGATACTCTACTGCAGTAATGGAAAAAACAACATGTAATGCTAAATCACACCATACCATAATTAACCATTTAAGCAGCTATGCTAAGCAGAATTATTAAATCAACACTAAACAAATGCTATTATCTAATTTGCAGAAGTAAAAAGAATCAAACATTACTGATGTGCAGGCAAAGAAACTAAACTAAATCTGTTTTCACTTTTTTTGGTTTTTTGGGAAAAATCTGTAGGTTTTAACCCCGTACAAAAATTACCTGCATACAATTCTAGAACACAGAAAATAAACAATGCCAGAGCATAACACATAAAGCACATATACACAGAGATTTTCCCCTAGATCCCAAAGCTGGGACTACCAGCTTGATTTTTCATTATGTTCCATTCAATGTTACAATACATATTTATACATGCCGAAGCATCCAATACCATGGACCAAAAACCATCGTGTCCAAAACCATGGACTGAAAACCATTGCGTCCAAAACCATATGTGAAAAACATGCACAAAACCATAGGTAGATCTACCCAACCTAATATAGGGTCCAAAACCAAAATTTTTGGGGTGCTACCCCAAACCCCATAGAGTGGGGTTACCTACACCCCTCAAACCCCCTGTGACTCCCCCCACTACATAATTGGCACAACGAAGGGGGGACTCCACCCCCCTTCTAACCCCCTGATTAACTACGTGGGCTAGTCATGGAAAGAATATGACACAACCCAACATTCTCCCACTTGTTGTTTTCTTTCCACAGGGGGTCACAAGAGAGATTAGTCATTTTTCTAGCCCTGCAACATCCATTGTTTCTCTACACCAAGAGAACTTATCGGAGTTCATAGATTTCTTCAATGCATCTACAATATTCTTCAAAGTGTCCACCTTTACTAGAAACACCTTTTTGTCTTGTATCATATCCCTCACAAAGTGATACTGAACATCAATATTCTTTGTCTTTGAATGATATGTATGGTTCTTTGCCAAGAAAATTGCACTTTGGTTGTCACAGTCTATCCTTATAGCTCCCTGTGCTAACCCCATACTTGAACACAATCTTTGCAACCAAACTGCTTCCTTTCTTGCATAGTGGCTGCCATGTATTCTGCCTCTGTAGTTGATAGTGCCACTACAAATTGTTTCTTACTCATCCAACAGACTGCACCTCCAAATAGGTTAAACACATACCCACTTGTAGATCTTCTCTGATCCAGATCTCTAGCCTAGTCTGCATCAACAAAGCCATGAATATCAAACACTCTGTCCAATCTCAGCCTTCCTTGGTAGCACAAACCATAATCACTCATGCCACGCAAATACCTGAAAACCCGCTTCACTGTTGTCCAGTGCTCCTTCCCTGGTTTTGACATAAGCCTACTCAATACTCCAATTGCATGTGCAATGTCTGGTCTAATACATACCATCGCATACATCAGGCTACTGACTGCACTTGCATATGGAACACAGGACATGTCCTCTTCCTCTTCTTGTGTCTTGGGACACCTTTCAGTAGATAACTTTACACCTACAGGAATAGGAACCTTCACCAGTTTACTATCCTGAATATTAAACCTCTGCAATATTGTCTCGACATACTTCCTCTAGTTTAACCAGAGCTTCCTCTTTGTCCGATCTCTTTTAATTTCCATGCCAAAAATATATTTTGCAACACCAAGATCTTTCATGTCGAATTTCGAGGACAAATGGATCTTCAAATCTTGGATAATTTCTTTGTCATTTCCAACTAGAAACATATCATCCACATACAAGACCAGATAAATAACATGGTCACCAATTAATTTAAAATACACACAGTGATCTGCTTTGCTTCTGGTGAAGCCAAGTCCCCGTATAAATGTATCAAATTTCTGATACCACATCCTTGGTGACTGTTTTAACCCATACAAAGACTTCCTTAGCTTGCATACCAGTTCTTTCTTACCCTTCACCGCAAAGCCTTTTGGTTGCTTCATGTAGATCTCCTCTTCTAGATCCATGTGAATAAATGTTGTCTTCACACCCATCTGTTCTACCTCAAAATTGAAAGCAACAGCAACAGATAAAAGTAATCTAATAGAAGTTACCTTGGAAACAGGAGAAAAGATATCACCAAAATCAATTCCCCGCACCTGGGAATAACCTTTTGCTAACAACCAAGCTTTATTTTCTCCACCTTTCCTTTTGCATTTGTCTTCTTCTTGAACACCCATTTGCTACCAATGGGTTTCCTTCCAGCCAGCAACTCCACCAGATCCCAAGCCTCATTTTTGTGCAAAGATGCCATTTCATCAAGCATGGCCTCTTTCCAGAGTTTCCATCCTCTGAATCTACTGCTTCCTTCATAGTTCTGGGATCATCATCAGTAATAGATAAATCAAAAGTTAAATAGAAAGCAGATGGACTATACCTTTCGAGTTGCCTTCTTTCTCGAACTGATCTTCTCACACCTGGAGTTTGTGGCTCTTTATCATTTGATTCCTCCTCTGCTGTAGAGTCTGATTCTTCCTCCTTTACCTCAAACTCTATATTCTCAGGTTCCTTTGGTTGGAATTCATGTTTAATAACATCTTTTACCTCTCTGAACACCACATATTGGTTGTACACAACCTTCCTTATTACTGGGTTCCAAAGCTTATAACCCTTTAAACCATCCTTATACCCATCAAATTTACTATCCAACTTGGTTCGTTTCTCCTTTGGAACATGTACATATGCATCACATCCAAATACCCTCAGATGTGAAAGAGAGGGTTTATTACCAATCCATACCTCTTGTGGAGTCTTATCCTCCAATGCTAATGAAGGTGATCTGTTGACTAGGTAACATGCTGTCTCCACCGCCTCTGCCCGGAATTCATGTCCTAACCGAACACCACTGAGCATGCTTCTTGCCCTTTCTATCAACTTCTTGTTCATTCTTTTTGCAACTCCATTTTGCTTAGGTGTGTATGGAGTAGTCTTCTACCATGCTATACCACACTTCTTACAGAATTCTTCAAATTCCTTACTGCAAAACTCTCCACGGTTATCTGTCCTCAACACCTTTATCTTCTTCTCTGTTTGGTTTTCCGCCAAAGCCTTAAATTCTTTAAACCTGTCAAAGACTTCAGATTTATTCTTAAGGAAATATATCTATGTATTCCTTGAGAAGTCATCTATAAATGATACATAGTACACAGACTTACCCAGTGATGGAACCTTCATAGGTCGAAACACATCATTGTGCACAAGCTCTAATATCTGTTTCACCCTCTTACCACCAGAGGGGAAACTCACCTAATTCTACTTCCCATATACACAATTTTCACAGAAATCAAAATCCAGAGAGATATTAATCATACCTTCTACCATACCTTTACCATGAAGTATTCGAAGGCCCTTCTCTCCAATATGTCCAAGCCTTTGATGCCAAAACATGGTCTTCTCTCCAGAGACCACTAGATTTTCTACTCCTCTTTCAGGAACCATAGAACTATTATACCCATCAACAACAGTGCTACCTTGCAGCTTGTATAGAGTTCCAATCCAAACTCCCTGCATCAATACCAATGCTCCCTGAACCATCTTGCTGGTATCCTTCTCAAAAACTGTTTTTACACCTGCATCATCCAGCTTGCTTACAGAAATCATATTTCTGGCTAATGCAGGAATATGCAGAACACTCAAAAGTGTTTTAACCCTTCCACCTTGCAACTTTGACTTTACTTTTCCGTAACCAATGATTATAGCCTTCCTGTCATCCTCAAAGAAGACACCACCACCATCATATTTCTCATACTCGCGGAACCACTATCTATGGGGAGTGAAGTGAAAGGATGCACTCGAGTCAATCAACCATGCCTCATGATCTACATGTGTACTTGAAGAAGCCAAGTACACATCCCCACCTTCATCTGAGGTGGTTTTCACCTCTGCAGAAGGAGCATCATCAAATCCCTTTCCTTTATCAGGAGCTTTAGATTTACAGTCCCTTTTGTAGTGCCCTTCCTTTCTGCATTTTCAGCACACCACCTTTACATGTTTTCCTGGAGATTTAGATCTCCCTCTAGATTTAGATCTCCCACTCGATGACTTATTTTTGTTTCTGTTTTGGGACTGTCCTCGTACAGGCATCACCATTCTAGCTCTCCATATTTTTCCGTCTCATTTCCTCCGTCAGCAAGGATGAGACTATTTCATCAAACTACAAGGCAGTTGGATTGCTAACTATTGCAATAACCAGACTATCCCACGAATCTAGTAGAGAACACAGCAAAATGATGCACTTATCTTGATCTGAAATTTTAATATCAACAGATGATAACTGACTTACAACAGTATTAAATGCATTCAGATGCTCTATCACCAAGTCTCCATCTTTCATCCTCAGGTTATACAGCTTTTTACGTAGGAACAATTTATTCACCAGAGACTTAGATTGGTAAAAAGTCCCTAACTTGTCCCACAAAGCCTTCGCCATAGCTTCCTCTAATACATTCAGCAATACTAAATCTGAGACACACAATCGTTTTGTGCTCTTTGCCTTCCAATCCAACTTCTTCCATTCTTCATTGGACACTCCCGTTGGTTTAGTACCTGGATCTACTGTGATCCACAGATCTTTATCCACCAACAGATCCTCCATCTTGAGTTTCCATAACTCAAAAATTTGACCATTAAATTTCTCGATCTCTATATTTCCACTGCTTACAATCTTCTTTCACCACCAGAATCGATCCCGCAGATCTCCCACTGAACAGGGTCTACCACAGGCCCGAGCGAAATGCCTCAACAACAAAGGCATCCCCTTGAAGCCAAAATAGCTCTGAAACCAAATGTAGGTTCTAATCTCGTACAAAAATTACCTATATACGATTCTAGAATAGAGAAAATAAACAATGCGAGAGCATACCACATAAAACACATATACACAGAGATTTTCCCATGGATCCCAAAGCCAGGACTACCATCTTGATTTTTCATTATGTTCCTTTCAATGTTACAATACATATTTATACATGCCGAAGCATCCAATACCAAGGACTGAAAACCATTGTGTCCAAAACCATGGACCGAAAACCATCGCGTCCAAAAACATATGCAAAAAACATGCACAAAACCATAGGTAGGTCTACCCAGCTTAATATAGGGTCCAAAACCCCGGACCCCATAGAGTGGGGTTACCTGCACCCCTCAAACCCCCTGTGAGTCCCCCCACTATGCAATTGGTGCAACGAATGGGGGGCTCCGCCCCCCTTCTAACCCCCCAATTAACTACGTGGGTAGTCATGGAAAGAATATAACACAACCCAACAAAATCAAGTATGAAAACTAATTGTTCTTGTCGATGTGATAGGTGGATGGAAGGTGTTTGAGGATGGATAGAAGGTTTATGAAGTGCTTTTATGGTGTGGAGGTGTCCTAGGAGGATTTTTGTGACTTCTTAGAGGTTTCCCATCAATTCGGCCTCAAAACAGGCCGTTTCAGGAAAACCTATAGGATGTACTAGAAACCTATAGGATGATCCTGTAGGAATTACAAGAAACCTACAGGATATAGCCGAGAGCTGATTGTGAGGTGTTGGAGGTGTTGGGAAGCCTGGGAAAGGTGTGTGATGGGTGGAATGGGGTTTTAGGAGGTCTAGGAGAACTCTGGAGTCAATATCCAAGATAAGAGATGGCTAGATTCGCTCAATGTATCTAGGGGAATTTCAATGAAAAATGATGAAAAACGAGTGAGGGTGATGGTGAAACAAGATGTTAGGCCCCTATACTACTAGTGTAACCCCTTATTGTTATTAGTATAACCCACTTATTATATTGATGTACCCATGTAGTGCCCATATTGTTACTATTGTGCCCCATAGAAGCCCATTATTGTTATTATTGTGCCCTTACATTATTATTGTTATGTCGGCTCTGATTATGTTATGACCCCTTAGACTCCTATATATAGAAAGGAGGTCTTTTCATTTGTATCATCCAAGAATTTTTCATTTATGTAATGTAAAGGAGTTTGCCCCCTCGAAGAGGCTGAATTCTAAGGCGTTGATCTATCTTTTCTATCTTTTCTTGAGCTGGTTTCATAACATTTGGTATCAGAGCTTTGGATTCTAGGGTTTTGCTGCTCCAAACAGGTCATCGTGGAATTTTCGCTATAACTTTTTTCTGTGACGTTTCAAAAGTTGAAAAAAAAAACCCATTTGAGAAGAAATCGCGCTGAACCTTGCGTCCGAATTTCAGAGCTTATCGCGTGATATTTTCAAAGATATCATCTGAGGAAGTTGGTCTTTTTGCAGACTCCTGAATTAAATTCCAAATAGGTGACCTGGGGAAAATCGTCATAACTTTTTCTCTAGGGATCAGATTGAAATTTTATAAGAAGGTACAAAAAGAGGACAGACTGTAGTTTCTTGTATGCATTTTTCAGATCCAAAGGTCGAAACAGTGACACGTGGCACTTCATACAATTTCGCTCTTCTGGAAAGGTATATAATCAGGTCATCTTGGGAGATTGTGCATAACTCTTCCTTAGAGAATCCAATTTGGATCAGACTAGTGGCATTGGAAAGAGGACACAGAGGGCTACTATAGGTCACAATTTCAGAACTTAAAGATCCGAAAGTATAGAGTTACAGTCGTTTCAAGGTCGAGCTCTTAAAATCAAGTAAAAGCAAGATGAGGAAGTTTGATGGGAAGGATCCGGTAAATTGGATACTTCAGATGGAGCAATATTTTGATCTACATGGTGTACAACTATTACAAAAGGTATGTATTGCATCTTCATATTTAGAACCAGATCAATTTTTATGGTACAAAGGGCTTTGTTCTCGTAAACAACTTGTTACGTGGTCAATTTTCACAGAGGAAATGATAGCACATTATGAGGATACAAAGAGCAACACCTTCTTTAGAGCAACACCAAAACAATTGGAAAGAGTAAAAGGGCTTTGTGACATAGTGGAAAGCAAAATTATGGAAACCAGGAATTGTACCCCTCACAACTATAAAGATGGAAGTGTTATTTCTCCTAGCCTTCCACAACCTACAAGGGTTACACCACAACAATTGGAAGAAAAAAGAGAAAAAGGGCTTTGTTACAATTGTGATAGAAAATGCACTAAAGGTCATAAGTGTGCTGAGAAGAAATTATTTTACATAGAATATGAAGAGGAGGAAGAAAAGGATCAAGAAACATCAAAAGAAGAAGATATACGCCAGGACCCCACCCCAGAGAAAGAAGAAATGAATCATACCATATCTTGTAAAGCATTGGCATGAATTACCACTCCTCAAACTCTCAAGATAGAAGGACATATCAAGAAGAAAAAGGTGCAAGAAGTGAAAGATCACATCGAGAAAGAAGAAATGAATCCAACCATATCTTGTAATTCATTGTTCGAAATTACCACTCCTCAATCTATCAAAATAGAAGGACATATCAAGAAGAAAAATGTTCAAGAAGTGAAAGATCACATCGAGCATCAAGAAATGAATCCGACCATATCTTGTAAAGGATTGGAAGAAATTACCACTCCTCAAACTCTAGAGATAAAAGGACATATCAAGAAGAAAAAGGTTCAAGCAGTGAAAGATCACATCGAGCATCAACAACAAGTTCTCCAACTTTTAAAGGATAACGCCACTTCGGTGCAAAATCAAACGAAACAACAGGTGGATCAACATCGTAGTGAAAAATGTTTTGATGTAGGTGATTGGGTATTTTTACTGCTACATCTCAAGCAAGCTATTTATGAGAAGGAAATGTTGGCAATACTACATGCACTTAAAAAATGGCGACCTTACCGAATCGGAAGACTCTTCAAGGATGAGGATGTGGAAGCATTGTTTTGTGCTATTTATATTATCCAAACAGATTGGATAAACAAAGCAAGGGAGGAATGGAAGAAGGACGGAGAAGTATGGCCACTTATTTAAAAGTTGCAAAAGATCCCAATTCAAACAATATTGCCAGAAATTGAAGAGGAAGGAAAAATCATATTGGAACCTGGAGCAGTCATAGAAACAAGAACTCAACAACTACGAAATCGATCAATTTCAGAGTATCTCATCAAGTGGAAGAACTTACCCGCTGAATATTCCACATGGGAGGACAAGAATTTTATACATAAGCATCAAGAACTACTCAAGCATTGAGGACAACGCTTTTTGAAGGAGAGGGGCATGTTAGGCCCCTATACTACTAGTGTAACCCCTTATTGTTATTAGTATAACCCACTTATTATATTGATGTACCATGTAGTGCCCATATTGTTACTATTGTGCCCCATAGAAGCCCATTATTATTATTATTGTGCCCTTACATTATTATTGTTATGTCGGCTCTGATTATGTTATGACCCCTTAGACTCCTATATATAGAAAGGAGGTCTTTTCATTTGTATCATCCAAGAATTGTTCATTTATGTAATGTAAATGAGGTTGCCCCCTCGAAGAGGCTGAATTCTAAGGCGTTGATCTATCTTTTCTATCTTTTCTTGAGCTGGTTTCATAACACAAGAGATGGCTAAGGTGGATGAAGTGGAAGGTGGTTGTTGATGATGAAGTCTTGGTCCCCTCTTGAAGTACCTAATCTTCTTAAAACATGTGTGTCTTCCAAGAACTATGCAACAAGATACATTTCCATAAACTAGAAAAGCATGAATCAATTTCTTATATTATGCATGAAGAGTGTTGCTAAAGGGAATGAAAGCATGAGTGAGATCTTATTGCAGAAATGGAGATGGAAAAATATGACAATGAAATCTTCCTTGCAACATGAACCAAATACTAAATCAAATACAACAAACTCCAAAGCTCATACAAGAACTAGAAATCTGTGTTTTTGGGGCTTCTGAAGGGTCCCTTACTCAAGTCATCGTCCCAGAGGGAGGAAGTGAGGCCGAGACACATGCTGCTAACCTTGTGGTGATCATTTTTCTCCTTGATAACCTGCTAGTTGAAATAAGGCACAAATGGAAGCAAACTATCACATAACCAACCTAATCTATAGTGTTGTAATGGAAATGCATCTACTAAGCAAATGAACAATTAAGCTATGAATCTATACTAGCATACATGTACAATAAAGAGGAGCATTGGCTGCTAGGGTTGGGCCCTAACCCAAGAGCTTCAGCCCTCTAATTTAACTCAAAGATGGCTCAAAACAAAACTCATTCTTATTACCAAAACAATGGATTACATCAAAAACTGTCACAAGTCTTGCAACTCGAAAATAGATTAGAGTTTTACAATAAAAAATTGACTCCTACTAAGGTCCTAGGCCTCTCTACTTATACATCTGAAGTCTCCAATGACTTCCTTAAAATTAGGGAGGCTCGACTCCCAAACTCGAGATAAACTGGTGCTTTGTCTTTCACTTGCTCGGTTGCCTTCTAGTCCTCATGATTTGGTTGTTTGCACTCCGAGCTGATGGAGAATATTTGAATGGAGGGATAGTAAATGAGGATGATTTACCTCCTATAATCCCTCTCCCTTGTCCCATTCGAGTTTTGACCTTGGTCTTTGCCAAAATTCCTTGCTTTTATCCTTTAATCCTGCATTAAATGCACATTAGACCACAAAGCAAACTATCAAAATCTAACTCATCTCATAAATAAAATATAATCAAAAGTATGCAATAAGTTATGAGAATAGTTGGTTTGACTAAGCTAGGAGGTGAATTAAGGCCCATATGATTACCCAATGATGAGGCTCATCAATAAGCTAAATAAGAATATGCATGCCAAGGATTAACCTCATAAAATTTGGAGGAGAAAGGAGCAAAAAATCTCTCTCACTAAAAACTGAGGCCTGCACGGTCTCAGGGGGAGCATATAGTTGAATTGTGGATTGCATGCATATCATTAAAGTTGTTGGCATATTGGAGAGTTTGAATGAGAATTATGTTGCAGATGGTTGTGATGATTTTTTAGCATTGACAATTGTTGTTTCAAGAGATTATTTAGAGATGACACATGTGCAAGGGGAGCATCTCACATGCTTCCAATTTCTAGTGATTTATTGATGGCATCATGGTCCATGCTAGCATAATAAGAAAAAGAAATTTTTTGGAGGTTTCTATGTTTCTCATGATTATACATTTATCTAACATTAGCCATTGCAGGAGCTATTATAGGTTGAGGAGAATTGCTTTGAGTTTGTATGACTTATATGATTCTCCATAGTCTTGTATCAGTTAGCATGCAGTTGATTATTTTCAGATTGATGGTTGTTTTGAGCATTCATGAAAATTTTCCTTTATATGAACAAGTTGTGTATGTTATTAGTGAGAGAGATTGACATGCATTAGTTCCAATGATTAGAAGCCATAGTATATTTGCAGATGAGACTATTTTGATTTAGCTATGTTGTTGGTGTTTATGCTTCATATGCATGCCTATGGATTTTCTACTACTACTAGTTTTTGTTACATATGATGTGATGTTATTGCCATCAGATATTGATTCATTGGTCACAATGTTGCATGATCTCTCACCTATGTTCATTTCCACCATTGAGGAGATTGGTTGTTACTTGGCCTATGCTTCATTTAGTAGATCTCTTTATGGTTCATTGCTGCTATAAGTTTAGTGTTGCTACAAGTTGAATATTATCCGTTGTTTCTTAATTGTTCGCATTATGCATATGTGGCTTGGTGTTTACGAGTGACATGATATGATAGTACTAGTTGGAGGATTTATTGGTCAGATTTATTGTTTCATGGATCCATAGTTTGTTGCCATAATAGTTTGATGCTTATCTTATGATGTGACATGTGTTGACTTGATTTCTGCTAACTTGAGAGGATGGTTGCCTCCTACTATAAATGGCACACATGTTTTTGACATGTTTATCATTTCTATCATATAGATGTATTGGTTGGTGCATTATCGATGATGTGAGATGATGGTCATATGTTGTTGTTGCAAGTTTATGAGCTATGTTTATATGTTGGATGTTGCTGCTACAGATTGGAGTTTTATGTTGCTTAGTTGATTTCAAGGTTATACACTAATGCTGCTCAGTATTACATATTTCATGATGATTGGTTATTGTTTCCATTACATCTTTTGCTTCTAGAAGATGGTGCCATGATACAGATGGATCTATTTTTTACATATGGATGATTATATGCATGATGAGATTTACATATTGTTGGGAATTCATCATGGTGTTGGTCAAGGAGTTTAATTGAGTATGTCTTGGAGAGAGTCATGAGTCTTAGTCATGTATTGAAAATTTTGAGCATAATGTAACAACCACATGGTTCATATTGTACTTCATCAATTGCAATCATGTATCTTTTCTATGAAGCCATGTAATCAAGTGTTCAATTCCTTGAGTTCATGTTGTCATGAGTTGGTGATAGGAAGGTTATGAGTCATGACAAGTTTGTGTTGTTATGAGTTGTTGCAGTCATCTCTGGGCTATTGTATATAAGGTCATAGTCATTTTGTAGCCTCGTATCTCATTATACATCCATGTAGTACATTGTATTGCATATCATTGGTCATGGTTATGTTGGAGAGAGAATATTGGTTTCTAGTATCTATTGATGAGGGATGAACCAACCATTCATGTGGGTTGATGGGTGTTGTTTCAGTAATGTATTGTATATAATTCATATTGTGTAGTCAGTCCCTTGATCCTTAAGGTGTAGGATTCAACTAGAAGGCATTGGTTGCAAGTTGTTGATGTTGATACTCAGAGGGAGCAAGTTTAGAGTGTGGTTGTTAACTAGTTATGGATATTGTGTTGCTGCTTGAGAGAAGATGTATGATCCTATTATTTTTTGGTCTTCATGTATCCGCTACTATTGTATCATAGGATATTTTTGCTACCACTCATTGAGTTATGGAGAGAATGTTGTTTCTCACATTATGGTATTGTTGCTGGTTGAAAGTGGTGTTCATGGACAGTTTGTTGTTGTTACTTTAGGAGAGCGAGATTTATTATTGATGTTGTTTTTTGTCATGTTTCCATGAGGAGTGTTGTTGTTCATTGATGCATTATGATCTCACCCAGCTAGTTTCTAAGGGGAGTATTTTCTATTCAGCTATGGTTACCTGGATGAGCTCAACACTTTTCCATTGATGTCAAAGGTGGTGTGAGTGAGGAGTTTTTCAGAGGCCAATTGGATGGTTCAGCTAGGTTTTCCATCAATGCAAAAGGGGAAGATTGTTGCCATTATGGCTCAGTTGTTGGTTGGCATTGATGTCAACCTAGTAGCATTGGTGTATTGTTAGTTGGCATTGATGTCAACCTGGTATCATGAGATGTAGAGTCATGTTTATGAACATGGTGGATTGGTATAGGTATTGGGCTTGATGATTGGGTGCAAGTGCTAGTGAGATGGTACTTTTCTTTTGCATTGGTTAGATACCTTAGCTCAGTGGTTGCAGATGTCAGTGCAGGTATTTGGCTTGTGTTTGGATGCATTGGCAAGTTGTGGAGATACTACACCTAGTTGACAGTGGAGATTTTCAAGTTATGCTTATGGTATTTGGTGTGTGTATGAATGGTTTTTCACCTATATGCTAAGATGTAGTGCCTATCATTGATTATTTTAAAGTTATACAGGTGTTGGAGAAGTTTGGGAGTAGTTTGATGGCTTAGGTGTTAGTGTAGTTGTTGGTTGGCATTCAACTCAGCCTAGCTTGACTTGTGATGATGTTGGTGATGTGGAAGTGGTTTGTTGAAGAGTTACAAAGTTTATTGTGGATTTCTAAGGACTTATTGATGATGATCAAGCTATGGAAGAATTTTGGGCAGACTCTGAGCTAAGGAAAGTTGATTTTGGTCATCATTTACTCCAATCACTTGGATGATGGGTTAGGGGAGCAACTGCAGGTCCCAGTTGTTGAGTTCCAGTGTTATGGGAGTGATTGCAAACTAATTTTCACAGGCTTATGTGTGTGGCCAAAAGAAAACATGAAATTTACTTTGCATTCCTTGTGCACATCAGGTGTTTATTTCCTTTTCCAACTTGTCTTGTTGGGGACTCATCATCTAAAAGTTGGAAAAAGGTTATTGAACTTCTAGAAGATGTTTAAAAAGAGAATATTCATTGGTAAGTGAAGTTAGTGACTAGATTGAGTCAAGAAGCAATGAACCAGACCACTTCCAACATATGAACAAAGTTGTTATAGAAATTTTTGGGCACTGCAACCCCAATCATACATGTACATAAACCAAGGGATCCTAAGTCCCTAAAAGTGTTGCTTCACACCCTAAAGGAACAAGGTCAGCTAATTACATCATCTCCCAGAAGTTCTCCACAGAAAACTGCTCAGAACTGGTCAAAGTTGGACCATACAAACTACCCAGTGCAAAGGGTGCGATGCATCTCACCTGCCCAGTGTAAAGGGTGCGATGCATACTGGAAATCCCTTTTGTAGGGTGCAATGGGAAAGAGTAGAAAAATGGTAGAGACAGTTTGCAAGGTAGATCGTCATGGAATCTTCCAGAAACTTCTCCTGTGACACTTGCCTCTCTGAATTCTCCTAGGGATGAGTAAGAGATCATCAATCTCCAAGTGGAATCAAGAACTATCATATAGAGGACACTAATCAAAATCCCAGAAGCTGACTCACCCCCCTGCAATCATCTATATATGAATCCCTCATCCCAGAGATCCAGAGGCTGGAATTTTGTATCTTGTAAGGAAGTGCTGCTGGTTTCTTGGTGGAACATCATAGTGTTGGGTGATCTAAGCTTTTCATGAGGTGGAGAAGGGCTTTCATGCTGGGAGGATGATGTTAGGTCAAAACAATTGGTTGTAATCCTCTTTTCTATTCTTGATATTAATAAAGCTATTCAAGTTTTCCTCCACATTCTTGTATGTTTGATGATATATGCATTTGTGTGGTCAATATATATTTGGTCCTATATTGTTTATGATTGTAGATCTTTGTTCTTCGATAGTATTATGCTACTTTGATTCCATAGGTGCTCTTTAAAGTTGGGTAGACGAAGGGAAAAGCGGCAAGGATCTATCAGAAGGGAGAGGAACCAAGCAAGGAACTAAGCGCAAGACTGAGGTTGGTGTCCTTTGTTCCCCTCTTATCTACTTCTCATAAAGGAAAGCAAAAGTAGTTTTAGTTTGTTTTTTTTTAAGATAGCTACCAGTCTTAGTGGGACTAGCAGCTCTGAGTGGACACTAGATTTCTCGATAACAAAATGGCGACTCCACTAGGGAATGAATAGATTGTTTGCTTGTCTATATTTGTTTGTTTTATAAACTTACAGACGGAGCCTGAAGTTAAGCCAGCTAGCCTTCGAACTTCATTTGTTATGCAAGTGCAAAGTAGATCAATGCTGCTTCAGTCTATCTCCGAGTTTTGTTTATAAACTGAACAATCGATTTTAAAACCTTCTAATTTCCCTAGTGGTGGCTCTAGTAACCTCATTAGATCAGCCCCTGCAATTTATATTTACTGAACATCACTTGCTCGGCCTAAATCCCTGAACTGAGCTGCAAACTGTGACCCGGAACCAAGTTGAAGTCTCGTCTCTAGACCATCACACTTTCTCCTCTTGGGAATCTGGATGCATCACACCTCCCGTGTCCAGTAGGTGCGCTACATTGCACTTTCCCTGTGTTACAAGTGTGCTGATCAGACAAGACCTCTTCTGCTCTTAGATTTTGGTTTCTGTGTTCACTCTCTTTAGCTTTATTCAGGAGTTTTGCTGTCTTTGATCAGTATACCACTATAGAAACTCCCTTCCTTCTCATGATTCCGCCTCCATAGTACAAAGAATTGTGAATGTTTTTATGTATTGTGCGCCATTTACAGTTCTCTTTTACAAAAGTAGCATAATCAAACTGTCGTCTTTTGATTTGAAAGTGTCGCAAGTGTCATTTTCAGTCAAAGAAAATAAATCTATTGTTCTTGATGGTCGATTATACAGTTACTCTTGTATTTGATTTGAATTAGTAGTTTTTCAAGTGTCGAAAGCAGTTTTCAATTCAATATAGTAAAGTGTCGTCATTATCTTCCTTTCGTTTTTGAAGAGAAATTTGTTAGTATTGTCACTTTGAAAAGATAATTCAGATTTGTACTTAGCATTCTTCTTGTCATTCACACATTAAGAAAGCTGAAAACAAATACATGCATGTGCATTTGCATTTAGACTGCTTGTTGGTTTGATTTAGGACAGTGCATCTAGTGTGTGCTCTCTGCTCTATGTTGAAAGAATATCATCCCTCTTTCTTTAGTAGCTAGGATTTTCATTGAAAAAAGAAGATTAAACGATTGTTTATCATCTTAGATTGCATTTTAGGAATTGTATATCTACATCACGCGGTGAACCTAAAAGGAAAATTTCTTAAGAAAGATCAACTATAAAATAAATTCAATGAACATAAAAACGCTTTAGAACCTAACGCACAACATCTAGAAGTCTAGGCTAGAGACATATTCCAACGTCGTAAAGCCTGGTAACTATCGCTTTCACTGTTGGTTGGGTGATTCCTCCTCTTTGAGACGACAAGTGCCAGTATGGACTTGTGCTCCCAAATACTATTGAGTATATATTGGGAGACCACAATAGGCTATATCCTTTATCCATAGGAAGCCGTGTCTGCCGCCCTATCGATCGCAATGCACTGAACACAACATTCGGGAAGATTGACTACCGTACCGTAGAAAGTATTCTACAGTTTTGTGATTGGTTTGGTAATCCCTCTGTCTAGATTTCCAAAGTAGTCTCTTTCATTCCTTTTCAGACTCCTTAAAGGAAAAGGTCCATCTGAGCACTTGTCACTTCAGGCTCATTAAAAATCGAAGGCGACTAGAGTCATCTTTTGTTTTTTCTCGAATCTTAACAATTGAAAAAACAAGTTGTGTCAAAGCGTCTAAAATTTATTTTAATCGGAATAATATCACCAATCCCGTGTTGGTCTTAGGTTGAGAAAAATGGAGTCCACCAACCAAGGATTTCCCCTTGGAGGAAATCCTAGTCCTTTCTCCTCTTGGGGAGATGTTGGTGCACCTCATATGGCCACATTGTCACTTCCAGGATTGATGATTGGCTTGCCAATATGGCTCTTCTCGACCTCCGTCATTCAGAACACCGTGATTCCTGAACAATCGAGTCAGCAACTGGATGATACTAAATCTACCCCCCAACCTTCTACTTTGTCTAATTCTCCCTCTCCTCCTTCCTCTTCGCTTGATGAAGCTGGTAAAGCCAAAAATCAAGTAACTAGGAAGGAGAAGAAAGAGAAGAAGAAGGAGCCAAAGGTGAAAAGGGGTAACCGAGCATCATCTAGTGAAAATCCGCACACTGCACCATCCAAGCCTAAATCTCCATGTGTCATTTGCAAAGGAGACCACTATCATCGAGATTGTCCTTGCATCCCTCAGATCTTAAGGGACTGGTCTCCTCATTTGCACAATCCGGTGTCATCAACCTCTGAAGATCATGTTGAAAGTACACCATCAACTAGTGAAAGTGAAGCATTTGGACAGAAAATGAAATGTAAATTTCCTTGTAAACTATGTGAAGGCAATCATGTCATCCACCGTTGTCCCTTCCTAGACGAAGCTAAAAGAGTTTTGGATAACCGTCTGGCTTCACCGCTACGGCTTCCTCCTGGATATAAGAAACTCTTGCCAAGTCAGTCACTGGTTGAAAATCCGACCGATACGCCATTGTGGTCGGTCGAAGCATCTGCCATTGAAGATAAACCCGCTAAATCCATACCAAACGAAATTCAAAAGGTTGAGGCAGCAGTCGACCCAGTCTTGTCTTCGGAAGGTCCATCTTCAGATGATACAATCACCGAAGAGAATGAGAATGACACCATTCAAATTATTTTCGTAAACACAGACTCCGATGAACATGGGGGCAATCTACCCGTTCCTTTACCACAGGAAGGAAGTTCGTCAGAGTCATATCCGGCCGTCTATTCGGTCCCACCTCCAAGCAACCTAGTCGTTTCCTTCGATTGGAATCTACTAGGCAGACCTCGTGTACCAACTAATGTACCATTCCGAATCATTGTACAAGCTTACAAAATAATCATGGTCGGTACCATCATAGATGAAGGGGCTTCTGTGAGTATCCTTTCCTCAACTGCTTGGGAAGCACTTGGTTCGCCATCGCTTCTGCCTGAGATGAGAAATCTGACAGGCTTCGACAAAGGAACTAGTCGATCGTTAGGGATCCTTCCCAATGCGCCCATAACGTTGAGAAGGAAAACCATTTACATGAACGTAATGGTAGTCCAAGGACCTCTAGATTATAATCTACTCCTTGTATGCGACTATATTTATAGCATGGGAGCCATTGTCTCCTCACTCTTTAGAGTAATGTGTTTTCTGCATGAAGGCCGAGTGGTCAAGCTCGTAGACCAGCTTTCGTTCCCAGGCTCACACATAGCTGACAGTCAAATTCCATCCCTAAATGGTCTTCTCACGTAAGGAATGTCTCATCAATCTCCAATCCGTCCACCCAAAGAGCACAAGTGATTCGGGAGGACATGACTGAAACCCAGGGAGCATGCACCATGGTCTATTTCGACAGGAAAACCTTGGGTATAGGGTAGGTTTTCGCGGAGGATATATGACTAGTCTAACACACCCATCTGTTTAGGAAAATGGGATTGGACTGGAATAAGATTCCCTCGTCAAAGTTATATGAGTGGAGGCTATCACACCACTTACCTTTGTCTATTTTGGTAGGCATCGCCAAGGAAGTGTTTTGTCTACAACGCGGATGGAGAAATCTTGCATATACAAGAGCTTTCATATGGTAACCTGGAAACTCTACTTCGCTATGCCTCGGGGAATGCAAACCTTTTTTCCTGAAAGTAAATAGCGACCATTTATTTTCTTAGTTTGTAGTTTCTCAACCCTTTAAACTCGTAGGATTGGTTGTTCCTAGCTTACATAATGAAAGGATCCGGAGCAAAGTTTCGAATGGTGCAAGCTCCCTAAAAATTGAACCTATCGATGAGACATCCTTATTATACGACTGGCACGAGCAGTTTTTATGAGAAGTTCAAGCTCGTTAAAAATTAAACCTTAGCAATGAGAAAACGTTCCCCCAGAGTTTAAGCTCATTAAAAAATGAACCAATCCCCGGTAAATAACCATTGTGAATGCATTATCATTCGCTTTTGAGCCCTGGTCATGTTATTACCATCACCTCCACTCTATTTTAGCTGATCATTCACCTCCATTTGATTGTTTATCCCTTTTTGAGGAATAGCTACGAAGAGTGATCCTTTTAGCCATCCTTGTGACACTACCGTGATTGGAAAATTCCAAACCTTACCTGGAATCAGTTGCTACCTAAAATTATCACTTGTTCCTCAAAAGACGAGTCTCCTTTAAGCTCTTTTCACGTGACTCATAAAATATGAAAAGATTGTCAAGCAATTGGCCTCTCCAGCTCGTTAAAGCTACCGGGAGTGCTATCCCTCCTCTAGATTTTAATATTTTTGGACCTAAGGGATTATTACTCAAAAATATCGAGCGCTTGTTTTGTTCGGATCGTTAAAATTACTAAAAATTCATCCCTTTCATATTATTTTATAATTTTTCGGACTTAAGGGATTATATGACAAAAAATGGTTATTGGAGTTTCCTTTACATCCCTTTCATACTCTCTAAAATTGAAAAGGACCGAGTTATCTTTGTCGTTAAACTCGTTAAAACCAAATAGCAACAAACTTGTCCATATAGACAAGAACGAGTTTCACTGTCGCTAGGCTCGTTAAAACATAGTGACGGGTTTTCCCAAAGGGAAAATTATAGAACAAGCATATGTTATCCTCCTCAAGCTTGATAAAAATAAATAGGTACTGGTCAGCAATGACTGGGGAAAAATTGGGAAGAAAACTTGAAGAAACTTTATTGGTAGCAAGTCGCTCTTGAACAACATCCGAGTCGGGTTGGGTTATTTTGTTCACCGGTCATATCACCATTGGTCCATCACACCATCCATATTTGGGGTTAACGCTACCAATCCATGTCAGTGTCGCCATTATGTTCAAGATAAGTCGCTCAGAGAATTCACCTGTGTCTCATCTGCTACAATACATTCACGCTCTATTCTTTCATGACTGCCACCCTGAACCCTGTATCATCAGATCATTTTCACCTCCAAAATCATTTACTCCATTTCGTGTCGTAGATGTGGGATTCATTAAGGCCCTCCTATGACGGGTCACTTCTTGTCGACATCAGCTCATTATCCAAGAAGTCGACTTAGGAACAACCTTTTCAGTACTTTGAAGCTTGCATGCCTCAATGGCAAGTTTCTCACTTCCGGCGACAGGTTTACATCAAGGGCCTTTGACCGAAAGATTTTGCATGGTGTTCGATGCCAAGTCCCTTTTCAAACCACGCAAATTGTACTGTAGTACCTTGAGGGTCATCATCATTATTGGTGATTCCTCTCGTGCTTGTTAACAACTTACATCATTAGCTGGTAATCAGGCGATGTCTTTCCATGTTCGACTCTAGAAAATCTTTCACATGGATCGACTTGTACTCCGAGTGAAGATTGGATGAGTTTGAAGACCTCAGATCTAGTTTCATACATCCGGGCTGCGATATATTCAGGAAAATAAAGACATGATGACTCTATCAGAATCATCAGTCTACCATACAGACGGTTGTCTGTCTTATGTACATGAAAATGAATTTATAAAGCTAAGCATGGAAATGCTCGCCTCAACTAGATCATGAAAAATATTATGAAGATAATGTATTGTATTGTATCTCATTACAGGTCACTTTCTAGCTCGAAAAAACTTCGGATCCTCATGATAAAGCATTTCACCCGACATCAAAAGACTAATGACCTCATGCTTTAGGGGGCAACTGTTATAGAAATTTTTGGGCACTACAACCCCAATCATACATGTCCATAAACCAAGGGCTCCTATGTCCCTAAAAGTGTTGCTTCACACCCTAAAGGAACAAGGTCAGCTGATTACATCATCTCCCAGAAGTTCTCCACAGAAAACTGCTCAGAACTGGTCAAAGCTGGACCATACAGACTGCCCAGTGCAGAGGGTGCGATGCATCTCATCTGCCCAGTGTAAAGGGTGCGATGCATACTGGAAATCCCTTCTGTAGGGTGCGATGGGCAAGAGCAAACAAATGGCAGAGACAGTTTACAAGGTGGATCGTCATGGAATCTTCCAGAAACTTCTCCTGTGACACTTGCCTCTCTGAATTCGCCCAGGGATGAGTAAGAGATCATCAATCTCCAAGTGGAATCAAGAACTATCAGAGAGGAAACTAATCAAAATCCTAGAAGCTAACTCACCCCCTGCAATCATCTATATATGGATCCCTCATCCCAGAGATCCAGAGGCTGGAATTTTGTATCTCGTAAGGAATTGTTGTTGGTTTCTTGGTGGAACATCATAGTGTTGGGTGATCTAAGCTTTTCATGAGGTGAAGAAGGGCTTTCATGCTGGGAGGATGACGCTGGGTCAGAACAATTGGTTGTAATCCTCTTTACTATTCTTGATATTAATAAAGCTATTCAAGTTTTCCTCCACATTCTTGTATGTTTGATGGCATATGCATTTGTGTGGTCAATATATATATGGTCCTATATTGTTTATGATTGTAGATCTCTGTTCTTCGATAGTATTTTGCTGCTTTGATTCCACAGGTGCTCTTTGAAGCTGGGTAGACGAAGGGAAAAGCAGCAAGGATCTGTCAGAAGGGAGAGGAACCAAGCAAGGAACTAAGCGCAAGACTGAGGTTGGTGTCCTCTGTTCCCCTCTTATATACTTCTCATAAAGGAAAGTGAAAGTAGTTTTAGTTTGTTTGTTTCTAAGATAGCTACTAGTCTTAGTGGGACTAGCAGCTCCGAGTGGACACTAGATTTCCCGATAACAAAAGCTCCACTACAAAATTATAATTATTGATTTAACCATTACGGAAGATTATAAATAGATGGATATCATGAGGTTGTTGGTTGGTTCACTTGAGAATAAAATGTGATGATTGTGTGAGATTCAAGAGTGTGTGAGAGAAGGGTGGTTTGTGCAAGCTATGTAGGGAATTCTGTAGAAAATATTTAGTAGTTCACAATGGTAGGAGATAACAAAAGAAGTATGATTCAGCCAAGATTTTATTCAACAATATGGTGATGGATGATTGAGTGAGTTGTGCATAATTATTTTAGTGAGATTTTTATTTTTGTTTTGAGCCTATATTACTAGAGGTTTTATTGTTCTAGTTGAGTGGTTCAAATTGACTCCAGTCTAAAAATGAATGAAACGAGGGTCACACAGAAGAGTGGAGTGGGGGCTCTAGAAAATCCAGTACAAATAACATATTTCTTCATGAGTCCAATCAAAGTTAGACGAGGATCATTGGTCTTCGTGGCTTCCAGAAAATGATTTCCATAGAGTCACGAGATGAGGATAAGATTCCTTCATCGGTCCAATCAGAGTTGGGCAAGGCTCATTGGTCATGGTGGATTCTAGCAAATTGATGTCTGTAGAGTTGTGAGAAGAGGATCAAAGTTCTTACTGATATTAGCCATATGTATTTTCTATGTAACTGAATTACTTGATAATTAATATAATTATTTGAGAAGCGCAACAACAACAAGGGTGGCTTTTGACCCAGACGGGGTTTACCACTAGAACTTTCTTGTGTTCTCTTGTGCATGTTTCTTTTGTTATTTCTTATGGATCTCATGTATTTTTATATATCATTTAATCTATTTATGGGTTAATGAATGTTGTGTTTCATAATTGAAAAAGATTTAAAATTTAATAAACAAAGCCACTACTGATTCACCTCCTCCCTCTCAGTAGTGATCTAGTTTCCAACAAGTGGATATAGCTTTCATTACGGAGAAGGATAAATTTGTCGTCATTTACCTGGATGACATAACAATTTTCTCATAGTTTGATGAAGAATACCTACAACACTTACAACATATATTTGAAAAATGCAGGAAGTATGGGTTGTCCCTAAACCCAAAGAAGTCCCAATTCGCCCTCAGAGAAGGAAAACTATTAGGGAACATGGTCTCAAGAGAAGGAGTGAAGATTGACCCCAAAAGGGTAGAAGCGATTAGTAGAATATCTTTTCCAATATTTCTTGAGAATGTTTGTGCCTAACTATGCTGAGATTATGGGAGATATCATAGATATGCTGAAAAAGGACGAAGAGGTTAAATGTACTACAAAAGATAGAGAATAATTTTCTATAATAAAAAAGGCCTTTGGAGAGGCCCTAGTTTTAGCCATCTTTGATTATCAAAAGCCTTTCCTTATATTTTCCTTTGTATATCCTAATAGTACTGGAGTTGTTTTATTGCAGAAGAATGAAGAGAAGGAGCAACCAATCACATATTTTAGTCAATTATTAAGAGATGGAAAACTAAAATACAATATTTTGGAGAAGCAAGCCTATGCTCTAGTTAAAGCCTTAACGGTTTTCCAATCTTACATTATGCAACCCATAATAATTTCCTATGTTCCTATAGCAGTTGTAAAGGACATCCTCACATAAGGAGACAATGAAGGAAAGAGAGGGAAATGGATAGCTAAAATTCAAGAATATGACATGGACATCAAGCCCACCAAGTTGGTAAAGGGGTAGGGATTGGCTAATATTTTGACAGAAGAAAATTTCCAGGCATTAGGAATAAACTTGATGGCTGAAAATTTAAAACTAGAGAAGCAAGACAAACAGGGAAATACAAAACGAGAAGCACCAAAAATTGCAATGAAGTACTTGGATTCTGAGTGGTATAAATTCATTGTCCACTATCTATTGTTTTTGGAATGCCCACCTAAATTTATTAGAGCAAAGTACATAACTTTGAGGCTACAAGAACAAAAAATTGATATCTCAAATGTTCAGATGTATTGGAAAAACCCTATGGGGTTTTTGCTACTTCGTATGTTTGAAGAAGAAGTCCCAAAAATAATAGATGAATTTCATGGTTGTGTTTGTGGAGGACACTACAGCTGGAAAGTAACAACTCATAAGATTTTGAAGGTTGGCTTCTATTGGCCTAAATTGTTTGGTGATGTGCATGATCAAGTGAGGGCTTGTAAAGAGTTCCAAATATTTGCTGAGAATAAGAAGTTGACGCGCCTACCTTTAATCCTTGTTTTTGTGGACGAACCATTTAGACAATGGGGACTAGATTTCATTAGGTAAATCCATCCACCATCTAGTTGGCAGCATAAGTGGATCCTTACAACAATAAAATATTTCACCAAGTGGGTAGAAGTTTTCCCAGCTAGCAATCCAACTGATATAGTGGTCATTAAATTCATGGAGGAAAACATTCTAGCTAGATTTGGTTTTCCAAAGAAAATAATCGTTGATAACGCTGAATTATTTAAATCTACTAAGTTTATTAGTTTTTTTCATAGCTATAAAATTATTTTAGGTCACTCCACTACTTATTACCCACAAGAAATGGGTTTGCAGAATCATCCAATAAGAAGTTAGTGAGGATTCTTAAGAAGACCATAACACAAAGAAAGACGAACTAGGATTCTCAACTCAAGTTTGCATTGTGGGAAAATAGAGTCACCACTAAGAGCTCAACTTGTAATTCTTCCATTGAGTTAGTATATGGGACTTCAACACATTTTCCTACCCAATTTACTTTGCTTGTGGAAAAACTGATCCAAGATGCAAAGGAGGAGCCTAATTCCTTGATAGTAGGATAAATCAACTGGATGAATTACGAGAAAATAGAGAGAAGGTGACTCAAAGTTTGATCACGTATCAGGACAAGATGAAGGATTTGTTTAACAAAAAGGCTAAGGACAAAAATTTTCAACTAGGTGAGCTTGCGCTTAGATGGGATGTCAAGAGAGAGGACAAAGGAAAACATGGGAAATTTTATCCTTTGTGGTTTGGACCCTTCAATATAGTTGAAGCCAAAGAAAATAATACATTTTTTGTTGGAAAACTTTGATGGGGAAGTGTTTGAGATTCCTATAAATTGGCAGTACCTCAAGAATTATTTCTAGCATTAAATACATTTATCAAATCCATTGTAAATACCAGTGAGCCATTGTAAGTACCAAGTGTTTTCTTTGGTTTTCAGTTCCGTACATATTTTGACTCCATCCCTAGTGTTATCACCCTAAAATTTTTGTTTCTAAGCTTTGGAAAGTTTGCCTTGTTTCTAGTCATAGTCTTATAGGTTTTGAGTCATCTCATCTCAATAAGTGTCATACTCTTTTCCAAAAAAAAAAAAAAAAGTTTCACAGCCTCATTCCATGTCCTAGAAGCCTCCCCATGTGTTTTGACATCAGTTTGATTCCAAAGGATTGATGTTAGTCTTGGTCTAATCTTACCATGGTTCCTTAAGTGTCTAAGATCTAGAAAAGAGTCTTGTTAGTATGGTCAAATAGGGTCAACACTCTGTTCTTGCCCATCATTGGCCCCACATCACACCTAAAATTCCATGTGTCAAACTTGTGTCAAGGTTTTCATGCACTACAAGCTGCCTAGGAGTTTTCGTAGCGCAAAACCTAGAATTTTCACTGGCCGCGCTACAAAATCGTGGATTCTAAACTAGGAGTTTTCATAGCGCGCGCTACGAAACCCCTGAAAAAGCATGTTTCAGCATAAAAAACTTTGTTTTCTTCTTTTACTAGTCAACTTCCAGAAGGGTTTATGAGCAGCTGAGAACTCAATTTTGAAAATTGAAAGAGGATTTTCTTCCTAACATACTGAAATACGAAAACCTCCTTCAGTTTCTTCAAATTCGTTCTGAGGTGGGAGAAATTTATGGTTAAACTTGCGCTACGAAACTGCTGAAAGTCAAGCTTTGTCTTCTAGTTTTAGCAGTCTTTTGCAAGATCAATTTCTGGTTACAGGAAAAGGTATTTTGGAATTATGAGGGATTTTTCTCTTCATAAACTCTCCAGCTACAATAACCTATCTCACTTTCTTCACAAGTGTTTTCATTTGGGAGATACTAAGCTTTCTTTGAAACCCTAATTTCAGAGAACGGATTTTTCCTGTTTGACACATGTTTTTCAAGGACAGATTCTGGACAGCTGGAGAAGTTTTTTAAAAACCCAAGAGAGGTTTTTGTTATAGATAGAATGGAATAAAAAAACCTCCTTCAGTTTCATAAAATGTGTAATGGATGAGGAGATAATGGCTCTTTCCCACGTGCCAACTTTCAAGGATCCTAAACCTAAAAACAGGGAAACATGTTCCCTAATTTCTAGGGTATGTCATCAGCAGTCAGGTGATAACGTGGGATACTTCATAAAATTCGACTTCATGAGGTTACATTTGTCAAAGAATTCATTTAATGTTTAGTTGAGGTGGTTTAGTCATAATAAGGAGTTACACTCCTAGTTGTATTAGGTCACTAGGACTGCTAGTTAACAGCTAGTTGTAATTAATAGTTTGTTTTAAGTGTCAATAGGTGTCAAATTAGGAGGAATTCGAATTCCCCTCATGTTGGAGGAGGAATATAAGTCCTATAATGAACTCTATATATTGGAGAAAATCTAATGTAACAGGGGTTGGAAAAGGTTATAGAAAAAGACTACTTTTGTAAATGCTGTGCAGGGACTAATATATACAACAGCAGTTGGACTTTTCTGAAGCTGAGATTCTTAGTGTACTTTAGTGAGCTTTATCTTTTATCTTTGATATGTTTTACTTCCATAGTCTCAATGCTTATTACTCAGAATTCATGGAGGAACATGCTTTGACTTCCTTTAAGTGTTAAACTATGGTGAATTGAGTTCTTGGGTCCTATCTTTGGATGTTTTTCTTCAATGTTTTAATACTTATTACTCAGAATTCATGGTTACTCATGCTCTAACTTCCTTTAGGTATTAAACTCTCATCAATCACTTTAAGTTCTTTCATTTTGAATACCTTGATGTATCATTACTCAGAATTCATGCCCACATGCTCTGACCCCTATGAACTTCAAGTTATTGAGACATTCCTGAATGTGTCACTCTTTCATTGAAGTATATACAAGCCTCAGTTTTATAAGAAGAACTATTTGTTATCCTTATCTCTGTCACTGACTCCATAGCCCAATGGTAGCAAGTCTCTATCTTTCAACCTATAAACATATAAAATCCCAAACCATAGAGTTAGCCATCTATCCATATCTTAAATCAATATCATTAACCCTTTGAGAGAGCCCTCTCAGGCTGAGGAGGCTAAGCCTCAGCCAAAAGTTGGTTTGAAAGAGTTACACAAGGTCCACCTAATCAGTAGCCTATCAGGGGTGATTTTGTGATAACACTGCCCACAGAGCATTGATCAATTTTTGTTCCAAGTTTTCTTATTTTCTTCCAATAGTTTTTTAATGATATTAATTAGACTTTTGTTGGAAGATTCTGTAAGTCCATTCCCTTGAGGATAGTAGGCTGTGGAATGACACAATGTGATGTGATACTTGTTACAGAAAGTAATCATTTTCTTTGATTTGAAATCTGCAGCATTATCAGTAATGATTTTATCTAGGAAATGAAACCTGGACAAAATATTGGCCTCTAGAAATCCTATGATATAGTGTATGTGGCTTGTCTGGAGGGGATGGCTTCTATCCATTTAGTAAAATAGCCAGTTGTAGTGAGTATCCATTTATGTTGACTAGAAGAGGGTGGATGAATTTCTCCAATGAAATCAAGACCCCATTGTTGAAAAGGTTTCTCAGTGGAAATAGGTTTCAAGGGTAAAGGTAACAATTTTCTTTTTCCTTCAAATATTTGGCATTTGTGGCAGGAAGTTACAAATTTATTTACATCTGCAAACAAGGTTGGCCAATAAAATCCTGCTCTTAGAATTTTGTCAGCAGTTGACTTCCAATAGAGGTGTCCACCATAGTCCCCTACATGAAATTCTTGGAGAACCTTGTAGCTTCTTCTTTCAATAAACAATTTAATAAAATGCCTTCATGGTTTTTCCAAAATAAAGATTTATCTAAGATGCAAAATTTTGAAGACTTCATTTTCAAAAATCTATTCTTGGCTCTGGACAACCCCAGAGGAGCCTGCAGGTTTTGTAACACATAAATAATATTAGCATACCATGGTGAATCTGAAAAGGCCTAGCTGACCTGTGGAGTCGCCATCTCCTGCTCGTTATCCAGCTCTGTAATGATATTTATGTCTAAGGCTTGGCAATTAGTTTCTGCCATGAGTTTAGCCAATCCCTAACCTTTAATTAGCCTAGTGGGTTTTATCTCTAAATCATATTCTAAGATAGTAGCTATCCATTTTCCTCTTTTTCCATCAATTCTATCCTAAGTCAAGATGTCTTTGACTACTGCATTAGGAACATATTATATGAGAATATAAAATATATACCCTGAAATCTTTAAGAGCTTTTACTAATGCAAAAGTTTGTTTCTCCATTATTTTATATTTCAACGATGCATCTCTAAGAGCTTTACTAAAAAATGCTATGGGTTTTTCACATCCTTGATCATCTTTTTGTAGTAAAACTGCAGCTATGGTGTGTTTTGATGCAAAAGAAAAAATGATGAAGTCTCTATCAAACTGTGGGCTTGTGAGAACTAGTGTTCTTGTTAAGGCCATTTTTATTTCTTCAAATGAATGTTTAGCTTCAATTTTCTGATTAATGGTTAAATCCTTCTTTAACATGTTATTTAATGATATAATGAGTTCAGCTAAGTTAGAAATAAACCTCCTTAAAAAATTAATATTTCCTAAAATTGCTTGCAACTCTTCAATGTTTCTGGGATAGGGAATTTGTAAAATAGCTTCGATCCTGGAAGGGTCAATTCAAATGCCATCCTTAGAAATGATGTGACCTAACAATTTTCCTTCCTCCAAACCAAACAAACACTTCTTTGGATTCAAAGAAATACCATATTTTCTGCACTTTAAAAAGACTTGCCTGAGATGATCCAAGTGCTGCTGATCTGATGTAGAAAAAACAATGAGATCATCAAGATATATAACAAGAAAATCATGAATTTCTTTTGTAAAGGCAATGTCCATTGCTCTTTGAAAATTTGCTCCTGCATTTTTAGTCCAAAGGGAATTTTAATGTACATGAAGGTACCCCATGGTGTTGTAAATGTTGTTTTCTCTTGGTCATCAAGATGAACTAAGATTTGGTTATACCCTGAAAACCCATCTAAAAGTGAGATTCTTGAAGAACCAACTACACTTTGCAACATATGGTCCATTTTGGGTAATAGATAGTTATCTTTCAGACAGACCTTGTTCACATTTCTTAGGTCAACACATAATCTTATTTCACCTGTTTTCTTCCTAGTAGGTACCAGATTGGATACCCATTCTGAGAACCTAATACTGGCAATAATCCCTGCTTCATACATGTGTTTGATTTCTTTCTCAATTGATGGTAATAGCACAGAGTTAATTCTTCTGAGTTTTTGTTTGAAGGGCTTTTGATTTTGTTTCAGAGGTATATTGTGTTGAATAATAGAAGTGTCATAGGATTTTAAATCTTCATAACTCCAAGCAAAGACATCCTGGAATTCAGGAGGTAAAGATTTTGACAATTTTATCAATTTGGGATTATCTTGTGTTCCTAAGTTATACTCTTTGATGTATGCCTTTAAGGCTCCATTTTAGGTTTCTTTGGAATGTCATTAGAGTCAAACAAATCTTCCATAGGAGTCAATCCTTTGGGTAAATGATTGTCCTTTAGGTTGATAACCTCTATTTCCTCTTCAATTATTTCATCTAGGTCCATTTGTTTCAGGTCTTGAATTTTTGTTTGTGTGAATTTGGTTGGGTGAAGCATATTTATTAGATTCTCTTCCGAAATTTTAATTTCTACCTCATTTATTTGATTAGAATAAGTAGTTGTATCAACATCTATTTTGAGGTTAGAGAATTCCTCATCTAAAGTTAAAAAATTATTATTCTTCTTATCACTATCAAAAACCTGCCAGTTCTTAAGATTATCAGGGATGGTTGGTCTATGCCTAATCTCAGCAGTATACTGATGATTAGGTTGAAAACGTAATTTGCAGGTACTGGAAAACATGGCCAGGCTGTGGGATTGCATGTTATGTTTTCTTGGAATAGTTGCAAGCTGGGTTTCCAAAAAAGTGTTGAGGATTTCTTTTGACTATTCCCCTATAATATCCTAGTCTAGCATCCTGTTTATGCCTCGAAAATCATTGCATCAACATCAGGGGATAACCACCTAGTCCGGACCTTAATACAGCTCCTTTTCCATTTGCGATGGTGGCTCCGACTGGATATAATGGGACCAGTTTCCCAGTAATGAATAAAAAGGGATGGATGAGTGATTGGTTTTCTAATAAGTGATAATGAATGGATGACTTAATCTAAAAGAGAAAATACAAATGACTATTCTATCCCGGGAAGCTTCTATTCTTAAGTGCAACGTTTGATGATCTTTGTGCATCAATAGGCATATAGATGACTCTATTCAATAAACATAGACATTCATTCATATAACAATTTCTTTGTTCAAATAGTTGAAAAAAATAATTAATAAAACATTGTTACACTTATCTTTTTATATTACTGATACATCTATGATTAGAGGAAAAGCATGCTATAAACATCCAATAGTGGAAAGTATAAAGAATGTTGTTAAAACACATGCATATATTCAATAATAGCAAGAGTGATCAAATAACAATTCACATAAAAAAAAATGAATTCAGACATAGATAGTAGTACCATATGAGCTGCAAATCATTCCCAACATCAATCGCAATTCGAATTCCTTCTTCCGACTTAGAAATACTTTTAAATAAAGGCAGTAGTGCACATCCACATAAAAGCTTCGTTATCAAAATTGGAATAATTGGTCGAGTCCTTATAAAAAATATACCTGAAGTACAATAGTGCAACTTCAGGTTTGAGTCATATACAAAAACTTACGACCCTTTCTAAATACATGAAAGGGTCTATAAATACTTAATTAAACTAACTAGCTAAAAAATTAAAATGCTACTAAATTGGTACAACTTGATCTTGCATATCTCCCCCATAGCAATCTGGCAGTTGGCAGCATGATTCATCACTCTGACTATTTGCCTTTCAACCTGAGTTGGCATATCGCTAGCATCGTTTCCACTTCTTGAGGGCGGCTGAGACGAGAATTGAGTTGAGCAGCATAGGTGGCATCTTGTATATTGGGAATGATACACCCGATTGCATCTGTTAGGCACTTGAGGGCAACTCTCTGGCTGTATCGTTTTACTAGGAACAACCAGTAGGTGTCCCAAGTTAAACTATTAATACCTGTGATCAATCTCCCATTCTTTTCTAGCTCTTGATAACATGATTGCTCCAATGTTTTGGCTGATATTAATTTACCTAGTGTACACTGAGAGTTCATATTAGATAAATAGAGAGTATCATTAGTTAATTCAACCAAATTACTTGTGGTTAATTTGCATCTAGAAACTGCTCTCTCTGCCTTCATTAACTGGGACTGCCATTCCATAAATAAGATTTCTTTATGGGATTCTAGGATTTTAGGCAAATTTGCTTCCTGACCCTCATTAGTGTCCTGCCAATCAAGAAAATTTGTCAAGGTTTCATCAGCCTGCTCTAAGTCTTGTCTAGCATCGACTGATTTATCGATTATTGATGTTGTTATGTCACACAGGGGTTCCACTCTAGAAATTTTATGACATAATAATCTTATTTGTGTTACCAGTGCCTTATTAATCTGTAGTGCTTCTGATTTGAAATCGGCAGGTTGCAGAAGATTCTTGAACTTCTCTATTTGACCTGATAATTGAGAAATTTGCTCATCTTTTGTCTTTACCATCTGTTCATTCATTGCTTTCAATTTTGCTAATGCCTCCGACAGTTTTTTTTGCTTTTGAATCGCACTCGAATCGATCCTCTGTTTCTCTTCATGCAACTGCTTGTTCAATTGATTATTTATCTATTGTTGCGTGGACAATTACTGTTCTAATTATTCTGCTTTCTGCTGTGCCTCCGATAGTTGTGCTTGTAATGAAGTGATTGCTTGGTCTTTTTCTTTTAAAAAATTACTCACTTCTGATGCCTTGTCCATGATGGCTGCTGAATAGGCTCCAACATAATGGGACAATTTTGTTAGGTCATCAGAAGGATCAAACTCCTCCTTCCAAACTACGTTGGCTGTCACTATTTGTTCAGGGAACAGGGAAGGTTGATCAATCCTTCTCCTTTTCCATTGTCACTTTACTACGGCCCTGTGCTTTGGGCTGTAAAAGACATCCAATGGAGGTATATCCTCCACTTGCAAAATGATTTGATCCGAAGGATCTTTGGGAATTATTTCTATGTCTGTAGTAGGGGGTAGACTATTGATTCCTTCACTTGGAACCTCTTTTGATGTTGTATCCTGTGTATCAGCCGCTTTGGATGTATTGGCTTCTCTTGAGCTTTCTAGATTTCTTATGATTGAATCGAATTGTTGCCATTCCTGGAGAAACCTTGGGTCAATCTGGGTATCAACATTCACATCCTTGCTGCTATGCTCCTGCTGCCTTTTTTGTTCCTCTTCACATATTCTCTCTTATTCTTTCCTCTGCGCTTCCTCCTGTTCTTTCATCTGCGCTTCCTCCTGTTCTTTCTTCTGGAGTTCCTCCTGCTCTTTTGTTCGGACTTCTCCAAAAATTTCTGATGTAGCAGGAGGTTCGTTGGTAAGTCGTTGTTCAGGCTCGCTTGACTGTGTTATCGGGGCAGTGGCTAACAAATCTAGAGACAGAGTTTGCAACCTCTGCTCTCTAAGTTTGTTAAATTCGACTAACCCGTCGTCGTGATATCTCATTCTAGCTAGCGTTTGAACCTGAAATAATGACTCGACCGAGGAGAATAGGTCATCAAACTCATCTTCTTTATGTTCAAATTTAGTGGGTTTTGCCTGTTATAGTGCATTATAGACAACTTTGTTTGGATCAAATCATCTGTTAGGAAGAGTGGCGAGATTCAGTGTATTTATCTTTTCTACTTCTTTCTCTGCATGTGTGTAGTCATGCAGAGCGTAAACGCCACACCTTAGAGGAAAAGGAGGCCAGGCCTACTTCTTTTTATTCCTTAGAGTCTTTGTAACTCCTTCGGATGTAAGCTGATATGCTATTTTTCGAGCCAATAGTTTGTCGGGTATATACAAGGGGAGGACGTGAGGCCTGGCCTGACTGCCAAAAACTCTTACATATGTAAATTTTTCTTCTCCGAACCAGTTTCCTAAGGCTGTCAAGTCAACCTGTGCTTGTGAGGAAATCTTAGGAGCAGGTTTGTCAAAAATTGCATAGTAAATGGGTAAGATAAATCCATTGCAAACTTGATATAGGTGGTGTTTATAGTGGGCTTTCCACAACTTCTAGTGATAGATATGAATGGAAATAGGGTCCTGTGGAGTCCATCTCCACCCCAGCACAGGAAATTCGAAGTTAAAACAGAGAGTATCTAAGATGTAGGCACTAAAGTAAAATGGAGGAATGAACCTTTCAGTAACGTGGGATTTGTTTCTGAACTCAAGAATAGATGTTGCTAACTTATCAGATAATATATTCCCCCAATCCATTATTTCGTTATTGCATGTTGCTTCCATTAAAGGTACAATTTCTATGGTGAAGTTTGAGGAATCATGCAACCCCCAAATCCTACACATCATTACTCCGGCATAACAATAAGGAGAACACAAGGAATCGACAGAGTACTTACCCGAGGACTCATGCTTGTGTTTCGCTGGGTTTTGTCTCCAATCCCATATAGGTGCTGATTCAATTTCATTTTCATCTCTGAACTTCTCCAGAAACTCTTTGTTATACTTCTTCTCTGGTGCGGGCAAATGGTACATTTGTCTCAAATCATCAGGTTGAAATGAGCCAAACACTCTCCCGTCGATAGTGCAAAATGTTCTATTTGTAATTGGGATTTCCTCAATTGCCCATCTTACCACATCTGTGTATGGAAGAATTTTCTCTCGAGCCGCTATCCGGTGTAGGTAAGAATCGACCAAATACTTTAGGGTTGCATCGGACTTCCGGGTCGGGTCTGTTGTAGCTTGTACTGATGTTTCCTGAGGCTCTTCGGCCTCAACCAGATTATAGATGCTCTGCCAAGTAGTTTTACCAAGACCAAGACATGTGGTGTCCAAGATTAATCCTTTTTACTTAGTCCTGGATCGGCGGTGTGTTGTCCTGTTACTGCGGAAGCTGAAGCTATTCCAGATTTCTTAGACTTCTTCCCCATTTGGCCTAAATTCACTGCTTCGGAGGAGCTCTGCACAGGAGATAAAATGAACGTAATGCGAAGAATAGGTGGTGCAAACCAAATATGAAAGTTATATCAATCAATGAATAATGGAAGACTAACATAAGGTGGCTGCGGATACAATCTCTGAAGAGATTTTGGCATCACTACTTCATTAATTGGCCGTTTAAACCTGTCAATCATTTAAATGCTCATCATATCATTTATTGGCCGAATAATTCATTTAAGCCTGGCTTTGATGTTTTGGTGGTTGGGCGTAAGTGAATCACTATCGGGAAGAGAAAGGCCTTTAATACTAATTAAACATAATATATCCCAGCGTTAACAATCCTTTTTGAAAGTTGCACCTAGCTTTATCGCAATCGGCGATCGGAGGAATGCTTAAGTTGTTATATGGGCGTCCTTTCAGAATCCCTGATCGCCGATATCGATATCGCCAATTCGCATCAGGAGTTTTTAAAAGAGGGATTTTAGATGCATGCATGTTACATTCCCCGATCGCCGATAGCAATATCGCATCGGAGCAAAGAGAGGGGCCTTTTGTTATGACTGCTTACCTTCCCGATATCTGATAGTTATTCGCGCTTGTCGCATCGGGGAAAACCAATAGGCCTTTTGTTATGCATCCTTTGTTATTGCGATATGCGATCTTGCGATCGTTTTATCGCAATAATAAAGAATTATTCATTTTTTTATTATAAGACCGATTATATATTGTCTCAAAAAGTTTTATAATGTTCTATTTCTTTTCAGACCTTTTGAGGAATGATAAGTTGATACCAATTTAATCTAAAAAGGGACCCATTTCATATTATAGTTTTGAAAGTAAATTTTTTTGAAATGGGGGTTTGTTGTACAACACAACACATCCCTGGTTGAGTAAGTCCCTTTAATCTGTTTGATTATTAATTCTAAATCTCCCATGATGGACACCCTTATAGCTCCTAATCTTTTAACAAGTTTAAGACCTAACAAGGGAGCCTCATACTCTGCCATATCATTGGTGCATCTGAAATTTAATCTATAGGCATGGCCTTCAGCATGATCATTTTCTAAATTGTACACCCAAACTCCTACTCCTGCTCCTACTTTATTTACCGAGCCATCAAACTCTAAATGCCAAAGGATTTCATGTTCATAATTTGTATCAGGGGTAGTGGGAACCTGCTTAACCATGGCATTTGGGTCTTCATTGTCATCCAATTTTTCTTTGTTGTTTGATATTTCCTGGATATGAACAGTTGATTTATCTTTTTCCATTTTTTTTGTTTCTACTGCTAAAACCTCTAAGGTCTTTGAAGGACTGGTTTCTGCGTTGTAAAGAATGAATGAATCCATATCAGAGTGTACTGAGTAGATGGGGAAATATTGGGTTTTCCTGACTACTTACTACATATTTCATCAATGTTTCTCTATATAGTTTCTTGGGTTGTCCAAAACCGATATAGTGGCATATGACATATCCAGTTGAAGAGATCCCTGAAGCTTAGCACCCCAGGATCTTGACAATAACATGCCATATTTGGGTGGTATATCAACTACCACTATGTTCGTTAATATTGTTTTTGTAGGATATTGAACCAATGGAACACATAAGTCTTTTATCAATCCTAAACATCTCACTTGGCTGGAATCAAAAGAAAATAAATCTTTGTATGGTCTAGTGATGTCTAGGTCTAGTTTTTCCATGACAAATTTGGGCAAATGGTTGTGAGATGCACCAGGGTCAAACATGGCATTGTGAAGAACCTTATCATGTATGTTTAGTTTTACATAGAAGGGAGGGATTCCTCCTTCCAATGGTTTCCCATTCACTTCTGGGCCAAAGACTAACTCGAGTTGATCATCATAAAGATTAATTGAGTCTTCAGTTCCAATAATTTTCAGTGATCTATTGATTTGAGTCTGGTAAACATCATGTTTAGCTAATTCAGATAATGGAACAGAAATTTTCAACTTGCCAACTTCTGCTTCCAAATTAAAGGATTTTTCTATTTGGGCTCTTGGATTTCGAGCAGTGGTGTTTTCTATGTCTTTCTCCTTTTTAGTATTAGAGTTATGATTTGTTGATTCTCCTAAATCAACC
The DNA here is from genome assembly GCA_031772625.1 of Pinus tabuliformis. Lineage (NCBI taxonomy): Eukaryota > Viridiplantae > Streptophyta > Pinopsida > Pinales > Pinaceae > Pinus > Pinus tabuliformis. Next base: position 315,040,736 of record CM062810.1, on the reverse strand, counting down.
TTTGGAGGTTCTTCCACAGTTTCCTTGGAAGGAGGGGAAGTGGAAGGCTATTTATTGTGTGGTTGATTATCAGAGACATCTTCAATTATGGGGTCAGGCGGATTAGTGTTTGATATAGAAAGAATTTGCAATGGTTTGTTTATTGTCTTACCTTTTTTGGGTTGATTTGGGAGTGTTTTCTTGTTTGTTTTAGGGACATCAATTTTCCTACTTCTTAGATTGTATTTCTTGTGCACCTCAAAGACAGTCGAGTCATATCCCTGCCTAAAGTCGAAAGATACTCTTGATTGGGTTTTAAACTATTTAAGTATGTGAGCCTCCTGATCATATTGAGGTAAGAAAACTTCTTCTTCCTCATCAATCCCCATCAAATTGATTTGAGTATCTTCTTCTGGGCCTTCAGAGTGAGAAGCTTCTGCATAGTTTTCTTGGAAAGGGGGTCTAATGTTTTGGTCAGGACCATTCTTTCCAGTGTTCTGGTTTTTATTTTTCCTAAAATTAGGATTTCTCCCTGGGTTAGTTTGATGGCTATCGCAAGGAGATTTCCTTTCAATGATCTCCACTATGTCTCCTAGTCTATCCATTCCTTTAATTATGGCATCTAGTTTCTATTCGAAGGGTGAGCTTTCTTCTTTTAATGGTATCCTTCTTTCCCTCCTAGCTGTTATAGACATTTTTGTGCCTTACAGCATTGAGTATGAAATGTCCATAATCTAAGGTATCCAAAGTCCCTAAACATGTTGTTCCTACCCCTAGAGGAACAAGGCTAACAAACCACAGCAATTCACAGAAGTTCTCCACCAGAAACTGCTCAAAAACAAGTCAATTCAGGATCAATTCAGTGGCTCCACTAGCTGTCTGCGCTGAATGTCAAAGCCAACACTGGCTACCTGCACTGCAACGCAGGTAGAGGCACTACCAGGGTGCGTTGAGCGATATTTTCCAAATGGCAAGTTCATTCCAAGAGGTGTCAAGACCCAGGAAGCTTCCAGAATCTTCCTCAATGGCACTTGCCTCAGTGAATTCGACTAGTGATGAGTAAGAGGTTCCTAATCTCCAAGTGGAAGCAAGAACCTCCAAGTGGAATCAAGAACTGACAGAGGGAGAGGACACTAGTCAGATCTCAAGCTGACTCATCCTCTCTCCAAACATCTATATATGGATCTCTCCTCCATGAGATCTACAGGCTGGAATTTTGTTATTGCAAAGAATTGTTGTTGGTTTGAGATTGGAATCATTGGGTGCTTAATGCTTTGAAGGGGGTGAAGATAGGAATTCCATTTGCTGGGAAGGAGATGCTGGATTGGAGCCCTCTGGGTTGTATCTCTTCCTGAACCTTGTTATTCATCAATAAAGCTATCTTGGTTTCTCCTATATACTGATGTATCTTTGATGTATGATTGCATTAATATGTTTAGTTTATTTCTAATCCTGAACTAGTTATGAATATGAATCCATGTCTTGTGTAGTGTTCTCTTCTTGTGATCTTGCAGAAACCTCTTGAAGCTGGGCGAGCGAGAAGGCAAGTAGCTGGGAACTCTCAAAGAGAAGAGAAACCAGATCGAGGGACAAACGGAAGACACCGGTTAGTCCATCCATCTCTCTTAATTCTTAATTCATAAAGGAAGAATACTAGAATAGTTGTCTCTGTTTGTTGCTAAGGCACTGTCACACCTTAGGTGGATAAGATCGTCCTGCATAGGCATTTTTCCCCACAACAAATTGGCGACTCCGCTGGGGAGATCTGTTTAGTCATTTTATTTGTGTTTCTATCATTGTTTGTTTCGTAGACTCGACAGCAACAATCGAACTGCATCTGTTATTCCCAGATGCAAAGTAGACAGTTGCTGCTTTGATCCAATCACTGGACTTGTCTATCATCTGAACAATGGACTCACAAATGATTTGATGATCCTTTGTGATAGATCTTAGTACTCCCTCAAAGCATCCCTTTGATTGCACCTTGCTTGTTGCTTTTATTTGGCCTGAAACAGTAGATTAATTAGCAATCTGTAACCCAGAACCCAGTGAGAAACTCTTGTTTCTCCTTCAACGCGACCCCGGTGAAGAGGTTCTGCATTTCAACGCAGGTCCCGTGAAGGCTACCTGCGCTGAATGTCAAAACCCCTGTGTTGAGGTTGCGCTGATCCAGTTAGGCCTTGTGCAGCTAGGGTTCTCTGCTCTGTTTTGCCTTGTTTTGATCTCTGATTTTTGCAGCCTGTAACCAGCATAGGTACCAGTCTGATAACTCCTTTTCTCTGCTTAAATTCTGCCTCCTTTTGTACAAAAATACTGTGAATGTTTTTATGTGTTTGTGGCGTCATTCGCAGTTTTCCTTTGCATGAGTGAAATAATCATCCTGTAGCCCTTGATTCAGATCTGTTGATTGTGATCTTAGGAGAGAGTTCATTGGCTGATTACAGTTGATTATACATTTACTTTTGCTTTTGGTTTGAGTTTGTCTCTTTTAAGTGTCAAAACAAGTATTCATTTCGAAAATCGTTAAGTGTTGTAATCTCTTCTACCCTCTCTGATTTCGAAAAAGTGAACTTGTTTGTATTTGTCATTTAAAAGCAAATTCAAAGTTGTACAAAAAGCTTTCTTTGTAGGCATCAATACTAAGAAAGCGAAAAACAAACACCTGCATTGTGCATTTGCATCTTGATAGTTTGCATGTTTGATTTAGGAAAAGTGCATTAGAGTGTGCTGATTGCTCTTTGAGAAAAGATGGTGTCTTTCTTTTCCCTTAGTAGCTAGGATTTTCAAAGTTGAAAAGATATAAAGCTTGCTTATCATCTTTAGACTGCATTTAGGAATTGTATCATACATCTCGTGGTGAACCTCAAAAGGCAAACTTCTAAAAAGATCAACCTAAAATAAATTGAATGAACTTAACAACGCTTTGCAACATAACGCACAACATAGAGGTCTAGGCTAGAGACGTGTTCCGGCGTCGTAAAGCCTGGTGACTGTCGATCTCGTTGATGGTGGGTGATTCCTCCTGAGGGACGATAGCGCCAGTACGGATTGTGCTCCCACGTACCGTCGCGTATATATTGGGAGACCCCTATAGGCATAAAACCTTTATCCTTAGGAAGCCGTGTCGGCCGCCCTACTGATCGCAATGCACTGAACACAACATTCAGGAAGATCGACCGCCCGTACCCTAAAAAGTATTCTGCGGTTTTGCGAAAAGTTTGGCACACCCTCTACCTAGAACTCCAGAGCAGTTCCTTTTGGCCTTTTTCAGACTCTATAACAGAAAAAGTCCATCCGAGCATTTGTCACTTCGGGCTCGTTAAAACATCGAAGGAGACTAGAGTCATCTTTAGCTTTTTCTCGACTCTTTAAAATTGAAAAAGCAAGTTGTGTCTAAAGCGTCGTTAAAATTTATTTTAAACGGAACAATCACCCCTATTCCTGCGTTGATCTTTAGGTTGAGAAAATGGAGCACACCAACCAAGGAATTCCCCTTGGTGGAAATCCTAGTCCCTTCTCCTCTTGGGGAGATGTTGGTGCGCCCCATATGGCCACATTGTCGCTTCCAGGACTGACAATTGGCTTGCCGGTCTGGCTCTTCTCAACCAATGTCGTTCAGAACACCACTATTCCTGAACAGTCGAATCAACAGTCAGACCAGACCAGAGTTACCCACCAGCCTTCCACTTCATCTAATTCTCCCTCTCCTCCTTCCTCTTCGCTTGACGGAACTGGTAAAACAAAAAACCAAGTTCCTAAGGAGAAGAAGGAAAAGAAGAAGAAAGAGAAGAAGAAGAAGGAGCCAAAAGCGACTGGGGGCAAACAAGTGGCGTCTGACAAAAATCCACACACAGCATTGACTAGGCCTAAATCGCCATGTGTCATATGCAAGGGAGACCACTTCCACAGAGATTGTCCCTGCATCCCTCGGATACTAAGGGACTGGTCTCCCCGTTTGCACAATTCGGTGGCGTCAACCTCTGATAGCCATGTTGACAGCTCACCGTCAACTAGTGAAAGTGAAGTCACAGGACAGGGAGGGAAAGCTAGATTTCCCTGCAAACTGTGTGAAGGCGACCATGCCATCCACCGCTGTCCCTTCTTAGACGAGGCTAAAAGAGTTTTGGAAGATCGCTCGATTTTACGAGCGCAACTTCCTCCTAGATATCAAAAACTCCTGCCAAGTCCTTCACTAGTTGAGAACCCGGCTGGCCCGCTCAGGTGGTCAGCCGAAGCACCTATCATTGAGGATGAACCGTCTGAATCCATACCTGACGAAAGTCAAAAGGTTGAGGCGGAAGTTGACCCGGTTTTGCCTTCAAAGGCTCTATCTTCGAATGATACCATCATAGAGGAGAATAAAGACGACACCGTCCAAATTCTCTTCATCAACACAGACTCCGACGAACAAGGGGGCGATTTGCCCATTCCTTTGTCACAGGAAGGAACTTCGTCAGAGTCATACCCGGCCGTCTACTCGGTCCCACCACCAAGCAACCTGATTGTGTCCTTCGATTGGAACCAACTAGGCAGACCCCGTTTGCCAGCAAGCATACCATTCAGAATTATCGTTCAAATATACAGAATGGTAATGGCTGGCACTATCATTGATGAGGGGGCATCTGTGAGTATCCTTTCCTCTATTCCTTGGAAAGTGCTTGGTTCGCCAACGCTTTTGCCTGAAATGAGAAATCTATTAGGCTTTGATAAAGGAACCAGTCGACCTTTAGGGATACTCCCCAATGTGCCCATAACATTGAAAGGGAAAACCGTTCAAATGAACGTGATGGTCGTTCAAGGACCCTTGGATTATAACCTAATCCTTGGACGAGACTATATATATTGCATGGGAGCCATCGTCTCCTCACTCTTTAGAGTAATGTGTTTTCCGCATGAAGGAAGAGTGGTCAAGCTCGTAGACCAACTTTCATTTCCCGGATCACGCATCGCAAATAGTCATATACTATCCCTAAATGGTCTCTTCACGCAAGAAATGTCTCAACCCACGGTCCGTCCTCCTGATGAGCGCGAGTAATTCCGGGAGGATATGACTGGAACCCAGGGGGCATGCGTCCTGATCTGCTTCGGCAGGAAAACTTTGGGTATAAGGTAGGTTTCCGCGGGAGAATATGACTAGTCTGTACCCCGTCTGTCTAGGAAGAGGGGTTATTCTAGAATAAGATTCTTTTGTCAAAGTTATGTGAGTTGGCGGGCTTCGTCGCTCACCTTTGTCTATTTCGGTAGACATTGCCGAGGAAGTGTTTTGTTTGAAAGATTAACGAGACAATCTTTGGGTAACCTGAAAGAGGTAGGCCTCTCTCGGTGAAACAAATGTTTTGACGGAAATGAAGTAGAGGTAACTTTGAAATCGTACTTTATGCCTGGGGGCATGCGAACCTTTTTGAGTGCAAGCAAGGGGCGGCTATTTATTTTTTAAATTTTTAGGTCCTCCCTTTAAACCTGTAGGTCTAACCCTTTAAACTCGTAGGATTAGTCGTTTCCGAACTTGCATAACGAAAGGATGCGGGGCATAGCTTTGTGAGATGAAGCTCCATAAAAAATAGAATCTTAATGAGACATTCTTATCATATGACTGGGTTATCGAGCAGTTTTAGCATACAGTTCATGCTCGTTAAAAAATAAATGCAAGATCCGAGCAGTTTTAGCACATAGTTCATGCTCGTTAAAAAATAAACATAAGATCGATCAAATGTTTCCACCCGCGTTTAAGCTCGTTAAAAAATGAACTATCTCGGTAAATAACCACTGTGAATGTAATATCATCAGCCATTAAAGCCTTGGTCGTGTTTGCACCGTCACCTCCACTTTTCCATTGGCCGATCGTTCACCTCCATATGTTTGTTTACCCATTTTGAGGAACAGCTGCGAAGAGTGATTTCACTAGCCATCCTTGTGACACTGCCGTGATTGGAAAATTCCAACCTGTACCTGGAATCAGCTGCTAACCTGTTTCATCACTCGTTCCTCAAAATACGAGTCTTCTTTAAGCTCTTTTCATCTGACTCGTAAAATATGAAAAGATTGCCGATTCCTTGGCCTTCCAGCTCGTTAAAGGGACAGGAAGTGCTATCCCTCCTCTAGATTTTAATCTTTTTGGACCTGAGGGGGATCGAGCGCTTATTTTATTCGGCTCGTTAAAACTATCGAAAACTCATCCCTTCTGTATTGTTTTATACTTTTTCGGACCTAAGGGATTAGATGACGAAAAAGGACTTTTGGAGTTAACTTTATGTACCTTTTCAGACTCTCTAAAAATGAAAAGGACCGAGTTATCTTTGTCGTTAGACTCTTTAAATGCATTAAATAGCGACAAACTTGTCTTTAGACGAGAACGAGTTTCACTATCGCTAGGCTCGTTAAAACATAGCGATGGGCTTGCCCGAAGGGCAGGTTATAGAACAAGCATATGTTATCCTCCTCAAGCTTGACAAAAATAAAGAGGTACTGGTCAGCAATGACTGGGGAAGAATTGGGAGAAACTCAAGAAAACTTTGATGGTAGCAAGTCGCTCTTGAACATGACACTTTTCCTCCGTACCACAATCGGGTTGGGTTGTTTCATTCACCGGTCACATCCATGGTCTCGCCATACCATCCATATTTGGGGTAACGCTACCGATCCATCGCATCAGTTTCGCCATATGTTCAAGAGAAGTCGTTCAGAAAAGTCAACCGTGTCCCATCCACTGCCGTACATTATTCTTCATCCTTTCATGACCGCCACCCTGAATCATATGTCACAAATCATTTTCACCTCCATCAAAATCATTAGCTCCGTTCCGTGTCATTGATGTGGGATTCATTAAGGCCCTCCGTTGACGGATCGCTTCTTGTCGACATCAGCTCATTATCCAAGAAGTTGATCTAGGAACAACCCCTTCAGTACTTTGAAGCTTGCATGCCTCAATGGCAAGTTTCTCACTTCCGGCGACAGGTATACATCAATGACCTTCGACCGAAAGATTTTGCGTGGTGTTCGACGCCAAGTCCTTTATTCACACCACGTGAATTGTACTGCAGTACCTTGAGGGTCATTATCATTATCGGTGATTCCTCTCGCGCTTGTTAACGGTTTACCTCATTGACCGGTAATCAAGCGATGTCTTTCCATGTTCGACTTCAGAACATTTCTCACATGGATCGACTTGTACTTAGAGTGAAGATCGAACGAGTTTGAAGACCCCGGATCTAGTTTCATCCATCCGGGCTGCGATATATATTCAGAAAGATAAAGACATTGACATGTACATCATTGCAGCAGATAATCATCCTACCCAAAGGATGATAATTTCATCAAAATTATCAGTCTACCATCAGACGATTGTCTGTTCTATGTACAGAAAAATGAATTTATAAAGCTGAGCATGGGAATGCCCACCTCAGCTAGATCATGAAAGCAATATGAAAAATAATGTATTGTATTGTATCTTATTACAGGTCTCCTCCCAGCATTGGATGAACTTCGGATCCCCCTGATAAAGCATTTCACCCGATAAACGGCCTCATACTTTAGGGGGCAACTGTTATAGACATTTTTGTGCCTTACAGCATTGAGTATGAAATGTCCATAATCTAAGGGATCCAAAGTCCCTAAACATGTTGTTCCTACCCCTAGAGGAACAAGGCTAACAAAACACAGCAATTCACAGAAGTTCTCCACCAGAAACTGCTCAAAAACAAGTCAATTCAGGATCAATTCAGTGGCTCCACTAGCTGTCTGCGCTGAATGTCAAAGCCAACACTGGCTACCTGCACTGCAACGCAGGTACAGGCACTACCAGGGTGTGTTGAGCGAGATTTGCCAAATGGCAAGTTCATTCCAAGAGGTGTCAAGACCCAGGAAGCTTCCAGAATCTTCCTCAATGACACTTGCCTCAGTGAATTCGACTGGTGATGAGTAAGAGGTTCCTAATCTCCAAGTGGAAGCAAGAACCTCTAAGTGGAATCAAGAACTGACAGAGGGAGAGGACACTAGTCAGATCTCAAGCTGACTCATCCTCTCTCCAAACATCTATATATGGATCTCTCCTCCATGAGATCTACAGGCTGGAATTTTGTTACTGCAAAGAATTGCTGTTGGTTTGAGATTGGAATCATTGGGTGCTTAATGCTTTGAAGGGGGTGAAGATAGGAATTCCATTTGCTGGGAAGGAGATGCTGGATTGGAGCCCTCTGGGTTGTATCTCTTCCTGAACCTTGTTATTCATCAATAAAGCTATCTTGGTTTCTCCTATATACTGATGTATCTTTGATGTATGATTGCATTAGTATGTTTAGTTTATTTCTAATCCTGAACTAGTTATGAATATGAATCCATGTCTTGTATAGTGTTCTCTTCTTGTGATCTTGCAGAAACCTCTTGAAGCTGGGCGAGCGAGAAGGCAAGTAGTTGGGAACTCTCAAAGAGAAGAGAAACCGGATCGAGGGACAAACGGAAGACACCGATTAGTCCATCCATCTCTCTTCATTCTTAATTCATAAAGGAAGAATACTAGAATAGCTATCTCTGTTTGTTTCTAAGGCACTGTCACACCTTAGGTGGATAGGATCGTCCTGCATAGGCATTTTTCCCCATAACACTAGCTTTGGATCCCTTAGAAAGTAGGTTGGCTTCAACGCTTACTGCTATGCTTTGCATGTCTTCCAATGTAGGAGGGTTTTGTTCTCTCAACTGGAAGGCCATATCAAAATCAAATCCATCTGGGAATTTGATTAAGTCTAAGCCATAGGGAGGCCTTAGGTCAAGGGGGATAGCACTATACACACTATTAAATCTAGTGTAATAGTCCTGCATAGTTTCTTGTGGTCCTCTTTTGAGATTCTCGTATTCAGATAAGATCTGAAGAGGGTCTTTTCTTTTCTCCCATCTATTTAGGAACTGTTGATAGAGGGTTCTTAGACTGTCTAAGCTACTGGACGTTAAGGTTTTGAACCACGTTCTAACATCTTCAGTAAGGCTTTGCACAAAAATCCTCATTTGCACATCAACGATGTCTATTTCATACATTTCGAAGTAATTAGTCATTTTCCTGGTATGTTGTTGGGTTGTATAGGTTCCAGTGCAATCAAAGGATGTGATCTTACTTTGATAGTCTGGGGGCATGGCACCTAAATTAGCTGGCGGCACAAGAGGAGTATATCTATTGGCCATTGCTGCAGGTAAGTGTTGAAACAAAGGCTGGAGTTGGGGTAACAATGGATGTTTGAGGTGTGGATGGAGGACTAGGGGTTGAAGTCAACTGTGATGTGGCTTGAGGTTGGGAAATATGAGGGACATATGAGGAGTTTGCAGAAAAAGAAGTGACTACAGAAAGGTTAGGAGTTCCTTCAGTGGTAAGATCAGAGTGAGGTGAGTTCTGCAAATGTTGGTTAATTAAAAAATTAGCTCTTTGGATCTCGAGTTCTCTGATAAACTCTAGGTCTTGGACTAGGTCTATTAATTCAAAGTTGGATGAAGTCTGAAACAAAGAGGTTTCAAAGTACTCATCAAAGGGTAGGTATTCTAGGTAAAGCCACTTAGTAGAACAAGATTGAGATATAAAGATGGGTCGAGGGATAGTAGAGATTTCTTGTCTTCTAAGTATTTTGGGGATCAAATTGGGGTTCTCAAACACTGGGGGTGGATTAGGGTTAGGATTATCCCTAGTGTATTGAATCCTTTCTGAAGCCAAGTTTTAGGTTTTTCGTTTTGTAATTTCTTATAAAGAGATCAAAATAACTTCTATGAACTCCTTAAGATGCATATAATCAAACTTTGTGTTTCTTAAAGATGTTTTTTTACTGAGGAATTGGTTTCCCCAGCGGAGTCGCCACTATGTTATAACTCAGATTTTCCCTTAGAAGTTGTCAAAAGAAGGGACACTCTAAGGTAACCACAAACCAATATTTTAAGTACAGAATCTGGCCAATCTGTACTCAAAGAGGGCTCTCTCTTTATGATTTAGATTTGTTTTGTGAGATATTAGGCTAGCTATGAAAGCTTGTAGGGGATTTTTGGTTGGATGGTGGAATTCTCGGAACAGATGGATAGAGCAAGGCCTTCAAGCCATTGGGCTATGGAGTCAATCGAATACTGGCTTAACTAGATCATATCACTTACTAAAGGGAAAATTCACAGGGCAAGATAGTAAACAAAAGTCAAATGTCAAGTTCAGGTGTATGAGATGGTTTTAACCAGGGAGAAAGGACAATGAAGAATCCTTTAACTTAGGTCAAGATGAGGGAATGTGGGTGCTCATTAACAAAAAGCAATTAAGTATTCTTTGTTAAATGGTCACAGTGATAAACTATGAAAGCAAGGAGCAATTAAGAATTCCCTACCTATAATAGCCTGGAAGAAAACATTAAGAATATAAATGATTTTAAAGACAGAATGCAGTAAATCGCTTTCTGAAATATAACTTTTTTTTTATCATTTAGATATGAAACACATGAATATTTATTAAACCATAAAAACTGTAAAAACACAAGATATAGAATACTTATTTGATTCTCGTTGACACAGGTATCCTGTAAAAGTCCTTTGCTTTATTACTTTGTTACAGCAAGCCATACAAATCTTGGTACAATAGCACTTCAATCCCAGAACAAAATGTCTATAGAAATTTCTTTGAATCCATCCAAAATACTTCAAATGAAGAAGTATTTATACTAATTGTAAAATGAAATATCTTGAAAAAATATCAAGATTAGTTTCATAAATATCTCCAACTGTTTACATTAATAGAACTTAAATAAAGGACATTCAAAACTAATGGATCTATTTGGCACTATTTCTATGGATTTATGGTGACAAATAAGAGAAAGTCGAATTTGATAGCAACTCTTAGTTGACAGTGAGGCATCCTAGTCACTAACTGCATCCTTCCTTTGTGCATTCTGCCCCAGAAATTCTGCAAACTTAGGGTCCAATGATACGCTTGTATATATCAATCTGAGATAGATATGTAAATAGTGAAAGAGTTTATTGTAGATAAGCATGTTATTGACATAAACCTCTCTCAGTTTCCCAAAATTCAGCTCCATATGTTCACAATATTCTCTAAAACAAGATATCAAAAACAAGACTTTGCACAAACTGAAAAATAGGCTATGAAGACATGCACTTATCTCCCTTTTGGTAATACTTGTGTAAAAAGTGAGATATTTTTTTGTAGATTAGTCTGTTAGGAACAAAAACCTCCTCCAGTTTCTCGAAACACTGCTTGGATTGGCCACAACAATTTCTGAAAAACTATGACTTAAACAGGAAATTTCTTAAGAATATACCATTTCTACTCTGATTTCATCTTTTAACCTTAAATTCCATTCAACTATTTTTCACTTTTACTTTGGATAAAATTCATTGTAGCTGGTGAAAGTGTTTTCATCTTTGTTTAACCCTTAATGTCTTCATGTTTACTTTTACTATTTACTGTTTACTTTTTACTTTTACCACTTTGTTTTTTCATTTGTCTTCACTTTGACATGAATTTGTATACTCTATTTTGTAAGTGTCTTCCCTGTTGTTTATCTTCATGTTAGCTGATTTACTTGACTTGGTCTTCAATCTGATACTCTTTAATCCCGATACACTTTGATTGTTCTTTACTGTGTCCTTTTACCTTTAATGTGTAGTTTAGGTTTTTACTGTCTGTTTCAACAATAAATCGTTTAATTTCATGTTTCCTTGCTTGTCTTTTTACTAAATGTTTTATCTTCCATCTCTGTTTAAATAGATTTGATAACAATATTGGAGTAAACAGGTCTTATGACTAGTATTAAGACTATTTATCCAAGGTTGTGGTCTTCTGATCACCTGTAAAAAAAAACAAACTGTTAAAGAAAGCATTGGCTTGCTGGGGAGGTCGAAAAGGTTTCATTTGAGCTTGAAAGGTCTGTGAGGTGAGTCCAGAATGATTTTCGGGAGGTAAACCATGCTCGAATCGTTTAATAGAGGCTTCAGGTGGCGCAGATGGGTTACATAGGGTTTTACTGCACAATCAGGTGAAAACGAGCATAAATGGGGTTTTGTGTTTAAACAGGTAAACGGTTGATATTGGCGGGAAAGCTTTGAATGAACAGTGGACAATTTGTCATATGAGGAGAGTGGGAAGTGGGGGCGGTAAGAAGACTCTATCACACCTCTTTTGGGAGGCGAGTGGTATTGAGGGAGGGCCGCGTGATTCCACTAGCCATTTGACACATAGCATCGACACTATTTGGGAAACTGATCATATCGCGCCTTATCATCTGACCAAAAGGCCCGTGCGATATGCATGATGGCCATCGGATCTGAGGGATCCGATTGGATGGTGGTCAGGATGCTGAGGTGACTGTTGTATAACAGGGGCGGGCCCAATATTAATTAAAAGCTTTTAATCACATTAGGGGCGAGGTGATTGCTTGAAGTTTATTAATTAATCGTGAGGATTAATTAATTCTTTTATTAGCAAGGTGGGGGTCTGGGTTCTTAATTAATCATGGATCAACTAATTAATCTTGTTTATTTTATTTGTTTTATGGTTATATTTAACCATCAGGGCGGGATATATAATAATTCAGGGTTTTGCATAGTATAATAATACGGGCTTGGTAATGTCATTTTATTCGAGAATTACATAATAATAACATTAATGGTTAATATGACCAAATGAATAGGAGGTGCTAAGTCCAATTTTTTTCGAAAGTATTTCATCATATAACAATTTGACTTAGGCTAAAGTGTATAAGAGGGTTTTATGAGGATTTATTTCAATTTCCCTAAGCATAAATAGGATTTTAGTTAGGAAAAGTTTTATCAAAGGAATAAGTGATCTTATTGGGGGGTAATGTTGATGAAAGCGATGTAAGTACTTTAGGCATTTCCAAGTATTGGACCGAGGCTCCGGTCCCTCCAAAATCAGAGAAATGCTCTGAGCCCCTCTAACTTTGGCAATTACCTTTAGCACTTAGGGAATTAGTGAATTTTTAGGGAAAATGGAGTAAGGAAGTTAATTAATTTTGACTTTGTCTCCTTGATGTGTTGTCTCCAATATGAGTTGTGCTTTGTCCAAGTGATGAAAGAAAAATATTTAAGCATTAAACTTAACCATTCACCACACATCTATTCTGCAACCATCATCTACTTACCCTACCTACTTTATCCTAGCATTTTCACTTCTTTATTAGGGTGCACTTAGACTGGCAAACCCTTTTCAAACTTTCTTTTTTTTTACATAGTGATACCTATCTAAATCTAACCTTATTACATCCAAGGGCTCATATTGCACTGTTGAGCTCCTTTTATTTACTCTACCTATCTACTTATCTGCCAAGATTACACTGTTTGGTCAGATCTTTATTCTTTATTTCTAAAACATGAAATTGAAAACATGAAATAACCAAGTTTAAAATGTTTGACTATTCATGAATTGTGGCATAGGTGACAAGCTGCACACAATTTTTTATTATACAAAAGTAAAAAAGAAGTGGCATTTAGACTTGCACACTTTCATGGTCTTTCTTTTTGTTGGGGTTCATTTTCTTTCCTTTTTTGACCTTTTCTTTATTCTTTTTACCCTTTTATTCTTTTTCTAGGGTATACCCTCTTTAAATTTTTAAATTTTTTTTTTTCACAAATATGGAAAACCTTTGCAACAAGTAAAGGTATAAACATATTTCAGGACAAGATCAAGTCAATCATTATATATGACACCTATTGGTATAGGGGCATAATAGAGCCGACGCACCTGTGTAGGGTGTAATATCCCTCCCCTTAATAATAAATAATAAATAATAAAAATAATAAATAAAAATATTATAATAAATGATAAATAATAAAAATAATAAATAAACACAAAAATAATAATTAATAATAGAAATAATAAATAAATCACTTAATAATAAATAATAAAAATCATAATAAATCATAAATGTTAAATAATAAATTATATTAAAATTATATACAAAGAAAATAAATAAAAATAATAAAAATAAAAATAGTAATAACCATGCTAAAGCTCTAAATAAGAATAAATAGAAATAAAACAAGAAAAGTATCAAAAAGAAGGAAATAAAACAAGAAAGCTAAAAATCAAAAGAAAGTTGAATGTAGACACATGGAGTGTGTGCATGTGGTTCCCCTTCCAATGTTTGTTCTATTTAATAGATGGTGAGGAAGATGAGAAGCATTCTTGCATTCCATCATTCCTAGATTCTATCTTTCATTCTCTTGGGAGAATGGTGTACTGAGACTTAGGAGTCACGGGCAGTAGTACGTTGATTGAGGGCTCGGGGGTGGCCGGTTGTAGCATATCCTCCCCAAAACCTTGTTGCGGTAAGCCTACTTCTACCACAGGGAAGCACTCTTCATAGTTTAATTTAATGTTAATTAGATATTTATTTTTGGATCGTTACATAGGGTTTCAAGTGGTTGTCGTTTACTTTGCTTGGGAAGGGTTCTCCATTGAGTTTGACTAGCTGGACCATGCCTCTGTCTGTGAATACCTTTATCACATATGGTCCTAGCTAGTGCATTCTGAATTTTCCCAGAAAAGCACTAAGTCATTTACTTTGAAGTTGTGCAACTTGATGTGGCAGTCGTGTCAGGCTTTTTCACGCTGCTTTTGTACCTGCTGGTGAAATCTAGCCAAAAACCATTCTTCCTCGAGTTATTCTAATTGTGCGAACCTTTCTTCCAGAGCTTCACAGTCCATCATGCCTGTGAGCGCTACTATTCGCAGACTAGGTATGATGTACTCCATCGGCATGACGGGTTCCATACCATAGACCAACCGGAAGGGTGTCTGTCCCATCAATTTCTTGCATGTTGTCCTGTACGCCCATAACACAGTAGGTATGTGCAATTCCTAGTCATTTTGCTGCACATTACAAACTTTGGTCAGCGCAGTCTCTAGTATTTTATTGAATGCCTCTACTATCCCATTGGCCTGTGGGTGGTACGGTGTACTTTTCTGATGATATATATGGAACTCTTCTGTGAGCGCACTAATGGTTTCATTAAGGAAATGTGTTCCACGATCACTCATTAAGACTTTCAGACAGCCAAATCATGTCAACATGTTTTCAAACAAAAACTTTGCAGTGGTGGCAGTCATGCAGTCCTTGACTGGCTGTGCTTCCACCCATCGTGTCAAGTACTTCATCGCGGTGATGATTTTGCATGCACCCATCTTTCCTGAGGTCTAATCGGGCCCACAAAGTCGATCGCCCATTTCTCAAATGGCTGTAGTGTCATTTGGGGATTTAGTGGCATCTTGTCCCTTCGTGATGGTTTTCCCATCCTTTGACATATATCGCAGGCCTTACAATGCGCTTTTGAATCCCGATGTAGGGTTGGCCACCATAACCCTATGCAAAGAATATTTTTTGCGGTCATGCGTCCTGCATAATGTCCTCCTGCAGCGTCCCCATGTGCTTTCGCGAGGATCTGTCCTCGTTCAAATTTAGGTACATATCTTCACAATATCTCATCATTGCCCATCTTGTAGAGGTGCCCTGTGATAATAGAAAAGTCCACCACGCGCACCACCAATTCCTTCTTCTATTAGATTGAGTACTCCTTTAGTGTAGTCCCTATTGTTATAAAATGGATTATATCTTTGAAGTGGTCGTCCGCGACGCACATTGCAAAGAGTTGTGCATCAGGTAGTCCCTCCTCCAAATTTTTTGGTTCCTCGCCCATCTCAATTCGTGACAAATGGTATGGTCCTGCGTTTAAGCATCCCAGCTTGACTATGACCTCAAAATCATATTCTTGGAACAGTAAAAGCCATCTGTATATTCGCCCCCCCAACACAGGCTTGTTCGCCAAGTATTTCAACGCGGAATGGTCGGTATACATCTTGAAATGTCCTCCAAGTAAATAGTGTCGATATTTTTGGAGCGCGTACACCATTGCCAACCCCTCATGCTCAGTGGTAGAGTAGTTCCTTTCTGCTTTGGATAGTCTTCTACTTGCAGATGCGATTGTGTGATCTACAACCTCTGCGCCTTCCTGTGTGAGTACAGCTCTTAATGTGATACAAGACGCATCAACATGTACATGAAATTCCACATCCCATTTCAGGAAGACTAGGATTGGCGCGAAGGCCAGTTTCCCCTTCAGGACATCCAAACTCTTCATGCAATCATCATTCCAGCAATATGTAACATCTATTTTCAATAGTTTTTCCATCAGCGTGGTTATTTGGGAACAAATTTTGATGAACTTCCTATAAGTATCCAGTGTGTCCCAAGGTAGTGCACAGTTATTTAACACTTCGTGGTGCTTCCAAATTTAGGATAACAGCAATCTTCACAGGGTCCACCATCAGTCCGTGTTTGTAGACCGCATGTCCCAGCAGGTTTCCAAAGGGAACGAGGAATGTGCACTTCTTAAGGTTCAGCGCAATTTTGTGTCGGCGGCAAGTATCCAGCATCAAGCGTAAGCTCGCTACATGATGCTTAACTAATCCAAAGATAGTCCAATCATCTAGATAGACCTCCAAAAACTTGTGGATGTATTCTTTGAATGCGGCTACCACGATGCGTGAAAATATAGCTAGCACATTTTTCAATCCAAATGGCATCACGGTGTATTGAAAGCAGCCCCATTCTGTTGCGAAGGTCACCTTGCTCCTATCTTCCAACGCGATCTTGATCTGGTGGTACCCTAAGAACCCATCCGTGGATGAGTAGGCTTCCTGACCACCAACATTCTCCAGTACTTCATCCGTGAATGGTGTTGGGAATGGATCGTGTACATAGGCGTCATTCAGCTTCCTGAGGTCTACGCATATTCTTATTTCACCCTTTTGAATTTTCTCCTGTACCACCATAGGACTCACCCGATTCTTCCATCAGTTAATACAAAATCCAATAAAGGCACATCACAATAGGTAATGCTACACAAAGACAACAACAACTGAATCACCCATGGTATCTCAGGCATAATATCTTCCATATATCCCACAATGATTATTTCTATTATCCGCAATATGATGCACTTCACATTAGAAGCTACAAAACCTTTCATCATGCCACAGCTAGCATCAGTCATTACATTTTGATCTCTATCTACATCCAAGAATTGGTTGGAACACAATTCTAAGAACTAAGTATATCTGGAATAGAACTAGGTGGAATTGATTATAAATTGGAGCAGACAACCTCTAGCATCACTTGTACATATGTGAAAAACTGAATTCTTAAGTTTGGAAAGATCATGTCTAGCTCAGGGTAAAGAGCATGAACAAAGCCATCAGTATCCACTTGATCTAAATGATCACTTTTCTTAACATATTTATTAGATTTATGTTTGATGTATTCCAAAATGGAGGCCTCTTGTAATTATTCATTCCCTTTCCCTTTATATATTTTCACATATGTGAGTTCATTAGAGAAAATAAACAATAAACTTGGCATTTGCTGCATATCTTGGGCAAGGAGGAGCCCTCTCTTCTAGTGTTCCTTCGCATAGCAAGCCAATGACATCCAACCTATGTATCTAACCAAACAAAATGAAGAGGTTGAGAATTTTAATATTCTTTCAATCCATGAGGAGCCAGGAATCAATTTCATATACTAGAAGCCCTCTTTCCTACCACACTCATCATCCTCCTCCATGATGCCACTAACACTGGCTACAAAAACTATTCTTTGAAAAGTGCCCACTACCACCTAACTCCATGTATTTTTCCAGGTTCTATTGGATGACTAAACTCCTTTTGTTGTTAATGAAGAGATAAAAGAAATGTATTGTGATGCTCTACAGCCTACAAAATCACATCAACAACATTCTTTGGAGGACAAGACAACTGAGTAGCTGAATAAAGAAAAAAAAAAAAAGACTGTGTAGAATAACTTCATACATGTTATGATGTTCTCTCTATACCTACTGAATCAAAAAACACAAAGTAGACCCTGATGTTGGTGTACAAGTGTGTCAACATCCACAGACTCTGCTTTATCAGGAAAAATTCTAAAACCATTTAGCCTTTATTCAAAATCATAACTTACCTCTTTCTCATCATGTGATCCCTCATTTAGTATACTAGACTGCACTTGACCATTCTATTGCTTGCATAAGAATGTCAATTCTAGTTATGTCTCTATTTTCTTCAAGATTACCTGTCATTTCCACTTCTAATTGTCTATTACTTGAAAATAGCTCATCAACCATCATCCTAGCCATGTGAGAATATTTGGAGTTTATACTAGCACTTTTGTTCATGTGATGGTCGTTGTCACTAGAATTCATCATGAAATATGGATTCAAGTGGCATTTTGCTGCCAAAATAAGTGCATCAATTGTTGCTTCATGACTCTCAAAGTTCATCTCAGACTTTTTATGTAGTTCCTCTGCAAAATGGATAAACTTCAAGGCCCATAGTTCACGGTCTTGATAATTCACAAGTTTTAAATACTGTGTTTGCAAGTCAAGGTTTTCATCTGCACTTACATCTAGCATTAAATTGCTCTTTGACCTAATCTCTTTTAGCTTAAGCTTCTTTCCATCAACCTTCACATTAAAATGACTACAGCTCTGAGTGTAAGGAAGGTTTCCCTCAAAAACAATTGAGAAGTTACGAAGTGATGTTTTTTTAAACTCGGGAAGAGAAAAAAGAAGACTGCCATGTTCAGTCACATCAGTGTCTGAATTTTCATCCACCATTTCAAATTTTCCATCACCATCTTCCTCAACGACATTGAGTTTACCTATTATTGTTGGATGTTGATAAAATGAAATAGGTGTGAAGGATGATGCTTTATTCTTTGTACCTTTACTTATCAAACTCTTGCAAAGATCAATTCCAAGAGGCAATGGAACATGAGGGGACAAAATGGAGAGAAGCACACAACATGATCAAAATTTGAAAACCTAAGTGCTCAATTCTTAGAACAACTACAATATTCAAATTTTGGATTGAGCATAAAAATGTCATGAAAACAAGAAAACCTATACAAACCTATACACATACATTATATTTACAAACTATGATTATTATCAAAATTCAAGATGATTATTAGGAAAACTCAACAAACCTATACAAGTACATTAGATTTATAAACTATGATTATTATCAAAATTTTCTCACCATAAAATATAAAATAAGGTTTTCGAAAATTATGGGAAGCACTTTTTTCTCAAAAGTATGTTGTTCAAGCCTGCCTTTGCCCATGGTAACAATTATATTTGTTCAATCTCTGTGATTTTTGAAGTTTCCATGAACAACCAACAAGACCAAAAGGGTAAAAGAATTTCATATTCAGCGAAACAAAGGAGAACAAAGCTTCTACATCCATAACTAACAATTGAATACCCATGTGCATGAAGCCCCTTTCTTTGTAATTTTGAATACATTGGAGGAACTCCTCCTTTTGTTCCCACCATTATATAATATTTGAATGGTCCCACTAGTGACCTACATTTTCACAAAGTTGAATAAAAAACCATTAAGATTTTAGCTGAAAAACAATTATGCTAACCAAAAAAAAAAAAAAGGATTAAAATATAAAGTTAAATTCCATAAAATTATTATTGAAATGTGTGGAAGTATTGGTTCATTAGCGAGCTCCATAATATTAATCATTTTGGTATCCCCCACAAAGTCTCAGGCTGAGAGGAATCGATGAAGGTAACCACAGACCAAGCTTTAAATTTGGTAGTGTTGTGCCCTACAACAACCCCCCATTTCATATCATTCTTATTTTTCAAAAAATTAACATATGGAATGGGTCCCTTTTAAAATTTTGGCATCAATGCTTGCATGTTCAAAAAAGGCCGCATAATCAAATGAGCTTTCATGTACTTAAGCCTTTTTCGGACATTAATGTTTCAAATAACAAACAATCTTTTATTATTGCGATAAAGCGATCGCAAGATCGCATATCGCAACAACATGAGAGATGCATTCAAATGGCATTTTGGTTTCCGCCGATGCGATATCGCTATCGGCGATCGGCAATGTTACATACACACCAAGTAAAGGCACATAACTCATGTCCCGATGCGACGCGATATCGGCGATCGGTTATCGGCGATACCTCATGTGAAACCGCCTTGTGATTTAAATCCCGACCCGATGCGATATCGCTATCGGCCGTCGCGCACTTCGGTAAGGCATTCGGTTCCTACCCCCGATGCGATGCGATATCGCAATCGGTAACCCCAAACCATTGTATATGCGCCTACTTCTGTTTCCATGCGCTAGCCCGATGCGATATCGCTTATCGGCTATCACACGATCTTTTGGTAATAATTGTGCAGCACCTAATCCCCGAAGCGATGTGGTATCGCTCATCGGTGGTCGGCAGTCTTAAAAGCCATCACTTAAAAGCTTTAATTTTATATTCATATCCGGTTGACAAAGCGCGAATCCCAAAATGCCGTTAATACAAGGGATAAGGTAATGCGTGGGTATTTAAAAGATTTTGCCCCTTCGATTAATGAGCACCTGCGTTTAACCGCCAGAATATCTGTTGCACGCTTAAGTGAGTCATTCACCCAGATAACGGTATAATTATCACATTTAATGAGTAGTAGGCCTCAAATCACCATTAATGCATCTGCAATATACTCTTAGCGATTGGATCCGCAGCCACTTTTGAAAATTAATCTTGGCACGCTTCAAATGATATATCTATCTCACTGTGTAGCGTCATTGTTATTATGTTGTTACGATTTCTCTTGCAATTGTGTAGAATTCGTCTTTTGAGAGAAGCTTAAGCATGATGGGGAAAAGATCCAAGAGGGCTACGGGCTCTACTGTTACACCTGTAGTAGGTCAAGCTGCTGCAAATAGCAAGAAAGGCCTCGTTTCAGACACTACATGCACTGGTCTTAACAAGACTACATGGCAGGGCACATATAATCTATTAGAGGCCGAACAACCACAAGTTTCAGTGACAGTAGCTACTGCGGACCCACTCAAAAAGTCCGACGCAACTCTCAAGGAGTTGGCCGATTCCTTTCTTCACAGAATAGCTGCTAGAGAGCAAGTCCTTCCCTACACTGATGTAGTGCGATGGGCAATTGAGGAAATTCCAATCACTGACAGAACGTTCCACACAAGAGACGGACGGATTTTCGGGTCGTTCAAGCCAGAGCACCTGAGGGAAATGTATCATTTGCCTGAGCCAGAGAAAATCTACAACAAAGACTTCGTGGAGAAGTTTGCAGCTGAAAACGATGTACCATCTGAGCCCATTCGGGATTGAAGGCAGAACCCGGCCAAACACAAGCACGAGAGCTCGGGTAAGTATTCTGTCGATTCCTTGGCTTCTCCCTATTGCTATGCGGGAATTATGATGTGTAGGCTATGGGGATTACATGATTCTGCCAATTTCGATATAGAAATGGTTCCCCTAATGGAAGCAGCTGTTAATAGTTTTATCATGGATTGGGCCACCATTCTTTCTGATAAATTGACTGTAGCTATTCGGGATTTTAGAGCTAAATCTGTAGTCACCGAAAGGAAAATCCCCCCATTTTATTATAGCACCTACATTATGGACACATTGTGTTTTAACTCTGAGTTTCCCATCCTCGGTTGGAGATGGACCACCCAAGACCCTTCGCCCATTCATTTGTATCATCGGAAATTATGGAAGTCCTCTTACAAGGACCATTTGTATCAAATTTGCAATGGTTTTATGGTTCCCATTCATTATTCCATTTTTGATCGGCCTATTCCCAAAATCTCCTATCTCGCTTCCTTCGACTTACCAGCTATCGCAGGATGGTTTGGAGAAGAGCACTTTACCTATATTAGGGTTTATGGAAGCCAAGCCAAACCGCATGTTCTCCCTCTATATGTTCCAGACAAACTGTTAGCCCGAGAGATATCCTACCAAATTATGGCTGAGAGTGTAACCCAAACACTCAAGAAAGAGAAGAAGAGGGGTTGGCCCTCTTTTCCCTTAAGGATGGGTGTTTTTACTCTGCATAATCTCCAACATGCAGAAAAGGAGGCTATAAAGATGCAAGCTTTATCCCTGCCCACTATGCCAGCCAGACTCTATGATCCACATAAAACTGCTTACAATGCCCTAGAACAGGCCAAACTGACTAAGATTGACCATCAAGAGGATGAGTTTGATGACCTGTTCAGAGCTGCCGATTCAATAGGCCAAACCAAGCAGCTTGCCAAGATGAGATATAATGATGAGAGTTTAACTGAGTTCAATAAACTTAGAGAGCAGAGGTTGCAAACTCTGCCTCTAGATTTATTGTCATTAACCTCAGCGTCCTCCTCAAGCGAGCCTGGTCAGAAGCATACAACCCAATCTCCTGTTGTAAATAAAGAACAAAATAAACAACAGGAGGAAAGACAAGAGAAGCAGCAGGCAGAGAAGCAGAAAAAGGAGCAAATGGCTAAGCA
Organism: Pinus tabuliformis; assembly: GCA_031772625.1. NCBI lineage: Eukaryota > Viridiplantae > Streptophyta > Pinopsida > Pinales > Pinaceae > Pinus > Pinus tabuliformis. Next base: position 315,018,394 of record CM062810.1, on the reverse strand, counting down.
GCAGAAAGAGCAGAAGGAACAAGAGCAGAGAAAGCAGAAGCAGATAGAGGAACAGCGGAAGAAGGAAGAGGAAGAAAAACAAAGGAAAGAACTGGCAGATAGGCAGAAAAAGGAATTAGCAGATAAGCAAAGAAGAGAGCAAGAAGAGAAACAGAGAAAGGAGTTAGAAGAACAGCAGCAGAAAGAGTTGGAGGAGCAAAAGAGGTTGGAACAAGAAAAGGAGAAGAGTAAATCACAGACCTCCATAGATCCTGAATTGCTGAAACAATGGAATCAATTCGATTCCATTATCAGTGGAAAGGAAGGCTCCAAAGACGCACCAGACACCACTTCTTCTCAGGTTCTATGCGGAACCAGCGGCCCACCCATTTCAAAGGATCTCGAGGTAATCACCAAAGACCCTTCCGATCAGATTGTGCTCCAGGTGGAAGATATTCCTCCCCTGGACATTTTCTACAGCCCAAGGCTCAAAGCAGTTGTTAAGCGCTCAAGGAAGAGACGAAGGCTTGATCAACCTTCCATCTTTCCTGAGCAGACAGTCACAGGGAATGTAGTCTGGAAGGAAGAATTGGACCCCTCTGATGATCTTACCAAGCTATCGCAGTATGCGGGAGCTTATTCTGCAGCAACTATAGATAAAGCATCAGAGGTAAGTCTTTTGTTAAAGACTAAGGACCAAGAGATTTGTACATTGCAAGCAGAAGTAGCCGAAGCACGAAACAAGACAGCACAGGTAGAAGAGCAGTTGCTGGCGCAACAGCAAGCAAACAATGTATTAACCCAGCAACTGCAGACTGAAAAACAGAGGATTGATCAGAGTGCAATCCAGAAGCAGAAAGAATTAACGGAGGCATTGGCACAATTGAGAGAGGCAAACGAGCTAATGACGAAGTCAAAGGATGAGCAAATCGCTCAATTATTAGCACAGCTCGAAGATATCAAGGGCACTAAGAAAGTCGAGAATTTCAGAGCAGAGGCAGCTCAAATAAATAATGCATTAATCTCTCAGGTTAGACTCTTGTGCCAACAATTAACTGAGGCTGAGCCATTATGTGAAGTATCTACAGCAGTATGTCAGCAGATTGAAAAAGCCAGAAATGAGCTAGATCAGACCGAAGAAACCATAACTTCATATCTTGATTGGCAAGATACTGATATGGGGAAAGAAGCAAAATTGCCTAGGATCTATGAGCCATTCAAAGACATACTCTTCACGGAATGGAACACTCAGATGATGAAAGCGGAAAGGGCAGCTTCAAGGTGTAAAATGATTGCCAACAATATGATTGATTTGGTCAACAATACACTCTATTGGGCCAACATGATCTCTCAGTGTACACCTGGAAGCATAACCACGGCGAACATAATTGAACAAACAAATTATCATGGACTGGAAGAAAGGAGAAAGTTAATCGCTGGAGTAAATACTTTAACCTCTGACGCATATTGGCACTTTCTAATCAAGCCGCACACTCAAAGGTCGGCTCTTAAGTGTTTAACAGATGCTCTCAAGTGCCTAATCCCCGACTTTCAAGATGCCACATATGATGCCCAGCTCACGTCGCGTCTCAACACTCCACCGGAAGTACAGCCAATGCTTACGATATGTCAGTTGAGGTTTAAAGGCAAAGAGCCCACCGAATGAAGCATTGCTGCCGACTGCCAGATCACCAAGAAAGATGGAAAAACATTTATTGATGCCAATTTCATAGTTGTTCAGTTTTTCTTAGATATTTAGATTAGATTAGTATTTATAGACCCTTTCATTGTTTTGGAAAGGGTCGTAAAATTTTGTAATAGACTTAAAGGCTGAAGTTTGCACTACTCTGCTTCAGCCTATATTCTTTTGTGAAACTCGACCAATAGTCCTTTATTTGACGAGAAGGCTGTTTTATGCATTTGTGCACTATTGTCTCTTGTCTGGAATGCTTTCTAGTTTGAAGAAAGGACTGCGACATAGCGATTTATATAATGGATTGTTGAGCAGCTTACATGGTACTTTTATCTGCATCTGTCCTCTTTCTTTTCATATGAATTGCTGTGTTATTATCTTTTGCTATTGTTGAATACGTGTATGCGCTGTAACAGCAAATCTTCATTTCATTCCACTATTGGATGTTTTGTGATATGCCTTTCTTTTAATCATGCATGTAGCAATGATATGAATGACAATGTGTAGTAATTCGCTATTATCGCTCTGCATAACTAATTATGCAGAGCAATCTTAAATGGTTTAAACATCTATGCTTTAGTGTTAGAGTCATCTATATGCCTGCCTTAAAGCACAGATTATCAAACGCTACGCTTTGAAAGATTGATAAGTCCCGGGATTAGATTATAGTTAATATATATTTCGCTGATAGTTTTAGTTGTTTATTCATCACTATCATACCTCACAAGTTATTCATCCATCCCACTTTTATCTATTATTGGGAAACTGGTCCCATTATCCCCAGTCGGAGCCACTATCCCAAACGGAAAAGGAGCTGCTTTCAAGGTCCGGACCGGGTGGTTTCCCCTTTGTTGTGGCAGCGATTTTCGAGGCCTCAACAAAATTGGCGCTAGAAGGAGGGCCTCAGCTGTGAATGGAACATAAATCCAAACCTATAAGCCATTCTAAGAGTACTTCGCCCTCCGAATCTCCTCGATCTTCCCATTTGTATACTGGTTCACCGGTACCCAAACAAGAAGAAGAGGAATCAACTGCCACTGCTCAAACCCATCATACCACAGAACAATTAAGTCTTGAATCACCTGAAGTTCAGTCTCTAATCCATAAACTTCAGAGCTTCTCGATTTCACCACAGAAATCTGAGGTATCAGAAAGCAGTGCGACTTCGCAGTTCAACCTCACTCACCCTCTCACCAGACTTCAGAGCGAAAAACTCGGTATTGAACCCACTGAGTTTCCTTTACCTAAAAGGAAAAGGGCAAAGAAAATTACTGAAGGGTCTGCTAGTGAAGGGCTTTCATCCACGTCCTCCATTTCATTTTCTCCACTGCAAGGTCGACCATCCACTCCCCCATTACAAATTGTCGTTCACCAGGGATCAGAAGCCTCGATATCCCAACCTATTCACTCCTCATCTTTAATCCCTTCCCATACATCCGGAATCCCAGCAGTAGTCTCAACCACTGTTGCTATCATAATGGCAGATCCATGGACTAGGCCAGGAGCAGTCAATATGCCTGCACCCTTGCATGATCTACCCGATTATCCCGAAAAATGGCTGCCTAAATTCAATCCAGATGATGGGACTCAGGCTGAAGAACACATCAACAACTTTATGTTAGCAGTTAACCTAAAAGGAGTGACAGAGCAAGATGTTGTTGTAAGACTTTTCCCTTACACTTTACAAGGATCAGCAGGATCCTGGTATTTTTCCTTACCTTCTGGTTCAATTACCAGTTGGAACACATGCCAAGAGCAGTTTCTCACCAAATATGGAGATGACAGGTCCCTAGCAACTTTAATAAACGACCTCTCCAATTTGAGAATAGAGCACAGGGAACCAATAAAAGAGTTTAATGCCAGATTTAATAAACTACTGAATAAAATCCCTACTGCTTCTAAACCAAGTGAACAAATCCGAAGCGAATGGTATATCACTGCCCTACCTGCCAACATAGCCATTTTTGTAGACAGGGCTGGCAAACCTACCTTAGCTGAAAACATGAGAGAGGCACTTGCTGTTGAAAAGCGCATTAACGCTCTAGAAAAGAAAGCTGCTCTAGAGGATAGAAAAGCTAAAAAAGTCTCGTTTAAAGAAGATTCCAAGAAGAAAACCCCGAAGGACCCGTATGACATGGAAGGTTTACAAAAGGTCCTTAAAACAATGTCTAACGAAATGGTTGAGATAAAGAAGCAGGTGGCCGAAACTTCAAGCAAAAGACCATTTAGAACTTTTAAGAAAACCGAATCAAAGCCGCCCAATGTAATATCTAACGCCGATTCAGACCAAGAAGAAGAGGAAGAGGAAACATCTTCACAGACCGATGATGAAGAAGAAGTAGCTGAATGCCACGGAATGTGGGATTTTATACTCCCAAACTCTGATACGGAGAATGAAGAAGAAGCCTTCCCGGTTACTACAAGAAGTAAAAGCACTCTTGAACCCGCCCAGGCAATTTCAAAGAAGAGGAGCGCAGGCGCTACTACAGCAAAGGAAAAAGTTCCCCCAAAGAAGTCACCTGTAGTAGTTCCTCAAAACCAGCCTTCAACTTCTAGTTCTCCTTCAACATCCAAGACTCTGGTGGTATCGGATTCAATGGAATATAACATTGTTGATGACATGAAGAAGACTAAGGCAAATATAACCATGTTTGAACTCAGTAAACTAAAACATCAACAAAAGCTACTTCTCAAAGAATTAAATGCTGTTCCCTCTACTCCCCTTCCCAGTGCAAGAGCTGCCAACGATTCAGGCCAGCCTCCTGCAGGTATGGTTGAAATTACCGATTCAGTTTTAATCGGAGATAAATCTAATTCTCACACTCCACCCTTCCTGCTCACTTATGAGATTTATAATAGAAACTTGCACAACTGTTTAATTGATTCAGGGGCCTCATCTAATATAATGCCAGCTTCAGTTTGCTCTAAGCTGAACATTGAACCCCAGAAGTCTGCCATTCATATAGTGCAGTTGGATAGGACTAAGGTGCAGGTTGTGGGAGAAATTAATTCTGTAACCATCAGGTTGTCAGCCGACCCCAGAATAGTTCAGAGGATTGACATCTTAATTGCCGACATACCTGAATTTTATGGTTTGATTTTAAGCAGAGATTGGTCCGAAAAACTACATGGGTATATTTCCACAGATTGGTCACATATGTGGCTTCCCTACAAGGGAAAGCCGAATCAAATAAGGATCGATCGGGAGAAGCATATGACCCACACAGTTACTGAATTTGAGCAAGAAAACCAACCTGTGGCATTCAACAACAATATTTTGGGGAACTATTCGTCCGAATCATTCTTTGGCAACTTTGTTGCCCAACCATCTCCTTTTTCAGTTAATCATTTTACATCTCAGATTGAAAATTTTTCACATACAGATAAGTCCAGATGTTTTAATGATGCTGAGAAAATTGTAGATATGTTTGTTAATACTCCTTTATTTTGGTCTTTATATTTTGATGGCTCTAAGTCCAGTGAAGGCTCAGGAGCAGGTTGCATTTTGGTTAGCCCGCAAGGAGAAAAGACAATGTTGTCTTGTAGGTTAGAATTTGAGTGTACTAATAACACAGCCGAATATGAAGCTTTGGTCCAGGGTTTATATAAAGCGATCGGCCTTGAAGTGCGATATCTAAAAGTGTTCGGCGATTCGGAAATCATTGTTAAACAAGTTAGAAATGCAATTCATTGCCTTTCGACTCACCTTAAGCATTATCAATCGCTAGTGCAGGATCTTACCTCACACTTTTCAGCCTTCAACATTTCTTCTATTCCTAGGTCACAAAATTCAGCAGCCGACCTACTAGCCAATGTAGCCTCCAAACTGCTACCTTCCGAAGACTACAGCCTTGATAGATTTTCTGTAGAATTACTTTTTAGACCTTCAATTCCTGACAATGTCACTAATTGGAGAGTATTTAACCATGATGAAGATATCTTGCAGTTTCTAACTTCGGAACAATCCTATGACAATCAAGTCATTGAGGAAGATGATCACGATCTACAGATGAAACAAGCGCCTCAAGAAAATTCGATTCCTAAACCCGTGGTGAAGCTTGAAGACCTTTATGATATCAAAGACAGGTTTAAACCTGTAATTAATGCAAAGCTTCAAAGTTCCACCCTTAGGTTTGAATTAATAAATCTAGGCACAGAAGATGCTCCTCAAAACATCAACTTAGGAATAGGACTTTCCCAAGAAGAAAAGGAAGCATTTATTAAACTATTGAGAAAAAACAAACAGGTCTTCGCTTGGAAATATGATGACCTAAAGACATATGATACATCTATTATCCAGCATACCATCCCTATGCTTCCTGATCAGAAACCAATTCAGCAAAAATTAAGAAAAATACATCCAAATTTGGAGACCCAAATAAAGTCGGAGCTTAATAAGCTTTTGAAAGCCAAAATTATCTTTCCGGTCCGACATTCAAGTTGGGTCTCTAATATGGTGCCAGTCAGGAAGAAGAATGGCGACATTCGAATCTGTATTGATTTCAGGAACCTCAATAAAGCGAGCTTGAAAGATAATTTCCCGTTACCTACTATGGAGCAAATTCTTCAATCAGTAGCAGGTTCTGAATTGATGTCCTTTCTTGATGGATTCTCCGGATACAACCAAGTTTTGGTTCATCTTGATGACCAACTCAAAACCACATTCAGAACAAAATGGGGAACTTATGCATATCAGAAAATGCCTTTTGGACTCATAAACGCAGGAGCGACATTCCAGAGAGCCATGGATATAGCCTTCAAAGGGTTGATTAATCGATCAGTAGTCGTCTACTTAGACGATATTACTGTATATTCTAAAAAGAGATATAATCATTTGCATGACTTAAATCAAATCTTTCAGCGATGCAAAAGGTATGGTATTTCTCTAAACCCAAAGCAGTCTTTCTTTGCTCTTGATCAAGGAAAGCTCTTAGGCTTTATAGTATCCAAGGATGGCATTTATATTGATCCTGATCGGATTAAGGAAATTTCTGAAATCCCTTTCCCACACAATAAAAAATTGATGCAGTCATTCTTGGGTCAGATTAATTTTGTCAAACGATTTGTTCCAGATTTCTCTCAAATTGTATTACCACTTCAGACAATGATCAAGAAGAATTCAGTCTTCAAGTGGGGAGCAGAAGAAAAGCAAGCTTTTGATGTTATCAAGCAATCAATAATCAATGCCCCAGCCTTGAATACTCCCAATTTTTCTAATCATTTTACATTGTATACCGTTGCGTCCGATGTATCCTATGCTGCAGTTCTCACGCAGCCAAATGCTCATAACTTGGAAGCACCCATTTCATTTTTTAGCTCAAATCTTCAGGGTGCCGAATTAAATTATTCCGATGTGGAGAAACAAGCCTTTGCTGTGTTCAAAGCAGTTAAACATTACAGGCCCTTTCTTTTGAAAACTCACACGAAAGTTATAGTCCCTTTCCCGGCGGTAAGGCAACTTTTAATTCAAAAAGAACTAGGTGAAAGAAGGGCCAATTGGGTCACAGCACTTCAAGAATATGACCTAGAAATAAAGCCAGCAAAGATTGTTAGGGGCCAAGGTTTTTGCAGGATATTGGCAGGAGCATCAAACATTCCTGAATCAAGCGACATGGATCAGACTCAAACAATCAATCAGATAAGTGTCACTGATTCTGAATCTCAATATGCAGATTTGATATTTTATTTGAAGAATGGTTATGCTCCTCCAAATTTATCTTACAAAAATAAAAGGGCCATTAGGTTAAAAGCAAAGAATTTCACTCTCATTAATGATGTGCTCTTTAGACAAAATTATGATTCTATCCTGTTAAGATGTCTTGAGAGACCTGAAGCTCAAAAAGTTTTACAGGAACTACATGATGGGCCAGCGGGAGGACATTTTGGGGCGGACACAACAGCCCACAAAGTTATTCATGCTGGATATTATTGGCCTACACTATTTAGAGATGCTCATGAATACGTAAGAAAATGCTTCAATTGCCAAACTGCTAGTGGAAGACAACGGAAATCAGCTTTCCCCCTGCAACCTGTCAACATTGAACAGCCATTTGAACAATGGGGATTAGATATCATTGGAGAGATTACTCCACCATCTTCCAAACAACACAGGTATATCCTCACTGCTACCGATTATTTTACCAAATGGGTAGAGGCTATTCCTTTGAAGGCAGCAAATTCAGAGGCAATCATCGAGTTCATAGACCAATTCATCATTACCAGGTTTGGTGTCCCAAACGCTCTCGTTTTTTATAATGCTTCCTATTTCTCAGGAAATGCTATATATGATTTTGCTATTAAGAGGGGGTTTAAATTGAAATATTCTGCTAATTATTATCCCCAGGGAAATGGTTTAGCAGAATCTACTAATAAAAATCTCATCAAAATCATTAAGCGAACTGTTGAACAGAATCATAGAAACTGGCACAAATCTCTAGTATTTGCATTATGGGCTGATAGGATTACACAAAAGGCTTCTATAGGTTCCTCCCCATTTAATCTAGTTTACGGAAAAGAAGCAGTATTGCCTACCAATCTTGTTCTACCCTCTTTAGCCCTAGTACAGTACATCGAAGAGACTCCTTCTTCCTCTATCCAACTTAGACATGACCAAATTCTCAAATTAGAAGAAGAAAGGGAGAAAGCCAGAATCACTCACGCCAAACATCAACAAATGATCAAAGCATCCTTTGGCTTAACCTCATCCGATTCCAAACACTTCCAAGTTGGTGACTTAGTTCTCAAATGGGACAAGGCCCATGAAGATAAAGGTAAGCATACCAAATTTCAGAAAATGTGGCTTGGACCATTTCAGATCTGTGATAAGATAGGCCATTCAACCTTTATATTGCAAGACTTATCAGGGGTGAGAGATTCTCTCCCTGTTAATGGCCTGGTCTTGAAGAAATTCTTTAATTGAGAAGGTGATCCCTTCTCCTCTTTGTAGATTTGTGTAGTTGGTAGGATCGATAGGAAATAAAACTGTAGAGTATCTCCATTGACCTTTAGCTTGGTTTGAAAAAGCTGTCTCACAAAATAATCCAAATATTTTCTTTTAGATAGTAGAACCCTCAACCAAAAGGAATAATTTCTAGGGAACTAGATATCTGTTTGTTCTGAAATCACCACTTAACGTTTTGAAGACTCTTCTCGAAAGGTTAAAGTTCTGTAAATCATTCTCGGTTTTTAAATACTGGTCTCCAAAGGTTATTCATTTTAAGATAAAAACTAACCCATTTTCAGCATCTTCAACTCTTCACCTGTCATCCATTTGCTCTTAAGGAGAAAATTGTTCACCCCATTCACTAAAGTTTATGGTTACTCAGAGTGTAATTCTAAAATATAGAAGATTAAAGATAAGAGGTCTTATTACAAGCCTGCTTACCATGTTCATAGGAAAGTAGTTTGACTGACATTACCAATACTGCCTATCATAACAGGGTAATGGCTTGAAATTTCAAGACAAAGAGGTCTCATCACGAGCCGGCTTGTTCAGTTAAATTATTACCAGTGAATGGCATTGTCAATAGCTGGCCACCAAACCAGGACAATGGCTTTTTATCTTATCAATGACAAAGAATGAAAAAACGGATAAAAAATAAAATATGGCAACATATTTTAGTTTCATTCTGTTAACTACAATCTTATGTGAATGGAAAAGTGAATAATACTATGGTTAAAAGGTATCCCTGTCGAGACTATAAACGTTTGCTGGCAACAGAGGCTCTACCTATGACAGAGGGGTTAATTATAAAAGTTGATTTGGGAAAGTTTTTTGTTTTATCATTATAAACCAATAAAGGCCTATTTTCAGACTAAGAATGTATTTATTTTTCTCGAAACCAAAAGGATAGAAGTTAACAGAATTCACTTGGTTCAGAACGCGCGAATATCCAGTTAAATTAGAAGTTTTTCCCTTCTGATTGAGTTTCTAATTTTGAAAAGCTTAAGTGTTTGGATTACTTTCAGAGATAACTGGTTCTTCCAGCGAATCGCCAATTGTTGTGCCCTACAACAACCCCCCATTTCATATCATTCTTATTTTTCAAAAAATTAACATATGGAATGGGTCCCTTTTAAAATTTTGGCATCAATGCTTGCATGTTCAAAAAAGGCCGCATAATCAAATGAGCTTTCATGTACTTAAGCCTTTTTCGAACATTAATGTTTCAAATAACAAACAATCTTTTATTATTGCGATAAAGCGATCGCATATCGCAACAACATGAGAGATGCATTCAAATGGCATTTTGGTTTCCGCCGATGTGATATCGCTATCGGCGATCGGCAATGTTACATACACACCAAGTAAAGGCACATAACTCATGTCCCGATGCGACGCGATATCGGCGATCGGTTATCGGCGATACCTCATGTGAAACCGCCTTGTGATTTAAATCCCGACCCGATGCGATATCGCTATCGGCCGTCGCGCACTTCGGTAAGGCATTCGGTTCCTACCCCCGATGCGATGCGATATCGCAATCGGTAACCCCAAACCATTGTATATGCGCCTACTTCTGTTTCCATGCGCTAGCCCGATGCGATATCGCTTATCGGCTATCGGCACGATCTTTTGGTAATAATTGTGCAGCACCTAATCCCTGAAGCGATGTGGTATCGCTCATCGGTGGTCGGCAGTCTTAAAAGCCATCACTTAAAAGCTTTAATTTTATATTCATATCCAGTTGACAAAGCGCGAATCCCAAAATGCCGTTAATACAAGGGATAAGGTAATGCGTGGGTATTTAAAAGATTTTGCCCCTTCGATTAATGAGCACCTGCGTTTAACCACCAGAATATCTATTGCACGCTTAAGTGAGTCATTCACCCAGATAACGGTATAATTATCACATTTAATGAGTAGTAGGCCTCAAATCACCATTAATGCATCTGCAATATACTCTTAGCGATTGGATCCGCAGCCACTTTTGAAAATTAATCTTGGCACGCTTCAAATGATATATCTATCTCACTGTGTAGCGTCATTGTTATTATGTTGTTACGATTTCTCTTGCAATTGTGTAGAATTCGTCTTTTGAGAGAAGCTTAAGCATGATGGGGAAAAGATCCAAGAGGGCTACGGGCTCTACTGTTACACCTGTAGTAGGTCAAGCTGCTGCAAATAGCAAGAAAGGCCTCGTTTCAGACACTACATGCACTGGTCTTAACAAGACTACATGGCAGGGCACATATAATCTATTAGAGGCCGAACAACCACAAGTTTCAGTGACAGTAGCTACTGCGGACCCACTCAAAAAGTCCGACGCAACTCTCAAGGAGTTGGCCGATTCCTTTCTTCACAGAATAGCTGCTAGAGAGCAAGTCCTTCCCTACACTGATGTAGTGCGATGGGCAATTGAGGAAATTCCAATCACTGACAGAACGTTCCACACAAGAGACGGACGGATTTTCAGGTCGTTCAAGCCAGAGCACCTGAGGGAAATGTATCATTTGCCTGAGCCAGAGAAAATCTACAACAAAGACTTCGTGGAGAAGTTTGCAGCTGAAAACGATGTACCATCTGAGCCCATTCGGGATTGAAGGCAGAACCCGGCCAAACACAAGCACGAGAGCTCGGGTAAGTATTCTGTCGATTCCTTGGCTTCTCCCTATTGCTATGCGGGAATTATGATGTGTAGGCTATGGGGATTACATGATTCTGCCAATTTCGATATAGAAATGGTTCCCCTAATGGAAGCAGCTGTTAATAGTTTTATCATGGATTGGGCCACCATTCTTTCTGATAAATTGACTGTAGCTATTCGGGATTTTAGAGCTAAATCTGTAGTCACCGAAAGGAAAATCCCCCCATTTTATTATAGCGCCTACATTATGGACACATTGTGTTTTAACTCTGAGTTTCCCATCCTCGGTTGGAGATGGACCACCCAAGACCCTTCGCCCATTCATTTGTATCATCGGAAATTATGGAAGTCCTCTTACAAGGACCATTTGTATCAAATTTGCAATGGTTTTATGGTTCCCATTCATTATTCCATTTTTGATCGGCCTATTCCCAAAATCTCCTATCTCGCTTCCTTCGACTTACCAGCTATCGCAGGATGGTTTGGAGAAGAGCACATTACCTATATTAGGGTTTATGGAAGCCAAGCCAAACCGCATGTTCTCCCTCTATATGTTCCAGACAAACTGTTAGCCCGAGAGATATCCTACCAAATTATGGCTGAGAGTGTAACCCAAACACTCAAGAAAGAGAAGAAGAGGGGCTGGCCCTCTTTTCCCTTAAGGATGGGTGTTTTTACTCTGCATAATCTCCAACATGCAGAAAAGGAGGCTATAAAGATGCAAGCTTTATCCCTGCCCACTATGCCAGCCAGACTCTATGATCCACATAAAATTGCTTACAATGCCCTAGAACAGGCCAAACTGACTAAGATTGACCATCAAGAGGATGAGTTTGATGACCTGTTCAGAGCTGCCGATTCAATAGGCCAAACCAAGCAGCTTGCCAAGATGAGATATAATGATGAGAGTTTAACTGAGTTCAATAAACTTAGAGAGCAGAGGTTGCAAACTCTGCCTCTAGATTTATTGTCATTAACCTCAGCGTCCTCCTCAAGCGAGCCTGGTCAGAAGCATACAACCCAATCTCCTGTTGTAAATAAAGAACAAAATAAACAACAGGAGGAAAGACAAGAGAAGCAGAAAAAGGAGCAAATGGCTAAGCAGCAGAAAGAGCAGAAGGAACAAGAGCAGAGAAAGCAGAAGCAGATAGAGGAACAGCGGAAGAAGGAAGAGGAAGAAAAACAAAGGAAAGAACTGGCAGATAGGCAGAAAAAGGAATTAGCAGATAAGCAAAGAAGAGAGCAAGAAGAGAAACAGAGAAAGGAGTTAGAAGAACAGCAGCAGAAAGAGTTGGAGGAGCAAAAGAGGTTGGAACAAGAAAAGGAGAAGAGTAAATCACAGACCTCCATAGATCCTGAATTGCTGAAACAATGGAATCAATTCGATTCCATTATCAGTGGAAAGGAAGGCTCCAAAGACGCACCAGACACCACTTCTTCTCAGGTTCTATGCGGAACCAGCGGCCCACCCATTTCAAAGGATCTCGAGGTAATCACCAAAGACCCTTCCGATCAGATTGTGCTCCAGGTGGAAGATATTCCTCCCCTGGACGTTTTCTACAGCCCGAGGCTCAAAGCAGTTGTTAAGCGCTCAAGGAAGAGACGAAGGCTTGATCAACCTTCCATCTTTCCTGAGCAGACAGTCACAGGGAATGTAGTCTGGAAGGAAGAATTGGACCCCTCTGATGATCTTACCAAGCTATCGCAGTATGCGGGAGCTTATTCTGCAGCAACTATAGATAAAGCATCAGAGGTAAGTCTTTTGTTAAAGACTAAGGACCAAGAGATTTGTACATTGCAAGCAGAAGTAGCCGAAGCATGAAACAAGACAGCACAGGTAGAAGAGCAGTTGTTGGCGCAACAGCAAGCAAACAATGTATTAACCCAGCAACTGCAGACTGAAAAACAGAGGATTGATCAGAGTGCAATCCAGAAGCAGAAAGAATTAACGGAGGCATTGGCACAATTGAGAGAGGCAAACGAGCTAATGACGAAGTCAAAGGATGAGCAAATCGCTCAATTATTAGCACAGCTCGAAGATATCAAGGGCACTAAGAAAGTCGAGAATTTCAGAGCAGAGGCAGCTCAAATAAATAATGCATTAATCTCTCAGGTTAGACTCTTGTGCCAACAATTAACTGAGGCTGAGCCATTATGTGAAGTATCTACAGCAGTATGTCAGCAGATTGAAAAAGCCAGAAATGAGCTAGATCAGACCGAAGAAACCATAACTTCATATCTTGATTGGCAAGATACTGATATGGGGAAAGAAGCAAAATTGCCTAGGATCTATGAGCCATTCAAAGACATACTCTTCACGGAATGGAACACTCAGATGATGAAAGCGGAAAGGGCAGCTTCAAGGTGTAAAATGATTGCCAACAATATGATTGATTTGGTCAACAATACACTCTATTGGGCCAACATGATCTCTCAGTGTACACCTGGAAGCATAACCACGGCGAACATAATTGAACAAACAAATTATCATGGACTGGAAGAAAGGAGAAAGTTAATCGCTGGAGTAAATACTTTAACCTCCGACGCATATTGGCACTTTCTAATCAAGCCGCACACTCAAAGGTCGGCTCTTAAGTGTTTAACAGATGCTCTCAAGTGCCTAATCCCCGACTTTCAAGATGCCACATATGATGCCCAGCTCACGTCGCGTCTCAACACTCCACCGGAAGTACAGCCAATGCTTACGATATGTCAGTTGAGGTTTAAAGGCAAAGAGCCCATCGAATGAAGCATTGCTGCCGACTGCCAGATCACCAAGAAAGATGGAAAAACATTTATTGATGCCAATTTCATAGTTGTTCAGTTTTTCTTAGATATTTAGATTAGATTAGTATTTATAGACCCTTTCATTGTTTTGGAAAGGGTCGTAAAATTTTGTAATAGACTTAAAGGCCGAAGTTTGCACTACTGTGCTTCAGCCCATATTCTTTTGTGAAACTCGACCAATAGTCCTTTATTTGACGAGAAGGCTGTTTTATGCATTTGTGCACTATTGTCTCTTGTCTGGAATGCTTTCTAGTTTGAAGAAAGGACTGCGACATAGCGATTTATATAATGGATTGTTGAGCAGCTTACATGGTACTTTTATCTGCATATGTCCTCTTTCTTTTCATATGAATTGTTGTTTTATTATCTTTTGCTATTTTTGAATACGTGTATGCGCTGTAACAGCAAATCTTCATTTCATTCCACTATTGGATGTTTTGTGATATGCCTTTCTTTTAATCATGCATGTAGCAATGATATGAATGACAATGTGTAGTAATTCGCTATTATCGCTCTGCATAACTAATTATGCAGAGCAATCTTAAATGGTTTAAACATCTATGCTTTAGTGTTAGAGTCATCTATATGCCTGCCTTAAAGCACATATTATCAAACGCTACGCTTTGAAAGATTGATAAATCCCGGGATTAGATTATAGTTAATATATATTTCGCTGATAGTTTTAGTTGTTTATTCATCACTATCATACCTCACAAGTTATTCATCCATCCCACTTTTATCTATTATTGGGAAACTGGTCCCATTATCCCCAGTCGGAGCCACTATCCCAAACGGAAAAGGAGCTGCTTTCAAGGTCCGGACCGGGTGGTTTTCCCTTTGTTGTGGCAGCGATTTTCGAGGCCTCAACAAGTAGCTAGCCCTACCAAACAAGAGAGGAATATCTCTATGAAATCATAGCCAACAGATGACTGAGATGTAAAGTATTTTAGGCTAGATAGCTAGGCTTGGGTAGGTTTTGGAAAATTTATGGTTTTGTTGCTAGATAAGGGATAAAAATTAGGTAGCTAGCTCAGAGGGTCAAAGGGTTACTGCATAAAAAATATGAAGGAGCAAGGTAGCAGTACTTTTGTGATGGATATTAGGTTTTTTAGGTGTGTTATGGTGTTCAAAAGAAGCATAAATTTCTTAATGAGCATGAAACATGAATTCATTAAGCAAGAGAGAAAGTAACACACAGTAATTTTCCATCAAAACAGAGCTTAGTGAAAAAGAATTATTTTATAAGCTGTAAGGAAAACTATTGAAGAGTCGATGAATGGAAAGGGAAGATAAATATAATTCATATAAAGTAATAATAGAGGAAAAACAACATCACAAACTTACTGCACATGAATTCCTAAATAATAGTTGCAAACTGTGTCCTTTGATTTCTAGAAATGTCAAATACAAGCTACAATAGTTCTCTCCTCAGATGTCCAACGTGTTCTATGACTGAGAAACTGATACATAAAGACCAAAACAACCTCTCCCCACTCATAGGGGTCAAATCCATGACTCTAGTAATTGTTCCATGATGTGTTCTAACCAAACCCTAATGTCTAGGGAAGTTGAAACAACTTCTACAATTAACTTTGACTACAACCTCTCTCATAAATGAAGCTCAATTTACATCAAACAAAGACCAACCATTCCTTAATACATCATATTTACATTTCTGTTTACCCTCACATTCATCTACTTCACCATTTTGACTTTTACCAAAGTCAAACCAGGAATTACAAAAAATTACATAGTGACAATTTCATAAAAAGCTCAAAAACTTACAGAAGCATAGTGAGCTGTTGGAGGCCATTTTTGTGTGCCTTTCTAAAGTCCCAATCCATATCTAAAGCCTGTTATAGAAATATGAGAGATTTTAGATACCTTTTGAGTATTTATACACTCAAAATGACTCATTTTTGGCTGAGATATGGCCATTTTCCCAAGATGTCTCCAGGTGCACAACGAAATGGAAAAAGAGAGGCAGAAAGGTGATTTTTAGCCTCTTTTTTGCAAAATTATCAAAAACTAATCCCTGGATCAGGAAAGTGAGAAAATTGTTTTTGAGAGGAGGTCACAAAGATTTCCAAAAATGCTGATTTTTTATCATTTATGGCCCTGAGGAAAAAGCGCAACGTGAGCTCGCTGCTCACCTAGACAGAAAATTGCCAAAAACTGAAAATTTACACCAATTTGCACCAAAACACAAAAATTTCTCCAAATGATCTCAAAATTTTTCCAAAGATGCTTGATGAGGTGTGTTATGCAACCATGGATGCATCAGTAATCAACTCTAACTTACCCTTATCCTTTTGGCTGATTAGGGTTTCCTTGACTTTTGCCTTCAATTGCTTGATTCTGACCTTGACAACCTCATTCCTTGTGTAATAATGTGAGGCCATCCTCTTTTGCAATTTATTATCCTTGATTTCCTTTTCAAGTATCTTCTCAAGGTGGAAATTGACCTTTTTAGGCCAAAACTCCCTGTCTTCATTTATTTCCATAGAAATCTTCTCCTCAAAGGTTAATTCTTCCATTGGTGGCCTTTGTTCTTTTTATTTCTGAAGTACCTTCCTAAGACCCCTTGTTCTTGGTCTTTTTCTTGCCACATTTTCTTCATGCTACTCAATTTCATCATGGTCCACCAATGCCTTGCCCTTCATCTCTTGTTTATTGACTTTGAATTGTTCTTTCTCCATAGCTAGATGTTGTGCTTTAAGTTGACTGTTTTCTTGCTCAAGGAATGAAATGATGAATTTGGCCCTTGCCAAATTGTCCTAGAGCCCCATGATCTGAGAATCCTTCTCTTTGATGACTTGTTGTAGTTTTTTATGCTCATATTTTTCCTCCAACTGAACTAGGTCAAAATCATGCTCAATGAGCTCCTCATCATGAAAAGAAGCCTCTGATGGTGATCCATGTTTTGCTGATGTAGTAAACTTGGCCCCTTCCTCAATTTGAGGAGAAAACATAAGCCTTATGCCTCTCTGAAATGACTTGGTCACCTCAAGCCTAGGTGACTTGGAAACCTCGCCATGCTTGCTTGATGACCCAACCTCCATTGACTGTGCTGACATAGTTTGGTGCTGGCTTGGTGAAGTAGTTATATGCATTTTCAAAGTTTCCTTAATGAAAGGGTCCCATGTCATGTTCTTTTTTGTCAACTGATGGAAAACTATAACCTCTATTAGGCTATGATGAAAGAGACTAGGATAATGCACTTTTCCTTTCAACTGTACCTTTTCAGACATCTTGGTTAAGCTCCTATACAAGTAACTGCACAAATTGAGAGACTTGGTTGTTGTAAAGTGCATGAGCAGCATTATGTGATATTGATACAACCTGGAAAATATTCCCTCACTTGTGAATAATTTCATGACAGCCTTCATTAATGGTGCATATCTCTCCAACAAATATCTGAATGGGAAAACATGTGAGTGAGTTTCTTTATACTGTGATTTCACGTAGGGTTTGTACTCTTCTAGGTCTAGGTTCATGCCTTTGAACCAATTTTCACCATGATTTGGTATGCATGTAGCTTGAGAGATGGCATCCACTGAAAACATGAAATCTGTCCCTGCAATGGTGATTTTTTCTTCCTTCAAGGTGAGGGAAAATATACATATGATATGTTCATGGTGACCCACTTCCTGCACTTTTTGACAAAACTCTAAACAACTGACATCTTCAAAAAATTTCTTGACAAAAGGGAAGGAGGTTATTTAATTGCAATTAGAGGGTTCAAACCTCAATATTTTTCCTCCCTTATTATATTTCCTTTTCTCTGATGGTGGTGAATCAGGCTCCATACTTTCAAACCCTCGGTGGAAAATAGGTAAAAATAGTGAAATATGTTGCTCTAAGGTGATATGAGGGACTTGGGAGTTGCCTAAACTTTTGAGGAAATTTAGGAGGGTAGGGGATGATGTTAATGAGTAGGGGAAAAGGAATTTTGGGAAATGAGTGAGGGGAGTGAGTGAAAAAGGCCAAAACATAGGCCTTCTCTTAAAAGAGATGGGGTAGATTAGGGTTTAGAGAGAAAGGATAGAAAAAAGGGGATAGGGTTTTGTGATGGATGGGAATAGTGTAGTTGTTGCAAACATAGGTGTAGGAAAAAAAACTAGGGTTTGGGGTAACATTTCATCATTTGAGGATTAAAACTAGGAAATTCATAGAAACCCTAGGAGTGGAAGCATCTGAACCATTCTTGACATAAGAGGCAAAAGGAAGGCACAAGAATGATTTAACTTACTTGTTGTGAAGCCTGGAGGATGACATGATAGAAGAGAAACCTTGAAAAATGAATTTCAGTGGTTAAAAAAAACAATTTTGGAGGACTCCGACCATACAACGTAGTTCACCTATGCGTAACGCAGTTCACTGGTGTGTAGCGTGCCTATCCAAAAGCGCAGCGACAACTTTCTATGCACATCAACTAAGGAAAAAGCTAATTTCTTGAAAAAGTATTGCCATAAGTTGTTTGGAAATGATGGATGATGGATGAGAGCTCCCTTGACAATGTGATGAATGAGGAAATGAGAGAAAAATGATCTTTTGTAGCTTTGAGAGGTGACTTTCTTTGATTATAGTGGGGTAGCCCACCATATACCTTTCTTTTTGTTGATTTGAAAATCATGTACTTGTGAACCTTTTGAAAGAAGCTTTGGTATTATTCAAACTTATTACAAAATATTCTTTGAAATGAAACCTTTTTGAACCATTTTGTAACACTTTTCCTTTACATGCCATTTATGAATGAAATGAGAATTTTAATGACTGAAACCCTAGTGACCTAATGGATGATAGTGAGCTGGATGAAAACCATTATAATGAGACTGAGATGACCATAAAAATTTTCAGAGATGGTACATCTAATTGCATAATGACAGTGACCAAAACATGGCAATTTGTAAAGGAGTAATTGACAACCTAGACACACTAACCAACGACCAAAGTTTTTGAATGGAAGACCTAGTGAAATGACAAAAAATTGACCTTAAAGCCTAATGGACATTCTGAAAGAGAACATTTAATCACTGGTGGAATGAAAAAATGACTGACACTAACATTGGCTCCAGTTGGGGATGGCAGCTCCATAGGAGGTGTCAAGAACATCATAGACCTAGTAGCCTTATTCATTAGGCATGGAGTCAGAATGCAAAGGCTAACTTAAACCTAAAAATTGACTAAATGACTGAATTTACAAACAATAAACAAAGCAAATAGAAACTTTAAACCAACAGCTGATAAAAGAAGCCTTTTGGCCTTCTCCTTGGGATTCAAACTCCTAAAGTAGCCACTGCCAACTCTAACATGAAATGTAAATTGGTATATACAATGATCATGAAAATTTATAGAAATTTCTTCAAGTATATTAGTGCTTGAGAAGCCTACCATTGATTTCTCCTCCTGAATAACTTTTCCCATTCATTTCTTCCAACAGATAAGCATTCTTCCCCCTGAATGTTGAGATTCTATACGGTCCCTTCCATAGGTTTTCAAACTTGCCATGTTTTCCCTTCTCTTCATTCTATGCATCCCAACAAAGAACCACATAACCCATGTTGAAGTTATCTTCTTTGGTCTTGCGGTCATAAATATTTTTAATCCTTTCCTGAAGCTTGGAAATATTTTGAAACACTTCTTCTGTAGTTTGTTGTAAATGGATCATTTGACTTATCCTCCGTTGTACATCATTCGGTTCGCTGCTCACTTCCTACAGAAGTTTCATGACTGGAACATTAAGGGATGAAGTAAAAACAGTATCAACCCCGTACACCAACTGGAAAGGAGACATGCCTATGGATTTCTTAGTACTGACTCTATCCACCCATAAAGCATTAATGAGAATTTTTTGCTAGTTCTTTTTATTGACCTCCAAAACTTTCTTAATGATGTTAATCAAAGATTTATTAGAGGATTCAGCCAACCCATTCCCCCGTGGGTAATAAGCGATAGAATTCCCCAATTTGATATGGTACTTCTCAAAAAACTCCACCATATTCTTGGACTTAAAATCAGCAACATTGTTGGTGATTATTTTCTACAGGCAGCCAAATCTAGACAAAATATTAGTTTCAATAAACTAAATGAAAACAGAATCAGTAGCTTTCCTGGTTTGGATTGCTTCAATCCATTTTGTAAATTATTTTGTGGCTGACAGGATCCACTTGTGTTGTGCAGATGATGAAGGATGGATTTCCCCAACAAAATCAAAACCCCACTCCTAGAATGGAGCTGAAACTGAAACTAGTTGCAAAGGAAATCGTAAAAGTTTTCTTTTCCCTTGAAAAATCTAACACTCTTGGCATCTCATTACTATTTTGTACAAATCAAAAAAAGTGTAGGCCAATAAAACCCATCCCTCATAATTTTGTTGGCTGTAGTTTTCCAAAAGAGGTGGCCACCACAATCTCCTTTGTGGAAATTAGTCATTACATCCTTAGCTTCATTTTCAACAAGACAGTTCAGAAATACACCACCTGGATCTTTCCAAAACAAAACACCATCAAGAATGCAATACTTTGAAGCTTTCAGTTTTAATGATCTACTTTTACCTTTGGGCACTTCAAGTGGAGGATTTAAATGTTGCAATACATAAACTATGTTAGAGTACCATGGAGATGAAGTGAACATATCTGACACCTGAATATTCTTCTTCTTCTTCGGAGAGGGCTACAATCATATTGATATCTAACGCATGCAAATTACATTCAGACATGAGCTTGGCCAAACCCTGTCCCTTAATGAGCTTTTTCGACTTTATTTCCAGAACATATTCTAACATTGTTGCTATCCATTTTCCCCTCCAACCCTCTGGATCAGTTTGCATAAGGACTTCCTTTACTGTTGTTGTTGGAACATAAGCTATAGTGTGAGAATTCATAATATATACTCGAAAGTCTTTAAGCGCTTTAACCAAAGCCAAAGCCTACTTCTCAATAATGTTGTATTTTAGTGATACATCCCTTATTATCTGACTAAAAAATGCTATAGGTTGTTCATTTTGTTATCCTTCTTTTGCATCAAGACAGTTGTTAAAGTATGCTCCGAGGCAAATGAAAATATAATAAAATCTAAAGTATAGTCGAGACTGATTAAAGTAGGAGCAGTAGATAATGAAAATTTGATTGCATTAAAATACTTCTTGGCATCTTCAGACCATCTTACCTTGCTGTCCTTTTTCAGCATGTCTGTCATTTCTCTCAAATGTTCAGCGAGGTTGGGGATGAATCTCCTTAAAAAGTTAATTTTCCCATTGAATGACTGAATTTATTTTTTGTTCCTTGGAAAATATAATTGTTGAATGGCTTCAACTCTTGCAGGGTCAATTCGGATGCCATCCTTGGAAATGATGTACCCCAGCAGCTTACCTTCCTCCATGGCAAAAAGGCTCTTTTAGGATTCAGCAAAATGCCAAATTTTTTCCATCTCTAAAAGACAATTCTTAGATGAAGTAAGTGTTCATCATCAAAGCTAGAAAAAACTATGATATCATCTAAATAAATAACTAGAAAAACATCATTTTTGTTGGTGAAAGCTATGTCCATAGCCCGCTAAAATGTTGCTCCTGCATTATTTAATCCAAATGGAATTTTGGTGTACATAAATGTACCCCATGGTGCTGTGAAGGATGTTTTCAACTGATCATCCTTGTGCACTAAAATTTGATTGTAGCCTGAGTATCCATCAAGCAATGACATATTGGAAGATCCAACTACCCTTTACAAGATATGGTCCATCTTTGGAAAGGGATAATTGTCCTTTAAGGACACTTCGTTCAAATTCTAAAATTGATTCAAAGGTGAATCTCCCCGGTCTTCTTTCTCACTGGCACAATATTTGACATCCATTTAGAAAAACGAATAGGAAATATAATACCAAATTTATAAATCCCGTTTAACTCTTTTTCAATGGATGGCAGCAACTTAGGATTAATCCTCCTCAGCTTCTGGCAGAATGGCTTTTGATCAAGTTTGATCAGTATAGTGTGTTGAATGATGTTCTTGTCATACACCTTTAAATATGAATAATCCCAGGCAAATACATCAGAAAATTCTATCATCAAAGCAATATACTTACTTTTGATCTCAGGAGATAGAGATTTTGACAATTTGACCATCTTGGGTTTATCTGTTGTATCAATGTTTACATCTTCAACACCTTTTTCTGTGGGGACCATGGTGGGTTTTCTAGCGACATCATCATGATCAAATAACTCTTCCAAAGGTACAAGACCTCGTGGAATGTTATTGTCTTTCAACTCCCACACTTCAACCTCAGTTGCTTCATTTTCTTGATCATCCTCATCACATGTATCATCAATATGAGAGTTTAGAAATTCATTCTCCATATGCAAAAAGTTATTAATATGTTTGTCATCCCAAAACACCTGTCAATATCTCAGATTGTCAGGAACAACTAGGTGGTGCTTAACATGAACTGAATACTTCTTACCTGAACGGGTATGAATCGTAACCATACTTGTTGTAGTAGCAAGAGAATCAACCATAATATTTTGAGTTCTAGGAATCAAAGACAAAGTATATTCTGAAAAAGTCTTGAGAATGTTAAGGACAGCATTATGATAAGATCACATCCTTGGATGCTTAGCCTGGTACTCCCCTTTTACCTATTTAATTACTAACTCGAAGTCACCGTAAACTGAAATTCTTTTTGCTCCCAGTTTTTTTAGAATTTTAAGGCCAGCAATCAATGCTTCGTACTCCACCTCATTATTTGAGCAATCAAAGGCCAATTTATAAGAACTTAATTTTACATTTGGAGGAATTTTACATGACTGATGCAAGGGGCCTTGAATCCACATGCCAATCCCAACTCCTTCTTTTCCCAATGCACCATCAAACTCCATGTTCCAAAGACCTTCTTCTTCATCGGGAAACAAAATTTTGGAAGACCAATATTTTTTATTTTTTGGGGGATGACTTACTCTCTCAACAATCTGAGTTTCTGGCACTGATTCAACAATCTCTTTAGGTGAATTTTCCAGCTGCAAATTTTCTACATCATTTCCCTATTTTTCTACAATCAAATCTTCTTGTACATTACTTATGACATTCGAAACTTCTGAAATCTGGACAATTTTACTATCATCATCAACTAGATTCATATCATTATACAAAATGAAATACTCTAGATCAATATGTACAACGTGGATAGCATGATTATTTGGTCTTTCTTTGCTACTAATCATGAATTTCATCCTCTTCTCCCGTATAGTTTTCTGAGTTTCCCACATACCGGTATAGTAGCATATGAAAAATCAAGTTGCAAGGTTCCTTTCAGCTTTTCTCCCCAAGACCGTGAAATAAACATGCCAATCCATGGAGATATTTCAGAGACCACTACATCCATCAATACATTCTTAGATGGGATTTGGTTGAGGGACACTACTAGATATTTGATAAGGCCAAGGCATCTGACTCTCCCCGAATCAAAAGAATACAAGTCATAGTAAGTTTGAGTAATGTCTAGTCCTAGTTTTTCCATAATAGCTTTTGGCATTGGGTCATGTGAGGCACAGGAATCTAACATGGCATTATGGAGTATAAACTCATGAAGTTTCAAACTAAGATAGAAAGGGGGAAATTCATTATCCTCAGGACTTCCCTCTACAACTGGACCAAATAAAATTGCAGGCTCATCATCGGCAACATTGACAGTATCTGACATTTGATCAAGTTTCAACAACTTAGCAATCTGGAATTTTTACTTTTCATTTTGGACTAGTTTAGTTACAGGAATTGAAACCTTCAATTTGGAAATTTCATTCTCTACGCTAAATAGATTGGATTGTTTGTCTACCCCTTTTTCTGCAGTGGCTTTCCTCTCAGGCTGCCCTTTGGCTTGAGATTCCTTTTTTTGACTTTCAGTTTGAACCTCCTTGTCCTTCTTCACAATACTGGTAGAAGCTTCATTGTTTTTATCCCAACTTAGAATGACAATCTCTTTTTCTTTGTTTTGATCCACATGAGTTGCTTCCTTATCTTGTGTATCTTTCTCAACATTCTTCCTTTTCTGATGAAATGTGACAGGGACATTTCTGCTCCTCAAGTTGTATTGTTTCTGCAAACGATTGAGGGCATTCTGATATCCCCTTTGATACTCT
Organism: Pinus tabuliformis; assembly: GCA_031772625.1. NCBI lineage: Eukaryota > Viridiplantae > Streptophyta > Pinopsida > Pinales > Pinaceae > Pinus > Pinus tabuliformis. The sequence goes on along the minus strand of CM062810.1, from coordinate 314,994,219 downwards.
CCAGTCTGCATTGGCCATGAATCATCATTAGCAAGGACAAGCTATTGATCACTTGTTGTTATTGATTCCTGAGAAAACTAATCTTCCTCAATCAGAAAGGTGGGTAATTCATCTTCCTCAAAGAAATGATTAGCCTAAACAATTTCTTATTCGTCATCTTCCAGGCCTTGAGTGTAGTTTTGCTGAAATGGTGTTCTGATTTGTCCCTAAGGATCCTGATTTTTTGTTCTTTCTTCTTATTTCGAAATTGTGACTATTGTTGTCCCCCATAGTTCAGATTCCTTATCGAAGGCTTTACTTGTCTATCAGCAATAGTCATTCTATCCATCATCCTTTCCATTGTTTTAATCAGAGTGTCAAGCTTTACCTCAAAAGAAGAAGAAGACTCCTCCTTGATAGTAAGTTTCTTCTCAAGTTTCTCTGGTTTGATTTTGGACTTCTTGATAAGCAAATTAGCTTCCACACGTACAACATTGCACTGCATTTCTTCCAAAGTTGCAGGATCTCTCTCCCTAAGTTGATATTCCATGTACAGAGTTCCAATCTTAACTCCCCGCATCAATACCAGTGCTCTGCAAACCATCTTGCAAGTATCTTTCTCGAACACTGTTTTTACACCTGCATCATCCAGCTTGCTTACAAAAATTAGATTTCTGGCCAATGTAGGAAAATGCAAAACACCTGGAAGTGTTCTAACCCTTCCACCTTGCAACGTCAACTTTACTTTTCTGTGACCAACAATTCTAGCCTTCCTATCATCCCCTAAGAAGACATCACCACCATCATATTTGTCATACTCGTAGAACCACTCTCTATGGGGAGTGAAGTGAAAGGATGCACCTAAGTCAATCAACCATGCCTCATGATCTACATGTGTACTTGAACAAGCCAAGTATACATCCCCACCTTCATATGAGGTGGTTTTCACCTTTGCAGAAGGAGCATCATCAGATCCCTTTCCTTTTTCAGGAGCTTTAGATTTACAGTCCCTTTTGTAGTGCCCTTCCTTTCCACATTTCCAGCACACCTTTATAATTTTTTCTGGAGATTTATATCTCCCTCTAGATTTAGATCTCCCACACGATGACTTATTTTTGTTTATGTTCTGGGACCGTCCTCGTACAGTCAAGGCATCACCATTTTGGCTCTCCATATTTTTCCATCTCATTTCCTTCGTCAGCAAGGATGAGACTGTTTCATCAAACTGCAAGGTAGTTGCATTGCTACCTATTGCAATAACCAGACTATCCCATGAATCTAGTAGAGAACACAAAAAACTTATGCACTTATCTTCATCTGAAATTTTAATATCAACAAATAATAACTGACTTACCACGGTATTAAATGGGTTTAGATGCTTTGTCACTGAGTCTCCATCTTCATCCTCATGTTATACAGCTTTTTCTGTAAGAACAGTTTATTCACCAGAGACTTAGATTGGTACAAATTCCATAACTTGACCCATAAAGCCTTAGTTGTAGCTTCCCCTGATACATTCAGCAATACTGAATATAAGACACACAATCATATTGTGCTCTTTTCCTTCTGATCTAACTTCTTTCATTCTTCATCGGGCACTCCCATTGGTTTAGTACCCAGATCTATTGTGATCCCTCGATCTCTATCTTTCCACTACTCGCCATCTTCTTTCACCACCAGAATCAATCCCGTAGATCTCCCACTGAACAAGGTCTACCACAGGCCCGAGCGAAACCCCTCAAAAATAAAGGCGTCCTCTTGAAGCCAAAATAGCTCTGATACCAAATGTAGGTTTTAACCCCATACAGAAATTACCTGCATACGAATTCTAAAACACAGAAAATAAAAAATGTGAGCATAACACATAAAACACATATACATAGAGATTTTCCCCTAGAGCCCAAAACCGAGACTACCAGATTTATTTTTCATTATGTTCCTTTCAATGTTACAATACATATATATACATGTTGAAGCATCCAATACCATGGAGCCAAAACCATCGCGCCCAAAACCAAGTGCGAAAAACATGCACAAATCCATAAGTAGGTTCACCCCACCTAATATAGGGTCCAAAAAAAAATTCCCTAGGCTGCTGCCCCAGACCTCATAGAGGGGGGCTACCCGCCCCCCTCAAACCCCCTGTGACCCCCCACTATGAAATCGGCCCAACGAAGGGGGGGCTAGTCGTGGAAAGAATGTAACACAACCCAATAGGTAGCAGTACTTTTGTGATGGGTCTTAGGTTTTGTCGGTGTAGTATGGTGTTCAAAAGAAGCATATATTTCTTAATGAGCATGAAACATGAATTCATTAGGCAAGAGAGAAAGTAACACATAATAATTTTCCATCAAAATAGAGCTTAGTTAAAAAAATTATGTTTATAAACTGTAAGGAAAACTATTGAAGGGTTGATGAATGGAAAGAGCAAATAAATATCATTCATATAAAATAATAACAAAGGAAAAAAAACATCACAAACTTATTGCACATGAATTCCTAAATAATAGTTGCAAACTGTGTCCTTTGATTTCTAGAAATGTCAAATACAAGTTACAATAGTTCTCTCCTCAAATGTCCAACCCATTATATGACTGAGAAACTGATACATAAAGACCAAAACAACCTCTCCCCACTCTTAGGAATCAAATCCATGACTATAAACTATTTCATGATGTGTTCTAACCAAACCCTAATGTCTAGGGAAGTTGAAACAATTTCTACAATTAACTTTGATTGCAACCTCTCTCATAAATGAAGATCAAATTACATCAAACAAAGACTAACCATTCCTTAATACATCATATTTACATTTCCTTTTACCCTCACATTCATCTAATTCACCATTTTGACTTTTACCAAAGTCAAACCAAGAATTACAAAAAATTACACAGTGACAATTTCACAAAAAGCTCAGAAATTTGCAGAAGCACAGCGAGTTGTTAGAGGCCATTTTTGTGTGCCTTGTTGAAGTCCAAATCCAAATATGAAACCTGATCCAGAAATCTGAGAGAGTTCATATGTATTTAGAGTATTCTTTCACTCAAAATGGCTCATTTTTGGCTGAGATATGGACATTTTCCCAAGATGTCTCCAGGTGCGCATCGAAATGGAAAAAGAGAGGTAGAAGGGTGATTTCTAGCGTTTTTTTTGCAAAATTCTCAAAAAGTAAGCCTTTGATCAGGAAAGTGAGAAAATTGGTTTTGAGAGGAGGTCACAAGGTTTCCAAAAATGTTGAGTTTTAATCATTTAGGGCCCTGTGGTGAAGTAAAATTATAAGTGTGGACACGAACGAATTCCTCTAGCCTGATAATGGGTCTAGCCACAACAGATACATTCTATGGAAGATTTCCTTCTGTTAGAGACAATCAAGAAGGCCCACCTCTTGGTCACTTATCCTGCTTGATGGCGTCCTCACTTTCTCTCTCCAGCAATCTCTCGCTTCCTTCTTCAAGTTCCTGAAACAAGTAAACAACAACAACACACAAACATAATAATAGACAAATTGCAATTCAACCTACTTAATGAGTCAAGAAGCATCAAGACACGAATATTTAATATTACAAAACATGTATGAAATCAATCGATAGTTGCATATATTAATATAAAAGAGAGATTACGACCATTTGTCTTGACGTCATAGTCTTCCTCTAACAAGACCAAGTTCCCACACACTTCTGCTAGCATTTCTTGATGGCTTCAAACAACAATAGTTTAAAGGCTCTTCCCTTTAGACTTCACTCCAAACCAAACACATTTCTCCCTCACACAACTAGATGGCTACAACTAATAATAACTTACTTGTCTAATCAATATAGTATACTCACACTCAGCCAACACTCTACCTAGCTTGTGCTTGGGAAGAAGGGAGGTTTATATAGGAAATATGGATGGGAGATGGATCCTCTTCTCATGGGAGAAGGAATTATCCCTTGAGGTAGTTCCATCATTATAGGGGAAAGGAGCCCAAACTATCATCCTCAACCCCATCTGGCAAAACCATTTACCAGTCTTCCGTTACGAAGCTTCGGCTCTAATTTAAAAAAATGTCCATAACAGGACAGGTGCAACTAGAACACAATTTAGTCACACCGATCCATGCAAGGAATAGTGCTAATCTTTGCACATCGGCACAGGGGAGACAAAGGTTATTAGCGTCGACCTAGTAAACTGGGCAAAACAAAAGTTTCAGGGGAAATGGTGCAAAAGGGAAATTATTATCTCATGAAGAGGGACTTAATGGGAGTTTCTTCATGAAGGAAAAGCATGCGGGGTTCACTGTAGAGGTCCTCCAAGATCAAGGAATAGGGAGTACAGGGAAAGTGACAAAATTTTGTGTAACAGATGCCCCCTAAAGCATGAAAGTCGAGCCAGAGCGAGGGATGAAATGATTTATAAATCAGTGTGAGGAACTGGTTTGTCATCAAAAAACCTGCTAGCAAATAAAAATACACATACATAAACTAAGATCTCTATACAATGATATATAAATCATGGCATGGACGCAGCCATCCAGATAATGATCATGTAATTGGATCCAGGTATGGGCATAGCCATCCATCAAAGAGGATCATAACGAAACTGAGGTATGGTCACAACCATCCAATAATAAGAAGGATCACATATGATAACTCATGGTCTGGTCACAGATAGCCATCCAAAAGAGACATGCATATCATCATAAACCATGTCATGCCACTTCGCAACCTGGACTTGTGTGATCTGAGTCCAGGGTATTGCGCTCCAACACGACTCGATCAAAGTACAGATTCTAGCATGCGAATAGATGTGTTGACGTCAAGCATGCTAGAAAGTCACTTAATTATCAGTCAATGATGTAAAATGTTAACAAGCATGAGAGAAACCACTAATAATGACAATGGCCCTCAAGGTACTATCAGCACAATTCATGGAAATTGAATACAGGAACTGAAGTTGAACACCCATGAAATCACTTGATTGAAAGCCAATGATGTGAACTTGTTGTCGAGTGCGAAGAAATTTCCATTAGGGCATGCAAGCTCTAGGGTATTGGAAGGGAGTCTGTCGGTCAATTTCCCGGATAATGAGCTAAAGTTGACGGGAAATGACCGTGTTGAAGGAGGGCCATAATGAATCCCACATCATCGACACGAGACAAGGGGATGCAAAATGATTTTGGATGATACAGAGAATCAGGGGTAAGTGTAACTGCAGAAGGACAACTCTTGAACATATCAGCGACACAACTGGAAGTTTGGTAGCTTTTAGATCCATAGTATTGGTGGTCATGATGAAGTGGTAGATATAAAATGGAAGGAAAAAATGAACGGCCCAAACCCAGGAAGGTCAATGATACAAAGGAGGATTGTTTCTAGGAAAACTAGTGTCTTTTTGATCGACTAGCCCTCTAGGTTTGGCAGTGACCCTAGAAACAACAGTTTAAAGCAATTCATGATTTCTTCTATGTATAATAGATAAGAGAAAGACAAAAGAACCAACCTGGATCTTCCACTTAACTCCTTGATTGATCTCTCTCCCCCTTGACAGAGCTTGAAACTTCTCTCCGTACTTATCCCGCTTGGAGAGTACTTGTAGGAACACAATAACAAAGAACCATCAAAGCATCTCGATCTATTATATCATAATCATTACAGAATCAGAAATATAATGAACATACAATGGCATTCATGAATAATAACATTCACAATTGCACAGTTATATGGAAGAAAACTTGAAGAACCTTATTATATAGATGGGAGAATTACAAGCCAGTTGTCTGATCCAGCATCATCCTCCCAGCATGAAGCCCTCTTCACCTCATGAAATAGCACGATCACACCAACAATACAATGCTCTTTCTCAAATACAAACTATCAGCACTTCCATGTAATTCACAAAATTCCAGCTTGTAGATCTCTCAGATGAGGGATCCATTTATAGATGTGTGCAAGGGTGTGAGTCATCTCTAGGTTTTTTATTAGTGTCATTCCACTTGTTGCATTTGGTTCCACTTGGAGATTTCTTGGATCTCTTACTCATCCCTGGGCGAATTCGAAGAGGCAAGTGTCATAGGAGAAGTTTCTAGAATATTCCATGAGCATCCACTTAGCAAACTGTCTCGAACATTTGTCCATCTTCGTTCATCACACCCTACAGAAGGCCTCATCAGTATGCATTGCACCTGGCTAGTGTAGAAGTATTCATCGCACCCTAACAGTGGAGCAGTCAGTATGGTCCAGTTTAGGGCAATTCCGCATGGTTTTTCAAGTGGAACTTTTGGGGAATTATGTAATCAGTTGACCATGATATTTTAGGGTATGAAACAACACTTTTAGGGGTTAAAGAGCCCTAGTTTATCGACATATAAGATTGGGGTTGAAGTTCCCAAATATGTCTATAAAAGTTGCCCCATAAAGCATGAATTCATAAATCTTGATGTCGGGTGAAATGCTTTATCATCAGGATTTGAGGTTTCGAAACTGGAAGGTGACCTATATAAGATACAATACAATACATCATCATAATATCATTTTCATGATCTAGCTGAGGCGGGAATTCCCATGCTCAGATTTATAAATTAATTTCATGTACATAGATCAGATAGTCGTCGGCAGATTCAGACTGGTGATTCTTCATATGTAGAGTTATCATCCTTGGTTCAGATGACCATCTGTGAAACATCTTTGTACATTTGATGTTTTTATATCCCTAAATATATCATAGCCTAGATGGATGAAACTAGATCCGAGGTCTTCAAACTCGTTCAATCTTCGCCCAATGTACAAGTCGATCCATGTGAAAAGATGTTCTGAAATCAAACATGGAAAGACATCACCTGATTACCAGCCAATAATGTGAGCTGTTAACAAATGCGAGAGGAATCACCGATAATGATGATGACCCTCAAGGTACTATAGTACAATTCACGTGGTGTGAATATATGATCCAATGTTGAACACCACACAAAATCTTTCGGTTGAAGGCCATTGATGTCAACCTGTCGCCGGAAGTGAGAAACTTGCCATTGAGGCATGCAAGTTTCAAAGCACTGAAAGGGTTGTTTCTAAGTCAACTTATTGGATAATGAGCTGATGTCGACAAGAAGTGAATCGTCATAGGAGGGCCTTAATGTATCCAACATCTATGACATGAAATGAAGAAAATAATTTTCTGGAGGTGAAGAGGATCTGATGACACAAGGTTCAGGAATGGCGGTCATGAAACATGAAGGTTGAAGGTATTGCAATGGATGAGACATCAACTGGATGGTGAATTCTCGATTGAATGACTTCTCTTGAACATATTGGCAACACTGAGATGAATTGGTAGCGTTAACCCCAAAAGATGGATGGTGTGAAAGACCAATGGTGAGACGACCGGTGAATGGAATAACCCAACCCAACTCAATCATGGAGATGAAGTGAAAGTGTCATGTTCAAGAGCGACCTGCTACCATAAAGTTTTCAAGTTTTCTTCCTTTTTTCCCCAGTCATTGCTGACCAGTACCTCTTTATTTTTGTCAAGCTTGAGGAGGATAACATATGCTTGTTCTATAATTTTCCCTTCGGGCAAACCTGTCGCTATGTTTTAACGAGTCTAGCGACAGTGAAACTCGTTCTTTTCTGTGTGGACAAGTTTGTCACTATTGTTTTAACGAGTTTGATGACAAGCATAACTCGGTCCTTTTCATGTTTAGAGAGTTTGAAAAGGGACGAAAAGGAAACTCCAGAGGTTCTTTTTCGTAGAATAATCCCTTAGGTCCGAAAAATATTAAAATAATACAAAAGCAATGACTTTTCAATCACTTTAATGAGCCGAAAAAGACAAGCGCTCGAACTTTTTCGTGAGATAATCCCTCAAGTCTGAAAAATATTAAAATATACAGGAGGGATGGAACTTCTAATCACTTTAACGCGCTGGAGAGGCCAATTTCTCGATAATATTTGCATATTTAATGAGCCTAAAAAGGGTTTAAAGAAGACTCATTTTTTAGGAACGAGTGGTGTTTAGGGTAGCAACTGGTTCTTGGTAAGCTTGGAACTTCTCAAAAATGGTGATTTCTGGGAAGAGGTTGGCTAACAAGACCACTTGTTGCAACTATTCCTCAAAAAGGTAAACAACCAAATGGAAGCGCATGATTGGCCAAAAGAATGGGGGTGATGAGAGGTACACAACCAAGGCTCAAAAGGCTGACAACATGGCAATCACAGAGGTTATTTACTGAAGGTGGGTTCATTTTTTAACGAGATTGAACTGTGGGGGAACTATGCTTGGTTTTCAATTTCATTTTTTTACAAGCTTAAAAAGGAAAGATATGCTGGAATAAGTTTCTATTTCTACGCAAGCTCAAAACTAAAAAGCTAGAAACAACAAAGCTAAAAAAAAGCTAGAAAATGACAAAGCTAAAAGGCTAGAAAATGAAATCATGAAAAAAGAAATGAAAAGTTTGCATGCCCTCAGCATGGTGAAAAAGAGAGTGTCCAATAGTGTTATCGGGAAATCTAGTGTCTATGCAGAGCTGCTAGTCCCACTAAGGCTTGTAGCTACCTTCGAAACAAACAAACTAAAACCACTTTCATTTTCCTTTATGAGAAGTAGATAAGAGGGGAATAAAGGAGACCAACCTCTATCTTGCGCTTGGTTCCTTGCTTGATTCCTCTCCTTTCTGATAGATCTTTACACTTGCTTCCTTTCCTACCCAGCTTCAAAGAGCACCTGTAGAATCAAAGCAGCATAACACTATCCAAGAACATAGATCTACTATCATAAACAATATAGGACCAGATATATATTGACCACACAAATGCATCTATCATCAATCATACAAGAATGTGGAGGAAAACTTAAATAGATTTATTAATAATCAAGAATAGCAAAGAGGATTACAACCAATTGTTATGACCCAGCATCATCCTCTCAGCAAGAAAGCCCTTCTTCACCTCATGAAAAGCTTAGATCACCCAACACTATGATGTTGCACAAAGAAAGCAGCAGCACTGCCTTACAAGATACAAAATTCCAGCCTCCAACCTCTAGATCTCTGGGATGAGAGATCTATATATAGATATTTGCAGACGTGTGAGTCAGCTCTGGGTTTTTGATTAGTGTCTTCTCTCTGATAGTTCTTATTTCCACTTGGAGATCTCATTGATCTCTTACTCATCCTTGGGCGTTTCTGAGAGGCAAGTGTCACAGGAGAAGTTTCTGGAAGATTCCATGATCATCCACCTCGCAAACTGTCTCCGCCACTTGTCTATTCTCATCCATTGCACCCTATAGAAGGGCTTTTCAGTATGCATCACACCTCCCATGTGCATTTAGGTGGGATGCATCTCACCCTCAACACTGAGCAATCAATATGGTCCAGTTTTGACCATTTCTGAGTAGTTTTTTGTGGAGAACTTCTGGGAGATGATGTAATCAGTTGACCTTGTTCTTTTAGGGATTGGAACAATACTTTTAGGGATTTAGGAGCCCTTGGTTTATGGACATATTTGATTGGGGTTGCAGTGCCCAAAAATGTCTATAACAATTGCCCCCTAAAGCATGAGGTCGTTAATCTTTTGATGTCGGGTGAAATGCTTTATCATGAGGATCCGAAGTTTTTTCAAGCTGGAAGGCGACCTGTAATAAGATACAATACAATACATTATCTTCATAATATTTTCATGATCTAGCTAAGGCGGGCATTCCCATGCTCAGCTTTATAAATTCATTTTCATGTACATAAGATAGATAATCGTCTGAGTACAGACTGATGATTCTAGTACAGCCATCATCCCTTGGATTGGATGATTATCTGTGCAGCAATGATGTACATTTGATGTCTTTATTTTCTTAAATATATATCGCAACCTGGATGGATGAAACTAGATCTGGGGTCTTCAATCTCGTTCTATCTTCACTTAAAGTACAAGTCGATCCATGTGAGAGATGTTCTGGAGTCGAACATGGAAAGACATCGCCTGATTACCAGCCAATGATGTAAGTTGTTAACAGGCACGAGAGGAATCACCGATAATGATGATGACCCTCAAGGTACTATAGTAAAATTCACGTGGTGTGAATAAGGGACTTGTCGTCGAACACCACGCAAAATCTTTCGGTCGAAGGTCATTGATGTAAACCTGTCACTAGAAGTGAGAAACTTGCCATTGAGGCATGCAAGCTTCAAAGTACTGAAAGGGTTGTTCCTAGATCGAATTCCTAGATAACGAGCTGATGTTGACAAGAAGTGATCCGTCATAGGAGGACCTTAGTGAATCCCACATCAATGACACGGAATGGAGCAAATGATTTTAATGGAGGTGAAAACGATCTAATGACATAAGGTTCAGGGTGGTGGTCATGAAAGAATGGAGTGTAAATGTTTTGCAGTGGATGAGACACAGGTGAATTCTCTGAGCGAATTCTCTTGAAGATATCGGAGACACTAACATGATGGATTGGTAGCGTTAACCCCAAATATGGACGGTGTGATGGACCAATGGTGATATGACCGGTGAACGGAACAACCCAACCCGACTCAGATACGGAGTGGAAGTGTCATGTTCAAGAGCGACTTGCTACCAATAAAGTTTCTTCAAGTTTTCTTCCCAATTTTTCCCCAGTCATTGCTGACCAGTACCTCTTTATTTTTGTCAAGCTTGAGGAGGATAACATATTCTTGTTCTATAATTTTCCCTTCGGGCAAACCCATCGCTATGTTTTGTTGAGCCTAGCGATAGTGAAACTCATTCTTGTTTATATGGACAAGTTTGTTGCTATTCGGTTTTAACGAGTTTAACGACAAAGATAACTCAGTCCTTTTCAATTTTAGAGAGTCTGAAAGGGACGTAAAGAAAAATCCAACAATCCTTTTTCGTCATATAATCCCTTGAGTCCGAAAAAGTATAAAATAATACAAAAGGGATGAATTTTCGGTAATTTTAATGAGCCGAACAAAACAAGCGCTCTATCTTTTTGTATAATAATCCCTCAGGTCCAAAAATATTAAAATCTAAAAGAGGGATAGAACTTCCGGTCACTTTAACGAGCTGGAGAGGCCAATTGCTCGGCAATGTTTTCATATTTTACGAGTCAGATGAAAAGAGCTTAAAGGAGACTCATGTTTTGAGGAACGAGTGATAAATTCAGGTAGCAACTGATTCCAGGTAAGGTTTGGAATTTTCCAATCATGGCAGTGTCACAAGGATGGCTAACAGGATCACTCTTCACAGTTGTTCCTCAAAAAGGGTAAACAATCAAATGGAGGTGAATGATCGGCCAATATAGAGTGAGGGTGATGATGAGAACACGACCAAGGTTTCAAAGGCTGATGATAATGCATTCACGATGGTTATTTACTGGAAATTGGTTCATTTTTTAATGAGCTTAAACTCTGGAGGAACGTTTGCTCATTGCTTATGTTTATTTTTTAACGAGCTTGAATTCCACGTTAAAACTGCTCGAGGCGGGTTTATTTTTTAATGAGCTTGAACCCTGCAGTAACACTGCTCGTGATAAGTTTGCATGCCCCCAGCATAATAACGCAAATCGAGGTGCATGCCCCCCAAGCTTCATTGCATTCAACTCGGTGGTTGAAATTAAGGTTTACCTTTGAGATTTGGAAAGGGATTTTTTTCATTTTTTAATGAGGTTGACACAGTAAAAGAATTATCCTCATGACTCCTTGTTTCATTTTTTAATGAGGTCAACATGAGAACCATCCTCGAAATCCACTGTATTTACAGTATTTGATAGAAAATCAAAAACTGAAGGATGATTAAGGTCACTGGAATAATATTCATGGTAATCTGGAATATGGGAACGATGGTGGTAATCTTCCCATGGTGCCTCTCCTAACATCATTGACTGAATTATTCCTCTGTCTGTAGAATGTACATGCGACCAAGGATATGAAGAGGTTCCATATTCCTTAGACCTATCTATCCAAACACTTGATGAGCATTGATTTGGGTTTGCCCCCGAGGCCAAGAAAATTGATTGCTACAATATTTCTAAAATGGCGATGATCCATGCTAACAAAATGTTTAGGAATCTTCTGAATCCATTAGATATAGAAGATTTCATATTGCAGGTTTCCACTGTGGCCACTTCCGCCAGATTACTCAGAGGCGGTAGGGAAAAAGTACCCATTAAGGCAGGGTCTTTTAGGAGGCCTATTCCAATATTTTGAAGTGAATTATTTCTTCCATGGATCATTGGAATGCTTCCCATAACTTGGGAACTATTGGGGAGAAATGTTTGTTGGTCGACGATCGTAATTCCTCCTTGAAAAGGAAATGCAATCTTTCTAAAGTAGGTTGACACAACGGCAGCCATAGCATATATCCAGGGTCTTCCCAGTAGGATGTTGTAATCGAGGTTTCCGTCAATTACTTCGACATCTATTTCTATCGTTTTCCCTCCCAGTTCAACTTGCAAGTTACTTAGAATCCCATATGGGGTATATGTGTGTCCATCAAATGCTTTTCATGTCGTCGAAGATCTTGAAAATGTTGGAGATCCTAAAGTTTTCTAGCAACACATCGACATAATACATGTAGATGCCCCCTCATCAATAATTGTTCGATGAACAGTTTTGTTGAGGGCTTTCACTTGAATGAGGAAAGCTAGTTGAGCTGGTAGCTGAGGATCATATCCTTTGTGATTAAAGGACACAAGATTAGAATCCTTTGGGTCAATCCCACCTATTGCCGATAATAAAGCATGTTTTTGGGAGGGGCAATTTTGCAGTACCTCAAGTGTCGACATAGCGGATGGCAATCGGGCCAGATCTTCCACTATATTATAATGCTGTGTTGCTCTGGTGCGAGGATTAAATATCGACTTGTGTACTACTCCATTTGGCGGTTTTATTGTTAGCTCTGGAATGATGGGTGGCGTAACTTTTGTCGAAGTTGTTGTCGAGCTACTAGGTTGATCTTTATCCTTCTTGTTCGACAGTTGTGGATTCCCGTAATCTTTATTCCTTTTCGTTATCAAAGCATCATTTTTCTGTTTTGAAACCAACAACATCAACACTTGGGATGGGGAATCATTGTCACTAGCAACCAGATTTGTTCCTGGATTTGGAAATGGATCAGTCAATACTGCCAAGGTTTTGAATTCTTGAAGAATTTTCTAAGCTCAGCTTTATATGGAAAGTCTCTTGTCCAATGATCCTCATCACATATAAGACATGGATGATTTGGTTTCTTATCTCCAGAAGGGTTTGCAGAATATTTTTCAGGTGATGATTCCTCATGTTTCTTCTTCTTCCCTTTGTTTTTCTTCTTGCCTACTAGTTGCTTGGTTTCTTTGCTTTTATCCATTGAGACAACATTTACTTCCGAGGTGAGAAGTTCTTCTTTTGCATTTTGACTAGAAATCTTATGGGCCTTTTTAGATGTAGCCTTTATTGATTTCGTGTCTGTTGTACCAATCACGCCATCGCCGGCATGAGAGTCATTGTTTGATTTAGGAGGAGGAGGAACGGAAAATTCCGGCCTGGGAGCGTCAAGGATTTTATCGTAGAGCATGCCAAACTGAGTATAAATCAAGTCTAAATATTGTGCACGAGCAATAACTTGCTCTTCAGTGATGACTCCCCCCTTGCCACATCTTCTGTAATGGAAGGCAATAATGACTTAATAAACCATTCAGCTAAAAGCTGATCAGGAACATACGTTTTTACCATTCTACGACGACGTCGCCACTCATGAATATGATCGGATATGTGAGTGGCCGTTGTTTACTTGAAATTGGTAAGAATTTTTGTTCCCGTTTCGTACCTTATGGTAACTGAAAATGGGTTAAAAAGGTTGTGGCTGGGGCATTGAAGTTGTCAAACGAAGCTCTAGCTAATTCGATATACCATTTTGTTGCCAGACCAGTTAACATCCTCTGAAAAAGGCGAAGCCTAATCGAATCATCATTTAGGGTGTTTGATGCACACCACAGATGAAAGGTCATCACATGGTTCGACAGGTCTTCACCCAGATTTCCATTAAATTTAGGAATATCTGACGGAAGTTTATGAGAATCGCTAGCCACCAAGGGGCGTAAGAAATTGGATCATTCGTTAGACGATTTAGATATGGTAACTCTAAATTTTCCATGAAGGGTAACTGTTGATTCAGGTTTGGCGAAGCATACCCAAGATAGGATGGAATTGCCTGAGCAGTCGGTCTTTGCATACCAGCATAATGCATTTGATGTTGGTAACTTTGGTAAGGTTGATGGGCATAACCATTATAGAATGGTTGATTTTGACCGTTTTGAATATACGGCTACCCATTATTTCCAAAGATTTGTTGCTCAGATCTTTGGTATACTTGTTGGAATTGCGGTTGTTGGTATTGCACCAGCCATGGTTGTGTAGCCATGTGTTGTTGTCCAATACTGGCCATTTGAACAAGATGAGTGGTAATTGTACCCGTTTGGGCCTGTGTCATTCCACTAGTTGGCGATTGTGGTTGAGTCGTAGGGACAAGAGGCTGTTGCATTACAACCTGAGAAACCTGAGGTTGGCATACAACAGGCAACGCTTGTACTTGCGACATCGTCACAATAGCCGACGTAGTTGGTATATTAGACATAGGTAAACATTGTTGCATCGAATATACAACTCTTGGTTGTTGAGGCAGTATTGGCACCCAACTGCTAGATGTAATTCCAGCATAACCTAAATTTTGTTGTGAACTCTCGTATGGTTGTCCTCTCGGAGGAGACAATGAAAGGGTATATTGCCCCCCATATGGCAGTAATCCGGTACTCAAAGGAATTGTTTGTCCTTGAGGACTGGACTACCCAAATTGACACCCTGAAGGATCAATTTGCTGAGACTCAACATAAGAGTTCCTGGATACTATTCTGGATGAACAAACGGGAACGGACCATACTGTCGAAATAGCCCCTGAGTGCGCCCCATCTAGCAATTGAGAACTAATTGGGACAGATGGTATGCCGGTGAACATTGTTGGAGTGACAGCAGGAAGTTCTGCTATTGCTGTGTCGGATGACACAGTCCTAGATGTCGACGGTTGTTCAAACATTTCTAATCTATCCAAAAGATTCCCTAGCGAATCTACATGAGCTTCCGATGACGATAGACTAATTTCTGATGAAGAAGGATATAGAGTGATCCCGACTCCAAATCGCGATGGAGTACTAGATGGAGGATCCTCCACAATCTCTTCTATAGCAATCAGACCAGGTGGAAGAGGTAGACCGTCAGGTCTGTAAAATATTTCTGGTGCCGAAGAAGGTATAGAATCTATAGCGACAGATGTTTGGGGAATAACACCTTCCGAATCAGCTGTAGATGGAGTTGGTTCAGTAATACAAATGTTTACCTTCACACTAGGATCAGTTCTACTGTCCTTTGGTGGCTGCAGAACTTCTTCTGTAAAGGCAGGGATACTAGAAATGGTTGGAGTAACCGGACCTTCTGATGATGTTGGAAGACTTGTTCTAACTTTACCAGGGGATTTGGAACCGGTTAAACGAGTTCGCTTTGTCCGTAATAGTTTTGATTCTGGGGACAAAGACGATTGACTCGTGAGCCTCCACGAACGACAGGGTTTCAATTGAATTTCTTCCACGATTGCGGATTACTCGATCAACTAAAAATCAAGGGGAAATATGTTTCCAAATTAAATGAATTTTAGACACTTTGACACAACTTGCTTTTTCAATTTTTAAGAGTCGAGAAAAAACAAAAGATGACTCTAGTCGCCTTCGATTTTTAATGAGCCTAAAGTGACAAGTGCTCAGATGGACCTTTTCCTTTAAGGAGTCTGAAAAGGAACGAAAGAGACTGCTCTGGAAATCTAGACAGAGGGATTACCAAACCAATCACAAAACTGCAAAATACTTTTTACAGTACGGCAGTCAATCTTCCCGAATGTTGTGCTCAGTGCATTGCGATCGATAGGGCGGTAGACACGGCTTCCTATGGATAAAGGATAAAGCCTATTGTGGTCTCCCAATATATACTCGACGGTACGTGGGAGCACAAGTCTGTACTGGCACTTATCGTCTCAAAGTGGAGGAATCACCCAACCAACAATGAAAACAATAGTTACCAGGCTTTACGACGCCGGAATATGTCTCTAGCCTAGAATTCTAAATGTTGTGCGTTAGGTTCCAAAGCGTTTTTAGATTAATTAAATTTATTTTATAGTTGATCTTGCTTAAGAAATTTTCCTTTCAGGTTCACCGCGTGATGTAGATATATAATTCCTAAAATGCAATCTAAGATGATAAACAATCGTTTAATCTTCTTTTTGCAATGAAAATCCTAGCTACTAAGGAAAGAGAGATGATATTCTTTCAACATAGAGCAGAGAGCACACACTATATGCACTGTCCTAAATCAAACCAACAAACAGTCTAAATGCAAATGCACATGCATGTATTTGTTTTCAGCCTTCTTAATGTGTGAATAATAAAAAGAAAGCTAAGTGCAAATCTGAATTATTTTTCAAAGCGACATTACTAACAAGTTTCTTTTCAAGACAAAATGAAGGCAATGACGACACTTTGCGATTTGGAATTGAAAACTTGCTTTCGACACTTGAAAAACTACTAATTCAAATCAAATACAAGAGTAACAGTGTAATCAACTATCAAGAACAATCGGATTCTCTTCTATGACTGAAAACGACACTTGCGACACTTTCAAATCAAGAAACGACAGTTCAATTACGCAACTTCTTTGTAAAGAGAACTGAAAATGGATCACAATACATAAAAACATTTACATTTCATTGCACAATGGAGGTGGAATAATGGCAAGGAAGGGGGTTTCAACAGAGGTATATTGACTACAAACAGCAAAACTCCTAAATAGAGCTGAAAAGAGTGAACACAGAAACCAAAATCTAAGAGCAGAAGAGGCCTTGTATGATCAGTGCACCTGTAACACAGGGAAAGTGAGATGCAGTGCACCTACTACACTCGGGAAGTGCGATGCATCCAGATTCCAAAGAAGAGACAGTGCGATGGTCCAGGGATGAGACTTCAACTGGGTTCTGGGTCACACTTTGCAGCTTAGTTCAGGGATTTAGGCTGAGCAAGTGGTAATCAATAAATAAATCACAGGGGTAGATCTAAGCAGGTTACTAGAGCCACCACAAGGGAAATTAGAGAGCTTGTAAATCAATTGTTCAGTTCATAAACAAAACCCGGAGATAGACTGAAGCAGCATTGATCTACTTTGCACTTGCATAGCAAATGCAGTTCGAAGGCTAGCTGGCTTGACTTCAGGCTCCGTCTGTAAGTTTATAAAGCAAACAAATATAGACAAAAAAACAATTTATTCATTCCCTAGTATGGTCGCCATTTTGTTATTGGGAAATCTAGTGTCTATGGAGAGCTGCTAGTCCCACTAAGGCTTGTAGCTACCTTAGAAACAAACAAACTAAAACCACTTTCGTTTTCCTTTATGAGAAGTAGATAAGAGGGGAACAAAGGAGACCAACCTCTGTCTTGCGCTTGGTTCCTTGCTTGATTCCTCTCCTTTCTGATAGACCTTTACACTCGCTTCCTCACCTACCCAGCTTCAAAGAGCACCTGTAGAATCAAAGGAGCATAACACTATCCAAGAACATAGATCTACTATCATAAACAATATAGGACCATATATATATTGACCACACAAATGCATCTATCATTAATCATACAAGAATGTGAAGGAAAACTTGAATAGCTTTATTAATAATCAAGAATATCAAAGAGGATTACAACCAATTTCTCTGACCCAGCATCATCCTCTCAGCAAGAAATCCCTTCTTCACCTCATGAAAATCTTAGATCACCCAACACTATGATGTTGCACCAAGAAACCAGCAGCACTTCCTTACAAGATACAAAATTCCAGCCTCCAACCTCTGGATCTCTGGGATGAGAGATCTATATATAGATATTTACAGAGGTGTGAGTCAGCTCTGGGTTTTTGATTAGTGTCTTCTCTCTGATAGTTCTTGTTTCCACTTGGAGATCTCATTGATCTCTTACTCATCCTTGGGCGTTTCTGAGAGGCAAGTGTCACAGGAGAAGTTTCTGGAAGATTCCATGATCATCCACCTCGCAAACTGTCTCCGCCACTTGTCTATTCTCGTCCATCGCACCCTATAGAAGGGCTTTTCAGTATGCATCGCACCTCCCGTGTGCATTTAGGTGGGATGCATCGCACCCTCAGCACTGAGCAATCAGTATGGTCCAGTTTTGACCATTTCTGAGTAGTTTTTTGTGGAGAACTTCTGGGAGATGATGTAATCAGTTGACCTTGTTCTTTTAGGGGTTGGAACAATGCTTTTAGGGACTTAGGAGCCCTTGGTTTATGGACATATTTGATTGGGGTTGTAGTGCCCAAAAATGTCTATAACAAGTAGTTATATGGAAACTTACTATGGTTATACAGGATGCTTTCGTCCACAGACTAGACAAAACACTTCCTTGGCTTCATCTATAGAATAGACAAAGTTGAATGGTGTGTCAGACCAATCACATAACCTACAAGGAAACTTATCTTTTCAGTTGGGTTCGTCTGCCAAATAGACAAGGGTGCATGCCCCCTAAGCTTCGTTACATTCACCTGACTACTCACGGTAATTAGGTGGATGGAATGAAGGTTCTAGAGACACTGCTGATGTACAAGGAACATTTAGGGATGATGATCGACTTGGAGCTATGCTTGAACCAGGAAATGAAAGCTAGTCAACAGTGAAAATTTTGCCTTCATGCAGGAAACACATCACTCGGAAGAGTGTTGAAACGATAGCCTCCATGTTATAAACATAGTCATGTCCAAGGAGTAGATTGTAATCTAATGGTCCTGGGACTACCATCACGTTCAGGTGAACGGTTTTCCTTCCCAAAGTTATCGATAACTTAGGAAGGATCCCTAACGGTCGGCTCGTTCCTTTTTTAAAGCCTGACAAATTATGTGTGATAGGCATAAGCGATGGCAAACCAAGTGCTTTCCAAGCAGTTGAGGAAAGGATACTCACTGATGCACCTTCATCTATGATAGTGCCAGACACGATCATTTTGTAAACTTGTAGCATGATCCAGAAAGGCACGTAAGATGGAAGGCAGGATCTTGCTAGTCGATTCCAATCAAAGGAAGTGACTAAATTGCTTGGAGGGGTACTGAATAAATGGTTGAATTAACCCCTTGAGTAGCGAGAACTGAGGAATTTTCCTCCTGTTGTGAAGGAATGGGCAGATTGCCCCAAAGTTCATCTGACTCTAAAGTAACAAAAAGAATTTGAACGATATCATTCTTACTCTCTTCGTGAAGGGTATGATATTTTGAAGTTAAAACTAGGTCAACTATCACCTCGACCTGTTGACTTTCGTCGGGTATGGACTCAGAAGATTCACTTTCAGTGATAGATGTTTCGATCGACGGTTGAGTTAAGTCAGTCAATTTTTCAACTAGTAAAGGACTTGGGGAGAGTTTCCTGTATCCAGATGGGAGTCACTGCGGTGAAGCAGGACAGTTATCCAAGACTCTTTTAGCTTCATCCAAAAATGGACAACGCTGAAGGGTATGGTCTCCTTCACATAACCTACATGGAACTTTGAATTTTCCTTTCTGTCCATGAATTTCACTATTACTAGTTGATGGTGTGCTGTCAACATGATCACTAGAGGTTGATGACACCTGACGGTGCGAACGAGGAGACCATTCTCTCAAGATCCGAGGGAGGCAAGGACAGTCTCGATGAAAATGGTCTCCTTTACAAATTATGCAAGGGAATTTTGGTTTAGGATATTTAATGTGCGAATTTTCACCAGATGATTCATTGTTGCCCCCTTGCTGAATCGACTTCTTCTTCTTCTTCTCCCTCCCTTTCTTCTTCTTCTCAGCCACTTGGTTACTAGCATCACTATTTTCACCAAGCAAAGAGGAAGAAGGGGAGGGAGAAACAAATGAAGAAGAAGGTGAAGGGTCAACTTCAGTATCAACTGGATGCTGATTCGATTGCGGAGGAATCATGGTATTTTGAACCACAAAGGTTGAGAACAGCCATACTGGCAGGCCAATGGTAAGTCCCAGAAGGGACAATGTGGCCATATGAGGAGCACCAATATTTCCCCAAGAAGTAAAAGGACTAGGATTCCCCTCAGAAGGGATTCTTTGATTGGTGGACTCAATTATCTCTACTTAAGATCAACGAAGGAATAGGGATTTTATTCCAAATTTAATAAATTTTAATGAAGCTTTGACACAACTTTGCTTTTTCAATTTTTAAGAGTCGAGAAAAGCTAAAGATGACTCTAGACCCTTCAATTTTTAATGAGCCTGAAGTGACAAGTGCTCAGATGGACCTTTTCTTTTAAAGAGTCGAAAAGGAACGAAAGTGACTACTCTGGAAATCTAGACAGAGGGAATACCAAACCAATCGCAAAACTACAATATACACCTTGGTGATAAATTAAAGAGAAATTACCAAGGACTTATGTAGAGTAGTCAGTCTTCCCGAATGTTGTGTTTAGTGCATTGCGATCGATAGGGTGGCAGACTCGGCTTCCTACGGATAAAGGATATAAGCCTATTGTGGTCTCCCAATATATACTCGACGATACGGGGAGCACAAGTCCGTGCTAGCACTTGTCGTATCAAAGAGGAGGAATCACCCAACCTTCGATGAAAACGATAGTTACTAGTTTTTACGACGTCGGAACACGTCTCTAGCCTAGACATCTAGATGTGTTGCATTAAGTTCCAAATCATTGTTAAGTTCATTGAAATTTATTTTAGAGTTGATCTTGTTTAAAGTTTTCCTTTCAATGGTTCACCGCGTGATGTTGATTTGAAATTCCTAAAAATGCAATCTACAATGATAAGCAATCATTGTTTATTTTGAGCAATGAAAATCCTAACCACTAGGGAAAGAAGATTACAATTTCTTTCAAACAAAGAGAAAAGAGCACACACTAGTGCATTTTCCTAAATCATATTTCTCACACAAACTAAATGAAAATGCAAATGCATGTATTTTTTTCGTTCCCCTTAATGTGAAAAAATGCCAAAAAGGAAAACTAAGTATAGCAAAGACCTAAAATATTTCACTCAAAGCGACATTTTCAACAATTTCTTTTTCAAAATAGAAAGGAAGACTAAACGACACTTTTCAATTTCGAATAGAAAATGCTTTCAATGCTTCAAATATCAACAAATCAAATCAAGTACATGACAAAAATTTCAAATGACTATCCAGGGAAGGAAGACTCAACGACACTTCTATTTTTGACACAAAACAACAGTTACCACACTTTTTGTACCAAAACAACAGATCAATTTAAGCAAATTTTCGACAAAGGATTGTAAATGATGGACAAATACATAAAAACATTTACTAATCCTAATCAATGGAGGCTGATCTATGTGATGCAAAGAGACTTCAGTAATGAGGCACTTTTCATAAGCAGCAAATCAACTAAATAGAAACAAAAACAAGGACAAAAACCCAAATTTCAAGAATGGAAATAGGTTCAGTCAGTCATTGCACCTGGGCTTCACAGAAACAGGGATGCATCGCACTTTACAGACTCGAGAGGTGCGATTCATACTGGTTCACAGTGACAGATAGTGCGATGGGCCAGGGAACGCAACTGAAGTGGATTTTGGATTAGATGTGCAACTGTTTTCAGTGAGTTAAGCTGAGCTATGATAGATAGTAAAGAGAAAAGTAAAAAGGAATGATCTTGAGAGGTTACTGAGCTACCAAAAGGGCATCTAGAATGCTTTGTAAGTCAAATGTTTAATTCATAAACTAAACCAGAGATTGACTGAAGCAGCATTCATCTACTATGCAATTGCAAAACAAGAGCAGTTCGAAGGCTACCTGGCTGACTTCAAGCTCCGTCTATAGTTTATAAAACAAACAATCACAACAAACAAACATCTATTCGATCCCCAGTGGAGTCGCCAATTTGTTTCTAGGAAAATTAGTGTCTTTTTTATCAACTATCCCTCTAGGTTTGGCAGCTACCCTAGAAACAACAGTTTAAAGCAATTCGTGATTTATTCTATGCATAATAGATAAGAGAAAGACAAAGGAACCAACCTAGATCTTCCGCTTAACTCCTTGCTTGATCTCTCTCCCCCTTGACAGAGCTTGCAACTCCTCTTTGTACTTATCCTGCTTGGAGAGTACTTGTAGGAACATAGTAACAAAGAACCATCAAAGCATCTTGATCTATTATATCATAATCATTATGGAATCAGAAATATAATGAACATACAAATTCATTCACAAATAATAACATTCACAATTGCACAGTTATATGGAAGAAAACTCAAAGAACTTTATTATATAGAAGGGAGAATTACAACCCAGTTGTCTGATCGAGCATCATCCTCCCAGCATGAAGCTCTCTTCACCTCATGAAATAGCAAGATCACACCAACAATACAATACTCTTTCTCAAATGCAAACTATCAGTACTTCCTTGCAATTCACAAAATTCAAGCCTATAGATCTCTTAGATGAGGGATCCATTTATAGATGTGTGCAAGGGTCGGAGTCATCTCTGGGTTTTTGATTAGTGTCATTCCACTTGTTGCATTTGGTTCCACTTGGAGATTTCTTGGATCTCTTACTCATCCCTGGGCGAATTCAGAGAGGCAAGTGTCATAGGAGAAGTTTCTAGAAGATTCCATGAGCATCCACTTAGCAAACTGTCTCAGACATTTGTCCATCTTCGCTCATCACACCCTACAAAAGGCCTCATCAATATGCATCGTACCTGGCTAGTGTAGAAGAACTTATGCATCACACCCTGACAATGGAGCAGTCGCTATGGTCCAATTTAGGCCAGTTTAGGCCAATTCCAGATGGTTTTTTAGGTGGAACTTTTGGGGAATGATGTAATCAGTTGACCATGATCTTTTAGGGTATGAAACAACACTTTTAGGGGTTAAAGAGCCCTAGTTTATCGACATATAAGATTGGGGTTGAAGTGTCCAAATATGTCTATAACAAGGATGTCCCAACCTAACACGAAGAAAGAGTGACATGTTCAAGAGTGAGCTACCGACACGACTGATAGATTTCCAAATTTTCCCCCACCATTTCTAGCAAGTACCCCAATTACTTTTTAATCGCAAGCTTGAAGGGGATAACATATGCTTGCACTGTAAGTTCATCCTTTGAAGGAATCCGACCTATTAATTTTAACAAGACCTAGGAAGGAGAAGCTCATGTTCATCATGGTGACGAATCCGATGTCATTTGATAGTTTAACGAGTCCGACAAAGGTGTAACTCGGTATCTTTTTCATGTTTAGAGAGTTTGAAAAAGCCATGTAAAAGAAAACTCCACATGGTCCCTTTTCATACATTTGTGTCTCTCAAGCCTGAAAAGGTAGAAAACAATACTTGAGAGAACCGCTTGACCATTTCAGTCAAGGAGTACCTTTTTCGTAAATAGTGCCTCCCAGCCCGAAAAAGGGTAATCTTATACTGGGCGCATGATGTTTCGCATCCATTAATGAGTTCGAAACAACAAGGGCTCAGCCATCTTTTCATTTTTAAAGGGTCGGAAAAGAGCTGAAAGCGGACCCCCCATTTTTATTCTCTTTAACGAGTCAAAAAGGAAAAAATACTCGAAAATATTTTCATATGAGTTTAACGAGTCGAGAAAAGAGTTGAAATGTTACTCATTGCCATCGTCGAACATTCATCACCTGTTGCTACACAAGTAAGGCAAAGTGTATTATCGAGTCCTTGAGGTAAAATAGGTCAAAAATATTTACAAAACCTAATATTTTCATGAAAAAATGAATAAAAAGGAGAAAAGTAAATATATTTTTACCATTTACCATTTTACCTTTGTAGTGAATACTTTTTACCCACTTTTGCCCTAGTTTTTCTAGAGCAGATTACAGGAGATCTGGGAGGTCAATCGATGAGTTGTCAATTCCATGTAACAGCCAAAGCCTTGAGCTCCATTTTCATGCTATTCGTTTATGTTTTTAGCTATTTTTTAAGATTTCTAGGGAGGTTTTTGAGAAATTTTTCGCCCTCAGTTGACACAATTTCTAAGCACAGGATCGTGTTGGCCGAGGGTTATTTGGATAACCATCCACACTGATTGGTGTGACTATTTCTAAAACAGGCACGTCGATGTCGTGGATAGGGAAAAACAATTTTTTCTCAAGAGCTTACCGTTAAAACTTGAATTTTATGTGTCAAAATTGATCACTAACTTAAATAAATGGCTTTTACAAGAGAGAAATTGCCAAAAATGGTGGATTAGAAGGAAGGAGAACACGAAGATGTTGACACCCAGGCATTGAATGATCCAAATTGCATGGAGGCTTTGAGGGCGTCAAATTTTTCCTTACACCAGGGATGCGGGCCCAGCCCGAATTACTTCGATACTTGATAAGCCTTTGGGACATCAATCGTGAGATTTTTGTCATTGGGGACTAGGAGTTGGAGTTGACAACTTCAGATATCTATTTCATCATTGTACTATCTCGTAGAGGTGAGTCAGTGAAATTGTATGGGTCATGTCCAGTCAGCGCAAGCATATCTTCCCTGCTTGCCAAACATTGTCCTGAGGCCCTAAAATTCAAGAGTGGGAAGATAGAGATTTCCAGTGTGCGGGATTTGACACTAAGGGTGCTTATGTTGACTATCAACAGAGTGGCAGGGTCCCAAGTGGAACATGAGACTAACAAGTCGAATTTGCTTTATGCTATTGACTGCATAGCTCCTACGATCTTCAACTAGGCAGAGGCCATGAAGATGAACATCAAGCGCTAGTTTTCTAAGGCCAAGGCGGGGAATCTGAAGCAATTTGGCTTTGGATCAATACTTGTGACATTCTTCCTAGAACGAGTGCCATTGTTCCAGTATCAGTTGACTGAGGTTGATCCTCTTCCACCACGAGATCCATGGATGGCCCGCTGGAGTTGTTTGATGCCCAGGATCACTGGGGGTCAGCATATGTCATATCGACCAGCATTCTTCTCATCTCTACGACAACAGAATATCGTCGTGGAGGACTAGATGTACAACGGCATTGATTTTTATGGAGACCCAGATATGCCCTTACCAGATGGGGAGGACTTTGATGACGAAGGTAAAAAATCAAATTTTTTATTTTGATGTTTTTTAATTGTTATTTGGTATATGCATGCTTATAACATTTCTCTTTCTTATGGAGATGTTGGACCAGAGCGGCCAGCCTAGATGTCCCCAATAGCCAGGCACGTCCCCCGTCCTATTGATGTTTTCGCCCCTTATCAGGAATGGAGCGATAATGAGGAGAAGATCACGAGGAACCTCGAGGGGTTGACTCATGGTATCCTGAAGTATGCTCGAATAGGAGACATGCCTCGACGATACTAGAGGAACATAGTGGGAGTCTCAGATCGATCTACCAACTGCTGAGTCCTGTTTCACGAGTTGTCTCGTGCTATCATGACCACCATGTTGAGTAGTTCCTAGGTTTAGCACTTACATATTTTTGAGGCCTGCGTGCCACGAATGTACGAGGCCTATGAGCCGCCGATGTTATTATAGACACACATATTATTTTTTGGTTTTGATGTATCAAACATTCTCACATATATATATATATCTATATATATATATATATAGATAGATAGATAGATAGATAGATAGATAGATAGATAGATAGATATAGATATATATATATATATATATAGATGTTGTATTTTCCTATCTATTATGGTACAAATGATTTGTCTTATCTTTTACATGTTTCGTAAATGTCTATCCAACACGTAATTAGCTAATGCATCTGTAAATGTATTCATGCATCTAGGAATATGATGATATGTAATATAATCAAAATGTCTTTCCAATAGACGGATATGGAGATATATTTGTAATATTTGAGGGTTCCTGACGAAATAATTCCCGTTGAGTTGCAGGACGGCCAGTTGTGAATCCAGGTTGACAACCAATTCCCTGATGCCCATGGTGATGGCTTCTGACAACAGTTTGATGATAGCACTATATTCAGCAATGTTGTTGGTTTTCCGACCCAGGTAGATACCTTGAAGGTCAATCAACTCAACATTAGGTCATAGATATCCCATGCCGCGGATGATAGGTTCCAGGTACTTTAGCAAGCAACATCGGCGAAACCAACATGAGGAATTGCAGACACATGCAAAGCAAGAAAATCATAGTAAACAAGAAAGCTATTTGAAAACTATCACACAAAACCATGCTATACAAAAATGAATCACACACTAATGTACATAAGTAACCATGTAATATGACCTAAGCATAGTACTTTTTGATGGAGTCCATGCTGAGACTCGGGTAATCAATCAACATAGATGAACACTGGAGTTTTACCATTGTCATGACAAGTAAGCATCAACTCAGCCAAATAATGAGGTAGAACTCATATAAGGCTTTGCCCCCATGGCCCCTGGGCAAGGGAGGGTCACAAGTCAAAGGACAATCGATGAAAACTCGGGGAGGGTGAAAAATCCTAAATCCATGAAGGGATAAAGGTTCCCTTTGTTGAAAGATCTTGATCATGTCAAGATGAACTGACACATCAATAAACAATGGAGAAGAGGACTCTTCGAAAGCAGCAGACATGACCGTCGGGCGAGGCAGGAATGAGGAGCGATGATGAGTATCGATCCATTGTGGTTCCTTAAGAGACATGATTTCCATGATACCTTCATCAGCGAGGAAGGTCTCTGCTAAGGGATCAGATGATTCCAAAGTGCCAAGCCAGGGGGATTGAGAGTACATATCGAGAGAAGACTTCTACATATGAGAATCAGAGGATACAGATTTTGAAGCCGAAAAAATTTCCACATAATTGACTTCGGCGGGACTAAGCGGCATGACCTTGCCCAAAGCATCAACAAGATCTGGTGCAGGTATGACCCAGGGATAAGACTTGACTGAGACCATGTTGACAGAGGCAACATGAGGAGGTGGGAGTGGAAAAATTCCCATTAAGGCGAAATCTTTGAAGAGACCCTCCCCCACACTCTCATAAGGAGCACCAGAGTGCTTCACAGATGGAATGTTGCCATCCAAGGAGGAAGAAGCAAAGAAAGACAACTGATTGATGGTGACAATCTTCCCTTGATGGGGAAAACGGATCATAGGAAACAAAGAGGAGGCCATGGCATGCATGGCATGAGTCCAACTTCAGCTGAGTAGAATATTATAATTGAGATTGCCGTCAAAAATCTCTACTTCAACTTCCATTGTCTTGCCTTCCAGGGTGATGGCAAGGTTAGGTAAGACACCGAAGGGTTGCAAATCACACCCATCGAAAGCTTCCAAAGTGTTTGGAGACTGGTTCAGCGCAAGGGAACCAATAGCCTTCCAACATGAATTTGACATGATGCAGGTAGAAGCACCTTCATCTATGACATTGCAATGGATGGTCTTCTTGTTAATGATTACCTGAACAAGAAAGTCAATCTAATGAGGGAGCCACGGAACATGGTTCTCAAAATCGAAACAGATCAAATAACAATCGGTGGGATTAATGCCCTGTTGAAGCCCCGAAAATCGGGTCGACAACAAGGGGGATACCCACCCGGTCCGGACCTTGGTTGGCAGCTCCTTATCCGTTTAGTATAGCGGGTCCGACTGGGGATAATGGGACCAGTTTCCTAATCTAAGGGGTGCGTGTGTGTGCAGAGTTGGATAGTGCTGATCTAGGAGTATTTTAATCTAATTTAATTCAAACTTCTAAACTAACTCTATGCTATTGTAATCTAATAAAGAACAACACATCTAATCTACGCTAACCCGGGGTATATTTCTTCTGTTATGCGATCTAAAGAGATTTCGAACAATAGCTGGTAATAAAGATTATTCAGCTATCATAAGAATAGAAATCAATTAAGATAAACCATTCTGCATAAGAAGTTAAGCAAAACAGTTGTGAACGGCATATCGCATAATAAGTTATTCATATATCAAGCACAAATAAATGACTCCACCGTACAGAAGTGCCAAATGGTAACCCACACATTCATGCATTAACATATAAACAACTGAAAACTGCATATCACTTTAAGAATATAAGCAGAAATTGGTCAAGAGATAAAAGTACCATTTATGACTAATCCTACCCATAAACTTCAAGCAATAACGATTTATCTCTACTTGTTCTAACATCTACTAAGAGTAAAAAAGTGCAACATCAGTAGCAGACATTAAAAATGCAAACATTAATAAATCTCGATCCATCCATTCATCAAAACCTCCTCTGAGGGTGCAGAAGTGCATGTTCCGAGGACAAGTTTTTTGACAAATTTCTGGACCCTTCTCCAAATGCAATGAGAAGGGTTAAAATACTAGTTCCTAATTCTAATAATAGTATTATTACAAAATTTAGGATGCGGTTTTCAAATGACCATCCTTTTTCTAATCTAGTTAAAAGAAAAAACAACATTCTAAATAAGGTTACTTATGAACTTGGTCCTTAAAGTTGCAAGTGTTCAGCATGGGCTTGAGGAGAGTCGGCTGACTGATTTCTGCACTGAGCTGGGCTGCGAAAACGGCATCTACGAGAGCTGGAACTACTTTTTTGGCCGCGTTTGTGATGCATTTCACCGTCATCCATTGGCTGTGCGGCTTGACCAAGTACGTCCAGTAACATTCCCAATTCAACCTGGCTAATGCTTGGATTGCTCTCCCCTTTGCCTGCGCTTTCTGCCTCCATTCTGCTTCCAGTTGTAACTTATTTGGTAGGTACCCCGGGTGGTCTCTGCAATTAAATTGGCCCTGTGTAAATTCTCATTTACACAGTCGATAAGAATGCTTGCCTGTGTTGCCGCTGTCTCTGCTGCTCGCTCCGCCTGCCTGATTTGATCGTCCCATTTATTAAAGAGCAATTCTTTATGATTTTCGTTTATCCTGGGCGCACCTGCTCTTTTCCCTTCATCATCATCCTGCCAAGTTAAATATTCCGTCACCCTTTTGTCACTCTGATCATAGTCACTCCGCAAGTCTACCACTTGATTGGTGATTTTATCGCTCAGCTCGCAATAGTGACTCCACTGTGATATTTTACGTCCCAACTCTTCCTGTTGCTGCAGTAGTTGCTCATTCAAGCCAATAGATTCTGAAATAAATTCTGCCAGCTTAGGCTCATCTTTATGCATTTCTTGTAAAGTCTGCAATTGTTTTCCTTTCTCGTCGAGACTTCTTTGATAGCCTATCTGCATCTGTTGAAAGTCTTCCTGCAGTTTCTCGAGCTGTTTGGAAGCTTCAATGTTAGCATTGGCTTGTTGCAACTGTTGTTGTAGCAGCTGTATCTGGTCTTCTTGTTCTTTCAATAGTTGCTGAACTTTCGATGCCTTATCAATAGTTGCAGAAGCATATGCTCCTGCGATCTGAGACAGCTTCGTGAGATTTTCAGTCGGGTTATTATTGGGGTCTTTCCATAAGACGTCCAAATGTTCAGCATCTTGTGACAGTGTATTTTCTAGTTTTCTTTTCTTCCTCTGTCTCCTTACAACTGCTTTGTGTTGGGGACTATAGAATACATCTAGCGGGGGAATTTCTTCTACATTAAGTAGAAGCTCAGAAGGTGGAGCGATAGGAACGTGTTCTGCTTCTGTGACACTGCTGACTATGGTCGAAACCACTTCTTGCACTACCTGTGTATTGTTCACGGGTGTTTTCGGGGCTTGCCCTTCAAGATTGATCAATTCATTGAAGGTTTCCCATTCTTTTTCCAGCTCTGTTGTGACGAGTGGTACTTCGATGACAGGAGGGGGGACATCTCTTGGTGGGGATGCGATAACTTGCTGTTGAGACATTGCACTTGACTGAGCTGTATCTTTAGTTGTTTCTTCGTTTTTTCCTTGGTCGTATCCAGACTCTTTAGGATGCTCAGGTACTCCTTGCGCAGCGTTGGACTTAGATCTGGAAGTGCTAGAGTTTTCGCTGAGGCTAATGCTTGGAGTTGGTTCTCTAGCAGGCAGTCGCAGCTTCTCTAGAGGAATACTGGCCAACCTTCTTTCTCTGTATAACATGAATCTTTGGAGGTCATCTGGAGACAACCTCGACCGAGCTTCCCGCAAAATTTCTTGGAGCGAACTTCTATTCTGAAACAGATCATCAAACAAATCTTTCTTTCCATAGAACACTCTTATTTTGACATTCGTTGTGAACTCTTGGGCAACATCATTTGGGTCAAATGGCCTTGCTGGGAATTTAAATAATTGAAGACACGTCACATTCTCCACTTCGCCAAAAGCGTGTCCTACATCGAACAATGAGAAGGCCCCACAAGCTACAGGAAATTGAGGCCATATGGCCTTCTTCTTGTCCTTTAGGTCTTTGGTCAGGCCGCCTTCTGAACAGGTTTGGTAGGCAATTTCCCGAGCCAACAGTTTATCAGGAATATATAGAGGTAGGACATGTGGAGGTACAGTGCTTCCAAAAACTCTAATGTAAGTAAACCATTCTTCCCCGAACCATCTCGCGATGGGGATGATGTCAATTTGTGCCTCGGGAGAGCACCTCGGGGGGTCTTTATCATACATTATTCTATACAGGGGCAAAATAAGCCCGTGGCAAATCTGGTAGAAGTGAGGGGCAAACTGAGAATCCCATAACACCTTATGATAAACATGGATGGGCAATGGGTCTTGGGTAGTCCATTTCCAACCCATAGTAGGGAATTTAGACACAAGACAAACAGAATCCATAACATATGCAGACAGATAAAAAGGAGGATAGACCCTTTGAGACAAGGATCTTTTAGACCGGTAATTGATAACAACCGTGTATAGATTATCAGAAAGGATTTTGGCCCAATCTATAATGTCGGCGTTTGTGGCAGCATCAATTAATGGTAGCCATTCAGACGAAAACTTGTTGATATCCGGCATCCCAAATAACCTACAGAGCATGGCCGCAGCAAAACAATATGGAGAGGTGAGGGAACCAGTGTTGTACATACCGTTTTTGTCCTTTTTGAGCGGCTCTTCTTTTCTAGACCAATCTTTGGTGGTGTCTGATAGGTCTGGGTTCTCCGCCGCGAACTTCTTAACGAATTGTGCATTATAGGTCGCTTGCGGTTCAGGAAGATGATACATAAGCTTCAAATCTTGCGCAGCAAACGATCCGATAAGCCCGTGTCCTTGAACTTTGAATTGTTTGTTGTTCATGTCTGCATCATCCAGTATCCACTTGATCATATCCGTATATGGTAGAATTTTGGGTCTTGCCGCTATTCTGTGAAGAAATGAACATGCTAGGTCCTCTAAGGACGCCTCAGAAGAGCGGTGTGAGCCCGCGGCAGCAGCAACCTTCATTATTCTAGGATTTTCCTCTTCTAGTAGCCTGTACATGCTTTCCCATGTTGATATCCCTGCATCTCTGTTACAGGCTGTGTCTGTATACAAAGGCGCCATCTCCTTCGTCTTTTCCTTCACTTCGGAGCTTTGAGCTTTATTTTTCTTTCCCATTTCTTCCTACGTTTGTGTCTGAATTGTCTTAGCTCTTCGTTCCTGCAGATTACAAGTGAAATGGAAATGACTAATCCAGAAAGGTGATGGGAGAGTTTTAAATGCAGCAGATGTATCAAATATGCCACCTTACATGAAGTAAATCTCTACCAAGGCACGTGTATTTAATCCATTTAATAACTGACAACTAATTCATTTACTATCATTAAAAGCACATGATTTCGAGTCAGATTATGGTAAGTGGCTTTTCTTTGAATGGCATGCCCGAAGGATTCGTAATGAAGTGATTTATGATTTGCTTAGGTAACCTCGCATATCGCGCGATCACAAATCGCACCATCGCAAATCATACCATCGCAAATCGCAAGGATGTAGCATCGCAGCGATCGCAACATCGCAGATCGCAGAAGTTTGATGTTTGCCAAATCTTGCCGGCTCATTTCTGCGATATGCGATCTTGCAATCGGCATTATCGCAGATCGGTGAATCTTTAAGTTTTTCTTTATGGGTATTACTTTGTTGCGATGCGATGTTATTGTCAACACGAGGATCTTGCGCATACCGATTTTTAAAGAGAAATGAAGGTATTTCCTATCTTTTTGCAACGTGACTTTAAAGATTTTCTCCTCATCATAGACTTACGTTTAAAATATTCAAAAGACTTTACCTAAGCTTATGATGGTAACCTTATTTTGAAGAAAAGAAATTCTTGCTTTTCCTAAAAATTAACTAAGGGTCCCCATTCATTTAGTATTTTGGTCACTACTTAAATGAACTAAGGGGGGGGTTGTTGCTGGCCACAACATGCCCCCAATAGCTAACAGCAAAGATTTCCCCTGTGATGAGCAACTTTAGAGTACCTCGAGAGCCGACATGGCTGATGGTGCCTGAGCCAAATCTTCAACAATATTGTAATGCTGAGCGACTCGAGCGTTGGGATTATACGAGGATTTCCACAGCACACCTCAAGGGGGTGGCCACGTAGTGGAATAAGGGTTAGGGTGCTTGATTTGTAGAGGGCCAAAACTCAGGGTAGAAGAAGAAGATGCAGCTTCTTTTTCTTTCCCAACTACCGGAGCTGGAGTTTGATAATCTTTCGATCAGGTAGCCACATTAATGGGCGTTATCATCATAAACACTTGAGATCCAGAGGAAGCAGATCGGGGTTGGTTTACCATCTGAGTATGCTAAGACGGAAATGGTTTTTTAAGGATAGCAGGGATCCCTTTAAGCAGGTGACTAACTTTGGATCATCACGGACAATCCTTAATATAGTGATCCTCCTCGCAAATGAGGCAGGGATACTTTGGTTTCCGTTTCGAAGATTCACCAACACACAATTTGGGAGGACCCTGTTTCAAGGCATTTGCTTTAGTTTTTCCTTTGCCTTTCTTTTTTCCTTTTGTGGATTTGTCTGCTGTGGTAGACTGGACAGCGTGGACCTCTAAGGTTTTACCAGGGCTTGGAAAATTTTGAGATGACCTATTATGAGCAGAATTCGAGGCCGAATTTTGTTTGGAAGAAGTTTTAGCAGGGGTCTGGGATACTGAACCAATAAATCCATCAGCGGGAGGAACAGCTAGTGACTTTAATGTTGCAAGATCAGATAATGGTCATGGAGCATTGGGTAACAACTCATATAAGGTTCCAGACTAAGAGTAAACCAGATCTAA
This sequence comes from Pinus tabuliformis, assembly GCA_031772625.1. Lineage (NCBI taxonomy): Eukaryota > Viridiplantae > Streptophyta > Pinopsida > Pinales > Pinaceae > Pinus > Pinus tabuliformis. The sequence continues at coordinate 314,961,136 of CM062810.1, read as the reverse complement.
GTACTGGGCATGGGCAATGGCTTGCTCTTCAATAACGCATCCACCCATAGCTATATCGTGAGAAATTAGGGCTACGAATGATTTGGTAAACCATTCAGTGAGCAACTGATCAGCTATCTCGAACTTGATCAGGTGATGTCTACGTCTCCATTCATGGATATGATCAGAGATGTGCGTCACAGTGTCTTGCTTAAGCGATGTAAGAAAATAGGTGCTAGTTTCATGAACCGGCAGCTAAAAATGCGTGAGGAAAGCCATGGCTAACGAATTGAAGTCATGGGAAGTACTTCGAGGTAGCTCGATGTACTATTTCACTACGGCACCCGTGAGGATCCATTGGAAAAGACGAAGACGAATGGAATCATCCACATACGAGTTCGATGAGCACCAAAGGTGATATGTCATCACATGGGTCTGAGGATCTTCTTTAGCTTTTCCATCGAACTTTGGGCAATCACTTGGTATCTTGGATAGCATTGGAGGCCATTACGGCGAATGAAGGATCAAATCATTTGTAAGACATGATACATCTAGCAACTCAAGTGTAGCCAAGAAAGGTAATTGAGTGTTGAAAGGCATGGGAGGTCGATAAGCAAGCCCATAAGGAGGAGCCCATCCCTGATGGTAAGGATTTTGGCCCCACAGTGGGGGATTTTGGCCATATGGCATGTGAGGTTGCCCCCATTACAAATTACCTTGACCAAAGGGAGGATTCAGACCTTGCATACCTTGAAATTGTCCAAGCACAGGTTGTTGATAAGAAACATATGGGTTAAAAGGTTGTTGATCCTGTTGACCTTGGACATATGGATATGGGACCTATTGTCCTAGAGCATAGGGTTGTTGGGTTTGGTGTCCCTGAACAAGAGGGTTCTGGACTTGCAGTCCTTGGGCATAAGGTTGATACACTTGTTGCCCTTGGACGTAGGGGTTTTTTACCTAGTGCCCTTGGCCGGTAGGATTCTGAACTTGTTGACCCTGGACAAGAGGATTCTACACCTACTACTACAGGATTTGACCTTGACCTTGTCCCTGCAAGGGTTGACCTTATTGATATGTATACAAGGGTTCTTGTTGCTCGAGTTGGTTTTGTTGTCGCAAGGGTTGACCTTACAGTTGAAAAACTTATCCCTGGGGCTGCAGAGGTTGGCCCTACGAGGATATGGTTTGAGAGGTATGTGAGCATATTACATGTGCTGCTGCGTGGCCTACTGCAACTGTTGAAAGGACTGACCTTGCGGTTGTTGCAAGTGACATTGTTGCAGGATAATCTACCCTTACTGTTGCACGGAAAGCCCTTGCTGCAACAAAAGTTGACCTTGCGGTAACAAAGGTTGCCCTAGTTGTTGTAGACGTTTTCCTTGTTGTTGTAAGGGTATTTGAACAGTGCCCAGGAAATTACCGAACTAAATCTGGCTGTAGCCAGGTTGGATGTACTACCCAAATTGGAGGGTGTAAGGTTGATTAACCAATCCTTGAGAACCATATGGAACGTAAGGATTTTGGTATTGGACTTGAGCCCCATAAGGCTGTTGATACTAAACATTGCTCAATCCAGATGGAACACCAAGATTCTAAACCTATTGGTACTAGACATTGCTTGATCCAGCAGGGTCAGCAGGGTTATAAATAATACCAGAAGAGGGTTGGTTTATACCAAGCATGTGAGCTACTCACATTAGTGGCACCTGACACCATAAAGACATTCAGGTTCTGCCCCCCAGGTGGTGGCACAATCTGGCCACTGACTAATGGGACAGAAGAACTGACGGAAACAATCTTTGAAAATGTCGGTTGTGACTGACATGTAACTGGGATTGATGATACAAGAGTATTCGGAATGGTGGGATGCACCGGGACTAAAGTAACAGCTGGTTGGGAAGTCATGTTCATGATGAACGGACCTAACGTAGGCCTAACGCTTGATGCCTAAACAAGATTATGGTAGAGTGATGAGGCACTACGTGTGCCTGAAACTAAGTGCCCTAAAGACACATAGCCGAGTGGCAAGCTGGCTGGAATACCTTCTAAATAAGGGAAAACCTTGAGAGGAAACTATAATTTCAAGTCTTCCCCCTCAATAGTGTGTGGAGTAGAAACTTCAGACTCGTCCGGAGAAGTGACTGGAGCATCGCCTTAGGGTTCCATGTCTAAAAACAAACAATGATGAATGGTCAAACATGTACTTGGGGATAGTTCCAAAGGAACACCCAGTTGGTCGTACGGACTGTAAGGATGCTGCGGTGATATCTCAACAACGTCAAATAGAGGGTTTGGAGGATAGATAACCAATCTAAGTTGATCGTCAGTGGTCGGTGAGTTCTTTGGAGTTCGAACGGGATTATCCTGAGATTCCGGTCCAAGATCAGCAGATGACCCTGAATCGAAAGTAGACAGATGATGAGATGACAATGGTTGAACACTCAAAACAATTGTAAGTTCAACATTTTGGTCCTCAAGTGACTCTGATAACTCAGGAAATGGCTCCTCAGGCAATTTTTCAGATGGAGGAGAGGAAGAGGAATTGGGTGAACCAGATGGTTCAGCCACGATGACCTTGTCTTAGTCGACAGAAAAAGTAACTTCAAGGCTTTAAAATGTCCTTTTAAGGGAACTCACGATTTGGTCAAGGAGACTAACAGGATGTTTTGGATCGTGGGCAATCAATTATTAAGATGCATAAAAGACTAATGTTCTTTCATTTTTAAAGAGTCGAGAAAGAAACAAAGATGACTCTATCACTTTCGATTGGAAACGAGCTCGAAAGGACAAGTGCTCAAATGATCTTTTAAGTTTAATGAGTCAAAAAGATCAAATGACTACTCTGGATGATCTAGGTAAACAAGATTACCAGGCAACCATGAACTGCATAATACCTCCTGGCGAACCAAGAAGTATGAGCAGGAAATCTCCCTAAATGTTGTGTTCGGTGTATCACGTTCGCAAGGTGGCTGACTCGGCTTCCTAAGGATAAAAGGATTGCAACCTAGTGGGGTCTCCCGTTATATACTCAATGTACGAGGATCACAAATCCGTGCTAGTGATATATAATGCCGAAGCTAACAACAACTGCTAGGTTTACAGACGCTGGAACACATCTCTAGCCTAGACCTTCTAGATATGATCATTAATGTCAAATGCACCTTAGGTTAATTGAATTCATTTTAGAGTTGATCTTGAGTTAAGTTTCAGTTTACAGGTATTAGCGATGCTACTCGAAAAACCTAAAATGCAACTAAATGGGACAAGACCCTTTCAATTCGATGAAATTCCTACACTAGAGAGGGTAGGAACTACTTAATCAAATGCAAACAATCAAGCAACTAAAAATGAAATGATCTTTCACTACACTTTTTCAAAAAATAAACTAATGAAAAATGCATTCCAATTCCTAATTTCCTGACAAGCACTTATGTATCAGTCCTCCTAAAATGAAAAAATTTCTCTTCCTTTTTCAAATGCTGATGCAATTCTAGTTTTTAAGAGATGCAAACCATAATGATACAACAAGCTAGAATTTCATATTTTATCATGAAACAACGAAACAAACTTTTTCACATACAATCCTTCAATGAAAAAGTTTTCGAGACTATGAGCTCTTCACGCAGATGAAAACATGAAAAGAGAAGTTCATTCACATCAATGAATCATCAACTTTACCAAACACAAGACTGACAATGTAATCTATGCCAGAAAAAGACGTTCAAACTAGTAAACAAAACTTTTTCAAACTTGTGCAAAAAGAGGTCAAAGTCGTAAGAGGGACCAAAAACAAATGCAAGGAGCAAACACACCCACAACTGGACTTGATGAGTCCAAAAGTTGTTGAATGGGTGACTAGCTAGATGCCCTAGTGTCCCTGGCCACTCAATGACTCAATCAATCAAACATCAAGATGACAAACCAACAAGCAAGAAAAACCAAATGAAAAGTAGCTTCCTAATCAGGGAGAAAATAGTAAAAAAGGCTCACGAGGTCAAAAACACCAGAGCAAAACACACTGGCCAAGATTGGGGTTTGGCCCTAATCTTCAGCTACAGGGATCGGTGTGACTGCCTAACTGGAAACAAGCGCCATAGGCTAGTCGGTGCGATTGTTTCTCTGCAATTCGCATTGGTCACTGCGACTGTCAGCCAACTAAACGTGTTGTCCAAGGTAACTAAGGAAAACTTAAAAAAAAATCAAAACAAGGACCAGATATGCTACTATGAATTTTAAACTTGGGCCAGTAAGCAGGAGAAAAGAAACATAACCAAAGGGAAAACGTGAAACTAGCAAAGTTCTCATGAAATCATGAAATCCAAAACAAAAAGAAGATAGGATCTCCCCAGCGGAGTCACCAATTTGTGGTGAAGTAAAATTATAAGTGCAGACATGAACGAATTCCTCTAGCCTGATAATGGGTCTAGCCACAACAGATACATCTATGGAATATTTCCTTAGGTTAGAACCAATCAAGAGGGCCTACCTCTAGGTCGCTTATCCTACTTGATGGTGTCCTCGCTTGCTCGCTCCAGCAATCTCTCACTTCCTCTAACAAGACCAGGTTCCCACACACTTCTACTAGCATTTCATGATGGCTTCAAACAACAATAGTATAATGGCTCTTCCCTTTATACTTCACTCCAAACCAAACACATTTCTCCCTCACACAACTAGATGGCTACAACTAGTAATAGCTTGCTTGTCTAATCAAAATAGTATACTCACACTCAATCAACACTCTAACTAGCTTGTGCTTGGGAAGAAGGGAGGTTTATACAGGAAATATGGATGGGAGATGGATCCTCTTCTCATGGGAGAAGGACTTATCCCTTGAGGTAGTTCCATCATTATAGGGGAAAGGATCCCAAACTGTCATCCTTGACCCCATCTGGCCAAACCATTTACCAGACTTCCGTTACGAAGCTTCTAGAGCTAGAAGCTTTGGCTCTAATTTAAAAAACTTTCCATAACAGGACCGGAACGACTGGAACATAGCTCAGTTGCACCGATCAATGCAGGGAATAGTTCTAATCTCTACACATCGGCACAAGGGAGACAAAGGTCATTAGCATCATCCTTGTAAACTAGACAAAACAGAAGTTTCAGGGGAAATGGTAAAAAAGGGAAATGATCTACTCATGAAGAGGGACATAATGGGAGTTTCTTCATGAAGGCAAAGCATGTGGGGTTCACTGTAGAGGTCCTCCAAGATCAAGGAATGAAGAGTATAGGGATAGTGACAAAATGTTGTGTAACAGGCCCTAAGGAAAATTCACAGCGTGAGTTCACTGCTCACTTAAACAGAAAATTTCCAAAAACTGAAAATTTACACCATTTTGCACCAAAACACAAAAATTTCTCCAAATTCTCTCAAAATTTTCCAAAGATGCCTCATGAGGTGTGTTATTAAACCATGGATTCATCATCAAACATATCTAACTTACCCTTATCCTTTTCGCTGATTAGTGTTTCCTTGAGTTTCGCCTTCAATTGCTTGATTCTGACCTTGGAAACCTGATTCCTTGTGTAATAATGGGTGGCCATCCTCTTTTGCAACTTATTATCCCTATTTACCTTGTCAAGGAGCTTCTGATGGTTTCAATTTACCTTTTCAAGCCAAAACTCCTTGTCTTCATTCATTTCCATAGCAATCTTCTCCTCAAAGGTTAATTCTTCCATTGGTGGCCTTTTTTCTTTTTATTTCTGAAATGCCTTCCTAAGACCCCTTGTTTGTGGTCTTTTTCTTGCCACATTTACTTCATGCTACTCAATTTCATCATGGCCCACCAATGCCTTGCCCTTCATCTCTTGTTTCTTGACTTTGAATTGTTATTTCTCCATAGCTAGTTCTTGTGCTTTAAGTTGACTGTTTTCTTGCTCAAGGAATGAAAAGATGAATTTGGCCCTTGCCAAATTGTCCTGGAGCTCCATGATCTGAGAATCCTTCTCTTTGATGACCTGTTGTAGGGTGTGATTCTCATATTTTGCCTCCAATTCAACTAGGTCAAAATCTTGCTCAATGAGCTCCTCATCATGCAAAGAAGCCTCATGATGTGATGGTGATCCATGTTTTGTTGATGTAGTAAGCTTGGACCCTTCCTCAATTTGAGGAGAAAACATAAGCCTTCTGCCTCTCTGATATGTCTTGGTCACCTCAGGCCTAGGTTCCTTGGAAACCTCATCATGCTTGCTTGATGACCCAACCTCCATTGATTGTGCTGACATAGTTTGGTGCTGGCTTGGTGAAGTAGTTATATGCATTTTCAAAGTTGCCTCAATGAAAGTGTCCCATGTCATGTTCTTTTCTGTCAACTGATGGAGAACTATAACCTTTATCAGGTTATGATGAAAGATACTGGGATAATGCACTTTTCCTTTCAACTGCACCTTTTCAGACATCTTGGTTAAGCTCCTATACAAGTAACTACACAAATTGAGAGACTTGGCTACCGTAAAGTGCATGAGCAACCTTATGTGATATGTAGAAATTTTGAATAATATGACACATATTCACAGAGATTATCCTAGTTATACATTACTTGTGGAATACATGCATTACACATAACCTCCTCTACGTTGATCATCAATTTACAGAAGCAGAAACGTTCACAGGTGCACATAGAAGCATCAATCACACATATCAACACAGTATTTTCTCGGGGAAAGCATCTCGCTAAAAACCCCAACTATCTGTATATTATATTGATTGAATCATGTAAAATTACAAAGTACAATGCTTATCACAAGCAATCCAGTACCAGATCCACCTGTTACACACAATACAGCTCAGATCTGATCTCCAAATCTATTCCACTGCTTGCCTGCCTCCACTGCTCAATACCTGCACAAGAACTGATGAGAATGGCTTCCCAAACTCGTATTTCACCTCAAAATAATCACTCACACTTTGTTGGACGTGAGAAAAGAATACAATACTGGGCAAATACGTGAGCAAACTCATTGGCATACTCAATCCCTTGATTTTGCAAGATCTGGTGCACAACTATAGTCACAACTGATAGCAATCTGATTCTCTACCACCTGTCCCTGTTGAACTGAACATGCACTGACATGCAACTGAGTTAACTGATGTATTCTATAGTTGCATTATGAGTTAATAACTTGTGAATTAATTCATAACTAATTCACCCAACTCATCTCTAGTCTATTGATCAGTTAGACTAAATACAACTAGTTTAACAAAGCTAAACTGAACACAACTCCATCAACTGTACCTCCAGTCCACTAAACTCAACTCACTTGAGTTCTAACTGAAGTCATGCATGCAACAACTCAACTGACTCATAAGAAAAGCGTATTTCCTTCTGACAGCTGCATGTGCCACCTCTGTAGCTCAAACTGAAGTACTCCAAGAGAATAAGATCAAGTTTATAGTCCAAATATTATTATGAGACAATAATATTTGACTTTTCTATTTTTGACAGCCAGTCTAAAAATAGACTTTGATCACTCACACTATGATCACTCACACTTTCATCAAAAATAGAAGTCCATCTATTTTTCCCAACTTGACCAATCATCCATAAACAGCAACCTGCAATCCATAGACATGATCCATATGTCTAAAAATAGACATGCGCCAAAAATAGCCTGCAGGCCCACTTAGTGAAGGCGACTCTTTTCACTAAGCTCCATCATCTTGTTGCAATCTCAACAAGCATTTCTTGTTGCACACTTTTCAACATGATATTGATACAACCTGGAAAATATGCCCTCACATGTGAATAATTTCATGATAGCCTTCATTAATGGTGCATATCTCTCCAACAAATATCTGAATGGGAAAACATGTGAGTGAGTTTCTTTATACTGTGATTTCAGGTAGGGTTTGTACTCTTCTAGGTCTAGGTTCATGCCTTTGAACCAATTTTCACCATGATTTGGTATGTCTGTAGCTTGAGAGATGGCATCCACTGAAAACATGAAATCAGTCCCTGCAATGGTGATTTTTTCTTCCTTCAAGGTGAGGGAAAATATACCTGTGAGATGTTCATGGTGACCCACTTCCTGCACTTTTTGACAAAACTCTAAACAACTGACATCTTCAAAACATTTCTTGACAAAAGGGAAGGAGGTGATTTCATTGCAATTAGAGGGTTCAAACCTCAGTATTTTTCCTCCCTTATTATATTTCCTCTTCTCTGATGGTGGTGAATTAGGCTCCATACTTTCAAACCCTAGGTGGAAAACAGGTAAAAACAGTGAAATATGTTGCTGTGAGGGAATGAGGTGATATGAGGGACTTGGGAGTTTCATAAATTTTTGAGGAAATTTATGAGGGTAGGGGATGATGTTAATGAGTAGGGGAAAAGGAATTTTGGAAATGAGTGAGGGGAGGGAGTGAAAAAGGCCAAAACATGGGTCTGCTCTTGGAAGAGAGGGTAGATTAGGGTTTAGAGAGAAAGGATAGAAAAAATGGGATATGAGTATGTGATGAATGGGAATAGTATAGTTTTTGCAAACAGAGGCGTAGGGACAAGAAAACTATGGTTTGGGGCAGCATTTCATCATTTGAGAATTAAAACTAGGAAATTCATAGAAACCCTAGGAGTGGAAGGATCTGAACCATTCTTAACATAAGAGGCAAAACGAAGGCACAAGAATGATTTAACTTACTTGTTGTGAAGCCTGGAGGATGACATGATAGAAGAGAAACCTTGAAAAATGAATTTCAATGGTTAAAAAATGATTTTGGAGGACTCTGGCCCATGCGCAGTGTAGTTCACCCGTGCGCAGCACAGTTCACCGGCGTGTAGCTTGCTGTTAGGACTCCAAATTGACCATTTTGACCTTGTATTTTTGCTATAATATTACCCTTTTTCAGTTCATAAGTTGAAAGCTTTGATTACATAATGACCTAATCACCCCAAGGTATGAAGTAACTCTCCGCATTACTATGTGTTTAATTATTCATTACATATTCATGTTATCTTTATATTTATCTTTGGAAAAGCTAACTAAGTTGCTAAGTAACCGTTGAACTGTCTAAAGTTCGCAGAAATTATAATTCATGGTTGCTGTAACACCAGAAACAACAACTACGCAGTTGCTGCAACACCAGAAACAGCAACTACGCAGTTGCTATAGCACCAGCAACAACAACTATCTAAAGCAGGGAAATGTTATTTTGCAAACAACTGGAATACCAGAAATAACAAACGGCAACTATCAAAAGATCGCCAGAATTCCATGCTGACGCAGCATGATCAGCAACTTTCCAAAAAGGGTAAAACACAGTTACAGTTGCTAAAATACCAGGAACAGCATGGGTTTACTAAATCAGCAACCATGGGGAAGCCGCAAAGGATAGTGCGAGGATTCCAAGAAGATGGTCGAAGTTCGGTTACCAGCTGTGTAACAGTAAGAGACCCAAGAAAGAATACACTGTCACACTGTTGTAACAGCATCCTGTAACAAGGATGGATTTCTTATTTTTGACAGAAAGGTTTAACTGAATGAACTATGATAGTCTATTGTAATAGATGTCTCCTCTATAAAGAGGAGACATCTACATTAGAGAGGGGGGAGAAAAATAAGTTGTAAGGAAAGTTTTGAAAGACAAACAGCAAAGTCTGAACTTTTATTGTAACTGGATATTTTGGCAGATGAATAGAAAATTGTTCTGAGCACCTAATCCAGCATTTGTGTTCTGGGGAATCTTGTGAGAGGGACAGGGCCCACCTTCTTCACAAGATTCACCCATTTATTTTCTGTCAAGTGTGTAAGTGTGTTTGGTAATTTCTTTTTGCTGGTACTCTGTTTTGGATTCTGTAGCATTACCTCTGATAATTTCCTTTTTGCTGGTACTCTGTTTTGTTAATCGTTTGAAGCTGTAAAAGAATACTTCACCGGTGAATTAGAATTGCAGTGTGTATTAGCAATCTGGTTACAGGGGCAGGTGTTGAACGTCCTTACCTGGAGGATAGGGTCCTGATCCTCTGCTAACAGAGCATCCATCACTTTTCTTTTCAGATTTGTAATCTTAGTTAACTGCTTTCATTTTATCTTTGCAATGCACTGTTATAACATAGAGTGAGGATCGTGTATACTACAGCTTTTTAATGCTTTTAGAGTTAAGTACATACAGTACGCGGTAGCCTTTGAAATAAAAGACTTTCCCAGGTTGACAAATTAATGTGGTACTTGACTGTTTAATCAATAAACAATTCAACTAGCCAACATTTTGGCGCCGTTGCCGGGGAAGGCGACTAGAGATTTCTAAAATCATTAATGATTTCTTTTTAAGAATAACAGGTGCATGAGAGGACGCAAGAAACCTAATTTCACAGTGGCAAAGGCAGAGGAGGAAGAAAAACCTTTATTGACGAAATTATCTCAAAGGCCAAGACATCACAGAGGACAAGTTCCCGGAGACCTCAGATCCAGTATTCCTCACAAACAGATCGACAGACGGAGGAAGTACTGGGACCTGAAAGGAAGCTGGAAGTACCAGAATACACTGAGGAACCAGTAGAAGAACCTGAAGAGACAGAAGATACAGAAGATAAAGTAAGCGATTCAGGAAAAAGACCAATGGAGGATAACAGAGCAGAAGGAAGGGGGGAAAACTCACTCTCTACCTTGGAGTTCCCTATTGGGGAGCTCCCGAGAGGAGCAACCCCTATGAAGAACATTCCACTCTCAGCATTACCCAACTTTCATGGGTTATCCTCTGAAGACCCGGATGAATTCCTCTTTGAATTCGATATACTATGTAGGAGTTATGATTATGTGAGCCCTAATCAGAAACTAAAACTGTTTCCAGCAACACTGAAAGGGAATGCGTTAAGGTGGTTTATGAGCTTAGGAGCTCAGGCAATCACTACCTGGGATCAGATGAAAGAAAGTTTTTTGGCCAAATATCAGGATTACTGCCGGACAAGAGAAAGGAAGGAAGAATTGTTTAAAATGGTTCAGAAGGAGGACGAGAATCTGGAAGATTTTGTGGAAAGACTGCAGTATAATCTGCAGCGGTCTGACCGCCCTAACATGAGTAAAGATATTCTGAAAACAATATTGCTGAAAAGGGTACGAGATGACTGCTTGGACATGTTTAATATGCTGGGAAAAGGGGACATTTCCAAGGAACCATTTGATGAAATTATCAACCTCTGCATGAGATGTTCAAGAGGAGCAGTAAGCAGATCAAAAAGCAGGGACAATGTATATTCAAGAGTTCAGAAGTCGGCAAGTGGAGGAGCAACAAGAGCTGAAATAGGTAATTTGTTGGAAGAATTTAAAACTGAGATGTTAAGCTCTTTTGCTTCACAAATTGATGCTCTGCAGGTAAAAAAGAAACGGGCAGAAGCAGAAGCTGCCCTAGCTATCTTTTGTTCCAAATGCAGGGAAAAACACCCACTCAGGGAATGCCCACTAGATAAGGTACCAATCTGCACGATCTGCGAAAAGGACCATGAGACCCAGCAATGCCCCTCTCTGCCTGGAATTAAAGCAGCATTGCAGTCAACTGAAGAAGAGGTTGAAGCAGTGTACCTGATGACACAGAGGAGGCAATGGCCACAAAGACAAGGTATGAATTCTAACACAGCATTTAGTCGTTGGAATAATCATTCTCCTTTTCAAACAAATTACCCACCCATGAACCAAATGTAGTACCCACCCTTTAACACAATGAATTTTCTACCTTTGCAGCAACCAAATCTTCCTTTTTCTGATCCTACCATATGGAATCCTTGGGCTCCCCAGCAACCGTATTTTAATCAATGGAATCCGAACTAGGCAGGCCAACAGATGCCATTTCCTCAGCATCAACAGTCTCTTTCCTTACCATCCAATACTCCTCCAAATAACCAGGCAATTAGACCGCAGCTGCCTGTGCAACCCAACCCCAACCCAAATAACAATAAAGCCCTGCAAGTAATTGATATTCAAAATCAGCCTGTCTCCCCCATGCAATGTAACGATATCCATCTTCGCTCAGGGAGAATTGTTGAACCCATCATTGATGACATTACTGACTCAGATAAAGAGGAAGTTAGAAAAGAAAAACCACCTAACAATAATGCTGAAACAGTTGAATCAGCATCTAACAACAATGATCAAACAGCAGATCTGCCATTCCCTGAACGTCTGGCTCTCACTAAAACACTTGAGCAACCTGCTTTTAACCTTTTAGGCAAACTACAGAATTTATATGTTAAAATCCCATTGTTGCAAGCGCTAAGAGATGTTCCCATTTATGCTAGGACTGTTAGAGATATCTGCATAAAAAAACCTGGAAGAAAAGCTAAGGACCCCCTCACAGTTCATGTGATGGGAGAGCTGACTGCTTTAATGACAGAAAAAGATCCTCCTGTGAAATATGGTGACCCTGGTCACCCTATAGTAACAGTCCAGGTTGGAAAAACCTTTGTCTCTAAAGTTCTAGTAGATTTAGGTGCTGCAATAAATATTATGACACTTGAAACAACACAATTGCTTTAGTTAAAAAACTTTATTAGGGAAACTCCAACCATCCTAGAGTTGGTTGATCGCTCTACAATTAAACCTGAAGGGGTCATTGAAGATCTAATAATTTCTGTAGAATCTTGGAATTACCCAGCTGACTTTGTGGTGTTACAAACTAAAACAAAGTTGGGGGGTCATCCGCTGATTCTAGGAAGACCTTGGCTGGCTACAACAGATGCTTTCATCAGCTGTAGATCAGGATCAATGACCATCTCTAATGGGCAGGAAACCAAACAGCTTACCCTTTATCCTCATGCTACACCCATGATTAATAATGACAATTCTGTATGGGTAGATTATGAGGATGAAGAAACCCAACCTATCTTGACTATCGGACAAGCTTTAACTTTCAAAGACTCTACCGAAGATGAATTAATCAGCAGCTTCATTTTTGAACCTTCTTCGGTCAGCCCAGAAACGTATAATCACTTCACTGCAATCTTGGAATCTGAATCTCAGCAGAACCTGAAAGATAAAAATTTATTTCAGACAACAGTAGGCAGCCCCTCCAAAAGTACAACAATAGAAATTGAGCCTGGCAAAACATTAAATATAGATCCTGACTTAACTGATAATGAAAAATAACAGTTAATAGAGTTACTCCGGGAAAATAAAGAAGCATTTGCATGGGACTATACAGACATGAAGGGGATCTCTCCTGAGCTATGCACTCACCGTATTTATATTAAAGAAGGATCCCGCCCAGTCTGTCAACCCCAGCGGCGGATGAATCCCTATCTAAGGGAAATTGTGAAGGAGGAACTTCAAAAACTCTTGAATGTAGGATTTATATACCCTATATCTGATAGTGAGTGGGTTTCCCCACTTGTAATTGTACCCAAGAAAAATGGCAAATGGAGAGTATGTGTGGATTACAGAGCTCTGAATAAAGCCACCTAGAAAGACCATTTCCCTTTACCATTCATTGATCAGGTATTAGATAATTTGGCAGGTAAGAAATTCTTTTCATTCTTGGACGGGTTTAGTGGATATAATCAGATTAAGATTGCACCCCAAGACCAGGACAAGACCACGTTTACTAGCCCATGGAGGACCTTTGCTTACACGGTACTTCCATTTGGGCTATGTAATGCTCCAGCAACATTTCAAAGAGCAGTGATAGGGATTTTTTCTGATATGCTAAATGATTCATTAGAAATATTTATGGATGACTTTACTCCTTATGGAGTGACTTTTGAAGATGCACTGCAGAATCTTGAAAAAGTACTTAAGCGATGTATAGAAGCACACCTTGCCTTAAGCACTGAAAAATGTCATATGATGATGAATCAAGGTATTGTATTGGGTCACTTCATCTCATTCCTAGGAATTCAAGTCGATCTAGCCAAAATACAGGTAATTCAGACCCTCCCTATCCCCAAAACACAAACTGATGTAAGAAGCTTTTTAGGACATGCTGGATACTATAGAAGATTTATTAAGAATTTTTCCAAAATAGCTTCTCCTCTATTTGTGTTATTAACAAAGAATGCTAAATTTAAGTGGACTGATGATTGTGAAAAATCATTTAATGAACTTAAACATCAGTTTTCTACAGCTCCCATTTTGAGAGGACCTGATTGGGCACTACCCTTTCATATATCCTCTGATGCCTCAGATACTGCAATTGGAGCTGTCTTGGGCCAGGAAGAAAATAGTCTTCCCTATGCCATTTATTTTATCAGTAAGAATATGACACCAGCTGAACTGAATTACACAGTCACTGAGAAGGAATTCCTAGCAGTCATTTATGCTATTAATAAATTTCGACATTATATTACTGGCTACACTACTTTTGTGCATACTGATCACTCGGCCATTAAGTATTTAATGAATAAATCAGTTACAAATGCCCGAGTCACCAGATGGTTATTATTATTACAAGAATTTGACATCACAATTGTAGATAGGCCAGGAAAAGAAAATGTAGTTGCTGATTTCCTTTCTCGATTAAAAACTGATGAAAATATTCCAGTAGATGATTCTTTTCCTGATGAATATTTATTTGCAGTATCTGCTCACTCACCTTGGTATGCAGACATTGCCAACTATTTAGTTGCAGGAAAATTGTCGTCACACCTATCACACAGGGAAAAAAGAAAGATCATCCAGCAAAGTGCTAGGTACAGCTGGATAAGCGGGTGTCTTTTCCACACAGGAATTGATCAAGAAATCCAGAGATGCATTGGTGAAGATGAAATTTATGATGTATTAAAAGCTTGTCACGATGGACCTTGTGGAGGGCATTTTGCAGACAAAAGAACAGCACACAAGGTACTCAGAATGGGTTATTATTGGCCCTCACTCTTCAAAGATGCAAGGAAATATGTGAAGGCCTGTGATAGCTGTCAAAGAATGGGCCAGCCTAATCACAGGGATGAAATGCCACTCAATCCCCAGGTAATTCTTGAACCTTTTGAGAGATGGGCATTAGATTTTATAGGTCCCATTAATCCTCCATCCAATCAAAGAGTGTACATATTAGTATGCACAGATTATATGACTAAATGGGTAGAGGCTAAGGCACTCCTTAAAGCTAATGAAGAAGCAGTACTAACATTTTTATTTGAAGAGATCTTTGTTAGATTTGGATTGCCTAGAGAATTAGTCACAGATGGAGGACCTCCTTTCAACTCTCATGGCTTCAAAGACACACTTCAGAAATATCATATTAAGCACAAAATGACTACACCTTATCACCCCCAAGCAAATGGGCAGGTAGAAAGCACCAATAAAGTCATAGAAGCCATTTTGACAAAAACGATAAAGGAGAATAGGAGGGACTGGTTTCAAAGGTTGCCTGAGGCATTATGGGCCTATCGAACTACTTGGAGGAATACTACAGGCTTTTCACCGTATGAATTAGTTTTTGGAAAAAATGTTGTTTTCCCTGTAGAATTTGAAATTAAAACTTTAAGAACTGCTTTAGCTGTTAATCTTGACTTGACTGATGCACAGACAGCCAGGTTGCAGCAGCTTCAAGAATTGGACGAGAAGAGACTGGATGCCATCCATCAAACAACCATGATACAGCAACAAAGAAGTAGGTGGCATGACAGAACCATCAAGGAAAAGCAGTTTCAGAAAGGTAACTAGGCTCTACTCTATGATTCCCGTTTCGAGAATTTCCAAGGTATGTTAAGAACAAGGTGGTTAGGGCCTTATGAAGTGGATGCTGTTTTTCCAAATGGGACAGTCAGACTTTTAACAATTGATGGAAGCAGAACACCACTACTAGTGAATGGGTATCGACTCCGTTTATATCAGCAGCCTGTTTCTAAAGAAGATTTTAAAGCCACTTGCATGGCAAATAAACACTATGCTTCCCTAGGGGAACTTGCTGTCCCTCAAAGCACTTAAATTTCTGTTTATTTATGCATTTTTTTTAGATTAGATATTCTTTTTAACTAATAATCCCTGCCAAGGTTTGCCATATTACATTTCAGTATTTTGCAGATTTTAGCTTTGGAAAATAGCTGAGAACAAAAGCTTCAAAGGAATCACTTTGCGGACTTGGGAGCCCTGTTGCTGCAACACCAATTCCTGTTGCTGCAACACCATTTCCCGTTGCTGCAACACCAATCCACGTTGTTGCAACACCACTTTCCCGTTGCTGCAACACCACTTCCTGTTGCTGCAACATCTTTTCACGTTGATGTAACATCACCTCTAGTGGCTGCAACACCAATCTCCGTTGCTGCAACACCACTTCCCGATCCCGTAATACCTTTTTCAGCATTCCTCTCATTTATAAAAGCATCAGTCTCTCCACTTTAGCCCCCAAAGAAATGAATTTTTATAAAATAAACCATTTCCTATGATGATTACAATACTCCACTATTACTTCCCGTCATTATTATTAAAAATCGATGGTATTCTCATACTTGTAGATCCGCTTTAATCATTATGGATCCAACAAAAGATAAGACAAGACTTTTCGACGCAGCAATCAAAAAGGTAAAACATAAAGGTACGCATGATTATGTATGGACATTAAATAATAGTTAATGTGGAGATACTGATAGGACTACCAAATGATTATACTTCCAATCATATCACTTACGCATAGCTTTTGGGGGGGATTACCAAAGTGCTCTCATAATTGCATAGTACGCCAACTGTCGCCGCCCTTAACTCTCCCGGTAATATGTAAAATTCATCCCATCACGGCATGTTACCATTTGCAACGGTTTACTCTGAACTGAACTCGGAAGCTCGGCTCTGAACTGAGAATTTTCACTGAAACAGCAGCTATGGGAGGAAATCTCATCACATACGAACCTGGCACAACAACACTTCTTGAGCTCTATCCCGAGGTTTATCAAATCTTTCTGCAAGCGGGATGGCTAGATTATTTTAGGAGACTCCCAGACTTTGATGCACAGCAAGTCCTCGAGTTTGCATGCAATTTAACAGAGGGATTTTATGTCGTTCAGGGAGTTCAAATCCCAGTCACAGAGGAAGTTATAGCCCAAGTTACCGGGCTACCAGCTAATGGCACACGGTGGTTCAGTAGGAAGCACTTGATCCTTAATGCGCAGCAGGATTTTCTTCAACCAGGCGAGCAGGTGGAACCCAAGGGTATAGGCGTAGCACTTCAGTCATTGCCTCAACCGTGGCCGAAAGTTGTTGAATTTGTGAAGCAATACCTGACGTGCGAAGGCCGGTACCAGGTAATTTACCAGCACGATTTCGTCTTGTTGAATCACTTGAGGAATGGTCAGTTGATAAATATGCCATATTATTTATTGGGATGTCTTAAAAATATGTCACGTTACACTGTCAACGCAAAGCGTCCGCTTCTTTCCTTGAAACACCACCGTCTAGCTCAATTGTTGATAAATAGAGGCCTCGCCTTAAATAACCCCCCACCCCCCATTAATCCCCATCAAGAGGCAGAAATCCCTCAGCCAGAGCAGGAAATTCCTCATCAGGAAGAAGAAATTCTTCACCAAGCTGAGGACATACCTCAGCAGGATGAAGAAACCCCTCAGCAAACAAAGGATATCCCAGAGAAAATACCCGAACAAATCCCTCAACAAACAGACGATATTCCAGAACAAATGCCCAAGGAGACCTTAGAGCAAACACCCCCACAAGTTGTTGAAAATGTACAATCGGCAGTAAAAATACCCATAGAAACAACCCCATCCCCCAATAGAACCAACCCATCCATTCCCATACATGGTATTTCTACCGATGACTCTGATGATAACATCCCTATTACTCTCCTCAAACGAAAAATGCAGCAGAAAAATGAAACCCCACCAAAAAGAAGAAGAACTAGGGCTTCGGCTAAAGCAGTTGTTATTTGCGCCACTGCCCCTATTTTAAAGAAAACCAGCCTGAAAAGAAAAATATCTGAATTCCCTGCTTCTCTACCCAAGCAAAGGACTCGGTCGTCTGTAATAGCTGAATCTCCTAGCCACACCCTCCCCAGCTCACCACCCATCACGTTAAAAACCCGCATTCCCACCAGCCCTGGAAACTCCTCTCCCTCACCCTCGGAGGCTGAGATGCAGAGTGTTCACAGTGTCGCGACATCATCTTTTAAGGCAGCTGTCACACAAGAACCAGCTGCCGACACCCAAGGTAATATTGGCCAAGTGGCTGCAACACAAGAAACAGCCACTACCCCAGGTGACACACAAGAACCACCTGTTGGGGATATAAGTGATCAAAATGACGAAACACAACCTCTGCCCCCACTGGAATCTGCCGCTCCACAAGATCAGCCTACCATATCTGCCCTGCAGGAAGAAATTGAATTTCTGAAATCCCAAATTCAGGATTACCAGGAGGAAATAATAAGGGTCAAGGAAGCCTATCAAAATGAATTTAGCCTGCACATTTTAGCACGAGTAGCATCTGCAGCAGAGAAGAGTAAAGAGAGCGAATACATGTGCGCCAACTGTGGTGAGATATACACTCAAGCAGGATACAAGATAGTTGCAGAACCAATGACTGAAGTCTCTGCTGTTGTGGTTGAAACAAAAGAACCTGTTGTTACACAAACTGCAGAAGCAAAAACAGAAACACCACAACCCTCTGTTGAAACAGAAGAACCTGCTGTCACACAAGAACCAGCAGGTTCTCCAGAAAAGGTGCAGGAACAGACAGAAGAACCTGCTATCACACAAGAACCAGCAGGCTCTCCAGAAAAGGTGCAGGAACAGACAGAAGAACCTGTTGTCACACAAGAACCAGCAGGCTCTCCAGAAAAGGTGCAGGAGCAGACAGAAGAACCTGCTGTCACACAAGAACCAGTAGGTTCTCCAGAAACTGCACAGGAGCAAACAGAAGAACTTGCTAAAACACAAGAACCAGCAAGTTCTCCAAAAACTATACAGGTGAAAACAGAATAACCTACTGTAACACAAGAACCAGCAGGATCTCTAAAAAGTGTGAAGAAAGAACTAGAAGGATTGGTTGTAACACAGGAATCAGCAGGAAATGAAGGAGAAGATATAAAGTCACCACGACCTACCCAAACTGTTATGAAAAAAGAGAAAGAGGTATTGGTTGTAGCACAAGAATCAGGAGGAAATGGCAAAGAAGACATAAAGTTAACCCGGTTTACCCAAGCTGAACAAGAAGAAGAAACATTGACTGGGAATGGAGAAGAAGACATAAACTCACCCCGGCCTACCCAAATGGAACAAGAAGAAGAAGCAGTTACGCAGGAATCAGTACAGAATGAAGAAAACATAAAATCACCCCGGCCTACCCAAACTATTATAGAACAAGAAGAAGAAACAGTAGCTGGAAATGGAAAGGAAGACATCGGATCATCCCGGCCTACTCCAATTATCACAGAGCAGAAAATCCTTGTTGATGCCTTTACACAAACAGAACCTCCCTCTGTTAGTGATGCATGCACAGAGACCGCTAGTTTTCAAGAATTAAAAGGAAAATGGTGGAGAGAATATGAGTTGTCACAAGGCAAAGCATTCCAACAGCAAAAGGGGATCTGGTTCAATTATGCATATAAGAACTGGGAAGCACTGGAGCAGTCTAGAGCTCAGTACAAAGAAATTAAGGAACTGAAAGCTAGACTGTCCCAGACGTTTGAGTTGTTCCAAAGAATACTTGCCACAAGGAAACCCTCTTTCAACTATGCAACATTTTTAAGGGAACGACTGACATTCTTACAGATAAAGGCAGTTAGAGAAGGTAGACCTCATCAGGTGGTTACATCAGAACAATTTATTCAAACCTTTGCAGAGGCACCCAAAAATGATCAGAATTTGTTATGCGAGCTTTATCTCCACAATGAAGCCATGTCCGAAGAGAGAAACATGAATATACTCCCTCTTGTTGGTGACATACAGCTCAGAGCTTTCATTTCCTTTTTAGCCAACCAACTCACGTGGCAAAACGCCTTTATCTCAGCACAACATAATGAACAGAACTGCCTTCTGTGGATCAGGGTTGAACCTCAAAATGCAGCCACTTTCATTGCACAGCACCAAAGAATGTTAAGTGACCCTGCAATGAAGGATCACATCAGGCAACTACAAGCAGTGGTCCTGCGAGATTGCCAACATTATGTGAGAACCAAGGCACCCTTGGCTATTAAGGCTAACAACCTATTTTGGGAGAACTGTCCCAAGGAAAGGCAAGAGTATCATCCTTATAATCCACCCAATTTACAAGCAGCAATTTCAAGGGTACCTTACTATGTTAGATGTATGGAACAATGTGCTGAGAATTGGATTGGCTACAGATTTAAATTTCCACTTCTATGGTTATCTGGTCAGCAATACAAGGGTCAGTTTGGATTATCAAAGAAAGAAGAGGCGGCAGCATGGAGGCAAATACAGACTGTCTGTGGGTTCAGAGACAAGTTTGATGCCACTTTCTATAGCTACTGTCTCAGTAATTTACACTGTTCATCCCAATACTTTGACTCAGATTCAGAGTAAGCATTGCATGAGGACATGCAATCTCTTCAGCTGGGGGGGATGTTAGGACTCCAAATTAACCATTTTGACCTTGTATTTTTGCTATAATATTACCCTTTTTCAGTTCATAAGTTGAAAGCTTTGATTACATAATGACCTAATCACCCCAAGGTATGAAGTAACTCTCCGCATGACTATGTGTTTAATTATTCATTACATATTCATGTTATCTTTATATTTATCTTTGGAAAAGCTAACTAAGTTGCTAAGTAACCGTTGAACTGTCTAAAGTCCACAGAAATTATAATTCATGGTTGTTGTAACACCAGAAACAGCAACTACGCAGTTGCTGCAACACCAGAAACAGCAACTACGCAGTTGCTACAGCACCAGCAACAACAACTATCTAAAGCAGGGAAATGTTATTTTGCAAACAACTGGAATACCAGAAATAACAAATGGCAACTATCAGAAGATCGCCAGAATTCCATGCTGGCGCAGCATGATCAGCAACTGTCCAAAAAGGGTAAAACACAGTTACAGTTGCTAAAATACCAGGAACAGCATGGGTTTACTAAATCAGCAACCATGGGGAAGCGGCAAAGGATAGTGCGAGGATTCCAAGAAGATGGTCGAAGTTCGGTTACCAGCTGTGTAACAG
The DNA here is from genome assembly GCA_031772625.1 of Pinus tabuliformis. Taxonomy (NCBI): domain Eukaryota; kingdom Viridiplantae; phylum Streptophyta; class Pinopsida; order Pinales; family Pinaceae; genus Pinus; species Pinus tabuliformis. The sequence continues at coordinate 314,940,097 of CM062810.1, read as the reverse complement.
TAAGAGACCCAAGAAAGAATACAATGTCACACTGTTGTAACAGCATCCTGTAACAAGGATGGATTTCTTATTTTTGACAGAAAGGTTTAACGGAATGAACTATGACAGTCTATTGTAATAGATGTCTCCTCTATAAAGAGGAGACATCTACATTAGAGAGGGGGGAGAAAAACAAGTTGTAAGGAAAGTTTTGAAAGACAAACAACAAAGTCTGAACTTTTATTGTAACTGGATCTTTTGGCAGATGAATAGAAAATTATTCTGAGCACCTAATCCAGCATTTGTGTTCTAGGGAATCTTGTGAGAGGGACAGGGCCCACCTTCTTCACAAGATTCACCCATTTATTTTCTGTCAAGTGTGTAAGTGTGTTTGGTAATTTGTTTTTGCTGGTACTCTGTTTTGGATTCTGTGGCATTACCTCTGATAATTTCCTTTTTGCTGGTACTCTGTTTTGTTAATCGTTTGAAGCTGTAAAAGAATACTTCACCGGTGAATTAGAATTGCAGTGTGTATTAGCAATCTGGTTACAGGGGCAGGTGCTGAACGTCCTTACCTGGAGGATAGGGTCCTGATCCTCTGCTAACAGAGCATCCATCACTTTTCTTTTCAAATTTGTAATCTTAGTTAACTGCTTTCATTTTATCTTTGCAATGCACTGTTATAACATAGAGTGAGGATCGTGTATACTACAGCTTTTTAATGCTTTTAGATTTAAGTACATACAGTACGCGGTAGCCTTTGAAATAAAAGACTTTCCCAGGTTGACAAAGTAATGTGGTACTTGACTGTTTAATCAATAAACAATTCAACTAGCCAACACTTTCCTGTCCAGAAGTGCAGTGACAGCTTTCTATGCACAATGACTGAGGAAAAAGTTGATTTCTTGAAAAAATATTTCCCTAAGTTGTCTGGAAATGATGGATGATGGATGAGAGCTCCCTTGACAATGTGATGAATGAGGAAATGAGAGAAAAATGATCTTTTGTAGCTTTGAGAGGTGACTTTCTTTGATTATAGTGGGGCGGCCCGCCATATACCTTTCTTTTTGTTGATTTGAAAATCATGTACTTGTGAACCTTTTGAAAGCAACTTTGGTATTATTCAAACTTATTACAAAATATTCTTTGAAATGAAACCTTTTTAACCATTTTGTAACACTTTTCCTTTACATGCCATTTATGAATGGAATGATAATTTTAATGAATGAAACCCTAGTGACCTAATGGATGATAGTGAGCTGGATGAAAATCATTACAATGAGACTGATATGACCATAAAATTTTTTAGAGATGGTACATCTAATTGCATAATGACATTGACCAAAACATGGAAATTTGTAAAGGAGTAATTGACAACTTAGACACACTAACTAGTGACAAAATTTTTTGAAAGGAAGACCTACTGAAATGATAAAAACTTGACCTTAAACCCTAATGGACATTCTGAAAAAGAACATTTGATCACTGGTGGAAGGAAAAACTGACTGACACTAACACATTCTATGAATGGTGTGGCCTTATACCACTGGAATGGCGTGAGTTTCATAGGGATAGATTTTGGTGAAAGAACCAAAAAGCCCACTGAAATCAAGTATAACAATAAAAAGGCATACACATGTCCACTGCTCCTGGTGATTTTGAAGAGGGACCATGGAATAGAATCATCATTGACTTTAACAAGGCAACCAATAATCTTGCCAACCATTGGGATTATAGTTCTCCAAGGAGAATCTACCACCATGGCTATCTAGTTTGTTTGACATGTAGAACGATCCAACTTCATCTCCTCTAGGAACAAGGTATAGTTTTCCATGTATATTCTTCCTCTACTGCTGAGAGCCATCACAAGAGTAATCTATCATGCCTTTGCAAAATAATCCCTCCACCACTACACGATCATAGGTTGGCACTGCAATGGTAGAAGGTGCCAAGGGAGGTATCATATCCTGCATGTAAAACCAAAATTCTTCTTCAACGGGAACTATGAGTGGTGAATTTTCTGAGAAATACTTGCTTTTATTTAGTGAAGGGAAGCCACCCTTGGTGTTCAGACGCTGAATTCAGGACACCCAATATGCAGTCCTAAGGATTTCATGGAAGCTGGCCTCTACCATTACTTTCTTAGTGCCTGCAAAATCTGAACCAGAATTTGGTGTTATTTAGTTTCATGAAGCCAAGAAGAATGATCAGTCTTTAGTATCCATGAAAGGAATATATTGTATCAGGAATTTAAACATTTCATACCCTCAACATCAAAAGAGAAATTTGGAACTACAATATGGCTTATGTTATTAGACAACTGAATATGTAGCTCTAGTTAGCAATTTATATTTTAAAGAACAAATTCCAATTAAAAATAGAACAATGAATTGTTTTGTGATACAGAAAATGTGTACACAAAAAATTGATACAACAAAAACAAGCCACACATATTCTAAGAACAAAAACCATTTTTTGAAAAGACCAAAAAATAAAAATGGTAAAACCACGATGCAAAGAAAAAGGTATGGATTGAAAAAAAACACATTGCTACAAGAGTTCATTTAAAAAATAAGCTAGAAAACATAAATGGAGACCGTTGCATGCTAGATTCACCAAGTGGTAGGAATTTTCAAATGGTCCCCATTACATCACAGAATTTCAAATGAAACTCACTGTTTTGAATGGTATTATATCATAACAAAGAATGTAAACTACCAATGGGGCAATCAATTGATTTTCTCCCATCTTGGATTTCTCCCCAAGGAGATTCACTCCTATTATTTTCTTTTGAGAAGGTTACTACCATATGCCTATATTTATGACATGTTTTGCATCTAAATACTACATTTTTCAAGATCCAAATTTGCTTGCAATTTACTAACACAAATATATTATCATTACTTTTGGTCTATTTTTACTTTAGCTTGCACACAGGTACCCTTGATTTTCTCCATTGGAATCTCATGGCTTTGGCACAGGTACCCTTGATTTTTACAATATTTCTACCTTTATATTGGCAAAATGCAAACAAAAAATGTCTAGTTGGGTCACATGAAAGTGGTTGATTATAAAAAATTCAATTTATTGCACCGCTAAAAACCACATTGCATATGCAAATGTATAAGCAAGGGTTGCTTCATCCAAAATGCAATTTCTTGCACCACTAAAAATTACATTGTATATCCAAAAGTATAAGCAAGGTTTGTAGTATAAGCAGAAAAAGAACAATAGGATTCATTCCAACTCTTCTTCCAGACCTATAGGAAAATCGCGTGATGACTGGAGTGATGTCCATACTCTTGATGTTGCAATTTCACTTGTAAGATGTAAGCCTATTAGAAAAACAAAGTTATTAGTAAATCTAAGGACTAGTGGTATCAGGTTTTGGTGATGCCAATAATGACAGCCTCCCACTCTCATAAATATGGAATGATACGTTTCAAGTGGACTATCTACATATTACACTACATCATTTGACAAACACAATGAGGCATGTGTTCTATTAATGTTGAAGTTTGATTGATATTTATGAATGTGCTAGAGAGTGAAGAAAATTTTATTAAAAACTTAAATGAATGTTTGAATAACAAGTGAAATGGAAAAAATTATAGAGGAGTAAATGTGTGTGGGAACTTTGTATGGGCATTGCTATAAAACTTTGAATGGATATATGTTTGGCCTTTACTACATGGATTTCATGTACAAACAAAAATGGTACCCAAAACTATTTGAACAATGGTAGCAAAAATTCTTGCAAGAAGGACATAGTACTGGTAAATGAAAAACTTGGGTTGCAAACTATAGTACCTAGTAACCAGAGAGGGTGAAAGTAGCTTGAATCTCATCCTATTTAAGTTTTGATTTTATGTTCCATAATTTCAATGTTCATCCATTCGTTCATTTTGGTATATTTCCTTGGTGGGAAATGGCATTGATGAGTCTTATAGTTGATCCAAGTTTTTTTAGCTTATGCAGAAATTAGCTATATATGTAGTTGACAAAGCTAAACTATTTGTCCCTTATAAAGCTTATGCCTTAAACAAACCTCTAGGTTCTCCCTTAATTAGTCGCTTCCAAAAGAACAACCACTAGATGAGAATCTCTAACACATAGGATACTAAGAACCTGGAATGCAAGGGTGATAGAAACACCAAGGACTTTATTGTGGTCCCTCTCTTTTACTCTATCACTAGATAAATCTGTTGTAAATATGATGCCCATTTCATATGCAGATGTTCTTGAATTTTAGTTTGGTAATTAATAAACTACATAGACTAGTGATCAATATGTAAAATAGTTTCCTTACCAAGGATATAACATTACCATTGTTTTTGTGCTTGAACTAGTAAAGTGTATAAATCTTGTTGCATGTATTGTAATTGAGTTTTTCAAGTGAAAAGACTATATGAATGGCAAGATACTAGATGTCTTCCTTGCTTAAGAACAACCTAAGGTGTGCTATGAAGAATCTATCTTCACCTCAAGGTGTTGTGTATTAGGAAGTTTAAGCACCAATGCAAAATGTAGTGCTCCATGCATCAATGATAAAATTCTCAATTCTAGCCAAATAAACATGTCATTTGAAAAATGGCCACAAATTAATTGGAAGAGAGTTTTTTTACAAAGTATACAATCCTATAAATTAAAATCTTCCCTCCATGACTAAACATTAGCCAAAAATCATGTAATATTCCAAGTCACTTGACTTGTTGCAGCTACAATATTGAACAAGAAACAAACACAATTGAATCCCAACCGCTAGTGGGAATTCAAAGGCACTTCTTTGTCATTCCTATTTTAATAGGCACCATTTGTTAAATGCACCTCCATCATGCATACAATGCACGAAGTAAAAAAAAAAAAAAGGAACTAATTTTATTAGAATAACATATAATAAAATGTATTTGTTCAGTATTTGATGTGTGGCCTTGCTTGGAAATAATTTTAGAGGTAAAAGATAATGGCTTGCTTTTTAGTCCTTTAAAGGAGAAAAATATTTTATGGCTTGTTTCAAAATACATGATTAGTGCAACATGTGTTTTTCATAAACAAAATGGCTAATCATGAAAACAACCTGCAAAAAAATTATGTTTAGATTTTTCCCTGATATAAACTTTAGGATGGGGATTTTAATCTATTGTAATGTTCTACTTCTAAATAATACTTTTGTACTCGATAAGGCATAACTTTTTTAATCTTGTATTAGAACAATTACATTTTTCTTGAGGAGAGTTTCCCTTTTGTTCTTTGTGTTTTGGTGTCAACTAAGGTGGGAGCAAGATGGGAATTAGAAACACTTCAATTGTGGAGAGGCAGGGTATGCTCAGGGGAAAAAAATTCATGTGGGAACCTCAACTTACCATTTACCAGAGAAGTAAGAGTCCTTAAATAGAGAAGGAATCCTTTCACATTTATAACACCTTACATAACTCTCTATGATCTACAAGTATACTACATTAAATCTAAAATGGGAATTATACAAGCCTAGTATTGCAAACTCTATTCTAAAAGGACAAACTATTATAAGAGACAAAATATTATTACAATATACAATTACGTGTTGAATTTTAAATATTTACAAAATATGAAGAGAAAAACTTTCTCATGCATACACAACTATCTCTTACATATCTAGTCTTTATTATTCGACATTTTTAAATTGAAACCTACTTTTTGTCAAAAGTGCATTACATACATGATTGCAAAAAAATTTGAAATGCATTGTACCCATTTTGGTAGTAACATGGAAGCTCATATTTTTCAAAGCTTGTGTAGTGTGTGTTAGCGCTCAAATTTGCCTCAGGATGAGGAAGGCGAAACTCAAGGCAACATCAAACCAAGCTCAGCCTCGTAGCTAGCCCTACGAGGACAGGAGAGGGCTCTCTCCGGGTCTATCTCGGAAAAAGGTCTTCAAAGGGGCTGAGATGACCGATATAATACTGATTATAGGCTAGTAAATTGATAAAATAGTTTGATTTAAGATTTTTAGGGTTTTGTTGGAAAACGGGGAAAGGCAATTTTGGGTGCGGGGATGTGACACAGTTTTTGCAGAGGTCTTTTTGGGGCAAGGTAGGCAATCATCCTGATGTCTTTAAAGGAATTAAATGGATAGAAATGACTGGTGAGGAGCTAAGGAGAGCAAGAAACTTTCAGGAGTTCTCCTTAAACAGATGAAAACATAGATATTAAACAAACTTAAAGGCAGAGCATACAAGATTATGAATTCTACCTTAACACTTCATTTGTTTAATTTGCAGAAGAGAATAGTAGGAAAATGATACACATAACAAACTTACAAGTACATTAGAGAAACACACCATCAACACAAATAACCACAGGAATCCCAAAAAGTGCTGCAAAACCCTGGTCTTTCCTTTGCCAAAATTGTAGAGATACAATGTGTAATACAGTCTAAGCTTATCCCCAAGAGTCCCACCTCTGCTACTGAATGAAAATTTACATATATAGACCAAGTTAACCTCATTCCCTACCCTCTAGGGGTCGAGCTCCTCCTTCTAGGAGTTGTTTCAACCAATTCTAAACATGGAGCAGGAATCTAGTTGACCAAAACAACCTACCACTAAAAAGAAGGAAATTGATTTCATTACATTAATTTCTTGGTAATTTTGTGAATGAACTATCTAGAAGGAGATAAAAGTGCCATATTACCTTATATACATCAATTTACATCATGGTGAGTCAAAAATAACATCAAGGAGAAAAACTAGTGAAAACTGGCGGATTTCTTGAGCTAAAGGATGAAAACTGACCAAAAACCTCAACGCGCAGCGCCCTGATCTCAACACGAAGTGCACCTTTCAAACTGATTTTGAGGCACTTCCCGGCATGCAAATTGAGCTCAAGATAGCTCGTTGGAAAGCCCTAGATGTCTACTTTCCAACCCAAGTGTAATTTCTCAATTTGGAGCTCATTTTCCCCCTCAAAACTGCATTCTCCCAAAGGTACTTCCTGCTGTGGCAAAAGGTGGCAGCAAGGTGGTTTTTATGGTGTTTTCGAGCCTTTTGACTGCCCAGATCTCGATGAAATGCTTCGGCAATAGATGAGCAGGCATATTTCATCATGAAAAATCCAAAAATGCAAACCGTTTGTGATTTGGACCTCCCAATCTTACGGGCAGCGCGCTGCGCGTTGAACCAAAAAACCTGTTTTTAGGACAAAATTTTCAAAAATGACAAAAATTTGCCCAAATTTGCCCAAATTTGGAGTAATGACCCTCTATCATGTATTTTGCCCCACCAATGAAGCCTCGGCCAAAATTTGGAGTGGGTCGGGCTTTTTCTGCCATTTCAGTGCCTTGCTCAATCGCCTCTTAAGGATCTTCATCTTTGCTTTGCAAACATGCATGCGGGCCCAGTAATGATTCTTCATGTGACGAAGCAAGTCTTTGTCTCTATTGGCCTTCGCCAGCAACCCCTCCAAGTGTCGGTTAACCTTATCAAGCACAAATTGCCGTGCAACAGGTGTCAAATCACCGGTCTTTTACGGGCCAACCTACGGTCTTCACGGATTCGTTGCAGCTCTATAAGTGTGTGCTCATCCTCTAACTGTTTATTGCGCTGCTCTAGATACCTGATATATGAAGTTATCTCATCATGACTAGTAAAAAAACTTGAAGGCCTCTCCTCATGCTTGGGCTTCTTGCCCTTATCCTGTACCTGCGGTGCTGCTGTCGAAAGCGAGGCCCCTTCCACACGAGGTGGAGATAACACTCGCTGTGCTGATGCAAATAAGGCCCTGTGTCCTCGCTGATATGTTACACATGCTAGAGCGCTGACATGCTCTATCTTAGGAATGTCAAACTGATGTGAAGGCCCTGCCTCATCATGAACTATCTCTGGAGCTGGCTGAGGCACTATGAAAAGGTCACGAGAAATAAAATCCTCCCAAGTGATGCCCTGCTGTGCCAACTGATGAACCACTACGATCTTGATCAACGCGTAATGATAAATACTATTATGCTGTTGTGATGGGGTCTTCCTTTGTACAAGAGGCACCATCTTCTCTATGTTGTGAAACATGAAGTATGGAATGTTCATCATACGTACCCTTGTAAAATGCATCAACAAACGGACATGGTACGCATAAAGACGGGAGAATCTGCCCTCACAACTGAAATACCGAATGATGAGTTTCATCAAAGGTGCAAATTGATCTTTGAGGTATTGAAAAGGAAAAATGTTGCTCAAGTGCCTCATATAACCAGGTTTGATGTATGGTTGATAGTAAGATTTCTCTAACTACTGATGTTTATTCCATTGCTCTCCAATATTTGGTATCCCAGTGGCCTCCGCAATAGTCTCTGGTGACAAAATGAAATCCAATCCGGCGAGATTTACATGGCCATCATGTAAATGTAGAATGAACAAGCGAGCTAATTCACGATGATGCTGAATTTGTGAAATTAGCTCACAATAATGATAGCATGACTGTCGACGAAAACAATCAATTGCAAGCGGGCAAGCCTGCAATTGCTCCAAAGAAGTAGGCTCTCCCTGCGAGGCTTACCACCTTTGCCACCTTTGCGAGACCTTCGTGGCACACTACCCTCTGTTGTAGAATCACTGTCATACCCCTGCTCATAAGAGGAATTTGTGTCCGACATAGCTCTGAAAATACAATGTCTGAAAAATGTATGCTGTCTGCAATGGTAGGTTGTAGGTGTGGTGAAATTACTTTTTCAATACATGCTCAAAAACCAACCGAAATATCATGAGAGTTATGCAGTAATAGACATTCTGTTTTAGTGTATTGAGCATAAAACAGTCATAAGGGCAGTTGGACAAATGGACCAAAATGTGATGTGTTGCTGGCTCAAAGCTTTCAAATGGGCATGGAGTTATGTTTCACCATGGAGCTAATCTTCATCAATCATCCATGAACACCCTTAAAGCAGACTTTGGTGAGACCTAGGGTTTCATTTGTTTCTCACATCCAACACATCACACCTCTCTTCAAACACACCATAAATGATATGAAATTGATTGAATCGATCATAGAACACCTACTTGCAAATTTGGAGGCAATTAGACACGATTTGGGCGCTTTTCCTGGGACTGTGATTCAACGTGCAGCGTGCCACCCCAACGCGCAGCGCACCTCCCAACGCGCAGTGCCTGTGTAAATTTACACTGGCTCCAGTTACCCAACGCGCAGGCTCCACCCAATGCACAGCGTGCTCTTTCTACGCGCAGCGCACACCTGTAAGACTGTCCACGGGTATATAAACTTGGTCTTTCACCTTCCAATGCTTGAACATGCTCTTGCATTGATTGTTGGTGAACAAATAGACTTGATTCGCCCTTTTATAAGCAAACAAAATATCTCATTTGAATTAAATTGAACCAAAAACCCACTTTGTAAGGTTTGGCACTTTTCACTTTTGGTCCTTTAATACAACACTGTTTTTTTATTTTTCTTGCTTTTCTAAGGTTTGGATTGATCATTTTGGCTGATTTTTGCAGGGATTTGGCATTTTGACTTTGGAAAAGATCAGAGACTTGCTCTGAAAACCTTTGAGATAAAACAAATATAATTATTTACATTAACAATTTTTAGGTCCAAAACAGAGTTTTGGACTAAAAATGTTTTAAAATGCTTTATGAAAAAATTATTTTGAACTCAACCTCATGGCCTGCAGGGTTGTTTTATGTATATGGAAAGGACTAACAACTCTAGACTCTATGACTAAAGACCCTAATCATGTATGATAATGAATGCAATGACCATGTACTTGTAACTTTTAGAGAAATTTTTGACTAACCCTGCAGGGACAAACATGAGGGAACACAAGACAACCAGACCCCCTCGTCAGTAAAAGGCATGCCCCTAGCAGAATGCAACGGAGTGGAACAAGCGAGACACCTAAAAATGACATGCAAAAATGAAAAGATCTCTGACGGAGGGCTGTAATAAGGACCGACTCTAACATTGGCTCCAATGGGGATGGTAGCTCCTTGGAGATGCCAAGAACCTCAGACCTCTGGGAGAGCAGACCAGTGCTTTTAACCATTGGGCGATGGAGTCATTATTTCCGACACAAAAACTTGAGAATTTGACTAAAACTTGACTCAAACTGACTCGATGGCAAACTGAAATAACTTGAAAAAACTGACTCAACAGACAAAACACAAATGACTCATGACTGACTTAAAACAAGACTTTACAAAGTTTTTGGAAAAACGACAGCAATCCATCAAGATTTGGAATCATGATGACAACCACCTGCATACTAATGAAATATGTACAATCATGTATAATTGGCTTTCCAATGTAACCAATCAAGCAGATGGCTTCTTGACTGATTTCCCTGATCAGATCTGTTGGTCAACAATACAAACTGATAATTGGGCATCCAAAAACATAGCTGACGATGATCCCCTTCATCACTGAACACTGCAATAATCACTTTCACTGCTGACTGTAACAAATCTGTCCTTGGATCCTGAAAAACATGAAGATTTACCTCCTGTTGAAGAAACAAGTCTTTCTCTTCTGATTCTGATCTATTTTTATCATGTACTTCAGTAAAAGTATGCTCCTGGGCTTCAAAAAACTCTGAACAGGTAGATGAGCAGATCTCCTCTTGTAAAAAAAATTCAACACATGAAACATATGAAGAATCTGAAAGGTAATCCTGTATTCTCTGATCTTCTGTAGTCTGACAATATGGTAGGTCATCTTCATATGATATCACAACCAAATTATCAAGTTCCTTATTACATTCTTCAATCATAAGGAAAGAAACTTCGTTGATTCTTGAAGTGCAAAAATGACATTTCTATCATCTACCATAAATTCATCCAAAGGAACTGTTTCACTTACTTGAACGAAGATCTCATCTTGATTTTCATGAACATCTGAATCCAAAATCCTGTCTATGAACTCAACAGCAGAGCTCTCTTTGATGGGCTTCAGCGCAAGATATGCTTGGTCATTACAATTTGAATCTAGTTCTGAAATAGCTGACTTGACTGCATCACATTCTGAAATTGAATCTTGACTACCCTGCACGTTGTCTTCTTCTGTGGGCAGATCTGAAACGACACTTTTTGTTTCATCATTTTCAGCCATATGGCCATCTTCAACCTGCTGATCTTGATTCTGCTGCAAAATTTCCTGATCATCTTGATGGGTATCCACTAGTTTCTCTTCATGTTGCTAAAATGGATTCTCATACAGAGCCTCCCTGATCTCATCATCCATAAAATTATCATCTTCATAATATTTCTCAAGGCTTTCAATAAAATTAGAAGCATGTTTGCAATAGTCATGAACTATTTTTAATGATGGGTAAGATACTTGATATCTTTCAATGAACAAGGCATGAAAATCCTTTAAATAGTAAATACAGGCCAGCGGCAAATTTTCATACCAAGATTGGGCTTCACCTTCCAGAGTGGCCAGGAATATTTTCATTAAGCAATCTTCAGGAAAATCCACTTTCAACTTGCGAATATGCATGTGAAATCTAACCAAATGTAGAGCAGCGTCCTTCCTACCATCATCTTTAAATGTAGGCAAATTCCTTGACCAATCTACCTTCGGAATTTTATTTGGAAAACCAGGGATGTGATCTCGGCTCATGGGAGCATATCTTCTTATGATTCGGTCCATCTTGAAAATCTCACAGCTACTGATCTCTCTGCAGTGAAGTCACCATGAAGCACTGATCGTTGGGTTCTTTCAACCACACCATTCTGCTCAAGTGTATGGTGTTTAGTCTCTCTCTTAATGTCAGCTCGTTGTGCAATAATATTGGAATTCATTGGATTCATACTCGGTCCCATTTAAATGTCACGTTTAGCTATCGGAGATTTTCTGAAGCTCGATTATCTACTTCAATAAAGGCAAAAGAAGTTTAGAACCACCTGTGAAAACTTCATCCTTCTTTTTCAAGAATAGATCCAGTTTTCGAGAATAATCATTTGTAAAGGTGAGATAATATAAATATCCTCCCAAAGAGTTTACGAGCATCATACCAGATATGTCAGAGTGGATCAATTACAATATGTTTGTGGTCTTGCTATTACTTGAGGGGAATGGTCTTCAAAGGGGTAAGTTTTCCTTAGAACTTCCTCGACATACAATTCATGCTCTACTTTGAATTTGGGAAAACCTATCAGGGTTTTCTCACATCAGGTAGGGCCTTATAATGAAGATGTGCAAACCTTCGGTGCATAGTTCAGATTGTAGATATGTGTCACAATACATGGCTTTAAATGGACTTCCTCCAACTTGATACAAAGTGAGAAACCTAAACCCAAGAGTAAAATCATATTTAAATTTCTTTTCCAAACACGTACCATCCATCGAAAAATCCACCTTGAATCCTTTATTTCTTCCATTGCCGAAATAGACACCAGGGTCTTCTTGAGATCAAGTACATATAGTACTTCTTCCAAATAAATAGTGTTACCTTGATTCAATTGAAGGGTAACATTCCTACACCCTTCATGGGATAGGTGGCATCGTCTCCAAGGATGATCTCCAAGTTTGTCTCCTTTTCTATCAAATTAGAGAGGGCTTCCTTGTATCCATTGAAGAGCCTTGAGGCACCACTTTCAATCATTGTTTCCCAAAGTGTCCATAGGAGAGGCAGTGGAGAGGGCCGATATAAGATAGTACTCTTTTTGCTTACTGATTTAACAATATTGGATTCTTCATACCTAGATTTCCTTGATTTCTTGGAGGGTCGACCATTTCCTTGATGTCCCACATTCCATTTTTTCCCTTGCCATTGGACCTGTCATTCCTTTGATCGTTTTTGTTGAAGTTTTCCCTGGAATGATTATAATCATCATCATGTGATGTGTCCCTTCTATTTGGACACTCCCTTGCATAGTAGCCAAACTTATTGCAAACAAAGCCTTGGATGCCCTTCCTTCCTCCCATAGATCTAGGCTTTCCATGGAAATGACCTTTAGACCCTGCATTATTTCTCCTTTTGGCATGAGTGGAGAATGCAGTGGTTGCTTCTAATAGAAGGAATTTCTTGCTCCACCATTATTGTTTCCTCTTGAATTCATCTCGACATCAATTCTTCAAACCCTGGAATTCGATCATGGTTGAGTATAGTGGTTCTAAATACATACCACTCAGGTGGGAGTCCTCCAAGGGTGGTGAGAGTAAGTTCCCTATTAGGAATGAATTCTCCAATCAAAGTAGAACATTCTTGATCTCAATTATCCTTAAGAAGTAGGATTGAATATCCTCTTCCTTGCCCTTCTTAATATCTTTCAACTTATTCTTTAGAAATGGAATTTGATTAGCATTACTAACCTTGAACATGTTGATCAACCTATAGTAGATCTCCTTGGAGGTCTTCAATTCGGAGATGTAGGCCACCAAACACTTGTCAATGGAATCCCTGATAATCTTCTTTGTGCTGACTTCATCCCTATTGTACTTGGTCTTCGCAGCAGCCGATGCATTTGAAGAGGCTCAAGGATTTTACCCTGCACATAATTCATCACTTCTTGTTCTTCTATGGTAAAATCAAGAGACATCTTCCATCCATGATAGTCAAATTTATCATGGAGCTTATCTTCAATTAGGAAGTGGGATGAGGAACCTATTGAGCCTTTTGTCCTTGTCCAACTCTCTTGGTGATTTCTTTTTCACTCTTGCTTGGGATTTGTCTTCACCTCAGCTCTGATACCATGTTAATTTTAGGCAAAATGGTATTTTCTATGCGTTAGAGCAATTTTAATTCATTTGTTTAATAGCCCAGTATCAATATTCAAATTAGCAATCACATCAACATGATAGTAAAATTCAAATAGAACATAAATTATAATAGTAGAAGACAAGCCAAGACAAGAGGACACAAGATATGGCACCAACCAGGGACAAAACCCAATTTGGGGAAACCCTTGATCAAATCTTCTTTTAGTCTTCAATAGTTCAGCAGAGAGAGATAGTACAATTTACAAAATCTGATATTTTGTAAGAACATAAAAGAGCCCTAACCAGAAAATTCAACACTATTCAACAAGGTAAATTTGACCCTCAACAATTTCTCAACTCAGTCAACATTTGCCTCCAAATAGCAATATGAATTAGCCCTTAAAATAGCCCAAAACCTTCCAGTCAAACCTGGTCAAGAAACCAACCTTAACGGTCAGCCCTAGCTGCAGTCAGTGTGGTAAAAGTCAATTGTAGGACCTCAATTAAATGTGCCCAGAAATGCAGCCTACCCAAATAGAAATATCTCACCCCAAAATGCATTCAAACATATCAATGTTGTTGGTTAAACGCATGGTCAAACTGTCCAAAAATGGTTTTCCTGAAATTTCGACCTCCCTGAAATTTTGGCCTCCTAAACTATGAGACGTGTGGAGAGAGAGAGAGGCCCAGAAATTCACACCAAATCAAAGAGGAGAGAGAGAGAAGTGTGAAGATGATGTGTCCATGTTATGAAACCAGCTCAAGAAAAAGATAGATCAACGTTAGAATTCAGCCTCTTCGAGGGGGCAACCTCCTTTACATTACATAAATGAACAATTCTTGGATGATTCAAATGAAAAAACCTCCTTTCTATATAAAGGAGTCTAAGGAGTCACAATATAACCCAGCCGACCTAACAATAATAATATAAAGCCACAAAAATAACAATAGAGGGATTCTATGGGGCACAGTAATAAAAATATGGGGACAATAAGGGCACAACAATATTAATAAGGGATACAACTACAATAGTAATGGGGTAATCACTAGTATTATAGGGACCTAACATGCCCCTCTCCTTCAAAAAAGTGTTGTCCTCAATGCTTGAGTAGTTCTGGATGCTTCTGTATAAAATTCTCATCCTCCCATGTGGAATCTTCAGCGGATAAGTTCTTCCACTTGATGAGATACTCTGAAATTGATCGATTTCGTAGCTGTCGAGTTCTTGTTTCTGTGATTGCTTCCGGTTCCAATATAATTTTTCCTTCCTCGTCAAGTTCTGGAAATATTTTTTGAACTGGGAGCTTGTCGCCTATAACCTTCTTTAAACATGAAACATGGAAAACTGGGTGCACTCGAGAAGCTGCAGGAAGCTCCAATTTGTATGCCATAGTACCAATCTTTTGCAACACCTTGTACGGACCATAATACTTTGGTGATAATTTATTATCCTTCTTAGCTTGCTTGAGGGACATTTTTTTATATGGTTGTAGCCGTAGGAATACCCAATCACCTACATCAAAACTTCTTTCGCTGCGATGTTGATCTGCCTGTTGTTTCATTCTATTTCTGTGCCAACACGAGGTTATCCTTTAAGAGTTGGAGGACTTGTTGTTGATGTTCGATGTGATGTTCCACTGCTTGAACCTTAGAATTTTCTCTTAAATATGATGTGATGGATGGTGGCTGATATCCATAAAGTGCCATAAATGGGGTCATTTTTGTTGCTGTATGGAAGGAAGTGTTATACCACCATTCAGCCAGAGGCAACCATTTGACCCATTGTGTCTTTTTATCAGATACAAAGCAACGAAGATATCCTTCCAAACATTTGTTTACTATCTCAGTTTGCCCATCAGATTGAGGATGATAAGATGAGCTATGAGCTAACTGAGTACCAAGAAAGAAAATAATTCTGTCCAAAAATTTCCAGTGAAAATGGGCTCTGTCACTTACAATAATCTTTGGGTTTCCATGTAGCTTTTGAATTGTTTCCATAAATGCAGTAGAAACTGTACTGGCTTTAAATGGATGTGATAATGCACAAAAGTGTGCATACTTGGTAAGTCTGTCAACTACCACCATGATGACACTCTTTCCCTCAGACTTGGGTAAACCTGTGATAAAATCCATTGAAACCTCCTCCCAACGTTGGCTTGGAATGGATAAAGGTTGTAATAGACCCGTGGTCTTAATTGTTTCAACTTTATTTTGTTGCAAACCAAACATTCCGCCACAAACTTTTGAATATCTGATTTAAGGCCATCCCAAAAAAATTCCTTCTTAACCCTGTGGTAAGTTTTTAAAAATCCTGAGTGCCCTCCTAAGGGAGAAGTGTGCAATTCCATAAGAATCTTTTGTTTGAGTTGGGAATTCTTACAGAGGTATAAGCGATCTTTGTACCATAACGAATCATTTTGCCAGCTAAATGTATCAAATGTACTGGAATCTTGTTGTAACTTTCGAATAAGTGCCCACACTTCTTCATCATTCTTCCATTCCTCCCTTGCTTCGTTTATCCAATCTGGTTGGATAATAGAAATGGCGCACAACAATGCTTCCACATCCTCATCCTTTCTTGAGAGTGCATCTGCCACCACATTTTGCTTCCCTTTTTTGTAGATGATTTCAAAGTCATAACCCAACATCTTTGTGACCCACTTTTGTTGCTCTTCAGAGGATAATCTTTGTTCTAAAAAGTATTTAAGGCTATCATGATCCGTTTTTACCTTGAAGTGTCTTCCCATTAGGTAGGGTCGCCATTTCTTAAGTGCATGTAGTATTGCCAACATTTCCTTCTCATAAATAGCTTTGCGTAAAAACTTTCCCTTGATTGGACGACTTTCAAAAGCAATGGGTCTTTCATCTTGCATTAAAACAACACCAATTCCATTTCCTGAAGCATCACATTCCACAATAAAGGTTTTGTGAAGTCCGGTGTAGCTAAGACTGTGCTTGGCACATTGCCTCTTTAAGATGTTCGAAGGCCTTTGTTGCTTCTGGAGTCCATGAAAATGCATCTTTCTTCAATAATGTTGTTAGAGGTGCTGCTATTCTCCCATAATTCTTAACAAACTTGCGATAATACCCTGTCAACCTGAGAAATCCTCGCAGATGCTTTATGGATGTGGGGATTTTCCATTCCTTAATGGCTTTAATTTTGCTAGGGTCTACCTTAACTCCTTCATGAGATACAATATGACCCAGATATTCCACCTCTTGTACTCCAAAGAAACATTTGGATCTTTTTGCATATAATTGTTTCTCCTCCAATAGTTGTAGCACCCTGTCAACATGTTCAACATGATCCTTCCAAGACTTGTTGTAGATTAGTATATCATCAAAAAATACTAACACAAATTTTCTAAGGAAGGTTTGAAAATGGAATTCATCAAACCTTGAAATGTAGAAGGTGCATTGGTAAGGCCAAAAGGCATGACCAAAAATTCATAATGACCCTCATGAGTTCTAAATGTTGTTTTTGGAATGTCTTCAGTCTTCATTCTGATTTGATGATATCCTGAACGAAGATCCAACTTGGTGAAGTAAATTGATCCATGCAATTCATCCATAATTCATCAATGACAGGAATGGGAAACTTATCTTTAATAGTGAGCTTGTTGAGCTCCCTATAATCTGGACACATGCGCCATGATCCATCCTTCTTGTGCACCAATACTACTGGAGCAGAGAAAGAACTTTGACTAGGTTGAATTATACCAGCCTCTAGCATTTCTGCAACCATACGTTCAATTTCACTCTTTTGGGCATAGGGATATCTGTACGGCCTGATGTTTGGAGGAACACTTCCTGGAATCAGATGAATAGCATGATCATGATCACGAATAGGTGGGAGACCTTTGGGAGTCTCAAATACCTTGGAATGATTGTCCAAGACTTTTTGGAGATCTGGAGAAATAGATGATTCTGATGTGGAAACATCTAGCGAACATAATTGTGCAATTACACCTCTTTGTTCCTTTTTTAGAAGCTTTGTCATACCATTAGAGCTGATTATCTTTCCTGGTTTCCCTGCAATACCCCTTAATTCAACTTCCTTTCCTTCCGCATAAAATTTCATGAAAAGTTCTTGAAAATTAAAAGCTATTGTACCCAAGGATTGTAGCCATTGGACTCCTAGTACAACATCAGCACCCCCATTGGAATGGAAAGCATTGGGCTAGTCAATACATATTCTCCCATGGATAGCTTGATATTATGGCACTTTCCAGAGCAATTTATCGTTCCTCCATTTGCAATCATCACTTGACACTCTGGTGCTGGATATAGGAAGCAATTCAATTCTTTTGCTACCTTACAATGAATAAAATTGTGGGTACTTCCTGAATCAATCAACACTATTACCTTTTTCTTCTTGATTTGTCCTTCTATCTTGATGGTTTGAGGAGTGGTAATTCCAGCCAATGCATTACAAGATATGGTCGGATTCATTTCTTCTTTATCTAGGCTTTGTTCCTGGAGTATATCCTCTTCTTTTGACCTTTCTTGCTCCTTTTCTTCTTCCTCTTCACAATCTATGTAGAATAATTTCTTCTCAGCACACTTATGACCTTTAGTGTATTTGCTATCACAACTGTAACAAAGCCCTTTTGCTCTTTTTCTTCCAATTGTTGTGGTGTCAACCTTATAGGTTGTGGAAGACTAGGGCAACAACACTTCCATCTTTATAGTTGTGAGTGGTATGCTTCCTGGTTGCCATAATTTTGCTTTCCATTTTTCTTGCTAACCTGAATGCCTTCTCTAATGAATCAGGTTCCCAAAGGCGAACATCATGTTGGATATTATCCTTTAAAGTCCCTATGAACACATCAATCCTATGCTCCTCTGGAATATTTTTTACCCTTATGTTCAATTTTTGGAACTCCTCAATGTGCTCCATTATTGAACCCTTTTGTTTGAGACTTATCAATTGGCTAAAAAAAGTGTTGCTTTTTGTATCCTCATAATGTGCTGTCAATTCTTCCGTAAAAATTTCCCAAGTGATAATTTGTTTACGAGAGCAAAGCCATTGATACCATACAAACTGATTTGGTTCCAAATATAAAGTTGCAATACGTACCTTTTGTGTGTTTTGCACATTATTGAGATCGAAAAATTGCTCCATCTGTAATATCCATGTTGTTGGATCCTTGCCATCAAACTTCCTCATATCGATTTTTGGAATATGGTGGGTCTTCAATCCAACATTAGAGTCTATGGAATCATGATTAACATTTCTTTTGTTCTCATCATGAGTTTCCTTTACTACCCTTTCACCATTAGTGACCATTTCTTGTAGCAACTTATTCATATTTATCTTCAATTCTTCCATGTCTGTCTTCAAATCTATCTTCAAATCGTCCATCTTAGCTTCCACGTCATTCATCTTAGCTTCTACTCCTTTCTTTAAACAATCCATCTTAGCTTCTACGCCCTTCTTTAAACCATCCATCTTAGCTTCTACGTCTTTCTTTAAACCATCCATCTTAGATTCTGTTCCTTTTGTGCAAGTGACACTTGTTGCACTTGGTCTCGTAATTTTGATATATCATGTTGCATTTCTTCCTCTTTGTTATAGACATTTTTGTGCCTTACAGCTATAAGCATGAAATGTCCATAATTCAAGGGATCCAAAGTCCCTAAAGATGTTGTTACAGCTCCTAAATGAACAAGGTCAACCAATGACAGCTTCTCCCAGAAGTTCTCCACCAAAAACCACTCAGAAACAGTCAATTCAGGATCAATTCAGAGGCTCCACTAGCTGCCTGCGTTGAAATGCAAAGTCTACACTGGCTAGGTGCACTGCAACGCAGGTGGAAGCACTACCAGGGTGCGCTGAGCGGGAAATGACAAATGGCAAGCTCATTCAACGAGGTGGAAAGACCCTGGAAGCTTCCAGAATCTTCTCCAATGACACTTGCCTCAATGGATTCGACTAGTGATGAGTAAGAGGTTCTCAACCTCCAAGTGGAAGCAAGAACTGAAAGAGAGAAGCCACAAGTCAAAACATAAGCTGACTCATCCTCTCTGCTTACATCTATATATGGATCTCTCACCCAGAGGTTCAGGAGGCTGGAATTTTGTACTTTGCAGAGAATTGTTGTTGGATTGAGATTGAGATTAGCACATTGGGTGATTTATGCTTTGTTGGAGGAGAGGAAGGGATTCCTTTGCTGGGAGGTAGATGCTGGATCGGAACTCACTTGGTTGTATCTCCTCTTGGACTTTTTAATTTCATCAATAAACTATTTGAGTTTCTCCTACATGTTGTATACCAATGATGTTTTGTTATGCTTAGATGTTTAGCTTAATCTGATCTTGAGCTTTTTATGAATGTATATCTGTATCTTTGTGTAGTTTCTCTCTCTTGTGATCTTGCAGGAATTCGGTGAAGCTAGGCCGGTGAAGGAGCAAGAAGCTGGGAGCTACTGAAGAGAGGAGTGATTTGGATCAACAAACTAGCGGAAGATACAGGTTAGTTACATCCTTCTTCCTCACTTACATTTCATAAAGAAGAATACTCAAATAAGTTTACCTGTTTGTTGCTAAGGCACTATCACCTCTTAGAGTGGGATAGGGGCATTCCGAATTGGATACTTTTCCCAACAACAAATTGGCGACTCCGCTGGGGAGAGTATCTTGTTAGTTTATTTGTGTTTCTATTGTTGTTCTTCTCATAAACTCAGGAGTGCCGAATCGAAATGCATTTGCCATTTTCAAATGCAAAGTAGAGATCTGCCACTCTAGTCCACTCACTGGGCCTGTTTTTATGATCTGAACAAACTGATCCACAAGTGCTCTAACAGCCCTTTGTGATAGATCTTAGTCCTCCTTTAAATCATCCTCCTAATTGTACCTAATTGATAGCTTTGATCCGGCCAAAAACTGTTGATTTAACTGCAAACCGTAACCCAGAACCCAGAAACAACTCTCGTTTCTGCTTCAGCGCAGACTCTGTGAAGAGGTTCTACATTTCAACGCAGGTCCCGTGAAGGATACCTACGCTGAAGTTCAGTTTCTCTGTGTTGAGGGTGCGCTGATCAGTCTTTGCCTTGTGCAGCTGTGGTTCCCTGCTTCCTTTTGCTCAGTTTCATCTCTGATTTTTGCAGCCTGTTATCAGTCAGTGTACCTATCTGAAACCCTTTTCTTTGCCTCAATTCCGCCTCAGTTGTATAAAGAAACTGTATTTGTTCTTTGTGTATTTGTTACATCATTTGCAGTTTCCCATTACAAAAGTAAACTAGTCATACTGTCGCCCTTAGATCTACACCTGTCATAATTGTCGTTTTGATCTTAGGAGTGAGTTTGTTTGCTGTTCACAGTTGATTGAGCTTTTACTTTTGTCGTTTGGTTTGAATTTATGCATTTCTAGTGTCGAAACAAGTAAATCATAAAGTGTCGTAATCGTCTTTTTGATTTTGAAAAAGGAACTTGTTTATGTTTTCACTTGAAATCGAATTCAAATTTGTACAACAGCTTTCTTTTTAGGCATCAATATTAAGAAAGCGAAAACAAATACATGCATTTGTGCATTTGCATTTTGATAGTTTGCATGCTTTGATTTAGGGAAAAGTGCATTACAGTGTGCTCTATGCTCTTTGAGAAAAGTTTGTATCTTCATTTTCCCCTTGTAGCTAGGATTTTCATTGTTGAAAAGATATAAAAGCTTGCTTATCATCTTTAGACTGCATTTAGGAATTGTATCATACATCTCGTGGTGATCCAAAAAGGCAAACTTCTAAGAAAGATCAACCTAAAATAAATTGAATGAACTTAACAACGCTTTGTAACTTAACGCACAACATAGAGGTCTAGGCTAGAGATGTGTTCCGGCGTCGTAAAACCTGGTGACTATCGATCTCGCTGATGGTTAGGTGATTCCTCCTAAGGGACGATAGCGCCAGTACGGATTGTGCTCCCACGTACCGTCGAGTATATATTGGGAGACCCCTATAGGCATAAAACCTTTATCCTTAGGAAGCCGTGTCGGCCGCCCTACTTATTGCAATGCACTGAACACAACATTCGGGAAGATTGACCGCCCGTACCTTAAAAAGTATTCTGCGGTTTTGCGAAAAGTTTGGCACACCCTCTACCTAGAACTCCAGAGCAGTTCCTTTTGGCCTTTTTCAGACTCTATAACGGAAAAAGTCCATCCGAGCATTTGTCACTTCGGGCTCGTTAAAACATCGAAGGAGAATAGAGTCATCTTTAGCTTTTTCTCGACTCTTTAAAACTGAAAAAGCAAGTTGTGTCTAAGCGTCGTTAAAATTTATTTTAAACGGAACAATCACCCCTTTTCCTGCGTTGATCTTTGGGTTGAGAAAATGGAACCCACCAACCAAGGAATTCCCCTTGGTGGAAATCCTAGTCCCTTCTCCTCTTGGGGAGATGTTGGTGCGCCCCATATGGCCACATTGTCGCTTCCAAGACTGACAATTGGCTTTCGGTCTGGCTCTTCTCAACCAATGTCGTTCAGAACACCACTATTCCTGAACAGTCGAATCAACAGTTAGACCAGTCCAAAGTTGCCCACCAGCCTTCTACTTCCTCTAATTCTTCCTCTCCTCCTTCCTCTTCGCTTGACGGAACTGGTAAAAAAAAAAACCAAGTTCCTAAGGAGAAGAAGGAAAAGAAGAAGAAAGAGAAGAAGAAGAAGGAGCCAAAAGCGACTGGGGGCAAACAAGTGTCGTCTGACAAAAATCCACACACAGCACTGACTAGGCCTAAATCGCCATGTGTCATATGCAAGGGAGACCACTTCCACAGAGATTGTCCCTGCATCCCTCGGATACTAAGGGACTGGTCTCCCCGTTTGCACAATCCGGTGGCATCAACCTCTGATAGCCATGTTGAATGCATACCGTCAACTAGCGAAAGTGAAGTCCTTGGACAAAAAGGGAGAGCTAGATCTCCCTGTAGACTGTGCGAAGGCGATCACGCCATCCACCGTTGTCCCTTCTTAGACGAAGCGAAAAGATTTTTGGATGATTGTCCGGTTTCACCGTTACGACTTCCTCCTGGATATAAAAAACTCTTGTCGAGTCCTTCGTTAGTTGAAAATCCAGCTGGCCCGCTCAAGTGGTCAGCTGAAGCGCCAGTCATTGAAGATGAACTAGCTGAATCCATGCCTGACGAAAGTCAAAAGGTCGAGGCGGCAGTTGACCCGGTCTTGCCTTCAGAGGATTTATCTTCGAATGATACAGTCACTGAAGAGAATAAAGATGACACCATCCAAATTCTCTTCATCAACACAGACTCCGACGAGCACGGGGGCACTCCCCCCATTCCTTTATCGCAGGAAGGAAGTTCGTTAGAGCAATACCCGGCCGTTTACTCGGTCCCACCACCAAGCAACCTAGTTGTCTCCTTCGACTGGAACCAACTAGGCAGACCCCGTTTGCCAGCAAGTATACCATTCAGAATTATCATCCAAATATAAAGAATGGTCATGGCTGGCACCATCATTGATGAAGGGGCATCTGTGAGTATCCTTTCCTCCACTGCTTGGAAAGCGCTTGGTTCGCCAGCGCTTTTGCCTGAAATGAGAAATCTGACAGGCTTTGATAAAGGAACCAGTCGACCTTTAGGGATCCTCCCCAATGTGCCTATCGCATTGAAAGGGAAGACCGTTCAAATGAACGTGATGGTCGTTCAAGGACCCTTGGATTATAACCTACTCCTTGGACGAGACTATATATATTGCATGGGAGCCATCGTCTCCTCACTCTTTAGAGTAATGTGTTTTCCGCACGAAGGAAGAGTGGTCAAGCTCGTGGACCAGCTTTCATTTCCTAGATCACGCATCGCAAATAGTCATATACCATCCCTAAATGGTCTCTTCACGCAAGAAATGTCTCAACCCATGGTCCGTCCTCCCGATGAGCACGAGTAATTCAGAAGGATATGACTGGAACCCAGGGGGCATGCGTCCTGGTCTTCTTCGGCAGGAAAACTTTGGGTATAGGGTAGGTTTCCGCGGGAGAATATGACTAGTCTGTACCCCGTCCGTCTTGGAAGAGGGGTTATTCTAGAATAAGATTCTTTTGTCAAAGTTATGTGTTTGGCGCTCGTTGTCACTCACCTTTGTCTATCTCGGTAGACATCGCCGAAGAAGTGTTTTGTTCGCTGCATTGATGAAACAATCTTTGGGTAACCTGAAAGAGGTAGGCCTTTCCTGGTAAAACAAATGTTTTATCTACAAATTGAGGGGTAACCTTGAAATCGTACTTTATACCTGGGGGCATGCAAACCTTTTGGAGTGCAAGCAAGGGGCGACTATTTATTTTTTAAATTTTTAGGTCCTCCCTTTAAACCTGTAGGTCTAACCCTTTAAACTCGTAGGATTAGTCGTTTCCGAACTTGCATAACGAAAGGATGCGGGGCATAGCTTTGGTAAGGCGCAAGCTCCATAAAAAATGGCATCTTACATGAGACATTCTTATCATATGACTAGATTATCGAGCAGTTTTAGCACATAGTTCATGCTCGTTAAAAAATAAACATAAGATTGAGCAGTTTTAGCACATAGTTCATGCTCGTTAAAAAATAAACATAAGACTGAGCAGTGTTTTTCCGCGTTTAAGCTCGTTGAAAAATGAACTATCCTCCGGTAAATAACCACCATGAATGTAACATTATCAGCCATTAAAGCCTTGGTCGTGTTTGCACTGTCACCTCCACTTTTCCATTGGCCGATCGTTCATCTCCATATGATTGTTTACCCATTTTGAGGAACAGCTATGAAGAGTGATTTCCCTAGCCATCCTTGTGACACTGCCGTGATTGGAAAATTCCAACCTTTACCTGGAATCAGCTGCTAACCCGTTTTATCACTCGTTCCTCAAAAGACGAGTCTTCTTTAAGCTCTTTTCATCTGACTCGTAAAATATGAAAAGATTGCCGAGTTTTGGCCTTCCAGCTCGTTAAAGCGACCGGAAGAGCTATCCCTCCCCTAGATTTTAATCTTTTTGGACCTGAGGGATTATTGCACAAAAAGATCGAGCGCTTGTTTTGTTCGGCTCGTTAAAACTATCGAAAATTCATCCCTTCTGTATTGTTTTATACTTTTTCGGACTTAAGGGATTAGATGACGAAAAAGGACTTTCGGAGTTGACTTTATGTACCTTTTCAGACTCTCTAAAAATGAAAAGGACCGAGTTATCTTTGTCGTTAGACTCGTTAAAAACATTAAATAGCGACAAACTTGTCTTTAGACGAGAACGAGTTTCACTATCGCTAGGCTCGTTAAAACATAGCGATGGGTTTTCCCGAAGGGCAAATTATAGAACAAGCATATGTTATCCTCCTCAAGCTTGACAAAAATAAAGAGGTACTGGTCAGCAATGACTGGGAAAAATTGGGAAGAAACTCAAAGAACTTTATTGGTAGCAAGTCGCTCTTGAACATGACACTTCCACTCCGTGCCTGAGTCGGGTTGGGTTGTTTCATTCACCGGTCACATCACCATGGTCTCGCCATACCATCCAACTTTGGGGTAAATGCTACCAATCCATCACATAAGTGTCGCCAATATGTTCAAGAGAAGTCATCCAGAGAATTCAACCATGTCCCATCCACTACCATACATTATCCTTCATTCTTTTCATGACCGCCACCATGAACCATATATCATTAGATCGTTTTCACCTCCATCAAAATAATTTGCTCCGTTCCATGTCACTGATGTGGGATACATTAAGGCCCTCCTTTGACGGATCGCTTCTTGTCGACATCAGCTCATTATCCAAGAAGTTGATCTAGGAACAACCCCTTCAGTACTTTGAAGCTTGCATGCCTCAATGGCAAGTTTCTCACTTCCGGCGACAGGTATACATCAATGACCTTCGACCGAAAGATTTTGCGTGGTGTTCAACGCCAAGTCCTTTATTCACACCACGTGAATTGTACTACAGTACCTTGAGGGTCATTATCATTATTGGTGATTCCTCTCGCGCTTGTTAACGGTTTACCTCATTGACCGGTAATCAAGCGATGTCTTTCCATGTTCGACTTCAGAACATCTCTCACATGGATCGACTTGTACTTAGAGTGAAGATCGAACGAGTTTGAAGACCCCGGATCTAGTTTCATCCATCCGGGCTGCGATATATATTCAGGAAAAATAAAGACATTGACATGTACAGCATTGCAGCACAGACAATCATCCTACCAAAGGATGATGATTTCAGCAAGATCATCAGTCTATCATCAGATAATTGTCTGTCCTATGTACACAAAAATGAATTTATAAAGCTGAGCATGGGAATGCCCGCCTCAGCTAGATCATGAAAAAAGTATGAAAAATAATGTATTGTATTGTATCTTATTACAGGTCTCCTCCCAGCATTGAATGAACTTCGGATCCTCCTAATAAAGCATTTCACCCGATAAACGGCCTCATACTTTAGGGGGCAACTGTTATAGACATTTTTGTGCCTTACAGCTATAAGCATGAAATGTCCATAATTCAAGGGATCCAAAGTCCCTAAAGATGTTGTTACAGCTCCTAAAGGAACAAGGTCAACCAATGACAGCTTCTCCCAGAAGTTCTCCACCAAAAACCACTCAGAAACAGTCAATTCAGGATCAATTCAGAGGCTCCACTAGCTGCCTGCGTTGAAATGCAAAGTCTACACTGGCTAGGTGCACTGCAACGCAGGTGGAAGCACTACCAGGGTGCGCTGAGCGGGAAATGACAAATTGCAAGCTCATTCAACGAGGTGGAAAGACCCTGGAAGCTTCCAGAATCTTCTCCAATGACACTTGCCTCAATGGATTCGACTAGTGATGAGTAAGAGGTTCTCAACCTCCAAGTGGAAGCAAGAACTGACAGAGAGAAGCCACAAGTCAAAACATAAGCTGACTCATCCTCTCTGCTTACATCTATATATGGATCTCTCACCCAGAGGTTCAGGAGGCTGGAATTTTGTACTTTGCAGAGAATTGTTGTTGGTTTGAGATTGAGATTAGCACATTGGGTGATTTATGCTTTTTTGGAGGAGAGGAAGGGATTCCTTTGCTGGGAGGTAGATGCTGGATCGGAACTCACTTGGTTGTATCTCCTCTTGGACTTTTTTATTTCATCAATAAACTATTTGAGTTTCTCCTACATGTTGTATACCAATGATGTTTTGTTATGCTTACATGTTTAGCTTAATCTGATCTTGAGCTTTTTATGAATGTATATCTGTATCTTTGTGTAGTTTCTCTCTCTTGTGATCTTGCAGGAATTCAGTGAAGCTGGGCCGGTGAAGGAGCAAGAAGCTGGGAGCTACTGAAGAGAGGAGTGATTTGGATCGACAAACTAGCGGAAGATACAGGTTAGTTAGATCCTTCTTCCTCACTTAAATTTCATAAAGAAGAATACTCAAATAAGTTTACCTGTTTGTTGCTAAGGCACTATCACCTCTTAGAGTGGGATAGGGGCATTCCGAATTGGATACTTTTCCCAACAACACTCTTCTTCATGAGTCATGCTAGAGCTTTCAGGTTGCCTACTAGGTGTTTGCATTTTCTTTCCTCGGGGAATCAATTACTGATAATAATGCTTTACTATGCCCTTTGAATTCCTTCAAACTAATTTTTCAAACCAAGCTTATGCAAAAATTTAACAAAAACTACACACCTTTTTTTCACTTTGTAGGAGCCTCATATTGAATTTGATGTATCTCTGTAATTTCAGATCATCCAGTTCTGAAATTGCAACCTGTAGTAGCCCTTTGCATCCTCTTTCCAATGCCACTAGTCTAATCCAAATTGGATTCTCCAAGAAAGAGTTATGCACAATATCCCACAGTGACCTGTTCGGAATGTAATTGAGTCTGCAAAAAGACCAACCTCCTCAGATCATATCTCTGCAAATATAGTGCTAAAAGCTCTGAAATTTGGACCCGAGATTCAGTGTGATTTCTTCTCAAATGGTTTTTTTTAAGCTTCTGAAACATCGCAGAAAAAAATTTATAGCAAAAATTCCACAATGACCTATTTGGAGCAGAAAAACCCTAGAATCCAAAGCTCTGATACCAAATGTTATGAAACCAGCTCAAGAAAAAGATAGAAAAGATAGATCAACGTCGTAGAATTCAGCCTCTTTGAGGGGGTAACCTCATTTACATTACATAAATGAGAAATTCTTGGATGATTCAAATGACAAAACCTCCTTTCTATATATAGGAGTCTAAGGAGTCACAATATAACCCTGCCGACCTAACAATAATAATATAAACCCACAAAAATAAAAATAGAGGGATTCTATGGGGAACATTAATAAAAATATGGGGACAATAGGGGCACAACAATATTAATAAGGGATACAACTACAATAGTAATGGGGTAATCACTAGTATTATAGGGACCTATCAGTCCAAATGAGGCTAAGGCATCATGTATTTATAGCAAGAGGATGAATAGATGTGACTGTTGGGCTTCTGAGCCTACATAAGTTTGTCGGTCGACCTTGACAATTTGTCCATAATCAAAATAAATTCATAACTTCATTTGTACATGTCACAATCGAATGATCTCTAGATCAATCCTACACCTCTCGAAGAGGGGAATCCAATAAAAATATCAACTGCCTTAAATAAGATGATGCATGTGGAGTTTGGCCCTAGTTGCCAATTTTAACAGAATCTCTAAGACATCATCTTGACAAGCACCTACAAAATAAGCTTCCCTTATTTGGATTTTTCTAATAATTAAACATGCATTTCCTGCATTTCCTCCACAGAAGATTCTCAAGGCTTAACTAATTTTTCTTCATTACATGCAAGCAATCTTTGCAAATGCACTGTTGCAACAACTTCATCCAGGGCATACATTGTATGCATACTTACATCATTCTCACTGGTTTCATCCTGGGGCAAATACAAAACTATTCCCTTTTCCATAAACAAATTATTTTCCACAGTGCTTTTGCAGGCTGAGAAATCCAAAACTCCTTGATTTTCCACCAAAGCAACATTTTCCTGTAATTCCTCTGTGTTATGCTTCCCTGCATTCTAGCCAAATAAACATGTCATTTGAAAAATGGCCACAAATTAATTGGAAGAGAGTTTTTTTACAAAGTATACAATCCTATAAATTAAAATCTTCCCTCCATGACTAAACATTAGCCAAAAATCATGTAATATTCCAAGTCACTTGACTTGTTGCAGCTACAATATTGAACAAGAAACAAACACAATTGAATCCCAACCGCTAGTGGGAATTCAAAGGCACTTCTTTGTCATTCCTATTTTAATAGGCACCATTTGTTAAATGCACCTCCATCATGCATACAATGCACGAAGTAAAAAAAAAAAAAAAAAGGAACTAATTTTATTAGAATAACATATAATAAAATGTATTTGTTCAGTATTTGACGTGTGGCCTTGCTTGGAAATAATTTTAGAGGTAAAAGATAATGGCTTGCTTTTTAGTCCTTTAAAGGAGAAAAATATTTTATGGCTTGTTTCAAAATACATGATTACTGCAACATGTGTTTTTCATAAACAAAATGGCTAATCATGAAAACAACCTGCAAAAAAATTATGTTTAGATTTTTCCCTGATATAAACTTTAGGATGGGGATTTTAATCTATTGTAATGTTCTACTTCTAAATAATACTTTTGTACTCGATAAGGCATAACTTTTTTAATCTTGTATTAGAACAATTACATTTTTCTTGAGGAGAGTTTCCCTTTTGTTCTTTTTTTGGTGTCAACTAAGGTGGGAGTAAGATGGGAATTAGAAACACTTCAATTGTGGAGAGGCAGGGTATGCTCAGGGGAAAAAAATTCATGTGGGAACCTCAACTTACCATTTACCAGAGAAGTAAGAGTCCTTAAATAGAGAAGGAATCCTTTCACATTTATAACACCTTACATAACTCTCTATGATCTACAAGTATACTACATTAAATCTAAAATGGGAATTATACAAGCCTAGTATTGCAAACTCTATTCTAAAAGGACAAACTGTTATAAGAGACAAAATATTATTACAATATACAATTACGTGTTGAATTTTAAATATTTACAAAATATGAAGAGAAAAACTTTCTCATGCATACACAACTATCTCTTACATATCTAGTCTTTATTATTCGACATTTTTAAATTGAAACCTGCTTTTTGTCAAAAGTGCATTACATACATGATTGCAAAAAAATTTGAAATGCATTGTACCCATTTTGGTAGTAACATGGAAGCTCATATTTTTCAAAGCTTGTGTAGTGTGTGTTAGCGCTCAAATTTGCCTCAGGATGAGGAAGGCGAAACTCAAGGCAACATCAAACCAAGCTCAGCCTCGTAGCTAGCCCTACGAGGACAGGAGAGGGCTCTCTCCGGGTCTATCTCGGAAAAAGGTCTTCAAAGGGGCTGAGATGACCGATATAATACTGATTATAGGCTAGTAAATTGATAAGATAGTTTGATTTAAGATTTTTAGGGTTTTGTTGGAAAACAGGGAAAGGCAATTTTGGGTGCGGGGATGTGACACAGTTTTTGCAGAGGTCTTTTTGGGGCAAGGTAGGCAATCATCCTGATGTCTTTAAAGGAATTAAATGGATAGAAATGACTGGTGAGGAGCTAAGGAGAGCAAGAAACTTTCAGGAGTTCTCCTTAAACAGATGAAAACATAGATATTAAACAAACTTAAAGGCAGAGCATACAAGATTATGAATTCTACCTTAACACTTCATTTGTTTAATTTGCAGAAGAGAATAGTAGGAAAATGATACACATAACAAACTTACAAGTACATTAGAGAAACACACCATCAACACAAATAACCACAGGAATCCCAAAAAGTGCTGCAAAACCCTGGTCTTTCCTTTGCCAAAATTGTAGAGATACAATGTGTAATACAGTCTAAGCTTATCCCCAAGAGTCCCACCTCTGCTACTGAATGAAAATTTACATATATAGACCAAGTTAACCTCATTCCCTACCCTCTAGGGGTCGAGCTCCTCCTTCTAGGAGTTGTTTCAAACAATTCTAAACATGGAGCAGGAATCTAGTTGACCAAAACAACCTACCACTAAAAAGAAGGAAACTGATTTCATTACATTAATTTCTTGGTAATTTTGTGAATGAACCATCTAGAAGGAGATAAAAGTGCCATATTACCTTATATACATCAATTTACATCATGGTGAGTCAAAAATAACATCAAGGAGAAAAACTAGTGAAAACTGGCGGATTTCTTGAGCTAAAGGATGAAAACTGGACCAAAAACCTCAACGCGCAGCGCCCTGATCTCAACACGAAGTGCACCTTTCAAACTGATTTTGAGGCACTTCCCGGCATGAAAATTGAGCTCAAGATAGCTCGTTGGAAAGCCCTAGATGTCTACTTTCCAACCCAAGTGTAATTTCTCAATTTGGAGCTCATTTTCCCCCTCAAAACTGCATTCTCCCAAAGGTACTTCCTGCTGTGGCAAAAGGTGGCAGCAAGGTGGTTTTTATGGTGTTTTTGAGCCTTTTGACCGCCCAGATCTCGATGAAATGCTTCGGCAATAGATGAGCAGGCATATTTCATCATGAAAAATCCAAAAATGCAAACCGTTTGTGATTTGGACCTCCCAATCTTACGGGCAGCGCGCTGCGCGTTGAACCAAAAAAACCTGTTTTTAGGACAAAATTTTCAAAAATGACAAAAATTTGCCCAAATTTGCCCAAATTTGGAGTAATGACCCTCTATCATGTATGTTTCCCCACCAATGAAGCCTCGGCCAAAATTTGGAGTGGGTCGGGCTTTTTCTGCCGTTTCAGTGCCTTGCTCAATCGCCTCTTAAGGATCTTCATCTTTGCTTTGCAAACATGCATGCGGGCCCAGTAATGATTCTTCATGTGACGAAGCAAGTCTTTGTCTCTATTGGCCTTCGCCAGCAACCCCTCCAAGTGTCGGTTAACCTTATCAAGCACAAATTGCCGTGCAACAGGTGTCAAATCACCCGGTCTTTTACGGGCCAACCTACGGTCTTCACGGATTCGTTGCAGCTCTATAAGTGTGTGCTCATCCTCTAACTGTTTATTGCGCTGCTCTAGATACCTGATATATGAAGTTATCTCATCATGACTAGTAAAAAAACCTGAAGGCCTCTCCTCATGCTTGGGCTTCTTGCCCTTATCCTGTACCTGCGGTGCTGCTGTCGAAAGCGAGGCCCCTTCCACACGAGGTGGAGATAACACTCGCTGTGCTGATGCAAATAAGGCCCTGTGTCCTCGCTGATATGTTACACATGCTAGAGCGCTGACATGCTCTATCTTAGGAATGTCAAACTGATGTGAAGGCCCTGCCTCATCATGAACTATCTCTGGAGCTGGCTGAGGCACTGTGAAAAGGTCACGAGAAATAAAATCCTCCCAAGTGATGCCCTGCTGTGCCAACTGATGAACCACTACGATCTTGATCAACGCGTAATGATAAATACTATTATGCTGTTGTGCTGGGGTCTTCCTTTGTACAAGAGGCACCATCTTCTCTATGTTGTGAAACATGAAGTATGGAATGTTCATCATACGTACCCTTGTAAAATGCATCAACAAACGGACATGGTACGCATAAAGACGGGAGAATCTGCCCTCACAACTGAAATACCGAATGATGAGTTTCATCAAAGGTGCAAATTGATCTTTGAGGTATTGAAAAGGAAAAATGTTGCTCAAGTGCCTCATATAACCAGGTTTGATGTATGGTTGATAGTAAGATTTCTCTAACTACTGATGTTTATTCCATTGCTCTCCAATATTTGGTATCCCAGTGGCCTCCGCAATAGTCTCTGGTGACAAAATGAAATCCAATCCGGCGAGATTTACATGGCCATCATGTAAATGTAGAATGAACAAGCGAGCTAATTCACGATGATGCTGAATTTGTGAAATTAGCTCACAATAATGATAGCATGACTGTCGACGAAAACAATCAATTGCAAGCGGGCAAGCCTGCAATTGCTCCAAAGAAGTAGGCTCTTCCCTGCGAGGCTTACCACCTTTGCCACCTTTGCGAGACCTTCGTGGCACACTACCCTCTGTTGTAGAATCACTGTCATACCCCTGCTCATAAGAGGAATTTGTGTCCGACATAGCTCTGAAAATACAATGTCTGAAAAATGTATGCTGTCTGCAATGGTAGGTTGTAGGTGTGGTGAAATTACTTTTTCAATACATGCTCAAAAACCAACCGAAATATCATGAGAGTTATGCAGTAATAGACATTCTGTTTTAGTGTATTGAGCATAAAACAGTCATAAGGGCAGTTGGACAAATGGACCAAAATGTGATGTGTTGCTGGCTCAAAGCTTTCAAATGGGCATGGAGTTATGTTTCACCATGGAGCTAATCTTCATCAATCATCCATGAACACCCTTAAAGCAGACTTTGGTGAGACCTAGGGTTTCATTTGTTTCTCACATCCAACACATCACACCTCTCTTCAAACACACCATAAATGATATGAAATTGATTGAATCGATCATAGAACACCTACTTGCAAATTTGGAGGCAATTAGACACGATTTGGGCGCTTTTCCTGGGACTGTGATTCAACGTGCAGCGTGCCACCCCAACGCGCAGCGCACCTCCCAACGCGCAGTGCCTGTGTAAATTTACACTGGCTCCAGTTACCCAACGCGCAGGCTCCACCCAATGCACAGCGTGCTCTTTCTACGCGCAGCGCGCACCTGTAAGACTGTCCACGGGTATATAAACTTGGTCTTTCACCTTCCAATGCTTGAACATGCTCTTGCATTGATTGTTGGTGAACAAATAGACTTGATTCGCCCTTTTATAAGCAAACAAAATATCTCATTTGAATTAAATTGAACCAAAAACCCACTTTGTAAGGTTTGGCACTTTTCACTTTTGGTCCTTTAATACAACACTGTTTTTTTATTTTTCTTGCTTTTCTAAGGTTTGGATTGATCATTTTGGCTGATTTTTGCAGGGATTTGGCGTTTTGACTTTGGAAAAGATCAGAGACTTGCTCTGAAAACCTTTGAGATAAAACAAATATAATTATTTACATTAACAATTTTTAGGTCCAAAACAGAGTTTTGGACTAAAAATGTTTTAAAATGCTTTATGAAAAAATTATTTTGAACTCAACCTCATGGCCTGCAGGGTTGTTTTATGTATATGGAAAGGACTAACAACTCTAGACTCTATGACTAAAGACCCTAATCATGTATGATAATGAATGCAATGACCATGTACTTGTAACTTTTAGAGAAATTTTTGACTAACCCTGCAGGGACAAACATGAGGGAACACAAGACAACCAGACCCCCTCGTCAGTAAAAGGCATGCCCCTAGCAGAATGCAACGGAGTGGAACAAGCGAGACACCTAAAAATGACATGCAAAAATGAAAAGATCTCTGACGGAGGGCTGTAATAAGGACCGACTCTAACATTGGCTCCAATGGGGATGGTAGCTCCTTGGAGATGCCAAGAACCTCAGACCTCTGGGAGAGCAGACCAGTGCTTTTAACCATTGGGCGATGGAGTCATTATTTCCGACACAAAAACTTGAGAATTTGACTGAAACTTGACTCAAACTGACTCGATGGCAAACTGAAATAACTTGAAAAAACTGACTCAACAGACAAAACACAAATGACTCATGACTGACTTAAAACAAGACTTTACAAAGTTTTTGGAAAAACGACAGCAATCCATCAAGATTTGGAATCATGATGACAACCACCTGCATACTAATGAAATATGTACAATCATGTATAA
The DNA here is from genome assembly GCA_031772625.1 of Pinus tabuliformis. Classification (NCBI taxonomy): domain Eukaryota; kingdom Viridiplantae; phylum Streptophyta; class Pinopsida; order Pinales; family Pinaceae; genus Pinus; species Pinus tabuliformis. The sequence goes on along the minus strand of CM062810.1, from coordinate 314,905,705 downwards.
TTGGCTTTCCAATGTAACCAATCAAGCAGATGGCTTCTTGACTGATTTCCCTGATCAGATCTGTTGGTCAACAATACAAACTGATAATTGGGCATCCAAAAACATAGCTGACGATGATCCCCTTCATCACTGAACACTGCAATAATCACTTTCACTGCTGACTGTAACAAATCTGTCCTTGGATCCTGAAAAACATGAAGATTTACCTCCTGTTGAAGAAACAAGTCTTTCTCTTCTGATTCTGATCTATTTTTATCATGTACTTCAGTAAAAGTATGCTCCTGGGCTTCAAAAAACTCTGAACAGGTAGATGAGCAGATCTCCTCTTGTAAAAAAAATTCAACACATGAAACATATGAAGAATCTGAAAGGTAATCCTGTATGCTCTGATCTTCTGTAGTCTGACAATATGGTAGGTCATCTTCATATGATATCACAACCAAATTATCAAGTTCCTTATTACATTCTTCAATCATAAGGAAAGAAACTTCGTTGATTCTTGAAGTGCAAAAATGACATTTCTATCATCTACCATAAATTCATCCAAAGGAACTGTTTCACTTACTTGAACGAAGATCTCATCTTGATTTTCATGAACATCTGAATCCAAAATCCTGTCTATGAACTCAACAGCAGAGCTCTCTTTGATGGGCTTCAGCGCAAGATATGCTTGGTCATTACAATTTGAATCTAGTTCTGAAATAGCTGACTTGACTGCATCACATTCTGAAATTGAATCTTGACTACCCTGCACGTTGTCTTCTTCTGTGGGCAGATCTGAAACGACACTTTTTGTTTCATCATTTTCAGCCATATGGCCATCTTCAACCTGCTGATCTTGATTCTGCTGCAAAATTTCCTGATCATCTTGATGGGTATCCACTAGTTTCTCTTCATGTTGCTAAAATGGATTCTCATACAGAGCCTCCCTGATCTCATCATCCATAAAATTATCATCTTCATAATATTTCTCAAGGCTTTCAATAAAATTAGAAGCATGTTTGCAACAGTCATGAACTATTTTTAATGATGGGTAAGATACTTGATATCGTTCAATGAACAAGGCATGAAAATCCTTTAAATAGTAAATACAGGCCAGCGGCAAATTTTCATACCAAGATTGGGCTTCACCTTCCAGAGTGGCCAGGAATATTTTCATTAAGCAATCTTCAGGAAAATCCACTTTCAACTTGCGAATATGCATGTGAAATCTAACCAAATGTAGAGCAGCGTCCTTCCTACCATCATCTTTAAATGTAGGCAAATTCCTTGACCAATCTACCTTCGGAATTTTATTTGGAAAACCAGGGATGTGATCTCGGCTCATGGGAGCATATCTTCTTATGATTCGGTCCATCTTGAAAATCTCACAGCTACTGATCTCTCTGCAGTGAAGTCACCATGAAGCACTGATCGTTGGGTTCTTCAGTGAAAGGAGCCGCCAGGTGAATGATTTCAGCCTTGCCAATGTCTGATCGTTGTCCACCATCAACAATCAGATCTAAACTTGATACCTGTACTGGGGTAATTAACAAGTTAAATGTCACGTTTACAAGCTAGACCGGAGATTGACTGAAGCAGCGTTTATCTACTTCCGCTAATGCAAAGCAAAAGCGTTTCGAAGGCTACCTGGCATAACTTCAGGCTCCGTCTGTAGCTTATAAAACAAATGACGTCAACAAGCAAACCATGTTCTCCCCAGTATGGTCGCCACTATGTTAGCGCTCAAATTTGCCTCAGGCTGAGGAAGGCGAAACTCAAGGCAACATCAAACCAAGCTCAGCCTCGTAGCTAGCCCTACGAGGACAGGAGAGGGCTCTCTCCGGGTCTATCTTGGCAAAAGGTCTTCAAAGGGGCTGAGATGACCGATATGAATACTGATTATAGGCTAGTAAATTGATAAGATAGTTTGATTTAAGATTTTTAGGGTTTTGTTGGAAAACAGGGAAAGGCAATTTTGGGTGCGGGGATGTGACACAGTTTTTGCACAGGTCTTTTTGGGGCAAGGTAGGCAATCGTCCTGATGTCTTTAAAGGAATTAAATGGATAGAAATGACTGGTGAGGAGCTAAGGAGAGTGAGAAACTTTCAGGAGTTCTCCTTAAACAGATGAAAACATAGATATTAAACAAACTTAAAGGCAGAGCATACAAGATTATGAATTCTACCTTAACACTTCATTTGTTTAATTTGCAGAAGAGAATAGTAGGAAAATGATACACATAAAAAACTTACAAGTACATGAGAGAAACACACCATCAACACAAATAACCACAGGAATCCCAAAAAGTGCTGCAAAACCCTGGTCTTTCCTTTGCCAAAATTGCAGAGATACAATGTGTAATACAGTCTAAGCTTATCCCCCAAGAGTCCCACCTCTGCTACTGAATGAAAATTTACATATATAGACCAAGTTAACCTCATTCCCTACCCTCTAGGGGTCGAGCTCCTCCTTCTAGGAGTTGTTTCAACCAATTCTAAACATGGAGCAGGAATCTAGTTGACCAAAACAACCTACCACTAAAAAGAAGGAAACTGATTTCATTACATTAATTTCTTGGTAATTTTGTGAATGAACCATCTAGAAGGAGATAAAAGTGCCATATTACCTTATATACATCAATTTACATCATAGTGAGTCAAAAATAACATCAAGGAGAAAAACTAGTGAAAACTGGCCGATTTCCTGAGCTGAAGGATGAAAACTGGACCAAAAACCTCAACGCGCAGCGCCCTGATCTCAACGCGCAGCGCCCTGATCTCAACGCACAGCGCACCTTTCAGACTGATTTTGAGGCACTTCCCAGCATGCAAATTGAACTCAAGATAGCTCGTTGGAAAGCCTTGGATGTCTACTTTCCAACCCTAGTGGAATTTCTCAATTTGGAGCTCATTTTCCCCCTCAAAACTGCATTCTCCCAGAGGTACTTCCTGTTGTGGCAAAAGGTGGCAGCAAGGTGGTTTTTATGGTGTTTTTGAGCCTTTTGACCGCCCAGATCTCGATGAAATGCTTCGGAAATAGCTGAGCAGACATATTTCATCATGAAAAATCCAAACATGCAAACCGTTTGTGATTTGAACCTCCCAATCTTACGGGCAGCGCGCTACGCGTTGAACCAAAAAACCTGTTTTTAGGACAAAATTTTCAAAAATGATAAAAATTTCTCCAAATTTGCCCAAATTTGGAGTAATGACCCTCTATCATGTATGTTGCCCCACCAATGAAGCCTCGGCCAAAATTTGGAGTGGGTCGGGCTTTTTCTGCTGTTTCAGTGCTTTGCTCAATCGCCTCTTAAGGATCTTCATCTTCACTTTGCAAACATGCATGCGGGCCCAGTAATGATTCTTCATGTGACAAAGCAAGTCTTTGTCTCTATTGGCCTTTGCCAGCAACCCCCCCAAGTGTTGGTTGACCTTCTCAAGCACAAATTGCCGCGCAACAGGTGTCAAATCACCCGGTATTTTACGGGCCAACCTACGGTCTTCACGGATTCGTTGCAGCTCTATAAGTGTGTGCTCATCCTCTAACTGTTTATTGCGCTGCTCTAGATACCTGATATATGAAGCTGTCTCATCATGACTAGTAACAAAACCTGATGGCTCGCCTGAAGGCCTCTCCTCATGCTTGGGCTTCTTGCCCTTATCCTGTACCTACGGTGCTGCTGTCGAAAGTGAGGCCCCTTCCACACGAGGTGGAGATAACACTCGCTGTGCTGATGCAAATAAGGCCCTGTGTCCTCGCTGATATGTTACACATGCTAGAGTGCTGACATGCTCTATCTCAGGAATGTCAAACTGATGTGAAGGCCCTGCCTCATCATGAACTATCTCTGGAGCTGGCTGAGGCGCTGTGAAAAGGTCACGAGAAATAAAATCCTCCCAAGTGATGCCCTGCTGTGCCAACTGATGAACCACTACGATCTTGATCAACGCGTAATGATAAATACTATTATGCTGCTGTGCTAGGGTCTTCCTTTGTACAAGAGGCACCATCTTCTCTATGTTGCGAAACATGAAGTATGGAATGTTCATCATACGTACCCTTGTAAAATGCATCAACAAACGGACATGGTACGCATAAAGACGGGAGAATCTGCCCTCACAACTGAAATACCGAATGATGAGTTTCATCAAAGGTGCAAATTGATCTTTGAGGTATTGAAAAGGAAAAATGCTGCTCAAGTGCCTCATATAACCAGGTTTGATGTATGGTTGATAGTAAGATTTCTCTAACTGCTGATGTTTATTCCATTGCTCTCCAATATTTGGTATCCCAGTGGCCTCCGCAATAGTATCTGGTGACAAAATGAAATCCACTCCGGCGAGATTTACATGGCCATCATGTAAATGTAGAATGAACAAGCGAGCTAATTCACGATGATGATGAATTTGTGAAATTAGCTCACAATAATGATAGCATGACTGTCGACGAAAACAATCCATTGCAAGCGAGCAAGCCTGCAATTGCTCCAAAGAAGTAGGCTCTTCCCTGCGAGGCTTACCACCTTTGCCACCTTTGCGAGACCTTCGTGGCACACTACCCTCTGTTGTAGAATCACTGTCATACCCCTGCTCATAAGATGAATTTGTGTCCGACATAGCTCTGAAAATACAATGTCTGAAAAATGTATGCTGTCTGCAATGGTAGGTTGTAGGTGTGGTGAAATTACTTTTTCAATACATGCTCAAAAACCAACCGAAATATCATGAGAGTTATGCAATAATAGACATTCTGTTTTAGTGTATTGAGCATAAAACAGTCATAAGGGTAGTTGGACAAATGGACCAAAATGTGATGTGTTGCTGGCTCAAAGCTTTCAAATGGGCATGGAGTTATGTTTCACCATGGAGCTAAACTTCATCAATCATCCATGAACACCCTTAAAGCAGATTTTGGTGAGACCTAGGGTTTCATTTGATGACCTAGGGTTTCGTTTGTTTCTCACATCCGACACATCACACCTCTCTTCAAACACACCATAAATGATATGAAATTGATTGAATCGATCATAGAACACCTACTTGCAAATTTGGAGGAAATTAGACACGATTTGGGCACTTTTCCTGGGACTGTGATTCAACGCGCAACGTGCCACCCCAGCGCGCAGCGCACCTCCCAACGCGCAGCGCCTGTGTAAATTTACACTGGCTCCAGTTGCCCAACGCGCAGCGCGCACCTATAAGACTGTCCACGAGTATATAAACTTGGTCTTTCACCTTCCAATGCTTGAACATGCTCTTGCATTGATTGTTGGTGAACAAATAGACTTGATTCGCCCTTTTATAAGCAAACAAAATATCTCATTTGAATTAAATTGAACCAAAAACCCACTTTGTAAGGTTTGGCACTTTTCACTTTTGGTCCTTTAATACAACACTGTTTTTTTATTTTTCTTGCTTTTCTAAGGTTTGGACTGATCATTTTGGCTGATTTTTGCAGGGATTTGGCGTTTTGACTTTGGAAAAGATCAGAGACTTGCTCTGAAAACCTTTGAGATAAAGCAAATATAATTATTTACATTAACAATTTTTAGGTCCAAAACAGAGTTTTGGACTAAAAATGTTTTAAAATGCTTTATGAAAAAATTATTTTGAACTCAACCTCATGGCCTGCAGGGTTGTTTTATGTATATGCAAAGGACTAACAACTCTAGACTCTATGACTAAAGACCCTAATCATGTATGATGATGAATGCAATGACCATGTACTTGTAACTTTTAGAGAAATTTTTGACTAACCCTGCAGGGACAAACATGAGGGAACACAAGACAACCAGACCCCCTCGTCAGTAAAAGGCATGCCCCTAGCGGAATGCAACGGAGTGGAACAAGCGAGACACCTAAAAATGACATGCAAAAACGAAAAGATCTCTGATGGAGGGCTTTAATAAGGACCGACTTTAACAGTGCGGATAGATTGTGTTTCTATAGAGCATTTTTGAGCTTTGACTTGAAGCCACCAACTTCTCAACTCATGCTTCATTCACTTAACCCAACCAATTGATTTATTGATGATATATAATTAATAGGGACACATGATTTTGATTCTTTATTGGGTTGTACTTGCATACCTTATCTATGATTGGGAAATACCCTCATAACTATGGATGCCTCATAAGATGGATTATATATGTTATGAGAGATTTTTAACCTTACACAACATATATAATTATTGTAAAGGGGCATGGACCCCAACAATAGTTATATCCCTATTTCAAGGCTTGATGATACTAACCATTGGGTTGATACCCTCATAACAGAGTTGGGAATGTCTTCTTGTAGGGGGACACCTCAAATACTATCTATAGATGCATGTTCTCCAAGATAGATGCACCCAAGTCTGCACCAAGTGCATGCACCACCCTTGCTACACTACTATATTTCTAATGACTAAAGCACGTTGTTAAAGTTATGAATAGCATTAATACCTTTAATGTTATACCACAACAGATGACTCCTATTCTCTCTAACTATGAAAACAACTTTGTAACACTTACCTGAGCATATTCAGGAGTTTTCTTTTCCAATCACACTCATTATCGTTCTCCATTTCAACATTTATGATTGCAAAACACTCTTCCATTACATTTTTATATCTAGATCCTAAATCTTTCAATAATGCATTATTTTCATTATGCATGTTAACTGGAATTTGGTCAGACATTTTCCTTTGGTAAGCACATGAGCATTATGAAACATTTCTAAAATCAATGGAGAATTGACTATTGTCTATTCATTGTCATTTCCTAATGATTGCACTCTGTCCAGATGAGTCTCTTGTAAACCCTCAAATTCTAGCTTAGGAGGATTCTCATTTATGTAAACCCTCAAATTCCAGCTTAGGAGGATTCTCATTTATGTAAACCAAAGGTTTTGAAACCTCTTACAATCCAACCATTTTGACACCTGCTTCAGTAGCCTCCATAGCATTCTTTGGTGGAATAGATTTATTACTTTCATGTTTCAGCCAAAAATCAACTGGAAATTCCTTGAATTTGAATTTGTTAATTTTACACAAAATGGTATGTTCTATGCTTTAGAGCAATTTTATTTCAATTTCTTTAATAGCCCAGTATCAATATTAAAATTAGAAATCACATCAACATGATAGTAAAATGTAGATAGAACATAAATATAAATAGTAGAAGACAAGCCAAGACAAGAGGAGACAAGATGTGGCACCAACCAAGGAGAAACCCCAATGTGGGGAACCCTTGATCAAATCTTCTTATAGTCTTCAATAGTTCAGCAGAGAGAGATCATACAATTTACAAATCTCATATTTTGTAAGAGCAGTAAAAGAGCCCTAACCAAAAAAGTCAATGTTGGTCAACATGGAAGATTTGACCCTCAACAATTTGTTCAACTTTAGTCAACTTTGGCCTCTAAACAACAAGATGAATCAGCCCTCAAAATAGCCCAAAATAGTCCAGTCAAACTTGGTCAAACACCCAACCCTACGGTCAGCCCTAGCTGCAGTCAATGCTGGTCAAAGTCAACGTTTCACCTCAATTTTTGTGCCCATAAACGCGGCCAGCCCAAAAGGAAATATCTCACCCAAAAACACAGTCAAACAGGTCAACATTGATGGTCAACACATCGTCAAACTGTCCAAAAATTTGGTCTCCTGAAATTTCGGCCTCTTGAAATTTCAGCCTCATGAACTTTCGAACGTGTGGGGAGAGAGAGGCCCAGAAATCTGCACTCAATCAATGAGGAGAGAGAGAGAGAGAAGTGTGAAGATGAGTGTGTCCAAATGAGGCTAAGGAATCATGTATAGGAAACGTTGAGGATGAATAGATGTGACTATTGGGCTTCTGAGCCTACATAAGTTTGTTGGTCGACCTTGACAATTTGTCCATAATCAAAATAAATTCAAAACTTCATTTGTACATGTTGGAATTGGATGATATCTGGATCAATCCTACACCTCTCGGAGAGAGTAATTCAAGAAAAATATCAACTATCATAAATAATATGACTCATGTGGAGTTTGGCCCTAGTTTCCAATTTTAACACTCCCTCTCCACTAGGGAGAACTCCATCTATTGATCCATCTGCCAATATGTACTATCTATGCCATCAATGCACTACTCTACTCTGTTGAACTATGAAGAAGAAGAAGTTATCAAGAATGTATTATACCATTCTCTACTGATCTAAAGTCAGTCCCAAATAAAAAAGAGTGTCTCATACCACTCTTACTGACCTGAAGTCAGTTCCAATCAAAAGAGAGTGTCTTATATCACTCTTACTGACCCGAAGTCAGTTCCATTGATCCTAGATCAATATCAGTCATCCTAGCATAGGGAGTACGGTAGTACACAATGCGTCCATCGGTAGTACTATGGTCCCTATCCTCATTTCCCTACTCATTGGTCAGATGAGAGGTACTTCCCATGAGTCCCAGACTGCATGGGTAGGATGTCTCAGCAGAAGAAGGATGAACCACTCATCCTACCTACATGTCGCCAAGAGGTATCAAAAGGGAAGGATGAACGGCTCCCCCTGTACACAACAAACCCCTATGGGAAGGTTGAACCACTCACCATATGGTTTCTCATCGCTCCAAGATGTACCCCAAGCCCCCTAGAGCTCCCAGAGCTCAATGTCCATATCATACAGGACCCTTATAAGAGGGTCTCTCCACGACTCCAAGTCGTTCTCGGAAGGCCAATAACTTGACCTTCCCCAGGCGATTTGTCAGAATATCAATGACCTGCTCATCAGTCCTAATGTGATGGAGCCTTATTGCTCCTCATTGTACCATATCCTAGATAAATTGGTACCTGATATCTATATGCTTGGAGCGATCATGAAACATGAGATTATTTGATAATTAGATCCCACTCTGGTTGTCACAGAGGATCGCGGTGGTATCCCAGCACATGTCCAAACATCTCATGAAAGATCTTCCTTAACCAGATAGCTTCACAGGAGTCCATAATAGTAGCCATGTATTTGAACTCAGAGGTGCTAAAGGCAACTGATTTTTCTTCCTACTGATCCGAGATATCGAAGTAGAACCCAAAGAAAAACAACATCCAGAAGTGCTCTTGTAATCCACAACACTGCCAGCCCAATCAACATCAGAATAACTATACAGCCTCACATCTCTAGCAGTGTATCTCAGTTCATGAGTGATTGTGCCCCAAAGATATCTCATAAGATTCTTGGCACCAATCCAATGTATATGATGAGGCTCAACCATATATTGGCTCAATGTGTTAACTACAAAACATATGTCTGGATGGGAGCTCACCAAGAACGTCAATGATCCTATGAGTTGATGATACTCAGAAGAATTTCCCAATTCAGGTCCAGAAATGCTACCACATAACTTCTTAAAGCTAAGTTCCATCGAGGTAGTCACAAGCTTGCAATCCACCATCCCAAATCTTTCCAATATCTTCGCAACATATTTTCCTTGAGATAGGAAAATTTCACCTAGATTTTTCCAAATGTCCAACCCTAAAAAGTAGTGCATCAGTCCTAGGTCCTTCATCTCAAATTCATAAGCCAAATCCCTCTTACATTTGTGAATGATAGGGTCTGCACTTGTCAGAAAGAGGTCGTCCACATAAAGTACTAGAATGAGAGGTTTATCATTTTCAACCTTAAAGTAAAGGTTTGGATTAGCTTCACTTCTAGTGAATCTCAACGTCATCAAATAGTTATCAATCCTCTCATACCAAGCCGGGGGTGATTGTTTCAATCCATAAAGAGCTTTCTTCAACCTACATACATGAGATTCTTGGTCATGAACCTCAAACCCCTCGGGTTGTTCCACATAAACTTCCTCTTTGATCAAACCATGCAAGAAAGCGATCTTGACATCCATCTGATGTAGGTTCCATCCTTGCGAGGTAGAAAGGGTTATGATCGAGTGGATGGTGGTGTATCGGGAAACAAGTGCAAATATATCATCGTAATCTACACCTTCCTTCTGAAAGAAGCCTCGAGCAACAAAGCAAGCCTTGAACTTTTCTGCACTTCCATCAACTCCATGCTTGATTTTGTAGAGCCACTTAGAGGTGACAACTGATTTGTCCTGGGTTCTAGGGACCACATCCCAGACATCATTCTCATAATTAACTCGTATTCTTCATTCATAACATCCTTCTATATTGTTGCTTCACGGCTTCTTCAAATGATGAAGGCTCATTTTGAATGATAGTGCTCATGACGGTCAAGTATCCTTAATACATGTTCAGCTTCTTTCTTCCACGGAAGGTCCCCCTTGGTGCAATATATCTCTCAGAATCTTCAAGAGTCTCCATAATACATGAGGTTCTCCTCTTGGAGGAGGGCTCTTAAGGAGGAGGATCAATAGGATCCATAGGTTCATCAACATCTGGCATTGTTTCATCTTCTTTTGCACCCTATTTTCCAGTGGCAACTTCTTTGTCCTTCCTTGGGATAGAAAGTTGTTGATCTTTCTGAGGGCCATATCTTCATCGAAGATGACATCATGACTTATCTCAACTTCCCTTTGACCAGCCACATAAATTCTATATCCCTTAGAATTTTCACTATAGCCCACAAAGATTCCTTTCTTCCCAAATGCACCCATTTTTGTTTTTTTCTCTTTCGGTACATGAAAATATATAGGGCTTCCAAAAATTCTAAAATGAGAGACATCAGGATTCTTACCTGTGAACATTTCTTCGAGATTCTTGGATTCCAATGCTTGATGAAAACATTGTTTTTGAACATACATAGCGGTATTTGTAGCTTCAGCCCATAGGAACTTCGGAATCCCTTGATCATGAAGCATGGCACAAACAGATTCTACAATAGTGTGATTCTTCCTTTCAGCCACACCATTCTGCTCGGGAGTGTATGGTGTTTAGTCTCTCTCTTAATGTCAGCTCCTTTGCAATAATATTGGAATTCATTGGATTCATACTCGGTCCCATTTTCAGTCCTTAGTATCTTTATTTTCTTCTCGGATTGGTTTTCAATAAAGGCTTTGAAGTGTTAGAACCAGGTGAACACTTCATCCTTCTTTTTCAAGAAGTAGATCCAGGTTTTTCGAGAATAATCATTTGTAAAGGTGAGATAATATAAATATCCTCCCAAAGAGTTTACGAGCATCATACCAGATATGTCAGAGTGGATCAATTACAATATGTTTGTGGTCTTGCTATTACTTGAGGGGAATGGTCCCCTTGTAAGTTTTCCTTCAGAACTTCCTCGACATACACCTTCATGCTCTACTTTGAATTTGGGAAAACCTATCACCATCTGTCTCACATCAGGTAGGGCCTTATAATGAAGATGTGCAAACCTTCGGTGCCATAGTTCAGATTGTAGATATGTGTCACAATACATGGCTCCCAATGGACTTCCTCCAACTTGATACAAAGTGTCAACCCTAAACCCAAGAGTAAAATCATATTTAAAATTTCTTTTCCAAACACGTACCTTTCCATCGAAAAATCCACCTTGAATCCTTTATCTTCCATTGCCGAAATAGACACCAGGGTCTTCTTGAGATCAAGTACATATAGTACTTCTTCCAAATGAATAGTGTTACCTTGATTCAATTGAAGGGTAACATTCCCTACACCCTTCATGGGATAGGTGGCATCGTCTCCAAGGATGATCTCCAAGTTTGTCTCCTTTTCTATCAAATTAGAGAGGGCTTCCTTGTATCCATTGAAGTGCCTTGAGGCACCACTTTCAATCAGCCAATTTCCCAAAGTGTCCATAGGAGAGGCAGTGGAGAGGGCCGATATAAGATAGTACTCTTTTTGCTTATTTTTAACAATATTGGATTCTTCATACCTAGATTTCCTTGATTTCTTGGAGGGTCGACCATTTCCTTGATGTCCCACATTCCTTTTTCCCTTGCCATTGGACCTGTCATTCCTTTGATCGTTGTTGTTGAAGTTTTCCCTGGAATGATTATAATCATCATCATGTGATGTGTCCCTTCTATTTGGACACTCCCTTGCATAGTAGCCAAACTTATTGCAAACAAAGCACCTGCCCTTCCTTCCTCCCATAGATCTAGGCTTTCCATGGAAATGACCTTTAGACCCTGCATTATTTCTCCTTTTGGCATGAGTGGAGAATGCAGTGGGGTTGCTTCTAATAGAAGGAATTTCTTGCTCCACCATTATTGTTTCCTCTTGAATTCATCTCGACATCAATTCTTCAAACCCTGGAATTCGATCATGGTTGAGTATAGTGGTTCTAAATACATACCACTCAGGTGGGAGTCCTCCAAGGGTGGTGAGAGTAAGTTCCCTATTAGGAATGAATTCTCCAATCAAAAGTAGAACATTCTTGATCTCAATTATCCTTAAGAAGTAGGATTGAATATCCTCTTCCTTGCCCTTCTTAATATCTTTCAACTTATTCTTTAGAAATGGAATTTGATTAGCATTACTAACCTTGAACATGTTGATCAACCTATAGTAGATCTCCTTGGAGGTCTTCAATTCGGAGATGTAGGCCACCAAACGCTTGTCAATGGAATCCCTGATAATCTTCTTTGTGCTGACTTCATCCCTATTGTACTTGGTCTTCGCAGCAGCCGATGCATTTGAAGGAGGCTCAAGGATTTTACCCTGCACATAATTCATCACTTCTTGTTCTTCTATGGTAAAATCAAGAGACATCTTCCATCCATGATAGTCAAATTTATCATGGAGCTTATCTTCAATTAGGAAGTGGGATGAGGAACCTATTGAGCCTTTTGTCCTTGTCCAACTCTCTTTGGTGATTTCTTTTTCACTCTTGCTTGGGATTTGTCTTCACCTCAGCTCTGATACCATGTTAATTTTAGGCAAAATGGTATTTTCTATGCGTTAGAGCAATTTTAATTCAATTTGTTTAATAGCCCAGTATCAATATTCAAATTAGCAATCACATCAACATGATAGTAAAATTCAAATAGAACATAAATATAATAGTAGAAGACAAGCCAAGACAAGAGGACACAAGATATGGCACCAACCAGGGACAAAACCCAATTTGGGGAAACCCTTGATCAAATCTTCTTATAGTCTTCAATAGTTCAGCAGAGAGAGATAGTACAATTTACAAATCTGATATTTTGTAAGAACATTAAAAGAGCCCTAACCAGAAAATTCAACACTATTCAACAAGGTAAATTTGACCCTCAACAATTTGGTCAACTTCAGTCAACTTTTGCCTCCAAATAGCAATATGAATTAGCCCTTAAAATAGCCCAAAACATTCCAGTCAAACCTGGTCAAGAAACCAACCTTACGGTCAGCCCTAGCTGCAGTCAGTGTTGGTAAAAGTCAATGTTTGACCTCAATTTATGTGCCCAGAAATGCAGCCTACCCAAATAGAAATATCTCACCCCAAAATGCATTCAAACATATCAATGTTGTTGGTTAACGCATGGTCAAACTGTCCAAAAATTTGGTTTCCTGAAATTTCGACCTCCTGAAATTTTTGACTCCTGAAATTTTGGCCTCCTAAACTTTGAGACGTGTGGAGAGAGAAAGAGGCCCAGAAATTCACACCAAATCAATGAGGAGAGAGAGAGAAGTGTGAAGATGAGTGTGTCCATGTTATGAAACCAGCTCAAGAAAAAGATAGATCAACGTTGAAGAATTCAACCTCTTCGAGGGGGCAACCTCCTTTACATTACATAAATGAGCAATTCTTGGATGATTCAAATGAAAAAACCTCCTTTCTATATAAAGGAGTCTAAGGAGTCACAATATAACCCTGCCGACCTAATAATAATAATATAAAGCCACAAAAATAACAATAGAGGGATTTTATGGGGCACAGTAATAAAAATATGGGGACAATAAGGGCACAACCATATTAATAAGGGATACAACTACAATATTAATGGGGTAATCACTAATATTATAGGGACCTATCATGCCCCTCTCCTTCAAAAAAAGTGTTGTCCTCAATGCTTGAGCAGTTCTGGATGCTTCTGTATAAAATTCTCATCCTCCCATGTGGAATCTTCAGCGGATAAGTTCTTCCACTTGATGAGATACTTTGAAATTGATCGATTTCGTAGCTGTCGAGTTCTCATTTCTGTGATTGCTTCCAATTCCAATATAATTTTTCCTTCCTCGTCAGGTTCTGGAAATATTTTTTGAACTGGGAGCTTGTCGCCTGTAACCTTCTTTAAACATGAAACATGGAAAACTGGGTGCACTTGAGACGCTGTAGGAAGCTCCAATTTGTATGCCATAGTACCAATCTTTTGCAACACCTTGTACGGACCATAATACTTTGGTGATAATTTATTATCCTTCTCAGCTTGCTTGAGGGACATTTTTTTATATGGTTGTAGCCGTAGGAATACCCAATCGCCTACATCAAAACTTCTTTCGCTGCGATGTTGATCTGCCAGTTGTTTCATTCTATTCTGTGCCAACACGAGGTTATCCTTTAAGAGTTGGAGGACTTGTTGTTGATGTTCAATGTGATGTTCCACTGCTTGAACCTTAGAATTTTCTCTTGAATATGATGTGATGGATGGTGGCTGATATCCATAAAGTGCCATAAATGGGGTCATTTTTGTTGCTGTATGGAAAGAAGTGTTATACCACCATTCAGCCAGAGGCAACCATTTGACCCATTGTGTCTTTTTATCAGATACAAAGCAATGAAGATATCCTTCCAAACATTTGTTTACTATCTCAATTTGCCCATCATATTGAGGATGATAAGATGAGCTATGAGCTAAATGAGTACCAAGAAATGAAAATAATTCTTTCCAAAAATTTCCAGTGAAAATGGGATCTCTGTCACTTACAATAATCTTTGGGTTTCCATGTAGCTTTTGAATTGTTTCCATAAATGCAGTAGAAATTGTATTGGCTTTCAATGGATGTGATAATGCACAAAAGTGTGCATACTTGGTAAGTTTGTCAACTACCACCATGATGACACTCTTTCCCTCAGACTTGGGTAAACCTGTGATAAAATCCATTGAAACCTCCTCCCAACGTTGACTTGGAATGGATAAAGGTTGTAATAGACCCGGGGTCTTAATTGTTTCAACTTTATTTTGTTAGCAAGCCAAACATTCCGCCACAAAATTTTGAATATCTGATTTAAGTCCATCCCAAAAGAATTCCTTCTTAACCCTGTGGTAAGTTTTTAAAAATCCTGAGTGCCCTCCTAAGGGAGAAGTGTGCAATTCCATAAGAATCTTTTGTTTGAGTTGTGAATTCTTACAGAGGTATAAGCGATCTTTGTACCATAACGAATCATTTTGCTAGCTAAATGTATCAAATGTATTGGAAACGTGTTGTAACTTTTGAATAAGTTCCCACACTTCTTCATCATTCTTCCACTCCTCCCTTGCTTCATTTATCCAATCTGGTTGGATAATAGAAATGGCGCACAACAATGCTTCCACATCCTCATCCTTTCTTAAGAGTGCATCTGCCACCACATTTTGCTTCCCTTTTTTGTAGATGATTTCAAAGTCATAACCCAACATCTTTGTGACCCACTTGTGTTGCTCTTCAGAGGATAATCATTGTTTTAAAAAGTATTTAAGGCTATCATGATCTGTTTTTACCTTGAAGTGTCTTCCCATTAGGTAGGGTCGCCATTTCTTAAGTGCATGTAGTATTGCCAACATTTCCTTCTCATAAATAGCTTTGCGTAAAAACTTTCCCTTGATTGGACGGCTTTCAAAAGAAATGGGTCTTTCATCTTGCATTAAAACAACACCAATTCCATTTGCTGAAGCATCACATTCCACAATAAAGGTTTTTGTGAAGTCCGGTGTAGCTAAGACTGTTGCTTGGCACATTGCCTCTTTAAGATGTTCGAAGGCCTTTTTTGCTTCTGGAGTCCATGAAAATGCATCTTTCTTCAATAATGTTGTTAGAGGTGCTGCTATTCTCTCATAATTCTTAACAAACTTGCGATAATACCCTGTCAACCTGAGAAATCCTCGTAGATGCTTTATAGATGTGGGGATTTTCCATTCCTTAATGGCTTTAATTTTGCTAGGGTCTACCTTAACTCCTTCATGAGACACAATATGACCCAGATATTCTACCTCTTGTACTCCAAAGAAACATTTGGATCTTTTTGCATATAATTGTTTCTCCTCCAATAGTTGTAGCACCCTGTCAACATGTTCAACATGGTCCTTCCAAGACTTGTTGTAGATTAGTATATCATCAAAAAATACTAACACAATTTTTCTAAGGAAGGGTTTGAAAATGGAATTCATCAAACCTTGAAATGTAGAAGGTGCATTGGTAAGGCCAAAAGGCATGACCAAAAATTCATAATGACCCTCATGAGTTCTAAATGTTGTTTTTGGAATGTCTTCAGTCTTCATTCTGATTTGATGATATCCTGAACAAAGATCCAACTTGGTGAAGTAAATTGATCCATGCAATTCATCCAATAATTCATCAATGACAGGAATGGGAAACTTATCTTTAATAGTGAGCTTGTTGAGCTCCTTATAATCTGGACACATGCGCCATGATCCATCCTTCTTGTGCACCAATACTACTGCAGCAGAGAAAGAACTTTGACTAGGTTGAATTATACCAGCCTCTAGCATTTCTACAACCATACGTTCAATTTCACTCTTTTGGGCATAGGGATATCTGTATGGCCTAATGTTTGGAGGAACACTTCCTGGGATCAGATGAATAGCATGATCATGATCACAAATAGGTGGGAGACCTTTGGGAGTCTCAAATACCTTGGAATGATTGTCCAAGACTTTTTGGAGATCTGGAGAAATATATGATTCTGATATGGAAACATCTAGAGAACATAATTGTGCAATTACACCTCTTTGTTCCTTTTTTAGAAGCTTTGTCATACCGTTAGAGCTGATTATCTTTCCTGTTTTCCCTGAAATACCCCTTAATTCAACTTTCTTTCCTTCCGCATAAAATTTCATGAAAATTTCTTGAAAATTAAAAGCTATTGTACCCAAGGATTGTAGCCATTGGACTCCTAGTACAACATCAGCACCCCCCATTGGAATGGAAAACATTGGGCTAGTGAATACATATTCTCCCATGGATAGCTTGATATTATGGCACTTTCCAGATCAATTTGTCGTTCCTCCATTTGCAATCATCACTTGACACTCTGGTGCTGGATATAGGAAGTAATTCAATTCCTTTGCTACCTTACAATGAATAAAATTGTGGGTACTTCCTGAATCAATCAACACTATTACCTTTTTCTTCTTGATTTGTCCTTCTACCTTGATGGTTTGAGGAGTGGTAATTCCAGCCAATGCATTACAAGATATGGTCGGATTCATTTCTTCTTTATATAGGTTTTGTTCCTGGAGTATATCCTCTTCCTTTGACCTTTCTTGCTCCTTTTCTTCTTCCTCTTCACAATCTATGTATAATAATTTCTTCTCAGTGCACTTATGACCTTTAGTGTATTTGCTATCACAACTGTAACAAAGCCCTTTTGCTCTTTTTTCTTCCAATTGTTGTGGTGTCAACCTTATAGTTTGTGGAAGGCTAGGGATAACAACACTTCCATCTTTATAGTTGTGACTGGTATGCTTCCTGGTTGCCATAATTTTGCTTTCCATTTTTCTTTCTAACCTAAATGCTTTCTCTAATGAATCAGGTTCCCAAAGGCGAACATCATGTTGGATATTATCCTTTAAAGTCCCTATGAACACATCAATCCTATGCTCCTCTAGGATATTTTTTACCCTTATGTTCAATTTTTGGAACTCCTCAATGTGCTCCATTATTGAACCCTTTTGTTTGAGACTTATCAATTGGCTAAAAAAAGTGTTGCTTTTTGTATCCTCATAATGTGCTGTCAATTCTTCCGTAAAAATTTCCCAAGTGATAATTTGTTTACGAGAGCAAAGCCATTGATACCATACAAACTGATTTGGTTCCAAATATAAAGTTGCAATACGTACCTTTTGTGTGTTTTGCACATTATTGAGATCAAAAAATTGCTCCATCTGTAATATCCATGTTGTTGGATCCTTGCCATCAAACTTCCTCATATCGATTTTTGGAGTATGGTGGGTCTTCAATCCAACATTAGAGTCTATGGAATCATGATTAACATTTCTTTTGTTCTCATCATGAGTTTCCTTTACTACCCTTTCACCATTAGTGACCATTTCTTGTAGCAACTTATTCATATTTATCTTCAATTCTTCCATGTCTGTCTTCAAATCTATCTTCAAATCGTCCATCTTAGCTTCCACGTCATTCATCTTAGCTTCTACTCCTTTCTTTAAACAATCCATCTTAGCTTCTACGCCCTTCTTTAAACCATCCATCTTAGCTTCTACGTCTTTCTTTAAACCATCCATCTTAGATTTTGTTCCTTTTGTGCAAGTGACACTTGTTGCACTTGGTCTCGTAATTTTGATATATCATGTTGCATTTCTTCCTCTTTGTTATAGACATTTTTGTGCCTTACAGCTATAAGCATGAAATGTCCATAATTCAAGGGATCCAAAGTCCCTAAAGATGTTGTTACAGCTCCTAAATGAACAAGGTCAACCAATGACAGCTTCTCCCAGAAGTTCTCCACCAAAAACCACTCAGAAACAGTCAATTCAGGATCAATTCAGAGGCTCCACTAGCTGCCTGCGTTGAAATGCAAAGTCTACACTGGCTAGGTGCACTGCAACGCAGGTGGAAGCACTACCAGGGTGCGCTGAGCGGGAAATGACAAATGGCAAGCTCATTCAACGAGGTGGAAAGACCCTGGAAGCTTCCAGAATCTTCTCCAATGACACTTGCCTCAATGGATTCGACTAGTGATGAGTAAGAGGTTCTCAACCTCCAAGTGGAAGCAAGAACTGAAAGAGAGAAGCCACAAGTCAAAACATAAGCTGACTCATCCTCTCTGCTTACATCTATATATGGATCTCTCACCCAGAGGTTCAGGAGGCTGGAATTTTGTACTTTGCAGAGAATTGTTGTTGGATTGAGATTGAGATTAGCACATTGGGTGATTTATGCTTTGTTGGAGGAGAGGAAGGGATTCCTTTGCTGGGAGGTAGATGCTGGATCGGAACTCACTTGGTTGTATCTCCTCTTGGACTTTTTAATTTCATCAATAAACTATTTGAGTTTCTCCTACATGTTGTATACCAATGATGTTTTGTTATGCTTAGATGTTTAGCTTAATCTGATCTTGAGCTTTTTATGAATGTATATCTGTATCTTTGTGTAGTTTCTCTCTCTTGTGATCTTGCAGGAATTCGGTGAAGCTAGGCCGGTGAAGGAGCAAGAAGCTGGGAGCTACTGAAGAGAGGAGTGATTTGGATCGACAAACTAGCGGAAGATACAGGTTAGTTAGATCCTTCTTCCTCACTTACATTTCATAAAGAAGAATACTCAAATAAGTTTACCTGTTTGTTGCTAAGGCACTATCACCTCTTAGAGTGGGATAGGGGCATTCCGAATTGGATACTTTTCCCAACAACAAATTGGCGACTCCGCTGGGGAGAGTATCTTGTTAGTTTATTTGTGTTTCTATTGTTGTTCTTCTCATAAACTCAGGAGTGCCGAATCGAAATGCATTTGCCATTTTCAAATGCAAAGTAGAGATCTGCCACTCTAGTCCACTCACTGGGCCTGTTTTTATGATCTGAACAAACTGATCCACAAGTGCTCTAACAGCCCGTTGTGATAGATCTTAGTCCTCCTTTAAATCATCCTCCTAATTGTACCTAATTGATAGCTTTGATCCGGCCAAAAACTGTTGATTTAACTGCAAACCGTAACCTAGAACCCAGAAACAACTCTCGTTTCTGCTTCAGCGCAGACTCTGTGAAGAGGTTCTGCATTTCAACGCAGGTCCCGTGAAGGATACCTGCGCTGAAGTTCAGTTTCTCTGTGTTGAGGGTGCGCTGATCAGTCTTTGCCTTGTGCAGCTGTGGTTCCCTGCTTCCTTTTGCTCAGTTTCATCTCTGATTTTTGCAGCCTGTTATCAGTCAGTGTACCTATCTGAAACCCCTTTTCTTTGCCTCAATTCCGCCTCAGTTGTATAAAGAAACTGTATTTGTTCTTTGTGTATTTGTTACATCATTTGCAGTTTCCCATTACAAAAGTAAACTAGTCATACTGTCGCCCTTAGATCTACACCTGTCATAAGTGTCGTTTTGATCTTAGGAGTGAGTTTGTTTGCTGTTCACAGTTGATTGAGCTTTTACTTTTGTCGTTTGGTTTGAATTTATGCATTTCTAGTGTCGAAACAAGTAAATCATAAAGTGTCGTAATCGTCTTTTTGATTTTGAAAAAGGAACTTGTTTATGTTTTCACTTGAAATCGAATTCAAATTTGTACAACAGCTTTCTTTTTAGGCATCAATATTAAGAAAGCGAAAACAAATACATGCATTTGTGCATTTGCATTTTGATAGTTTGCATGCTTTGATTTAGGGAAAAGTGCATTACAGTGTGCTCTATGCTCTTTGAGAAAAGTTTGTATCTTCCTTTTCCCCTTGTAGCTAGGATTTTCATTGTTGAAAAGATATAAAAGCTTGCTTATCATCTTTAGACTGCATTTAGGAATTGTATCATACATCTCGTGGTGATCCAAAAAGGCAAACTTCTAAGAAAGATCAACCTAAAATAAATTGAATGAACTTAACAACGCTTTGTAACTTAACGCACAACATAGAGGTCTAGGCTAGAGACGTGTTCCGGCGTCGTAAAACTTGGTGACTATCGATCTCGCTGATGGTTAGGTGATTCCTCCTGAGGGACGATAGCGCCAGTACGGATTGTGCTCCCACGTACCGTCGAGTATATATTGGGAGACCCCTATAGGCATAAAACCTTTATCCTTAGGAAGCCGTGTCGGCCGCCCTACTTATCGCAATGCACTGAACACAACATTCGGGAAGATTGACCGCCCGTACCTTAAAAAGTATTCTGCGGTTTTGCGAAAAGTTTGGCACACCCTCTACCTAGAACTCCAGAGCAGTTCCTTTTGGCCTTTTTCAGACTCTATAACGGAAAAAGTCCATCCGAGCATTTGTCACTTCGGGCTCGTTAAAACATCGAAGGAGAATAGAGTCATCTTTAGCTTTTTCTCGACTCTTTAAAACTGAAAAAGCAAGTTGTGTCTAAGCGTCGTTAAAATTTATTTTAAACGGAACAATCACCCCTTTTTCCTGCGTTGATCTTTGGGTTGAGAAAATGGAACCCACCAACCAAGGAATTCCCCTTGGTGGAAATCCTAGTTCCTTCTCCTCTTGGGGAGATGTTGGTGCGCCCCATATGGCCACATTGTCGCTTCCAAGACTGACAATTGGCTTGCCGGTCTGGCTCTTCTCAACCAATGTCGTTCAGAACACCACTATTCCTGAACAGTCGAATCAACAGTTAGACCAGTCCAAAGTTGCCCACCAGCCTTCTACTTCCTCTAATTCTTCCTCTCCTCCTTCCTCTTCGCTTGACGGAACTGGTAAAACAAAAAACCAAGTTCCTAAGGAGAAGAAGGAAAAGAAGAAGAAAGAGAAGAAGAAGAAGGAGCCAAAAGCGACTGGGGGCAAACAAGTGTCGTCTGACAAAAATCCACACACAGCACTGACTAGGCCTAAATCGCCATGTGTCATATGCAAGGGAGACCACTTCCACAGAGATTGTCCCTGCATCCCTCGGATACTAAGGGACTGGTCTCCCCGTTTGCACAATCCGGTGGCATCAACCTCTGATAGCCATGTTGAATGCATACCGTCAACTAGCGAAAGTGAAGTCCTTGGACAAAAAGGGAGAGCTAGATCTCCCTGTAGACTGTGCGAAGGCGATCACGCCATCCACCGTTGTCCCTTCTTAGACGAAGCGAAAAGATTTTTGGATGATTGTCCGGTTTCACCGTTACGACTTCCTCCTGGATATAAAAAACTCTTGTCGAGTCCTTCGTTAGTTGAAAATCCAGCTGGCCCGCTCAAGTGGTCAGCTGAAGCGCCAGTCATTGAAGATGAACCAGCTGAATCCATGCCTGACAAAAGTCAAAAGGTCGAGGCGGCAGTTGACCCGGTCTTGCCTTCAGAGGATTTATCTTCGAATGATACAGTCACTGAAGAGAATAAAGATGACACCATCCAAATTCTCTTCATCAACACAGACTCCGACGAGCACGGGGGCACTCCCCCCATTCCTTTATCGCAGGAAGGAAGTTCGTCAGAGCAATACCCGGCCGTTTACTCGGTCCCACCACCAAGCAACCTAGTTGTCTCCTTCGACTGGAACCAACTAGGCAGACCCCGTTTGCCAGCAAGTATACCATTCAGAATTATCATCCAAATATAAAGAATGGTCATGGCTGGCACCATCATTGATGAAGGGGCATCTGTGAGTATCCTTTCCTCCACTGCTTGGAAAGCGCTTGGTTCGCCAGCGCTTTTGCCTGAAATGAGAAATCTGACAGGCTTTGATAAAGGAACCAGTCGACCTTTAGGGATCCTCCCCAATGTGCCTATCGCATTGAAAGGGAAGACCGTTCAAATGAACGTGATGGTCGTTCAAGGACCCTTGGATTATAACCTACTCCTTGGACGAGACTATATATATTGCATGGGAGCCATCGTCTCCTCACTCTTTAGAGTAATGTGTTTTCCGCACGAAGGAAGAGTGGTCAAGCTCGTGGACCAGCTTTCATTTCCCAGATCACGCATCGCAAATAGTCATATACCATCCCTAAATGGTCTCTTCACGCAAGAAATGTCTCAACCCATGGTCCGTCCTCCCGATGAGCGCGAGTAATTCGGAAGGATATGACTGGAACCCAGGGGGCATGCGTCCTGGTCTGCTTCGGCAGGAAAACTTTGGGTATAGGGTAGGTTTCCGCGGGAGAATATGACTAGTCTGTACCCCGTCCGTCTTGGAAGAGGGGTTATTCTAGAATAAGATTCTTTTGTCAAAGTTATGTGTTTGGCGCTCGTTGTCACTCACCTTTGTCTATCTCAGTAGACATCGCCGAAGAAGTGTTTTGTTCGCTGCATTGATGAAACAATCTTTGGGTAACCTGAAAGAGGTAGGCCTTTCCTGGTAAAACAAATGTTTTATCTGCAAATTGAGGGGTAACCTTGAAATCGTACTTTATACCTGGGGGCATGCAAACCTTTTGGAGTGCAAGCAAGGGGCGACTATTTATTTTTTAAATTTTTAGGTCCTCCCTTTAAACCTGTAGGTCTAACCCTTTAAACTCGTAGGATTAGTCGTTTCCGAACTTGCATAACGAAAGGATGCGGGGCATAGCTTTGGTAAGGCGCAAGCTCCATAAAAAATGGCATCTTACATGAGACATTCTTATCATATGACTAGATTATCGAGCAGTTTTAGCACATAGTTCATGCTCGTTAAAAAATAAACATAAGATTGAGCAGTTTTAGCACATAGTTCATGCTCGTTAAAAAATAAACATAAGACTGAGCAGTGTTTTTCCGCGTTTAAGCTCGTTGAAAAATGAACTATCCTCCGGTAAATAACCACCATGAATGTAACATTATCAGCCATTAAAGCCTTGGTCGTGTTTGCACTGTCACCTCCACTTTTCCATTGGCCGATCGTTCATCTCCATATGATTGTTTACCCATTTTGAGGAACAGCTACGAAGAGTGATTTCCCTAGCCATCCTTGTGACACTGCCGTGATTGGAAAATTCCAACCTTTACCTGGAATCAGCTGCTAACCCGTTTTATCACTCGTTCCTCAAAAGACGAGTCTTCTTTAAGCTCTTTTCATCTGACTCGTAAAATATGAAAAGATTGCCGAGTTTTGGCCTTCCAGCTCGTTAAAGCGACCGGAAGAGCTATCCCTCCCCTAGATTTTAATCTTTTTGGACCTGAGGGATTATTGCACAAAAAGATCGAGCGCTTGTTTTGTTCGGCTCGTTAAAACTATCGAAAATTCATCCCTTCTGTATTGTTTTATACTTTTTCGGACTTAAGGGATTAGATGACGAAAAAGGACTTTCGGAGTTGACTTTATGTACCTTTTCAGACTCTCTAAAAATGAAAAGGACCGAGTTATCTTTGTCGTTAGACTCGTTAAAAACATTAAATAGCGACAAACTTGTCTTTAGACGAGAACGAGTTTCACTATCGCTAGGCTCGTTAAAACATAGCGATGGGTTTTCCCGAAGGGAAAATTATAGAACAAGCATATGTTATCCTCCTCAAGCTTGACAAAAATAAAGAGGTACTGGTCAGCAATGACTGGGAAAAATTGGGAAGAAACTCAAAGAACTTTATTGGTAGCAAGTCGCTCTTGAACATGACACTTCCACTCCGTGCCTGAGTCGGGTTGGGTTGTTTCATTCACCGGTCACATCACCATGGTCTCGCCATACCATCCAACTTTGGGGTAAATGCTACCAATCCATCACATAAGTGTCGCCGATATGTTCAAGAGAAGTCATCCAGAGAAGTCAACCATGTCCCATCCACTACCATACATTATCCTTCATTCTTTTCATGACCGCCACCATGAACCATATATCATTAGATCGTTTTCACCTCCATCAAAATAATTTGCTCCGTTCCATGTCACTGATGTGGGATACATTAAGGCCCTCCTTTGACGGATCGCTTCTTGTCGACATCAGCTCATTATCCAAGAAGTTGATCTAGGAACAACCCCTTCAGTACTTTGAAGCTTGCATGCCTCAATGGCAAGTTTCTCACTTCCGGCGACAGGTATACATCAATGACCTTCGACCGAAAGATTTTGCGTGGTGTTCAACGCCAAGTCCTTTATTCACACCACGTGAATTGTACTACAGTACCTTGAGGGTCATTATCATTATTGGTGATTCCTCTCGCGCTTGTTAACGGTTTACCTCATTGACCGGTAATCAAGCGATGTCTTTCCATGTTCGACTTCAGAACATCTCTCACATGGATCGACTTGTACTTAGAGTGAAGATCGAACGAGTTTGAAGACCCCGGATCTAGTTTCATCCATCCGGGCTGCGATATATATTCAGGAAAAATAAAGACATTGACATGTACAGCATTGCAGCACAGACAATCATCCTACCAAAGGATGATGATTTCAGCAAGATCATCAGTCTATCATCAGATAATTGTCTGTCCTATGTACACAAAAATGAATTTATAAAGCTGAGCATGGGAATGCCCGCCTCAGCTAGATCATGAAAATAGTATGAAAAATAATGTATTGTATTGTATCTTATTACAGGTCTCCTCCCAGCATTGAATGAACTTCGGATCCTCCTAATAAAGCATTTCACCCGATAAACGGCCTCATACTTTAGGGGGCAACTGTTATAGACATTTTTGTGCCTTACAGCTATAAGCATGAAATGTCCATAATTCAAGGGATCCAAAGTCCCTAAAGATGTTGTTACAGCTCCTAAAGGAACAAGGTCAACCAATGACAGCTTCTCCCAGAAGTTCTCCACCAAAAACCACTCAGAAACAGTCAATTCAGGATCAATTCAGAGGCTCCACTAGCTGCCTGCGTTGAAATGCAAAGTCTACACTGGCTAGGTGCACTGCAACGCAGGTGGAAGCACTACCAGGGTGCGCTGAGCGGGAAATGACAAATGGCAAGCTCATTCAACGAGGTGGAAAGACCCTGGAAGCTTCCAGAATCTTCTCCAATGACACTTGCCTCAATGGATTCGACTAGTGATGAGTAAGAGGTTCTCAACCTCCAAGTGGAAGCAAGAACTGACAGAGAGAAGCCACAAGCCAAAACATAAGCTGACTCATCCTCTCTGCTTACATCTATATATGGATCTCTCACCCAGAGGTTCAGGAGGCTGGAATTTTGTACTTTGCAGAGAATTGTTGTTGGTTTGAGATTGAGATTAGCACATTGGGTGATTTATGCTTTTTTGGAGGAGAGGAAGGGATTCCTTTGCTGGGAGGTAGATGCTGGATCGGAACTCACTT
This sequence comes from Pinus tabuliformis, assembly GCA_031772625.1. Lineage (NCBI taxonomy): Eukaryota > Viridiplantae > Streptophyta > Pinopsida > Pinales > Pinaceae > Pinus > Pinus tabuliformis. Next base: position 314,879,831 of record CM062810.1, on the reverse strand, counting down.
GGTTGTATCTCCTCTTGGACTTTTTTATTTCATCAATAAACTATTTGAGTTTCTCCTACATGTTGTATACCAATGATGTTTTGTTATGCTTACATGTTTAGCTTAATCTGATCTTGAGCTTTTTATGAATGTATATCTGTATCTTTGTGTAGTTTCTCTCTCTTGTGATCTTGCAGGAATTCAGTGAAGTTGGGCCGGTGAAGGAGCAAGAAGCTGGGAGCTACTGAAGAGAGGAGTGATTTGGATCGACAAACTAGCGGAAGATACAGGTTAGTTAGATCCTTCTTCCTCACTTAAATTTCATAAAGAAGAATACTCAAATAAGTTTACCTGTTTGTTGCTAAGGCACTATCACCTCTTAGAGTGGGATAGGGGCATTCCGAATTGGATACTTTTCCCAACAACACTCTTCTTCATGAGTCATGCTAGAGCTTTCAGGTTGCCTACTAGGTGTTTGCATTTTCTTTCCTCGGGGAATCAATTACTGATAATAATGCTTTACTATGCCCTTTGAATTCCTTCAAACTAATTTTTCAAACCAAGCTTATGCAAAAATTTAACAAAAACTACACACCTTTTTTTCACTTTGTAGGAGCCTCATATTGAATTTGATGTATCTCTGTAATTTCAGATCATCCAGTTCTGAAATTGCAACCTGTAGTAGCCCTTTGCATCCTCTTTCCAATGCCACTAGTCTAATCCAAATTGGATTCTCCAAGAAAGAGTTATGCACAATATCCCACAGTGACCTGTTCGGAATGTAATTGAGGAGTCTGCAAAAAGACCAACCTCCTCAGATCATATCTCTGCAAATATAGTGCTAAAAGCTCTGAAATTTGGACCCGAGATTCAGTGTGATTTCTTCTCAAATGGTTTTTTTTTAGCTTCTGAAACATCGCAGAAAAAAATTTATAGCAAAAATTCCACAATGACCTATTTGGAGCAGAAAAACCCTAGAATCCAAAGCTCTGATACCAAATGTTATGAAACCAGCTCAAGAAAAAGATAGAAAAGATAGATCAACGTCATAGAATTCAGCCTCTTCGAGGGGGTAACCTCATTTACATTACATAAATGAGAAATTCTTGGATGATTCAAATGACAAAACCTCCTTTCTATATATAGGAGTCTAAGGAGTCACAATATAACCCTGCCGACCTAACAATAATAATATAAACCCACAAAAATAAAAATAGAGGGATTCTATGGGGAACATTAATAAAAATATGGGGACAATAGGGGCACAACAATATTAATAAGGGATACAACTACAATAGTAATGGGGTAATCACTAGTATTATAGGGACCTATCAGTCCAAATGAGGCTAAGGCATCATGTATTTATAGCAAGAGGATGAATAGATGTGACTGTTGGGCTTCTGAGCCTACATAAGTTTGTCGGTCGACCTTGACAATTTGTCCATAATCAAAATAAATTCATAACTTCATTTGTACATGTCACAATCGAATGATCTCTAGATCAATCCTACACCTCTCGAAGAGGGGAATCCAATAAAAATATCAACTGCCTTAAATAAGATGATGCATGTGGAGTTTGGCCCTAGTTGCCAATTTTAACAGAATCTCTAAGACATCATCTTGACAAGCACCTACAAAATAAGCTTCCCTTATTTGGATTTTTCTGATAATTAAACATGCATTTCCTCCACAGAAGATTCTCAAGGCTTAACTAATTTTTCTTCATTACATGCAAGCAATCTTTGCAAATGCACTGTTGCAACAACTTCATCCAGGGCATACATTGTATGCATACTTACATCATTCTCACTGGTTTCATCCTGGGGCAAATACAAAACTATTCCCTTTTCCATAAACAAATTATTTTCCACAGTGCTTTTGCAGGGTGAGAAATCCAAAACTCCTTGTTTTTCCACCAAAGCAACATTTTCCTGTAATTCCTCTGTGTTATGCTTCCCTGCATTACCGATGTAATTTGCACTGACGAATGACTTCAATGTCCACTGGATTTTTTCACATCCAAAAACAACATAAAATCTAACACTGAACAAACTTGCTCAGTTATTGCATTCTTATAGTCAACATTGCACCAAAGGAATATCACACTCCTTCACAGAATCCTTACCATCATCTGGGAACACACCACCTAGTGAGAACTCACAGTCTCCAATTGTAGATGAAACATATTCAACACCAATCTCTGAAGTCGCCTCTAAATTCTTGACCTGGAAATTTTCTTTCGCAATCTCTTCATCTTTGTCAGCAAATTTTCCCATCATGCATGGCACATCTGACCCTACTATTCAAAGAAAATTTTAAGGATGGAAAATTATCTTCAATTTTAAAAGCATTGGCGAATCTCACTAGTCCCTAATATGCAAACCATAAAATGCTTATTTATATAATTGCAAAATTATTCAAATTTATAATGATTTTATATATATCCTTTATAAAATGTTGTCTATTTTTAAGGTAAAATAATTTTATATTGTAAAATTCAGGCAAATCATTTTTATAAAAAATGGAAATTGGCGAATCTTTTTTGTGTAAAAATCATGGAAAATTAGCCCGCCTGCGAATATTAGCCCCTAAAATTTTCCACACTGCTATTGTTGAATCCTTTATCTCCTTTCCAAGATTTTCAAGATGGTGAAGTTTTCTTCCACCTGGGGTGCTTGGATTCCCTACAATAAAACAACCTAATAAATGTCACATTAGGTGTTGGATTAGGGAGTCCTAACCCAGGTTCAGAGCAAGTTGTGCCAACCAAAAAAAACCTACACTACTGGCCCTTTCGGCAACAACCCACGTAGCAAAAGTAGTAGTCTCACTCGAAGCAGTATGGGAGATGCAAGAAACAAGTTTCTACATCTAGAGACTAGTGTGATGTCTTATGATGCCTTGGATCTGCCTCCATGCAAATCGATAGACTTCTAGGGCACGTTACTGCAACTCAATTAAAGTAGCTTTCAAACCTTCACGAAGGTCCACGATCAGTCCTTGTGGACCTTTAACAATCGATTTACCTACTTACGTGCATCAAAAGGTAACCCTAGATTGGAGTTCACGTAGATCTACTTTATTCGTCAGAAAACATAAGAGAAATGATCTGAAACTTTGCGGAAGTGGCTAAGAATTCATTTCGTATATTACTAAGACAGATTCAATAAATTCACGTAGCATTCAATCATTATTTCATAAAAACATGTCATTCATCGACAGCATATAACATAAACAGATACAAATGGAAATACTCAGTAATTCTTTGGAAAATTGTCTTTACTGATCTTCAATTCATTAATTACAAACTCAAACTACCCTATGCATGCAGTTGCAGGGGTTTGTGCACTTAGCTGCAAACTCTACCCAGGCCTCCGCGCACTCAGTTGTAGAGCCTTCCCTTCTTATCTAAGTGCAGGAATAAGATCCTTCCTTCCTTAGCTCCTTCCCAAAACTCTTCAATGAACCGAATTCTCTATCAAAACTTGTCCTAAGACTCGCTAAGACTCGACTATTTATAGACTTTTCCATACAATTCCATGGTCCACGGACCATGGGTGAATCTCAAAACTGACTCAAAACTTTACTTAAAATAAGGGGTTAAGCCCCTTTGACTCTTATTCATCTACGCACTCCACTTCCGTATATCACAAATACTTTACATATTTTGCAAAACTTTATACAAAATTTGGGTTAACTAACCCCAAACTGACCCAGCGAACCCCATCCCAACAAGCCCCCAACACAAAGATCGTGACTCGTCCTCGAGTCACTCAGTTGGTTGTTCCACTTTCTGGCAGAGTTCTCTTAATGCCTTAGTCAGCACCCGAAGCTCCCCGGTACTCTGCTCAGTTGCTTGTTGTACTTCCTGAACTAGTTTCTCGGTGGTTGGCCCCTTTACTGCTAGTTGTGTAGTCCTCTGTGTCTGTTGCATTGCCTTTAGCATCTTATGAATGGTCTGTGAAAACTGGTTGGCTTCCTCTACCCAAGGCTCAAGCCATTCTCTGAGCACGTACTTCTTCTTCTGCAATTCTTGTATTTGCAACAATTTTACTTTTCCTTTCTGTAAGCACGCGAAAAGGTAAACTGGTGCCAACGTCCACGTTGTCATACTGTTCTCATCATACTGTTGTTGCACTTCCCTAATTCTTGTGTTCAACTTTTGCAGCGTAGGGTCCTCCTGCAGTGTATCTTAAAGGCCCAGTGCTTGAGTCAAGAGCTTCCCGAACCCTTGAACGGCGACATCTAGTTGAGCCATGGATCCTTTAATCGTTGCACCTCTTTGTTCCCAAACTTCCAACAATGTGTTCAGCTGCAACTTCAACTGCAGCTCGTCTATCTGCTTCCGTAGGTAAAAATTCACCTCGTTGACCTTCTCCTTTGAAGCGTGCATTGCAGCAGCCAATTTCCTTACCTTGGCCAAAGCCTCTGCATCATCAAGTATACCCAACTCAGGTATAGATTTGCAGGCCTGCTTAATCACTGTGACCATGTTCTGACATTGTGTCCACAACTCCTCCTGCTCCTTTAGGGCCTGAGTCTTTTCTGCGAAAAGTTGTTGATTGTTGACTTTGAAGTCACTGACAGAAGTGAGTGCGTGCTTTTCTCTGATATTTAGCTCATCAGCGACCCCCTGATGTAGCGTATGAAGAGACTCGAGCGATAGTGTGACAAGGTTCAGCCCTATATATTTTATTGCGTGAAGCACCACGAAATCCTCATTTGACTCCACGCGGACCGACCCCTATAGCAAAGGAACTCTGATATCAGTCAATCTCGGTGATAGTTCTAAGACCCTGTGTCAAGCTCTCTTGTGCGCCACTCACCTTTCCGACATCCTATTGCATCTTGTTAGCCTTGGATCTGCCTCCGCACAGATCGATAGACTTCTAGGGCATGTCACTGCAACTCAGTTAAAGTGGCTTTCATACCTTCGCGAAGGTCCACGATCAGTCCTTGCAGACCTTTAACAGTCGATCTACTTATGCGCATCAAAAGGTAACCCTATATTGGAGTTTGCATAAATATACTTTATTCGTCAGAAAACATAAGAGAAATGATCTGAAACTTCACGGAAATGGCTAATTATTCATTTCATACATTATTAATACAAATTCAATAAATTCGCATAGCATCAATCATTATTTCATAAAACATGTCATTCATCGGCAATATATAACATAAACAGATACAAATGGAAATACTCAGTAATTCTTTGGAAAATTATCTTTATTGATCTTCAATTCACTCATTACAGACTCAAACTACCCTGTGCACGCAGCCGCAGGGGTCAGCACACTCAGCTGCGAACTCTACCTAGGCCTCTAGGCACTCAGCTGCGAAGCCTTCCTTCTCTACCTAAGCGTAGGAATCAGAGGCTTCCTACCTTAGCTCCTACCCAAAACTCTTTAATGAACCCAATTCTCTATCAAAACTTTTCCTAAGACTCGCTAAGACTCAACTATTTATAGACTTTTCCATACAATGCCATGGTCCGCGGACCATGGGTGAATCTCAAAACCAACTCAAAAATTTACTTAAAACAAGGGGCTAAGCCCCTTTGACTCTTATTCATCTACACACTCTGCTTCCATATATCACAGAGACTTTACATCTTTTACAAAACTGTATACAAAATTTGGGTTAACTAACTCCAAACTGACCCAGGGGACCCCATCCCAACGTTGGGTTACTCTGCACCCCCTAAAATGGTATTAAGTGTTCAATAAACTATTTTAATTTTCAACTTTTAGCCCAATTCCATATTCAATATATAGGGATAATCGTTCTATCTCGGACACTAAGTACAGCAGCACATGGCACATTCCATCAAGGTCCTTCCGCGCACGGATCGAGACATTGTAAAAATCAGCCTTTAACTCTGTGTAGGTTGTTAATTACTCGAACAAGGTTGGGGACAACCTCGGTCACTGATTGATGACCATCTAAAGGTGCATCTCCATTAGGACCCGAAATATCTTTTTTTTTGTGATGCGCACGACATCCTTTGTGGCCCAGAGCAAGGCGAACCTCATAGCCTTAGGAAATTCTTCCTTGTGCTGAGGAAATTGGCTATCCTCCGGCAACCTCCATGCAACTAATACAATTGATAGTAGAAGCCAAGTGTAATGGAATGGCTTGCTTTCATCTAGGGCTTCTCAATAGTTCATGAGGAACTCCTGGCAGAGATATCTTAACCAATTATATTGCACGCCTTTTGCGCACTATGCATCAAGCACTATAATCGGCACTGGAACCTCATCGGCACGGCACTTTCTCATGATATTTCATACGAGGATATGTGTAGCAAACTGAACTGCTTGGTATTGTATGGAAAAAATTGAGTACCCTCGTGACTTCTTGACAAGACCATACGCCTTCTTCACTTTGTCAGCTAGCTCCTTTTCTCTTGTTTTCCCTGCAAATTCCTTAGCAAGGTCCACTCCTTTGTCAGGAAACCTCGTTACCCTTTAGATTAGCATATCTATTATTGGGATAGGCTACCCTAGCCATAGAATCTTGTCATGCACCAACACGAGGAGTTGGCACACACATACCATATTGATAGGGGAGTAGTGATAGTGCGGTACTAATAACATATTCAGCAGCCCTGACTACTCAAAATCGTAGACCCACTTCATGGGTTCCAACTTTGTAACTCCTCTGTTGTCATAGTAGATCTTTTTCATATACTTATGTGTTGCCATATGGGAAATTTTGTCCTGATCCGCGATGTCCCGGTCCTCCAATTTCAATAGTGGGATACACGCAAGCTTAGGGCCTTCAAATGTGACCTGCTCCAGCAGCAGGGGAGTGGATATCCCAAATTTTACTGAATCAGGGTCCTTGGTTACCTTAGTTTTTCCCTTCCATGGAGGGACGTACTTAGGCAGCATAAAGAGGGGCTCAACACCCTCAACATCGACTTCTTCAATGCCTTAGTACTCCTCTTCCTCTAAATCCACAACTTTCTCTGGTTGCTTGTCTCTTTTCTGCTTTGGTTGTGCCTCATTATGCTTCCTCGGTGACATGTGCACCGCCACCAGCTTCTTATGTTTTTCCTTCACGTCCGGCTGCTTTCTTTCATAGTAGGATGCTTTTCTTTAGCCATAGTTTGTTTCAACCTAGGCGACCTTGGTGCCATGGGCACAGTAGGCGTAGCCTCCATACTAGACACTTTCGGTCCTGGCACATCATACACAGCTACTTTCAAACTAAGGGATTCGGTGAGGTTAGTGGAAGTCATTTTCTCAATGAATAATTCATGTTCTTCAACAAAATAGTCTGCAAACGAGGGTCGCGTCACAAATTCCTCCCAAAATGCTCAGCCTATATGCAACAGACAGCAAAATACACTAGCAGGGCTTAGAGAACAAAGTGTTCTCTGTTGGACTGGTATGTGCAATTTATAGGGGGATTTGAATTCAAATCCAACTGTTCCCCCAAAATTCTGATAATAAATGTTGTTTTAGCAGCAAATCTTCAAATATTTTTGCCTTAATTTCTACCTCTCAGTGCCTCTTAACTATTTTCTGGCTGTCCCATCATGAATAGTAACTCCAACGGTCATTTTCCTGATGGGCTGCATAGTACCTTTCCCTCTCACACAGCATCCTGAGCGCAGTTCCATCTAGAGCATCCTCGTCAATCTCCGCGCAACCTGGTCACTACCTTGTTCTCCAAACCAGGCAGTGCAGTTTGTAGTCCCATGCTTCCTTTCAACTTCCTGGAGCATTAAGACTGTCTTGCTACCCTATAGTCATTACGAAAGATCCCCCGTATACAGCTTCAACCTACTCTCATTCACTTTTCCTGGGAAGGGTTCCCCATTTAGCTTCATGACTTGAATTGTGCTACCATCTGTAATTTCCTTGACAATATATGGCCCTAACCAATGCATCTGGAATTTACCTAGAAATTTAGTGAACTTACTATCATATAATAGTACAAGATTGTTTACCCTGAATTTGCGAAGCTTGATATAGCGATCATGCCATGCTTTTTCATGTTCCTTTTGTGCTTGTTGATGGAATCCTACCAAAAATTGGTCTTCTTCGAGCTCCATGAGTTGCACGAGCTATTCTTCTAGGACCTCGCAATCTGCCATATCCGTTAAAGATGTTATGCGCAAACTAGGAACAATGTATTCCATCGGCATTACAGCTTCGACCCCACATACTAATATGAATGGTTTTTGTCTTGTAGCTTCTTATAAGTAGTCTTATAATCTCATAGCACTACAGGTACATGTACATCCCAATCATTCTGATGTGTGTTACAAATATTTTTCAGCACGTTCTCCAAAAAATTTTTAAATGCTTCGACAGTTCTATTTGCCTGCGGGTGATATGGTGTACTCTTCTGATGGTAGACCTGGAATTCATCAGTCAACGCGTTGATCATTTCATTTAGACAGTGTGTACCAGTGTCACTCATCAACACTTTCGAGCATCCAAACCTTGTTAAGACATGTTCAAACAAGAATTTTTTTGTTGTAGCCCCTTTACAATCCTTTATGGGTTGTGCTTCTACCCATCTGGCTAGATGTTCCATCACAGTAATAATGTAGCGCGCACCTATTTTCTTTCTAGGGGACTGAATTGGCCCAATAAAATCAATCACCCACTTCTCAAATTCTTGGAAAGATACCTGAGGACATAGTGGTATCTCATCCCTTTGCGATGGTCTTCCAGTTCTTTGACATGCATCACATGCCTTACAGTATGCCTTGGAATCCTTGTGCAATGTTGGCCACCATAGACCTGCACACAAAATCTTATGTGCAGTTTCTTTGCCTGCATAATGGCCTCTTGCATTTCCCCCATGAGCTTCAGTGAGAATGCTATCACGCTTAAATTCTGGCACACATCTCCACAATATTTCATCTGCAACCATTTTGTACAATTGTCCTGCAATGACTGAAAATTCGGCTACGTGCACTACTAATTCCTTCTTTTGCTAACTTGTATATCCTTCTAGCACCATTCCTATAGCTAAGAAGTGAATAATGTCTGTAAAATGGACATCCACTATGTGTACCACAAAGAGCTACGCATCTGGAAACCCTTCCTCCAAATTACTGGGTTCTTCGCCTATTTCAATTCGTGACAGATGGTCAGGTCCAACATTCAACCTCCCCGGCTTCACAATGACTTCAAAGTCATACTCCTAAAATAATAACAACCATCTGCAAATCCCCCCCCCCCCAACACAGGCTTGTTGACCAGGTATTTTAAGGAAGAATGATCTAATTACGTCTTGAAATGCCCTCCTAACAAATAATGCCTGAATTTTTGCAGTGCATAGACCATGGCCAGCCCTTCACACTCAATTGTTGAATAATTTTTCTCAACCTTCGATAACTTCCTACTTGTGAAGGCTATAGGATGGTCCATTTCTCCTTCACTGGCATGAGTTAGCACTGCACCCAGTGCAATGCAAGAAGAATCCACATGTACATGAAACTCCCTTTTCCAATCGATAAATACCAAGATTGGCACAGTTACCATCTTTTATCTTAACACATCTAAACTGCAATGACATTCTTCATCCAACAGAATGTCGCATCCTTCTTTAGCAGTTTTTTCATGGGTGTGGTAATTTGAGCATAAAATTTGATAAATTTTCTATAGTATCCCATATGTCCCAGCATCGTGAGTAGTTGCTTGACGTTCCTAAGGACCTCCAAGTACACAATTATCGCAATCTTTGCAGGGTCCACCATCAATCCTTGCTTGCACACAACATGACCCAGCAAGATCCAAAAAGGAACACAAAATATTCATTTTTTCAAATTCAACGCTATCTGGTATCTGCAACATGTATCCAACATAAGGTGCAGACTTTCTACATGGCGCTTCACCAAGCCAAACATCATCGAGTCATCAATGTACACTTCCAAGAACTTATGAATGAATTCCTTTAATGCTACTATGACTTTGTGGGAAAATATCGCAGACGCATTCTTTAATCCAAATGGCATAACAGTGTACTGAAATAAACTCCACTCTATTGCGAAGGTGGTCTTTCTTCTATCTTTGGGGAAATCTTGATTTCTTGATACCTGGAAAACCCGTCAGTAAAGGAATAGGCCTTCTGCCCTCCAACATTGTCTAACACTTCGTCTGTAAATGGCTTTGGAAATGGATCATGAACACATGCATCATTTAGCTTCCGGAGATCTATGAAAATCCTTATTTCACCCTTTTGTTTCTTCTCTTGGACCACCATCGGGCTCACCCAATCAGACCCTCCAACAGGTTCGATAATGCCTGCGTCCAACATTTTATCCAGCTCTTGGCGAACTTTTTCCTTGTACTTAGGATTAAGGCGATAAGGCCTTTGTTTAACAGGCTTCGTTTTCGGCTTCAACGTGATCCTCATAACACCCAAGTCACCCAATATGCCTTTCATATCCGAAAAATTATTAGGGAAGAGATCCTGATATTCGCGAAGTAATTCAGTAACTTTTTCTAGTGTAGCATCATCCTAATAGTCTCCAATCTTCGCGAACTTCGATTCTTCTTCAGTGCCTATGTTTAATTTCTTCATTTTCAAAGGTGTGGAGATGTCTAGGTTTTCTACTAGTGGGCCTTTGACTTTGCGATGCCCTTATATCTCCAGAATATTGATGTTCCTCGGGTCTCCTTCCTCTTCTTCTAGTGCATGGCACAACTGGGTCCTCCAGTCTGGTTGGGTCCATTCCATTAGTTCTTTTAGTATCCTGAAGATAACTGCTTTAATTTTTTGGAGTGCTTCATCGATGCTTGCAAACCCATCTTTGAAGCTGAAAGTCAATAAGAAACCTTCCTTCAACACATCCCATTCTGCAGTGTTGTGACGAAGCTTTGTTTCAAGATACCAATTCATGGGGATCGTATCCAAGGTATGACAAAAGATATGTACCCATTTTGGTTGCGTTTGCATTCCCCGTGCTTTAGCCCACTTCACGAGGAGATTGCACGGATCATCCCTCCCATTGTACTTCTCATTCAATCTGGCATTAGCAGGCCCAAATTGCAGCTTCATCATTCTCCTGTAATCTCTCCATCCAGTAAAACTATCCTTGTGCATACCCCACCATCATGCGGGCATAGCACGCAGTGCCAATTATAATGCTTGGAAGTGGTGGTCTTCAGGGACTTCGTGCTCAAATTCATCTAAAAACATATCTACGCCAGTCAACCCATCATAATAAGGTAACTTTCTTACCTCCGACGACACGTAGCATAGTGACTTCATCATCATATTGCATCGCAATGTAGAAACTTCATGTAAGCGGTTTTGCCAATGCTCTAATTCCTCATCAAAATCAGAAGTGCAGGAACTCTCCCGATCCCATGAAATTTGTCCATCCGTCGTTGGATTGATCCAATCTTGATCTCGTGTAGTTATCTTGTAGATTTGATCCAACTCATCGTCACTCTCTTCACAATTGCAGAATGATTCAGTATAGCGCGCCCCTTCTGCAAGGTCCAGTGGCACTATAACCTGAAGTGACTTTCTTTCAAACGGCAATGTCCTCTTCTTCAAATTAATGACCCCATTCATATCAGTAGCCTAGTTGATTCCTAATATTGTGGGTAGGGATTACTGTCATCAACAATTTCTATAACTTCAAAGTCTGCTACCGCACTCGCACCTTCAATATCCATCGTTACTCCATATAATCGTCCCATGGGGATGATTTTCTTTTTATTTTCCATCCTGAGCTGAATCAAAGACCACTGCAGTGTAGGTCTCCCCATCCTTTCCCATGTCTGTTTTAGTAGAACATTCGCATAGACCTAAATCCAAAATGACCTGGTCCATGTCATAATCACCTATTTGTGTTGTTAGCCACATCTCACGTCATGTTCACGCCTTATGCTTACCAATCTTCCTAACTGTGTACTACTCAGAGGGATTATTTTCCTTATTGGTACACTTGTCTATTAATTCCTACAATCCTTCCACAACCTTCTTGTCATGCACTAAATTTATGCAGCTCTCCAAAAATGTAGTGAGTACGAAAGGATCGAATTCTTGTTTCACACTGATTTCTTGTGTCTTGTCCTATCTTCCTAAGGTGGAGGCCTCAGTCAATCTTTTCTTGGCTTCCATGAATGTTTCCTTCACGTGAGTAAGGTCAAAGGCGGGTTCTTTCTCTGAAGCTTTGCAAACCCATTCATCGCCTTTAAGCTTATTGCCCTTATCTTCACCAGTCGTCATAGCACTTCATAGTACAATATTAATTCTCTGATCCTCCTCGCGGGGCTCAGCCCTCATCATCTATAAATTATGTGTAGGCTATTGAGGCTGTGTTTTCTTCTCTTTCATTTTAGCTATCAGCACCAAACATTCTTCAATGGTATGGTCGAATTGTCTACAATATTGACACGAAGGGTGTGTTGGATTCGGGCAATCCCATGCAAAGTGCCATGGTTGTCCGCAGTTGTAGCAGATAATTTTTCTGCGATCTCTACCAGGTCCTCCTCCTCATCCTCATCCTCAACCTTGAAAGCCTTCATGCACTCCTCCTTTGCCTTGATTTGGAGGCCGATTTTTTGCTTGCATACAGTAAGTAGGGGTGTTACACAGTAATTTGTCACTGCCTTCATCCCAGTCTTCCTACTGTGTCATGAGTCCAAATCATTCATGCTCATGCTCTCTGATGTTGCCAAATGACCCACTTTCCCAAAGTTTCTGCATCATCACGACTGTTGTCAAAATAAACGCGTTGACGAGCGCTCCAAAACAAACCAAACGCACTGCCATCGCAAAAGTACACGTGATTCCCGCAATGGTAGGATTTCATGAGACAGCGCGATTGTTGCTTATATTTGATCGCGATGACATCAACTTTTCCGTTATGCAGTAGCGATGTCAGCGCTCCAGTACAGTTATGTACCCTCGATGATCCAGTCTGGGCGAGTTTGTTCTAACAGCCGGCCTTCCAGATGACTCCAGACCTGGTAGTTGGCCTTGTTTATGTCGCCCTCCCTTCTCTGGCATGTCTGTTCCGTCATTTGAGCTACCTTCCTTGGAGATAAGCTCATCTTCCCACCATTCATGGAGACTCCTTCTCCTATTTAAGCCTCCACCATTGCTATGAGCTACTAGTTTGGAATTCTTAGTCTTTAGAGTGTTGCTGATAGTGTTGTGAGCTTGATAGGTAACTGGTGTGACAAGTGTGGGATTGTTTGAGAGCTTGAGGAAGGTTGTGAATTGTTTTGATCTTGTGTGAACTTGTGAGTGAGAGAGCTTTGTTTTGGGAGATCTATCTTCAAGGGTGAATGCTTGAGGAACTTGCTGGTTGGACCCTCTTGAGAAGGATTTGACGTTAGAACTATGGTTGTATTCTTTTTTGTTTATCAATAATAGACGACTATCATTATGGTTCCACTCTTATTGTCTTTTGTGATGATGATTGAGTTATATCCTTTCTGACTAATATATAGTTGCATCTATTGGATTTTATGCTTGTGTTTGTGTCGTTCTTTGCATGTGCAGGTGTCCGTTCACGAGGATCGTGGGGATTGTGACCAGCCGGAGCAAAGGAACGGGAGCGACGACTCTTCTACAAGTACTAGCATTGGAATCCAGGTAGGCCCTCATCATCGGTCTTTAATTTGCAATTAGGAACTTGCGTGTTAGCGTTGTTTGATTGTTGCTAGACCCCATTTGGGCTAGTAGGGATTGCCTCTATCCGTAGAGGGGATTTACCTCCACAACAATTTGGCGACTCCACTGGGGAGCTTGTTGTTTGATTTGTAAACTTTAGACGGAGCCTGAAGTATGGCCAGATAGCCTTCGAAACACTATTGCTCTGCATTAGCGAAGTAGATCAATGCCACTTCAGTCAATCTCCAGTTTGGTTTACGAACTAAACAGCTTGGAGCTGGCCTTTGTCCCTTTTTGTTCATTCTTCCCTTGAGTCTTTGTTTCGGTCTCTTTTCAAAAATTTGGGGATTAGTTCTCTGTTTCTTGGTTTCCTGGTTTGGTCTGGGAGATGATTTGTTTGTTTAAAAATTGACTGTCCTGGTTTGGGATTTTTTGGCTCGATTGTGGCTGTCTTTGAACATCATCGCGTTTTATAATTAAACAGTCGTGCTGTCATCGCGCACCCATTTCTGTGATCTCATGTTCATCGCGTTAATACACCTAACAGATGCAACGGTTCTGTAAATCGGACCATCGCGGGTAAGGCGTGTACTTCCGCGCTGACATCGCATTGTTGCTACGCGTAGTTCTTCATCAGCGCTTTGTTGCTGTGTATCACCCGCGCTAATTCTTGTAGAATTGAATTTCCTCAATTCTGCCTCCTGAACCTGTTAGTCTTGCTATCCCCTGCTGTTCTCACTTGGTTTACGACTTGTTCTTCACTGTCTGGAGGTTGAAGCACTCTCTTGTGAGTTTTGTTGAGCGAATCTTGCCTTTTTGCTTTGTGAACTAGTTTTATTATTCCGATTTTGTTGGATCAGCGTTGCTTGGTTACTCGTTTGCAAAGGTTCGTTTATTGCTTGCTATTGGTTTGATTGAGCCTTCCCCTTTGCTTGCTTTTGGTTGATTGTTTAAGTGATCGTTGTTGAACCAATCTTGACATTGTTTCGATTTCTTTTCACTATCCGGACATAGATCACAATTGTTTGGGGTCAACCGGTTTTCCACATTTGTTTGTTGTCGTTTCTCAAAGTTTGTTTAATGCACTTTGCCATCAACAAAAGAAAAAATCTCTTTTGCTTTGTATTAGTTAATGAGAATTAGAAATTTTGATTTTGATTAGTGATTAGTTATCTCAAAGAAAAGTTTGTTAATTTCCATTAGCTGCATTAGGGAAGTTATTTGTTGTTTTGTGATCATTTCGTTTGCGTGAAATCCCTCAAACCCTCTCGTAACTAGCATTCATCGAATGAAATGACATATTTTGGCATATAGTTTGCATTTAGGGAATTTTGAGAGATTACATACGGTAAGGCCTGAAAACTGAAACCTAATACAAGATCAACTTTAAAATGAACTGAATGAATCTAACAACGCATTGGAACATAATGCACACTTTTTAGAGGTCTAGGCTAGAGACGTGCTCCGGCGTCGTTAAACCTAGTCACTTTTGTTTCCACTCAAGGTTGGGTGATTCCTCCTTTTGTGACTTAATTGTGGTCTAGCACGGATTTGAGCTCCCACGTACCGTCGAGTATATGGGGAGACCCCACTAGGTTATCATCCTTTATCTATAAGAAGCCGTGTCTGCAGCCTTACAAGCCGTAACGCACCGAACACAGCATTCGGGAAGATTGACTACCGTACGGAAAGTCCTTGGTTTTCATATGATTTCCAAGGTGTATATGCAGTTTTATGGATTGTCTGGTAAACCTTTTGCCTATTTCTCCAGAGTAGTCACTTTTGATCCTTTTTGGACTCCCTAAAAGAAAAGGCTCATCTGAGCACTTGTCACTTCAGGCTCATTAAACATTCGAAGGCGACTAGAGTCATCTTTTTGTCCTTTTCTCGACTCTTAAAAAATGAAAAGTTCAAGTTATGTCCTTGCATCTTAAAATTTATTCGGCCACGATTCACATTTATCTGGTTATATCTTGTTTGTGTTAGTTTGAGTAGGGTCCTTTCTCGTTAGTTTCCCTAGGATTTTTTTGAAGTTTGTCATCCTGGCGGAATCATTGATCCCGTCTCCCGTTCCAAGTGACCAAGGATCTCCTTCTTCTGTTGCTCCTAAGCTACCGATTGTGAGTGATACTCTTCCTGTTATTTCGAGTATCCAACTGATTAACTCTCGCGCTCCAGATGACGAGGCTTATGAACTTCACTTGAACCCCATTTGGGAGCCTTACGAAGACGATATTACTTTTACTCCTACTGGTGTTTCGGTCCCAATGTCTTCCTCTGACATGGATGACACATCTCCCAGAGCGAGTGAGACACCTGTTTTGTCAAGTATCGAAACTCCTATCCCGGCCACATCCCTGGTACCCTCACGCTATAAGTCTTTGAGGGATAATATGGGTACTAGGAACCCCTCTTCAGCTACCATGTGGGATCACCACATCACTCCCACTACGGGATCTTTTATTCCACAAGTTCACAATACACCCGTCACTTCAGTTCCAACTATTCTGACTGTCTGTGTAGCGTATTCGACACCGGTTGTTAGCGTCGTTACGGCATCTTCGGCTGTGACTACTGTTGCTGGTCCGTCTCACGGCCTAGTAAATAGTGGCCAACCGGCACATACACCCAGAGTTGTTCATCCTGCACAAAGTGCCCCACCTTCTTCTAGTCCCACTCTAGCAGGGGGGGGCATACGATCGCTATTTGCAATCTGTCCAGGATTCGAGCTCGCAAGGTCCGTTTTATTACTACGATTCCATAGGTCAATACCTTTATCTTTCCAGGCCCTTGCCATCTCAGCCTGCTATTGAGGTCTCGGTGCCATTATCCGTTGCTTGGGGTGCCACCACTTATCATGGTGGCCAAGCAATGCCTGCACAGCTTCAGGGACTGCCTAATCAAGGAAGTCGTCTTACGTGCAAACCTCCCAAGGGAAACAGTATTATGGTCAGTCTCACCCAGGACAACCTGGGGGCCCACAAGGACAACCCTTTCAGGGACAACCTTCGGCCTCTGGTGGTCCGTCCTTTACTTATTTTTCTCAACCTTCTGGTAACCCGGGACAACCTTACATCCAACAAGGTCAACTTGGTGTCCAGCAAGGTTACCCATCTGGGCAACCGGGACAACCTTACATCCAACAAGGTCAACCTGGTGTCCAGCAAGGTTACCCATCTGGACAAGCAGGACAACCTTATATGCAACAAGGACAACCTGGAATCCAGCAAGGGTACCCTTCTGGGCAGGGTGGTCAGCCTTACGTACAACAAGGCCAACCCACTGCCCAGCCTAGTCAACTATCTAGACAAGTTGGTCGACCTCAGGGTCAACCAGCCATCCAGTCTGCTCAACCATCTATCCCACAAGGACAACCCTCGGTTGTACAAGGACAACCCAACACTAGCAAGCTCATCCTTCTGGGCAAATGGGTCCATCCCAAACTCAACCAGGGCAACCTTCCGGCCAGGTGGCCCAATCTCCATCCTTTCAAGGACATCCTTCTAGGCTTGCTCAACCGGGCACTCAAATGGTGGTTGCTTCTCAAGCTCAACCCGGTTTTCAGCCCCAGGCTGGGCCCCAGACTCAAACTGGTCTTCAGATGCAAGGTGGGTTTCAATCCCAACCTTCTTACCAAGCGCAGCCTGGTCCCCGGGCTCAGTATGGAGCTCAGTAACCATATGGTTACCAGCAACCCCAGGGGCAAACTCAGTTGGCCCCGTACCAAAATTATCAACAAATGTAGGTCACTCCTTATCAGAATTACCAGCAACAGTATGTTGCTCCTGTGGACCAAGTTGGTAATCAATGGGGTGCTGGGGGGCAGATCCAGAGTCAACCGTCCAGTTATAGCTACAATCCCTACGGACAGAACCCTTATGGGCCAGGCCCGTCCGGACAAAGTCCATGGGGGCAACCACCAAATGGTTGGAACTCTGGTATTACCTCTTATCCACGGCCACAGATGTCCTTCAATCCTCAGTTACCTTTCTTAGCAACATTGGAACTGCTGGATGTGTCCAAATTGACTAATGATCCTATTCTTCATAATCCATACTGGCCACCAGTTCCAACCAAGATACCAGGTGATTGTCCCAAATTCGATGGCAAGGCTGGAGAAGACCCTCAAGCCCACTTTATGACTTATCAACTTTGGTGTTCGTCAAATCCATGGCTTGACGATTCCATCCGGCTCCGCCTTTTCCAAAGGACTCTCACTGGCTCGGCTGCTAAGTGGTACAATGAGTTGAATCGCGAATCCTTTCAAGATTTCAACTCGTTGGCAATGGCATTTCTAACTCACTTTTAGTTGCCCATTCGATATGAGATGGGAACGCATCTCCTCACGTCTCTTAAATAGGACACGGCCACGCACATATCCGATCATATACATGAATGGAGATGGCGTCGTCGTTTGATCAAGTTTTGGATTCCTAATTTTCTCCTGACCGATTGGTTTACAACCTCCTTTGTCCCTGCAATCGCGCGAGACATTGCTATGGGAGCTTGTGTAACTAAAGAGCAAGCTATCGCACGTGCTCAGTACCTCGACTTAGTTTATTCTCAGTCAGATACCTTATATGATTATTTGCCTGACGCCCCGAGACCCGGAACATCCAAAGCTCTGCCAAAGCCATCTGTTGACGGTGTTATTGGCTCTGTAAATCCATCTTCGAAGAAATCATCCGCGAACCTTGGGAAGACAAAACCGAATGCTTCAAAAGAAAACACTTCTCAGGGTGTATCTAATTCTGGAAATACTTCTGAGGTCAACGCCATCCAGTCCACCACGGCGGATAAAGCCTTGAAAGGAAAGAAGAAGGGGAAAGCAAAGAAAAATCTGAGCAGCCCAGACAGGACTCCCCTAAACCTCCACCCGAGGAAGGAGCCAAACGTAAGCCCAAGTATCCCTGTCTTATCTACGATGAGGATCACTATACCAAAGACTTCCCCAGGCAGTCTGAAGTTAGTCGATTGTTGAAAGGTGCTCCCGGGACTCCTGTTGTGCTCAAAGAACCTTTCCCCTCACAGCAAATGCAAATGGTGGCTGATCCATCTCAACCCTATTCTTCATTTTTCTCTCAAGTATTTATGGCTGGGACGATCCCCGTCCACATCAGTACTCAGGCAAAAGAGTGTCCATCGCACGCCGGGAAAGAGCCTGAGGTCCCCTCCAGCGCTCCTCTGTCTAGTTCTGGTCCCCTCCATATCGAGAGACCTAGCACTCAGATGCCCATCTGACCCCCTCCAAAAGGTGTACTCCAGAAATCTTCTTACAACCCTAATGCTCGTGCTGCCCAGCACTACAGCATCGTTGAGGACTTAGCTCAGGCTCCGTCTGCTATGTTCGCCCTAGAAGTACTCCAGAGCTGCCCCTCCCAGAGGAAGTCCTTGCTATCAGCCATCGGTGGCATAGACTCGCCGACTCAGATCTGATTACTTTTGACCTGGAAAGCCATACACCGAGACTGCCTCACCAAATCGCCTTCCTCATACAGGTCATTATCAATACCAAAATGATTCATCGTACAGTCAATGATGAAGGTGCTTCAACTTGCATCATGTTTGTTGCCTGTTGGAAGGCTATTGGTTCTCCGACGTTGAGCCAGTCTCCTACAACCTTGGAAGCCTTTGATGGAAGAGAGTCTCGCCCTTATGGTACACTCCAACGTTTGCCCATTTCTTTGGAAGGGAAGATGGTCAAAGTGGAGGTTGAAGTTGTCGATGCTAATCTTACCTACAACCTCCTCCTTGGACGTAGCTGGACATACGCCATGCAAGTCGTGGCTTCGTCTCTTTTTCATGTCATTTGTTTCCCTCATCAGGGGAAGATTGTCACCGTAGACCAGCTCTCCTTCTTCGCCTCCTCTTCTGAAGGCAATGTGCCTTTTGTGGAGCATACCTCCAAATCATGTGAGAGTGTGGGAGCTGGAATTTTTAACGATCCAACCCTGATGGGTGTCTTTTCACTCCCACCTCCTAACCTCGCTCCTATTAATATGATTTCCGTGCGCTCTGATCCGTGGGTTCTTCCCCCCGCTAATCAGATAGAATCTTGGGGCGATATGATGTCGTTGAGTCCTGCCGAGCTCAACTACGTTGAAATCGTTGCTGCATCGGCTCCCCCTCCTGAACCTGCTCCTTCGAGCAGGGCTCCCGACTCGTATGTTCATTCCCCTTGGCTTGGAGATGACGCTTCTTCGGATCCTTTAAAGGAAATATTTCCTTCCGATGAAGCCATTATCGAGACCATGTCTCTCGAGGAACCTCCTTGGTCTGATCATCACCATCGTTCCTTGTTTCTCCCTGCCCATCAGGAAATGATCACCTGTCTCGAACGGTTTGCTCCTTGTCTCCCATCTCAACCCCTTCAAACACCTATCCAAGTTTATCAAGTGTCCTCTGGAGGAAATATGGGAAACATCATGTAGACCCAACCCATCGAAATCTCTACAAAACCAGGGATTGTCGAGCACATTCACATTGGAGTCACTTGCACTCCAGAGGAAATTCAGCTCTATACCGACCTTTTTCACGAATTTCATGATGTCTTCGCCTGGTCCTACGAAGAAATGCCCGGCATTGACCCTAGCATAGTGGTGCATGAGATACCTACGTATCCGGGTGCTAAGCCTGTTTGCCAACGTCTACGCCCCATGCACCCCCGAAAGGCTGCAGCCATTAAAGCGGAAGTTGAAAAGCTTCTCAAGGCTGGTTTCATTTACCCCATTCCACTCACAGATTGGGTTTCCAATATCGTCCCTGTGAACAAAAAACAGGGTACCATTCGAGTCTGTGTTGATTACCGTGACATTAACCGGGCCTGTCCTAAGGATAACTTCCCCACACCCTTCATTGATCAGCTCATTGATGAGTGTGCGGGGAGCGAAATGTATTCATTTATGGACAGTTTTTCTGGGTATAACCAGATCAATATTGCGCCCGCTGATCAGCATAAGACTGCCTTTATCTGTCCTTGGGGCACTTTTGCTTACAAAAAGCTCCCTTTCAGTTTGAAGAATACCGGTGCTACCTTCCAACGTGCAATGTCCTATGCTTTTCATGACATCCGTCACATTGTACAACCGTACCTGGATGATCTACCAGCTCATTCAGTCAAACGCCAGGACCACCCCACCCATCTTCGTGAAATCTTTCTCCGTTGTCGACACTACCACATCAGGCTTAATCCTCATAAATGTGTCTTTTGCGTTGAGTCAGGCAGACTGCTCGAGTTTATCATCTACCGAGAGGGCATCCGTTTGGATCCCCTTAAAGTCGAGGCTATTCTGAATCTTCCTCCCCCTGCTTCTTTGCAGTAATTTCAGAGTTTGCAGGGTAAAGCAAATTTCTTAAGACGATTCGTTTCGAACTATGCCGAAGTGGCTAAAGGCTTTACACGGTTATTGAAGCAAGATACCCCTTTTCATTGGGATGCCATCGCTCAAGAGTCTTTCGAGCATCTCAAGGGTCTCCTTGTTTCTGCTCCATTATTGCATCCCCTGAATTACCATCGCGATTATACTCTGTATTTGGTCGTTGCCGATACCACTATCGGCATGGTCCTCGTTCAAGACGACGATGATGACACTGAGCATGTCATATATTACCTCAGCCGCAACCTTTTAGACATGGAAACTCGATATGCTTATGTCGAGAAGTTGGCATTGGCCGCCATTTGTGCCGTCCAACGTTTCCAGCATTATATCTTGTTGCGTACTACGACCGTGATTTTTGATTGCAACCCGATGACGTACATTTTGTCACGTCAGTTGCTGGGGGCAAATACTCAAAGTGGATCGTCATCCTCCAAGAGTTTGACTTGTAATTCACCACTGCCAAGTCTAAGAAGTCCCTGGTCTTTGCTGAGGTACTTTGCTCTTTGTCATCCCCTACTGCACCCTCTCACTCAGAGGACCATATCCCGGACGAAACTCTATTCCTAATTAGCACCCTCGATCCCTGGTACGGGGATATCATTGTATATCTGCAGACGTCCTCTTTCCGTCCCGCTGTGTCCAAGGATGCTCGGCGACGGATCTGTCATCAGTCTCAGCCCTATCGTATCAATGGGGACACCCTGTACTGTCTCAATGCTGACTCTGTCCTTCGCCGATGTCTAACTCTCGAGGAAGTTGAGCGAGTTTTGAATGACTGCCATTCTAGCACCTGTGGTGGCCACATGTCCGGGTATGCCACTGCTCAAAAAATCCTCCGCGCCGGTTACTTCTGGCCCTCCATATTTAAGGATTGCATTCTTGCCGTCCACTCCTGTCACGAGTGCCAGATATACCAGCGGAAGATGCATGCGCCTCCAGCTTCGTTGCACCCTGTTGTCACCGTTGGCCCTTTTACAAAATGGGGCATTGATTATACGACCTGTAACCCTCGCTCGGCCAGGGGGCATGGGTATATTATCGTTGTCGTCGATTACTTTACAAAATGGGCCAAGGCGATGCCCACATTAACTGAAGACGGTCACACAGCGGCGTAATTTTTGTTCAACCATGTTATTTCACGGTTCGGAGTTCCTCAGGCCATCATCACGGATCACGGGAAGCATTTCCGTAATCACATGATGACCGAACTAACAACCCAGCTAGGCTTATGGCATGATAGTTCAACTCCATACTATCCTCAGTCCAATGGCCAGGTTGAAGCTGTCAACAAGGTTTTGGTTACGATGCTTCAACGAATCGTTGGCATGCATAAGTCTAATTGGCATTTGATGTTGTTCCCCGCCTTGTGGGCCTACCGAACCTCTGTGAAGGATGCCACCGGTTTCACTCCATTTCAATTAGTTTATGGACTGGAGGCTACCCTTCCTATCGAATGCGAGATCCCTTCGTTAAAATTGGCCGTCGAGTTACTTCCCAACACTACTCCGGTAGAGGAACGCCTTCTTTACCTAGAACGGCTGGACGAGACCCGTCGCCTAGCCTCTCTAGCTATCGAAGCACAGAAGAAGAGAGTTAAAGCTCACTTCGACCATACCATCCACTCGCATTCCTTTGTTGAGGGAGATTTAGTCCTGCTATATGATCAAGCAAATGATAAGCTGGGGGCAGGCAAACTCGAGCCCATGTGGCTAGGCCCCTATATTGTAAAGAGAGTTTTGCAGAAATGGGCATATGAGCTAATTGACTACGAAGGTAATCCTCTCGATAAGCCTCGAAACGGGCTGTACTTGAAAAAGTACTATGCGTGATTCCATGCACTTCGGTTTGTACATGCGTGTGTTTTAGCAGGTGTGTTGTGTGTGTGTGTTTTCATGTTTTTGGCTTGGTGTGAAGGCGTGATTTCCGCTTATTGTGTCTTTTGCTTCTTGTGCAGATGTCTGGTGCACCTTACGTTGGTTTCACTGATGGTGCCTGCCGCAACACTCGCAATTTGTCTTCTGCGGCGTGGGTGATCTACGATCCTCACGGTGAGTTGATAGATCTTCAAGGTGTGTGTTTAGGTTGTACCACAAACAATGTCGCTAAATATAGTGTTGTGATTGAATTACTGGCCGAGGCGATTAATCTCAATATTCGTACATTGGTTGTGAACCTGGACTCTCAACTTGTCGTCCACCAGCTCAATGGGCGATATTCCGTCAGAGACCATCGCATTTTAAGGTTGTATTTACGTGTTAAATTGTTAGAGAGGAATTTTGATTTCATTACATATCAGCATATTCCACGACGATTAAACACGTTATCTGATGCATTGGCTAATCATGTATTGGACAGACATTTGCGTAACATATAATCAAAACATCATACAAGCAAGCACATAAAGCACAATAATAGACCATAGGAATATGTATGTATATATATATATATATATATCATGTGGTGCACCGAGGCGCTCAAAAATAAGTGTACATGTCTAAATAGAGTCTGTGTTCTCTGTACATCTGAGACACATGTCTCTCAAAAAATCACCAGTATGAAATAAAGACCTAGGTATCTACTGCGGCGGGTTGTGCTCCTTATACCGTAAAGCCGCTCGTGCCACCCGCCTCAACAGGCGGTGCATCCTGGGTTCTACTCCTACTGTATGGATTTGGGACGCTATGGGGACCTCCTCTATCCCCATGTAGTCTGGAATCCCTGTTAGCAGGCCCTCAAGGTTCCGGATCACTGTCTCCATCGTGTCATCTCCCGAAGGAGCCAGGGCTAGAGTTCCAATGCCCTGCGCATCCCTCCGCGCCTCTGGAGCCTGTCCAAGGGGTCTCGTCGGTCCTACATCTGCATACCATAGCGTTCGTCATTAGGACATGTACATGAAAAAATCAAAAACATCATAAAATAAAAAATCAAAAATCAAAAAAATGAGATCAAGTGTCTTACCACCGTCATCCCACTGCTCTCCAGCGGGCAATAGCATGTCAGGATCTCCGCAGAAGTCCAAGCCAGCATACGGCCAATCCTCCACGAAGATCGTCTCTCGCTCCAACAACTCTCGGAAATATGTCCCCCATGCCACTGGTCGGCCGCCACCTCCTCGTGGCATGATGTGGGCCCATCGTGTGGCCCTCATCTCGCGTTGCCTGGGTGGGTCCAAAACCATATCCTGCAGCTGCAGTGCCGGCACCCGCTCCAGCATGAGCGGGAGTAAGATCGATCCGTAACCAAATTGTTTCATCTCACCGCGACGACAGTTGGTCAGTTGCCTCTTCATGTTTGCCGCTACTGCCCCTGCCCAGTTAAACATGGTGGGATTTAGGCATTCGAGGGCCAGTCGGAGATGAGTCTTCGAGGCCTCATGTTGGGCTTGGGATCCCGCTACCCGTGTCACCATGAAGAGCATCGCACGAAGGATTATATCCTCCACCGTTGGGATTGCCACTTTTCCTCTCCTCGACTTGTGTGCCTGTGGGCACACCTGAGCCATCAGCATATCTAAAGTATCACCCCCGGGTCGCTGCCCCTCCAGAATAGGCATCTCACCTCGACGAGACAGCCCGGTCAAAAAATAGATGTCTGTATAATCGAACTCAATATCTCGGCCTCGGATAACAAATTTCCCATCCGTGGGATTCCAGGCCCTGATCAGTAGCTCCAGAAGGTCAGGTTGTGCCCATAAGCGTGGAGTTAAGAAAAATTTGAGTAATCCACACCCCCGCAATGTGTTTCGACACCCGGCATCAGCAAAAGCCGCTATATCATCGTTATCATGAGCACGTTCTTGCCAAACGAACGCCATTATAATCCTGCATGACCAAAAATCTCATTAGCGCTCTGCTTGCAAAGTTTCAAACGTAAATTTTATTAAAAACTTGTCACACGGCGTCATCGCGACTGTTTTTAAAACAGTTGCGCTGATAATCGACGCCTTTGTTATTTTTCCCGGGTCAGCGCGGAAGTACATCATTTTTCCGCGTTGATCCGGGGGCGGACTGTGGAAATTTTTATATGTCATCGCGGACCCGATAGCGAAATCCGCGATGACCGAGAGCGGAATGCAATTCAGAAAACCGCCCAAATAACCACATCCCACCGTCAAAATGCAGTAAAAAGACATCAAAACATAGCGTAGGGCAATGTGTGTCTACCTGGAACTGGTTTCAGGATGAATGATGCACGTACGGGGCCGAATTTCGTTCGCCAACCTCAATGCTCCAAGTCGCTCCACAAAGGCTCAATGGTAACAATGGTAAAAAATATGGTTTAACCCCCCCTATTTATGGTAATTTTGTAAATTAAATATTATTTTCCATAAATGTTGGTTTTTATCATGTTTTTTACTATATGCATGGTCAAAATATGGTTTTTCACTATGTTCTTATGCGCATTGTTTAGATTATCTTGAACGAGTTTATGTGTGCAGTGTTCTTTGTGCAGGATCTCACATGGTGGGATTACGACAGTTTTATACGCACTTGGTCCCGAAAAGTCATCTTTAAGCTCTTTTTCTGACGTGAAACATGAAAAGATAGCCGAGTTTCCCTCTCAACTCGTTAAAAGAAGCGAGAGGCGGTCAACTTTAAGCTCTTTTTTCGACAGTTTAAACTTAAAAAAATCGCTAGGTTTTTGTCGTTTTAGACTCGTTATTGGCTACGAAACGACATGCTTCTGACTGCTTTTTTACTTTTTCGGGTCGAAGTTACTACTTACGAAAAGTACTCCTTGATCATATTGGTCGGGCGGTTCTTTCGAGCATTGTTTTATACTTTTTCGGGCTCGAGAGACACAACTCTACGAAAAAGGACCCCCCTGGAGTTTACTTTTCTGCTGTCTTTTCAGACTCTCTAAACACGAAAAGACGTCGAGTTCTTCCTTTGTCAGGCTCATTAAAACTTAATGACATCGGATTTCATCGAAATGACGCCTTTCAAGCATATGCTACCCCTGTCAAGCTTGTCATCAAAAAATAACCGGGGTACTCGCCAGCAATGGTGGGGAAAATGGAACCACAATCATTGTCGTGTCGGCAGTATGTTGCTCTTGAACATGGCACTTTTCTGCATTCGTGTCTGGGTGGGGACATCTCATCTCGTTTTTACACTTGCCTCCGTGGGTTTGGGTTATCCTGTTTGACCTCTCATCTGCTCAGTGCCCTGTCACCATGACCCCTGGTCATTTAATGTCAAATACTGCCAAGTCCATTGTCATGCCGCCGATATGTTCAAGAGAAGTTGACCTCTACAGAATAATCAACCTCCCTCTGATACCTCACACAAAACATATTATCCTTCTCTGTCTCGTGTCGATGATGTGGGAAACATTATGGCCCACCTTCGATCAAGGTCACTTCCTGTCGACTTCAGCTCATTATCCAGGAAGTTGACCTAGAGACTCCCTTCAGGTGCCTTGGAGCCTGCATGCCTCAATGGCAGGTTCTTTGTGTTCGACGCGAGGTTTTCATCATTGGCCTTCGATCGAATGATTCTATGGGTGTTCGACGCCGATTCCCTGATTTGCACGCCATAGATTGTACCTATAGTACCTTGAGGACCATTGTCATTATTGGTGGTACCTCTCGCGTCTGTTAACAATTTTCATCATTGACTGGTAATCAGACGATGTTCTTGCATGTTCAACTTCAACTCCCATATTCGCATGCTTGAACTTGTACTTTGTTTGGGTCGAGATGGAGCGCAAGACCCTGGATTTTGTCTGTTGGGATCCAGGTTGCGATTTTGTGGATTATTCTGATCATTACATGACTCATTGATGGATGGCTGTGACCATACCTGCGTCTTCATGGATGGCTGCGACCATACCTTTGTTATCATCATGGTCTCATTAGCTGGGTGGCTGCGTCCATACCACAGACCTATTTCGTATGTCTTTTGGATGGATGTGCCCATGCCTCGGCTACATGTAATTCATTATCAGAGATATCAGTTGTACTTGATTGCAGGTTCTTCCCGGTGGTGTTCCAGTTCAGTCCGTTTCGTAAAGCATTTCACCCCTCCCACTCTCTTAGGCTTCATACTTTAGGGGGCATCTGTTACACAGTAATTTGTCACTGCCTTCATCCTAGTCTTCCTACTATGTCATGAGTCCAAATCATTCATGCTCATGCTCTCTGATGTTGCCAAATGACCCACTTTGCTAAAGTTTCTGCATCATCGCGACTGTTGTCAAAATAAACGCGCTGACAAGCGCTCCAAAACAGACCAAACGCGCTACCATCGTGGAAGTACACGTGATTCCCGCGATGGTAGGATTTCATGAGACAGCGCGATTGTTGCTTATATTTGATTGCGATGACATGACCTTTTCCGTTATGCAGTAGCGATGTCAACGCTCCAGTACAGTTATGTACCTCGATGATCCAGTCTGGGCGAGTTTGTTCTAACAGCCGGCCTTCCAGATGACTCCAGACCTGGTAGTTGGCCTTGTTTATGTCGCCCTCCCTTCTCTGGCATGTCTGTTCCATCATTTGAGATACCTTCCTTGGAGATAAGCTCATCTTCCCACCATTCATGGAGACTCCTTCTCCTATTTAAGCCTCCACCATTGCTATGAGCTGCTAGTTTGGAATTCTTAGTCTTTGGAGTGTTGCTGGTAGTGTTGTGAGCTTGATAGGTAGCTGGTGTGACAAGTGTGGGATTGTTTGAGAGCTTGAGGAAGGTTGTGAAGTGTTTTGATCTTGTGTGAACTTGTGAGTGAGAGAGCTTTGTTTTGGGACATCTATCCTCAAGGGTGAATGCTTGAGGAACTTGCTGGTTGGACCCTCTTGAGAAGGATTTGACATCAGAACTATGGTTGTATTCTTTTTTGTTTATCAATAATAGACGACTATCATTATGGTTCCACTCTTATTGTCTTTTGTGATGATTATTGGGTTATATCCTTTCTGACTAATATATAGTTGCATCTATTGGATTTTATGCTTGTGTTTGTGTCGTTCTTTGCATGTGCAGGTGTCCATTCACGAGGATCGTGGGGATTGTGACCAGCCGGAGCAAAGGAACGGGAGCGACGACTCTTCTACAAGTACTAGCGTTGGAATCTAGGTAGGCCCTCATCATCGGTCTTTAATTTGCAATTAGGAACCTGCGTGTTAGCATTGTTTGATTGTTGCTAGACCCCATTTGGGCTAGTAGGGATTGCCTCTGTCCGTAGAGGGGATTTACCTCCACAACAAGGGGTTCTTTCCATCATCAACTCATATCTTCAGCAGTTGCGCTCATCATGGCCCACGGATTTGCAGAAATTATAGAATAGTTGCTTGGGTGTCTGAACAAACTTCTGAAGTAAATGGTAGTTATCTGTCGCATGTTGTCCAGTAACCTGACAAATGGCACACCATAATGTATCCCCCATGCTCGCCCCTATTAGGGCTTCTACCTTTAGGGGACTTGGCCCCCCTCCTGTAATATAATTCATGTACACAGGACAATGATCTTTATCGTGACCCTGGCCCTTGCACTTAAAACACCAAACCTTTGTGCGTATTTCTAGCTTAATCTCCTTCTATTTCCTTAAAATCTATAATTCTAGGTGTAGGCTTGCTAACTATGAGTGGATATGCTGTACTCCTAGGTTTGTATCCTGAATAGTTGATGCATACAGCCTCATCACGATTTCTAGGGCTTCTACCTTTGTTGCTACCTTCTTCTGTGACAGAGTGATTCTCAAATGGGGTAAAAGTGATGCGATAAACCAGTCGCAATGCTGGCTACCTATGATCTACATGTTAGACTGCCTGATCTAGCACTTCAACCTCTGATGAAAGTCCTAAGGCATCTCCTCATCCTTCATCATGATCTCGTTAAATTCAATCACCGACTGCGAGTCAGATTTAGGCTTACTAAATTCCTTATTCAAAGTTGTCTAAGTCTTTGCTAATGTTGCATGAGGATTATCAGCAGAATACTTAATGTACCATGTTAGCATGCGATCCTGCAAAGCGGTAACCAACTACGCCTTCTTTATATTATCATTGATGATTTGTTGCACTATGCATACAACGTTTGCAACAAACCAAAACTACTTTGGATATTCGCTTCCTATCCCCTTGAAGATCGACATATTCATTGCGTTCACCATGTTGAATGGTGGCAGTGGCATTGGAGGTGTGGGCGAAGGTGTATGTGGTAGAGGTGGAGGTGGAGGTGGAGTGGATGGAGGATTTTTTCTAGGAATTCCCTGAGTGATTCACTGAATAGCACTTCACGACGTAGTCTACCTCGCCTCTTCGTTGTCGATTGAAGGAGGTCTAATCAATGGACTATACTCTGGTCTTGATCCTTCACGATTTCTAAAGAATCTTCCATTTCGCGTAGCTCCGAACATTAAGGTAATGGCATTACCCTATTTTCACATAGCAACTTTTTAATCCAAGTATTCAATGACCTTAAATACTTACCTCGTGGTTCTTTGAAGAATCTTCTCTATGCTTTGCTATAACTAACTAAGGTGTCAACTACAAATTCTGTAACATCCTTCCAAAATTTGATCAAGCCAATGATCGGTAGCCCATGAAATCTCCTTTTTAGAGGCCTCTAGTTGTCGCACTAATTTTGGAGTCCACATTATAGGACTATTCAGCTTCCACCTTCCCTGATTGTTTGTCAATTTAGCTAACCACTCGTATAGCTCAATTAGAAAAGTGTAGAAGAATATTTCATGTATCTCTATATACAGATATCTATTTAACCAATCCTCCTTCAAAAGGCACAGATTCCTATTTTCTTGCGCCATGAACTCATGAAATTTTCGATACAACCACTCTTCAATCTCTTTCTTAGTCAGATTCCAATGATGCGACATCACACACCTCTTTAAGCAGATCCTAGTCCCGACAACGGAACCATTTTTTGGCTTAAGGGGTCCTAACCCAGGTTCAAAGTTAGTTGTGCCAACCAACAAAACCCTACACTACTAGCCCTTTCAATAACAACCCACGTAGTGTAGGTTGCAGTCTCACCCGAAGCCATATGGGGGGATGCAAGAACCAAGTTTTTGCATCCAAAGATTAGTGTGATTTCTTCCAGCGCCTTGGATCTTCCTCTGTGCAAATCGATAGACTTCTAGGGCATGTCACTGCAACTCAGTTAAAGCGGCTTTCAGACCTTCATGAAGGTCCACAATCAGTCCTTCCATACCTTTAACAATCGATTTACCTATTTACACACATCAAAAGGTAACCCTAGATTGGAGTTTGCGTAGATCTACTTTATTCGTCAGAAAACATAAGAGAAATGATATGAAACTTTGCAGAAGTGGCTAAGCATTCATTTCATACATTATTAAGACAGATTCAATAAATTTGTATAGCATTCAATCATTATTTCATAAAACATGTCATTCATCGGCAGCATATAACATAAACAGATACAAATGGAAATACTCAGTAATTCTTTGGAAAACTATCTTTATTGATCTTCAATTCACTGATTACAAACTCAAACTACCCTGTGCATGTAGCTACAGGGGTCCACACACTCAGCTGCAGACTCTACCCAGGCCTTTGCGCACTCAACTGTGGAGCCTTCCCTTCTCTACCTAAGTGTAGGAAGCAGAGCCTTCCTGCCTTAGCTCCTTCCCAAAAATATTCAATGAACCCAATTCTCTATCAAAACTTGTCCTAAGAATCACTAAGACTCGATTATTTATAGACTTTTCCATACAATTCCATGGTCCATAGACCATGGGTGAATCTCAAAACCAACTCAAAACTTTACTTAAAATAAGGGGCTAAGCCCCTTGAACTCTTATTCATCTACGTGCTCTGCTTCCATATATCACAGAGACTTTACATCTTTTACAAAATTGTATACAAAAATTGGGTTAACTAACTCCAAACTGACCCAGGGGACCCCATCCCAACATTAGGTTACTCTGCAACCCCTACAAGGGTATTAAGTGTTCAGTAAATTATTTTAATTTTAAACTTTTAGCTCAACTCCATGTTCAATATATATGGATAACCATTCCTTCATAAATATTTTTGTCAATAATTGCAATTTCACTTTGAATTTTGTAATCTAGATATAACCCCAAAAAATTAAATCATATTTCTTAGTACTTTCCAGCTCAGTAAGAAAATATTTAAAGCTTGTCCTCTATTTAGAATGGGTAAAATACAATTTGAACAAAAAAAATCATAAAGGTTGGAACGTAACAGAAACATATATGTGCCCCAAAGATGGGCATATCAAACCTTAACTCTAATGCCAATTAACTATGCAACTTCAGGTGACAATGAAAACCAATTTTACAATTACCCGAATCTGAAGTCATGAGCATTGCTCATTACATGACTTATGTATCCTTCCATTTTGTGATGTTGCTTCAAATGTTGTGCAACCTACATTAACACAAATTTTAGATTCCTAGCTCAAAGAAAGCTTTCTCATAATTATCACTCTCTATTCTCATGCCAGTTCGAGTTGTTTGAAAACTATGTTTAGATTCCAAGTTCATAATATCATCTTTAGTAAGGCTATTTTTTATTTCTATCCTAGTTTTGGTTACTTCAACATTCT
The DNA here is from genome assembly GCA_031772625.1 of Pinus tabuliformis. Lineage (NCBI taxonomy): Eukaryota > Viridiplantae > Streptophyta > Pinopsida > Pinales > Pinaceae > Pinus > Pinus tabuliformis. The sequence continues at coordinate 314,848,318 of CM062810.1, read as the reverse complement.
CTCCATATTCTCCATTCAAATCAGCAATTTTTTGATTGAGATCATCCTCTATTTCCGTGGTAGTCCCCACCACTTTACTGCTCTCTTCAAATTCCCCACTTATAATACTAGTGTTGGGCGTGGAATCCCCCCAAGCCATGTCTTGGGGCTCAAAGCCCAAGTTTTGACCGAATTTTGTTGTAAAGCTCTGCAAATTATAGGCACGGGGCACGAAAGTATGATAGAGTCACAAGGTTGTCTGCCCTAGTTTTGTAATGTAATGTCGGCTGGATAGACATTAGAGCGAGGCTCTAAGTGTAAAAGGAGGTAGGAAAAAATCTAAGTGACTGAGTCATAAGTAAGAGGGTGTCTTTGGGTCGTAGAGTAGGAGAAGGCTCTACAGCTAAGTGCACAGAGGCCTAGTAGTCCATAGCTGAGTGCGCAGACCCCTGCAGCTGAGTGCGCAGGGAAAAGACGAGTCTGTAACTAAGGAAGGAATTAATAAAGAGTAATTTTGTTATAATTTTGTTTTTTTATTCTTGGGTTAATGAATGATTGATATAATTTGCAAATATATTGTTTATTTACTGTGCACACCTGTATGAATGGTTTATACTGTTAAGTATACTTAAAGCACTCAAGTAGGCAAAGATAATTAACTAATGTTGGAATCCCAGTAAGGTCTTGGGTAATAACGTAGGGCGTGATGTTCAGCCCCTGGGTAGGGCTACGCGAAGGGAGTATATTAGGCTGCGAAGTATAGGAAAGTGTGCGAAGCTACCTGTGCGCAGGTTCAAACCGTGGACCACTTGAACTCATCAGACATCTCCAGGGTGTGGAAACCGGGTTCTAGCACCCTCCCATACTACTTTGGGTGAGATCTCAGTCCACACTCCGCGGACTATTGCCGAAAGGGCCAGTAGTACCAGGATTTGTTTGGCTAACTTAACTCTGAACCTGGGTCAGGCCCCAATAAGCCAACAAATGGTTCCATTGCCGGGACCAGGATCTGCATAGAGATGTCTGATGTCATATCACTGGAATCTGACAAAGAAAGGAATTGAAGAGTGGTTGGACAGAAAGATTCACGAGTTTGCAGTGCAAGAAAACAGGAATCTGTGATTATCAAAGGAAGAGTGGTTAGATTGCTACTTATATATGGAAATCCATGAAATTTTCTTTGCATCCTTCCCCTCTGAGTTGTACGAGTGGATCGCGAAGCTAGCAGATAGTCAAGGAAGGTGTAGGCTTGAAAAACCTATTGTGTGGACTCCAAAATTGGTGCGCAGATTGGAAGCATCAGAAGATAATATCGTGCACGCTATGGATCACTGGCTCGATCAAATTATAAGAGGATTTATCACCAAGTTCACCGTTGATACTTCAGTTAGTTATAGCAAGGCGGAATGACGCTTCCTCAAAGGATTGCGAGGTAAGTATTTTAAATCTTTGAACGCTTGGATTAAAATGCTACTATGTGAAAAGTAGGTTATGTGAATAAATTGATGTTTGGGGCTACGCGAAGTGGGAGGATCGACAGAAACGAAGGTAGCGCAGAACTAGAAACTAGGCCCTTGATTTCACCTCCACTATAAAGCGAGGAAGAGCTTGCGAAGGTTTCACCAAGAAGTGTGATCAGTTTGATAAAACATTGAATTCCATGCATACCACCCCCACCTACACCACTATTATTTGGAAATCTAGTGTCCACTCTGAGCTGCTAGTCCCACTAAGACTGGTAGCTATCTTAGAAACAAACAAACTAAAACTACTTTCTCTTTCCTTTATGAGAAGTAGATAAGAGGGGAACAAAGGACACCAACCTCAGTCTTGCGCTTAGTTCCTTGCTTGGTTCCTCTCCCTTCTGACAGATCCTTGCCGCCTTTCCCTTCGTCTACCCAGCTTGAAAGAGCACCTGTGGAATCAAAGCAGCATAATACTATCGAAGAATAGAGATCTACAATCATAAACAATATAGGACCAGATATATATTGACCACACAAATGCATATATCATCAAACATGTAAGAATGTGGAGGAAAACTCGAATAGATTTATTAATATCAAGAATAGAAAAGAGGATTAGAACCAATTGTTCTGACCCAACGTCATCCTCCCAGCATGAAAGCCCTTCTTCACCTCATGAAAAGCTTAGATCACCCAACACTATGATATTCCACCAAGAAACCAACAGCACTTCCTTACAAGATACAAAATTCCAGCCTCTAGATCTCTGGGATGAGGGATCCATATATAGATGATTGCAGGGGGGTGAGTCAGCTTCTGGGATTTTTATTAGTGTCCTCTCTCTGATATTTCTTGATTCCACTTGGAGATTGATGATCTCTTACTCATCCCTGGGCGAATTCAGAGAGGCAAGTGTCACAAGAGAAGTTTCTGGAAGATTCCATGATGATCCACCTTGCAAACTGTCTCTGCCATTTGTCTACTCTCGCCCATTGCACCCTACAGAAGGGCTTTCCAGTATGCATCGCACCCTTTACATTGGGCAGGTGAGATGCATCGCACCCTCTGCACTGGGCAGTCTGTATGGTCCAGCTTTGACCAGTTCTGAGCAGTTTTCTATGGAGAACTTCTGGGAGATGATGTAATCAGCTGACCTTGTTCCTTTAGGGTGTGAAGCAACACTTTTAGGAACTTAGGAGCCCTTGGTTTATGGACATGTATGATTGGGGTTGCAGTTCCCAAAATTGTCTATAACAGTTGCCCCCTAAAGCATGAGGTCATTAATCTTTTGATGTCGGGTGAAATGCTTTATTATGAGGATCCGAAGTATTTTTCGAGCTGGAAGGTGACCTGTAATGAGATACAATACAATACATTATCTTCATAATATTTTTCATGATCTAGCTGAGGCAGGCATTCCCATGCTCAGCTTTATAAATTCATTTTCATGTACATAAGACAAACAACCGTCTGTGTGGCAGACTGATGATTCTGATAGAGTCATCATCCTTTGATTCGGATGATCCTCTATGCAGCAATGATGTACATTTGATGTCTTTATTTTCCTAAATATATCGCAGCTCGGATGGATGAAACTAGATCCGGGGTCTTCAAACTCGTCCAATCTTCACTCGGAGTACAATTCGATCCATGTGAAAGATGTTCTGGAGTCAAACATGGAAAGACATCGCCTGATTACCAGCTAATGATGTAAGTTGTTAACAAGCGTGAGAGGAATCACCGATAATGATGATGACCCTCAAGGTACTACAGTACAATTTGCATGGTGTGAAAAGGGACTTGGCGTCAAACACCACGCAAAATCTTTCGGTTGAAGGCCCTTGATGTAAACCTGTCGCCGGAAGTGAGAAACTTGCCATTGAGGCATGCAAGCTTCAAAGTACTGAAAGGGTTGTTCCTAAGTCAACTTCTTGGATAATGAGCTGATGTCGACAAGAAGCGACCCATTGTAGGAGGGCCTTAATGAATCCTACATCTATGACACAGAACGAAGTAAATGATTTTGGAAGTGAAAATGATCTGATGATACAGGGTTCAGGGTGGCGGTCATGAAAGAATGGAGCGTGAATGTATTGCAGCGGATGAGACACAGGTGAATTCTCTGAGCAACTTCTCTTGAACATACCGGCGACACTGACATGGATTGGTAGCGTTAACCCCAAATATGGATGGTGCGATGGACCAATGGTGATATGGCCGGTGAACGGAATAACCCAACCCGACTCGGATGTGGAGTGAAAGCAAGGATAATTTTAGGGGCGAATGTTCGCCCTTTGGCGAAATTAAGGGGTTTTAAATTTTTAGTGGGCGAATATTTTGTATCATAGTACATTTTTACAAATCACCTCAAATAGCCCACCTTATTTTAAGGGAGAGGGTAAAAAAGGTAAATTTAGCCCTTGAAATTAGGACTTACAACCTTCCATTCGCCCATTTTCAAGAATAGGTTTTATTTAAGTGAATCCATTCGCCCATTTTCAAGAATAGGTTTTATTTAAGTGAATCCTATGGGCCAAATACCATATTTTTAAAAGAGGTATGGTAAATTAATAAAAATATAAATAAATGATAGGTATGGTAAATAAATAAAACATTTTTTATATTTACTCCATAAGTCACCTTATATACATGTAAGGGTGTAAACAAATAAAAATATAAGTAAAGTGGAGGTATGGTAAATAAATAAAACGTCTTTTTATACTTACTCAAAAGGTATGGTAAATAAATAAAAATATAAATAAACTAGATGTATCGTAAATAAATAAAACCTCTTTTTATATTTAGTCCATAACCCTCGTTCTATTTATGAAGGTATTTACTCCATAACCCTCGTTCTATTTATGAAGGCTCAAGAAAGAGGTTTTATTTAAGTGAATCCTATGGGCCAAATACCATATTTGTAAAAGAGGTATGGTAAATTAATAAAAATATAAATAAACGAGAGGTATGGTAAACAAATAAAACATTTTTTTATATTTACTCCATAAGTCACCTTATATTTACGAACACTCAAAAAATGGGTTATATTTAGGTGAAACCTATGGCCAAAATACTATGGGACAAATACCATGGACTACCGTAATCTCATCTTCAGGAATGGTCCTTACTTCATGGACACAAGAGGCCTGTATCTCAACAGATGGACCCCCGACTTTGATCCCGAGATGGATGTCCCCAGTGCTGTCCTGGTCTGGGTCCGCCTTCCCCATCTACCTCTCCACTGCTGGGGAGATGAATCGGTGAAAGCTATAGGAAACGTTGTGGGGAAATATATTGATAGATCGGAACCAAGGGAGAACATGCATGCATGTGCCCGGATATGTGTAGAAGTGGATTTGGGGAAAGGATTACCGGAAGTGATCAAACTCAAGGTAGACCAGTGGACGCACATACAGCAAGTGGACTACGAGCAGCTGCCGTTCAAATGCAAGGTATGTCATGAATACGGGCATTTTGCTAATAGATGTAGTAAAAATAAACCAATGGACTCTGATAATGTTGAAGCTCCGGAAGAAACATGGGAAAAAGTCAAGAAGAAGAAGTCAAATCCACCCCCTGGAACTGTCTCAAAACCCCTAAATGAAACCCCAACCCCCCCCCTCCCATCCATCCGGATCTGGCCCTTCTATTCCCTCTTCCTCCAACCCTTTCGAATCCCTATCGGCAGAGGATCCTCCATCCCCCCCCCCCTCACCGAAAGCTACAGCAACCCCTCCCTCTCCCCCCCCGGCCTCCCCGCCCCCAACGGTTGAAAGAATCCTAACAAGGAACAAGACAAAGGAAAATATCACATCCACCGATCCACCCAGAAAAGTAGGAAGGAAGTCAAACAAAGAGATAAGGGATGAGAACGCAGCAAAGGAAATGGCCACAGGGACCCAGCAGCCAATGGATACATATCTAGACAAGACCAAAGGGAGCGGGGAGAAGATGAAGGAGAAAAGTGGAACACACAATAAACAAAGTAAATGATGAATCTGGTCTCTTGGAACTGTAGGGGGATGGGCTCCTCCCTAAAATCTAATGCAGTCCGCGACCTTCTCAAATCAGAACACCCAGACTTTCTACTACTTCAGGAGACCAAAATCACTGATCAGGATTTTCAAAACAATGTGAATAGAAGCAGAAGTTATGAAGGAATAGGATTGAGTGCAGTAGGTGCCTCAGGTGGAATAGGAACAATTTGGGACAAAAGTAAATGGAAACTCAAAGACAGCAGGCAGAACAAATGGTGGCTAAGAACAGATATGCAAAACATATCCAAGACTGAAGAATACACAATATACAATGTCTACGCACCCCCCCACTATAGAGAAAAAGCCTCTTGCTGGGAGTCAATCATCATGGAATTAATGAATGCTCAGGACAGAAATATCTTCCTGGGAGGAGACCTGAACTTAATAAGAAATGCGGAAGAGAAGATGGGGGGAAATTTTTTTGCAGATCCCTCAAGGGATGCATTAGAAAAAATCATCCAAACTCACAGCCTCGTGGACATTCCCCCTCAGAATGGGCGCTTCACATGGTCAAACAAGAGAACTGGTAAAAACAACATCAAAGAGAGGCTGGACCGTATTTTGGTTCAAGAAAGAATTGTGGCCAACTTTTCTAGGATCCAAAGCACAGTAATACAAGGTTATATATCAGATCATAAACCAGTGGCACTGCATCTGGTTAAAGGAGAAAATATGGGACCAATACCCTTTAAATATAACAGAGCGTGGGAAAACAGTGAAGACTTCAGGAACCTGGTAAAGGAGAAATGGGCAACAGAAATTATGGGCTCCCCGCACTATATATGGGAGACAAAGATCAAAATTCTACGGACAGCCATCAAGTAATGGACCAGAACTTTCGCAACAGAGGAAGGAAAAAGGAAAATCGACCTCCAAATGAAACTTGAGGAGTGGAATCAAGAAACAGAGAAGGGCCAATACACAGAAGAAGACTTAAGGAAAGAAAACGAATTGTACATGGAACTGTATAAGCAGAATCGAGCGGAAGAGGAAGAGCAAAGACAAAAATCGAGGTGCCTCTGGCTCAAATCAGGCGATAAGAACACCTCTTTCTTCCATAACAGTATCAAACTGAGGAGAGCAGGGAACAATATTGGGAAAATTGCAATGGAGGGCAGAGTTCTAACAGAGCAAGGGGAGATCAAGGAAGCAGCGTCTCGTCACTTTCAAAATCTTCTATCTGTTGATCCCCATTACAAAGAAAATCCGGATTTTCTAAATATAATAGAGAACAAAATCTCAGAGGAACAAAACACAGAATTAGAAAAGGAGATCACGAAGGAGGAAATAGAAAGGACTATTCACAGCATGCCATTGGATAAGGCTCCAGGCCCTGATGGATTTACAGTGGCCTTTTACAAAACCCATTGGGAAGTTATTAAGAAAGATTATATTAGAATGGCAAAAAACTTCTTTACAAAATGCAAACTGGGCAGCAGCATTAAGTCCTCTCATTTAGCTCTTATCCCCAAAGACCCAAATCCCCAATCTTTTGATAGATTCCGCCCTATTTCCCTGTGTAATGTTTCCTACAAAATCATCACTAAGATCTTGGCGCACAGGCTAAAAAAAATCCTTCCCTCCCTCATATCCGAGAACCAAGGAGGTTTTGTTCCTAGGCGACACATAACGGACAATGTCATTCTCATCCAGGAGGCAATTCACAGCAGTTTATCCAGAAAGGAGAGGGGTATGATCATCAAGCTGGACATGGCGAACGCCTTCGACCGGGTAAACCACTCATTCCTTCAGGCAGTCCTAATGAAATTTGGCATCTCAGAGTTCTTTACAAGCAGGATTATGGAATGCATCTCCCACAATTGGACAGCTCCCCTCATTAATGGAAGGCCCTGCACTGCCTTCAAGAGTACAAGAGGATTGAGGTAGGGATGCCCATTGTCACCCTTTCTTTACATTATTATGGCTGAAACCCTCAGCTTACATTTGGAGAATAAGCGCAAATTAAAAGAAATTACAGGGGTGGATATAGTTAGAGGATCTAAGGGAATCAATCACTCCCTTTTCGTAGATGACACTCTGCTAATAGGGGGAGCCTCTAGCATCATGGCCCGAAGATTCAAAAAAATTCTGGAACTCTTCCTTCAAGCTTCAGGAAGCAAACTAAACAACAACAAGTGTATGATATACACCTGGAATGTCCCAAGAAACATAACCCAGAGAATCTCCATAATCATGGAAATCCCTGCCCAAGGGAATTGGACCCACTTCATGTACTTAGGGCTCCCCTTAGCCAAGGAAACAATCAAAGCTGAGATCTGGGCAAAACTAATCGAGAAATTGAGAGGGAAACTTCAGAGTTGGGGAGTGTATTGGTTAAACTTGGCAGGTAGAACCATTCTCATAAAGGCCATACTATCAGCCCTCCCAATCTATCAATTTGCTACCACACTCGCCCCGGCAGGCATCCACAAGCACATGGAGTTGATCATCAGAAGTTTCCTGTGGCAAGGAGGAAAGCAAGATACAAAAAAGTTCAGCTTGGTGAAGTGGGACAAGGTCACTCTTCCCCTAGAAAAAGGAGGGCTCGGAATCAGGATACCAAGACTAGCAAACATGGCAATGGGTTATAAATTGGTCTGGAGAATTCTCAATGAGAAAGGGACCTGGTGGACAGAGGTCATCAAGAGGAAGTACTTAAATGGGATCAAAAGCAACATCCTTGCAGGAAACATCATTGAAAGACATTGTACCCCTGTTTGGAAGCTGATAAAAAAGACTCTTCCTCAACTTAATTCATGCATATCAAGAGCTCCGGGTAATGGCAAGGATATCAATATATGGGAGGACAGGATAATGGGCAAGGAGGCAAGGGCAACGATCATTAACTACAGGCCACTGCAAAGATGGATGGCAGAGGCAAAGATCAAAACTCTTTATGACATCTCTCTTTGGGATCAGAACTGCTGGACTGGTTGGAGACCTCTACCCCTCCCTGATGACCTTAAGAACCTATGGGTTGAGCTCAAGAATTCGCTTATAGGCTCTGCCCCCACAAACAGAAGGGAGGAAGACAAATTTGTTTGGGACCCTAATGTGGGTAACTACACAGTCCAAGAGGGCTACAAAGTTTTGCAAAACGCCTCAGCAATTAACAATTGGCCACTCCAGAAAGCAATTTGGAAAACTGAGTGTATACCAAAGGTGAAGCTTTTTAATTGGACCCTTCTGCATGGTAAAATTCTTACTGCTGAAAATCTCCGGAAGAAGGGCATTCAAGGCCCATCAATTTGCTGCATGTGTAAGGATGCAGAGGAAAGTATTAACCACCTCTTTATAGACTGCCACTTTGCAAGAGCATGCTGGAATCTTATCACTAACCCCCTAAGCATCAGCGATCTTCCCAACCAAATCACTATCCTATAGAAGCAATGGGGAAATAGCTACCCTCATCCTGGCAAATGCAAGGGTCTAGTCAAAAGGATATGGATCAGCATCCCAGCCAATCTCTGCTGGCAAATATGGATTGCCAGAAACAAGTGTATTTTTAAGAGCAAAAAGCCAAGCATCTCCAGCGTTCTAGCCAAAACGATGGCACTTATCACCGAGACCATTGAGGCAAATGGCATTAACCAGGCAGAACTGGAACCAACGGATACAAGAGTCAAAGAGTGGATCAGCAAATTCAAATGTGGAAGGAGAACTCAGAAGAAAGAAAATACAGGGAAGAGGAACACGGACTGGAAACTAAGAGGGACTAGGGAAGAAGTGAAAAACTGGATTCATAATCAAAACCGCCCTACCCTCCACTTTGATGGGGCATCAAAGAACAACCCGGGCCAAGCGGGAGCAGGTGGAGTTATCAAGGACTGTCAAGGGAGAAACATAGTTCCTTTGAATGGGGACTAGGCATCATGACTAACAATAAGGCAGAGGCATACAGCCTCTTTCTTGGGACCTCCATTGTCAGGAATTTTGGCCTGAGAAACCTATTAATTCTTGGCGATTTTGCTATCATCATAGCAGCATTAACCTCTGGGAAAGACTTCAGACAAACAGCATTAAACAACATCAGAGTAAGGATAATGGAAAATATCAGGTCTCTTGGCGATGTCACCTTCAAACACATCCTCAGAGCAAACAATGTGGAAGCAGATGAACAAGCGAACAAGGCTACAGGAAGGCAAACAGGTAAAGTCAAGGAGAATGACACAGTTTATGAGAAAGATATCCCCTAAGCGGGCCTCTCCCATCGCCTCTCCCAAGAAACTTAGTCACCACAGGTATAATCCCCTCCGTATTTGGCCCTTCCCCAAATCTCTTTTCTGCTCTACCTGGTACCATCGAAATTTGAATCGCCCTCATGACCTGAATCTAATCATAGATTCATATCTCTTTGGGATTCATTATCTGATCCACGCAGCCATTCTCAGGGTATGGTTTAGTGTCTTTTCCCTTCGCACACCCCTTGTCAGCAGCCAAATCAAATCATCTGACCTCTCCTCTCCCAAGAGTAGATCCTTTTGGAATCGACCCAAGCATATGCGGATCCCCCATGATATTATATATTGCAGTCGGGCTCCAAGGAATCGCACTGCTCTGGGGAAAGCTCCGCATCCGCATTTCGACTCCAGCATCAGAAGGCAGCCCGTGGACGGCCTCATCCTTCATCAGGAGATAGAGCTCTGCAGCGCGCTCTTGGTAACTATAGTTTTATTCTATGTTGGCTTATATTCGCTAACTTCTTTGTTTCTGGACCGCAGCAGTGTCTCAGGCATATCCCCGAAGCTCACTCTCGGCCCTCTGAGCACGTCGCCCTTCTATCGTCTGAGTCAGCATCTCAGTGTCTTCCCCTCTCCTTCCTCTATAGCCCCGATCACAGCTCCTCACGGGTCTTCCCAGCCCTCAAGCTCCGATCCTCTGTTTGACAGAATGGCTGAACAGCAGAATCCTCCAGCGGATCAGGCACAACCCGATAACTTTTTGGACAACAGGGACTGCAACATGTGTAAGGCCCACACGATCATGATCAATAGCCTGACCAAGCAGCTGAAAGAGCTGCAAGAGGATTATCATGCAGACAGGAACTCAAAGCGCAAAAAATTGGACAAAAGCAAGAATGAGATTGAAGCATTGAAAGAGAGATGCAGCCACTTGGAGGCGGCTATGGAGCACATCCGCTCCCTTACCCAGAGTTACCAGGCGGAAGCTTCAACCATGGCAAGTGTCAGGAATCTGGATGATTCAGTCACACAACATTTTTCATAAGGAATGCATTGTAAATTTAGCTGGTTAGGTGGTTCCTATGTTAGGCAATATAGTCGCCTTTGTTTTGCTTTCTGTTTAAATCAAAAGAAGCAACGAGGAATATGGGTCTTCGAACCCACTTTTGATCCTCAGACTTCAGAAACATCTCCCGTATGTAATAGGAACTCTGTAATGCTGGTTTTATAATACATAAGTACCCGACTTTGTTAAAAAAAAAAAAATGGCACATGGTATTGACCCATGGTATTCACCAAAATGGCACATGGTATTGACCCATGGCATTCACCTGGAATGTAGCCTATTTAAATGGGGGAATTAAACCAGCATGTACCCTATGCTAAGATTCACTAGGACTTTACAAAGTTTTATTATTTAGTGAAAGACTCGCCAAGATCTTACAAGATTTTATAATTGAGTAAAATATTTGCCATGCCTAGTGAGAGATTCGCCAGAAAATTATATATACATATTATATTATTGATAAAATCGCCTTCCATTTTTCCTATATACCATGGAGATTCGCCCATTTATTATATTTATAAATTTAGGGGGGTTCTTAAAATTTTCCCTGAGTGAAAGTGTCATGTTCAAGAGCGACTTGCTACCAATAAAGTTTCTTCAAGTTTTCTTCCCAATTTTTCCCCAGTCATTGCTGACCAGTACCTCTTTATTTTTATCAAGCCTGAGGAGGATACACATGCTTGTTCTATAATTTGCCCCCCGTCGCTATTTTTTAATGAGCCTAGCAACAGTGAAACTCGTTCTTGTCTATATGGACAAGCTTGTCGCTATTTGGTTTTAACGAGTTTAACGACAAAGATAACTCGGTCCTTTTCAATTTTAGAGAGTCTGAAAGGGACGTAAAGGAAACTCCAATAATCCTTTTTCGTCATATAATCCCTTAAGTCCGAAAAAGTATAAAATAATACGAAAGGGATGAATTTTCGGTAATTTTAACGAGCTGAACAAAACAAGCGCTCGATCTTTTTGTGTAATAATCCCTCAAGTCCAAAAAGATTAAAATCTAGAGGAGGGATATCACTCTCGATAGCTTTAACGAGCTAGAGAGGCCAATTGCTAGGCAATATTTTCATATTTTACGAGTCAAGTGAAAAGAGCTTAAAGGAGACTCATCTTTTGAGGAACGAGTGATAATTTCAGGTAGCAGTTGATTCCAAGTAAGGTTTGGAATTTTCCAATCACGACAGTGTCACAAGGATGGCTAACAGGATCACTCTTTGCAGTTGTTCCTCAAAAGGGGTAAACAATCAAATGGAGGTGAATGATTAGCTAAAACAAAGTGGAGGTGATGGTGAGAACACGACCAAGGCTCAAAAGCTGATGATAATGCATTCACAATGGTTATTTACTGGAAATTGGTTCATTTTATTTTTTTAATGAGCTTAAACTCTGGGGGAAACATTTTCTCATTGCTTAGGTTTAATTTTTAACGATCTTGAACTCCACATAAAAACTGCTCGTGATAATGGTCATTGATTATTTGATTTCACCGCTAACCACTTTGTTCCTTCAAAGGTTGTACTGTCTGTTCAATTGCTTCATCAAACCGATTAGAAATGAACAATACATGCTTGAAAAATGAGTTAAAACACTAATATTTTACTTGAATTACGTGAAAAGTAATTTAAAAGTGGTTTTTACCCCTCATTTTACCATTTCATTTGAACTTTGGTTTGTTGTAGCTCTGGAGGTGCCTTTCCCCCTTGATTTTCACCAGCTGATTTCGGGAGATTCTGTGGACGATTCTTGGCACTATATGGACCAGGTAGGAGCTAAACCTGAGCTCTTCAGTTGCATTCCTTCCTTTTTGAATTCTAAGCATGTTTCCCTGTTTTTTGAGCCCCTAGGGTTTGAAAAAATCGCCCTGGCTCCATCGCACCCTTCCTATATCGAAAGGTGTGATGCATACTAGCTTGGCCATTGGCCAGTTAGTATGCATCTCACCCAGTACACTGCTGGGGTGCGATGGGCGTGAGAAGGGAAACTTTTGCACTGTTTTCTCATGGAATTTTTGCCTGTTTTTTGCCAAATTAGGACCCTGACTCTTCTCTTGCTTGTTTTGCAGAGATTCATCAGAGCAAAATGGTTGTTACATGGCAAGAACGCGAGCATGAAGAAGAGGACATGGTTGCTTTACATGATCCGGTTACGGTAACTGCACTGCGGAACTGTGGCCTGTTCAAGTTTTTCCGCATCTCTAGCATGAGGCAACAAATCAACTTGTTGCAATATCTTCTCGATGCATGGGATCCTACCAACCAGGTGTTTTAGATCAGAGGCAAATCCATCCCCTTGACTATCATGGACATCTATTTTTTTACTGGTTTATCGAGGCGTGGTGCCCCTCTTTCATTATCAGGTTCCGCCCATGGGGGCGAATCTGTGAGAGATTATATTCGCCGGTATTGCAAAGAGGGATCTCAGCCAAGTAGGGATGGCAAGATCAACATCCGAGATGTCACTGACCAGTCCTTGAGGACCATTCTGTTTACCTTTGCTAGACTGGCTGGTAGTGCGGCTCTTCACGTGGCTAACAGGTCCTATATGCAGTATGCCCTGGAATGCCTTGAACCAAAGGTGTTCAACTGGTGTGACGTAGTACTCCCTGTGATGAAAGAACAACTGACCAAGGTAAAAAGCGAAAAATCCAAGAACTTTGGCTATGGTTCTATTTTGACCGCTTTCGCCTTGGAAAAGATCCCACTGATGCAGCCACAGTACATTTCACTTAGCTTACCTCCACCGACTAAGCCATGGATGCAAAGATGGGTCTACCTTATGGCCCGACATGCTGGTCAGTCCCAGGTTTCCTTTTCTGATACCTTCTTTGAGTGGTTCAACCGTTAGGAGATGGTTTTTTCCGAGTGTCCATATGCTGGTATGGATTTCCAGGGTGACCCGGATTTGGTGTTGTCGGCTGGTGAGTAGTGGGGTGATATCAGTAAATTCTCTGACCATATATCTGTTTATTGTTTTTTATAATGTCTCGTGCTTTCTTCAATCAAGACTAATCAAAACTCATGTGTTCATGCAGATATTGGACTAGTTCGACCAACAGTACATCTGAGAGCACCAGCTGTCGTTCCAGCAGGAGAGGCTATGGGGAGGGCTATCCTTCGCGACCTTGATGTGGCCGAGACTCTTTCAACATTGCAGGATCAAGTCGAGGGCCTCACTCTTGGTATTCCGGACGTGAGGACTGACGAGCTGCCTCTAAGGTTGTAGCGACATACTACTGGCGTGCCGAGTCGATGGACTAGGCTTTTACGCATGATTGCACAGGTGGTGACTTGTTATCACCAGCATCATTAGACTAGGGTGCCCCCTATCATTTTGAGTTTTGGGTCATTTGACCAATTTTTTCTTGGTTACAGAACATTATGTATAAACCATAAACAGTTATATATATATTTTTTATTTTCGGAGCTTTATTTTGGTTAAGTTATGTGATCTTGATGCAAATATTGATGAAATGCTTCTTTCATAAATGTTGCAAATGTCTATCTAACACATAATTTTCCAATGATTCTATTAATGTGTTTAAGTTTCTGGAAATATGCTGATATCAAATAGAATCAAACTACCTTTCCAAAATCTTGACCCTTCGGAACATGCGATAGATAGCTGGATTCCATACGGAGTAGATACCAGTGAGCTGTAGGATGACGAGTTGTGAGTCTAACCTGACGATGAGTCAGTGTATTCCACGTGTAATGGCATCAGAGAGGAGCTCTATCAATGTGCTGTATTCAACAATATTGTTTGTTGACCGACCAATACATACCCCTTTGAAACTTACTAACTCGCCGCTTGGATCGAAGATGGCCCAGGCCGCAGAGGATAGATTCTGCAAACTACGACTCACTCCGTCGACATATCCAACAAATGATTCCAATAGGTCTGACATCTACAACAAATGTGAAAGTGGATCACTTAACCAAAACGATTACCCTTAGCGAAAAAAAAATGTAACAAAAGCATAGGGGTTACTATCTTGAGTCAAGCATAGTAACTCTTAAGGTACAACCCATTGTGGGGTTGCGCCATTGGAATCCCATCATAATCCACTAACTCGTAGGCTCCTTTGCTAATACACGCTTAATAATATAGGGGCCCATCCATAAAGACTTGAACTTACCTGCTCCCAATTTATCGCATTCCTGGTCGTAAAGTAAGACCAGGTCACCTTCTGAGAAGACACGGGGTTTGACTTTCTTGTCGAACTGCGCCTTGACTCATTTCTTATGGGCTTCATTAGCCAAAGCAGCATCATGACGAGTTTCATCCAATTAGATTAGTTCCAAGAAACGATCCTCCTCTTTTGAAGTTCCAGGGAGAAGGTCGACCGCGAGTTTGAGGGACGAGATTTCACACTGAACTGGTAAGATTACTTCCAGGCCATACACCAGTTGAAAGGGTGTAAACCCGGTTACATTCCTCACCGATGTATGGTATGCCCACAAGGCTGAGTACAGGATCAGGTGCCAACTCCTTTTATGGGCTCCAATCATCCTTTGCAGCATCCACTTCAGGACCTTGTTGATTGCCTCAACTTGTCTATTAGCCTGCGTATAATACGGAGTAGAGCTGTCATGGGATAGCCCTAATTTGGCATCCAACTCAACCATCATGTGATTGCGAAAATGTGATCCATGATCTGTAACTATGGCCTGTGGAACGCCGAATCTGGAGACTACATGATTGAAAAAGAAGAGGGCAATCGTTTCGCCGTTGTTGTTTAATGTAGGCATCGCCTCAACCCATTTGGTAAAATAGTCTACTGCGACTATGATATACCCATGCCCCTTGGCCGAGGTGGGGTTACATGTCATGAAATCTATGCCCCATTTGGTTAATGGCCCAACAGCAACTACTGGTTGCAGAGGTGCGGGTGGTATTCTGGTTTTTCGATCGAAGATTTGACATGCATAGCAACTTCTGACTGCTGTTATCCAATCTTTGAACATTGTTGGCCAAAAGTATCCTGCTCGTAAAATATTTTGTGCTGTAGCGTAACCAGATTGATGCCCCCCACATGTGCTTGAATGGCAATCATTCAGGACTTTTTCAGCCTCCTCGTGGGCGAGGCACCTCCTCAAAACTGTATCGACACCACGACGGTAAAGTGTATCACCGACGATCATGTAGTCTTTTGCTTGGTATCGAATGCGTAGTTGTTCTGAGTGTGAGGTATTAGACCTATATGTTTGGGTTTGGAGATAGATGATTATGTCTCCATACCATGGATTGCTTGAAGATATCAGAAACAAAGATTCGTCCACGATCGCTTCTTCTGACGTTGCATCGTTGGATGACGATGGGAGATCGCATAGTAACTCCGCGAAAACCAGGGATTTCTTCGATTTGGATTTTATAAATTCTAGATCAAACTCTTGTAGAATTGCTATCCATTTTGAATATTTGGCCCCCAGCAACTGTCGCGACAATATATAAGTCATGGGGTTGCAATCTGACAAAATGGTAGTTTTTCGAAAGAGGACATAGTGTCGAAATCTCTGTATCACTTGAACAGCTGCGAGAGCTAGCTTTTCAACGTAGGAGTACTTGCTTTCTGTATCATTTAAGTTTCTACTCAAATAATATATAGGATGTTCAATTCCATTGTCTTCTTGAACTAAAACCATTGTGATGGTCGTATCCGCTGCAGCCAGATACAGGTTAAAGTCTTTTTGATAATCAGGAGCGTACATTAATGATGCTTTTATTAGGGATTCCTTTAAAGCATCAAAGGAAGCTTGTGCGACCTGATCCCAGACGAAGGGTACTTCTTTTTTCAATAGACGAGTATAACCTTTAGCAAGTTCAGCATAATTTGGAATGAACCTCCTCAGAAAGTTTTCTTTCCCTTGGAGTTTCTAAATCTGAAGCAGATTTGAAGGTGGAGGCAAATCAATGATTGCCTGAACCTTACATGGGTCGAGACGAATCCCGTCCTTTGAGACCACAAAGCCAAGTAAACGACCAAAACTGACACAGAACACACATTTGTGTGGATTGAGTCATATCTTGTAGTGTCGGCAGCGTATAAATATCACTCTCAAATGCTACGGATGATCGGTCCGCTTTCGCGAATGAGCCGGAAGATCGTCGAGATATGGTTGAACGATGTTTTTGATGTCATGGAAGGCATAATTCATTTCCCTCTGAAATGTTTCCCCTGCATTCTTTAAACCAAAGGGTAGCTTGCGATATGCAAATGTGCCCCACGGACAAATAAATGCAGTCTTTGACTGGTCCTGTGGGCGGATATTTATTTGATTATACCCGGAAAATCCATCCATAAATGAAAATATTTCACATCTAGCGCATTCATCAATTATCTGGTCAATGAAGGGTGTAGGGTAGTTGTCTTTCGGACAAGCTTGATTTACATCCCTATAATCGACGCACACTCTAATCGTTCCTTGTTTTTCATAACAGGAACAATATTCGATACCCAATCGGTTAGAGGAACCGGGTAAATAAAACCAGCATAGAGAAGTTTTTCAACTTCTGCCTTGATGGCAGAGGCTTTCTTGGGGTGCCCCTGCCGTAGCCGTTGTCGTACCAGTTTGACATCTGGATACATCTTAATTTTGTGTTCATCTATGCTCGAGTCAATGCCTGGCATTTCATCATACGACCAAGCAAAGACATCTCTGAACTCACAAAAAAGAGCGTGATATATTTCCAGTTCTGAAGGAGAACAAGATTTTCCGACATGAATATTCTCTACAACATTTGTTTTGGTCGAGATATTTATGGCGATAGTCTCTTCAATATTGGACAAGTTTCGCTCGGTATCCACCGTGCTTACAGTATTTGATAGAAAATAAAAAACTGAGGGATGATGAAGGTCATTAGGAGTAATGGGAACAATGGTGGTAATCTTCCCATGGTGCCCCGTCAATTACCATTGACTTAACAATTCCTTCATCTATGGCTAAACAACCAGGGAAACATCTAGGACTATGTCATATCCAGGGCCTTCCCAGTAGGATGTTGTAATCGAGGTTTCCGTCAATTACTTCAACATCTATTTCTACTGTGTGATATGGCTGAACAACCATCAAAATCTAGGACAGTGTCATCTGACACAACAACGGCAGAACTCCCTACTACCACTCCAATAATGTTTGCCAGCGTACCGTCTGTCGCAACTAGCTCTCAATCACTGGATGGAATCCATCCAGGGGCAGTTTCGACAGTATGGTCTGTTCCCATTTGTTCGTCCAGAATAATATCTAGAATCTCTTATGCTGAGACTCAACATAAGAGATTCCAGATATTATTCTGGACGAACAAACGGGAACAGACCACACTGTTGAAACAGCCCCTGGATGGATTCCATCCAGCAATTGAGAGCTAGTTGTGACAGACGGTACGCTGACGAACATTGTTGGAGTGGCAGCAGGGAGTTCTGCCACTGTTGTGTCACATGACGTAGTCCTAGATGTTGACGGTTGTTTAGCCATATCTAGTATATCCAAAAGATTTCCTAGCAATTCTACAGGAACTTCCAATAACGGTAGACTAATTTCTGACGAAGAAGGATATATCATGATCCCAACTTTGCAACACTTTCAAATCAAAAGATGACAGTTTGATTATGCTACTTTTTGTAAAAGAGAACTATAAATGGCACACAACACATAAAACATTCACAATTCCTTGTACTATGGAGGTGGAATCAAGCAAAGGAAGGGAGTTTCTACAGTGGTATACTGATCATAGACAGCAAAACTCCTTAATAAAGCTGAAGAGAGTGAACACAGAAACCAAAATCTGAGAGCAGAAGAGGTCTTGTCTGATCAGTGCACCTACAACACAAGGAAAGTGTGATGGAGCGCACCTACTGCACACGGGAGGTGCGATGCATCCAGATTCCCAAGAGGATAAAGTGCGATGGTCTAGGGACAAGACTTCAACTTGGTTCCGAGTCACATTTTGCAGCTTAGTTCAGGGATTTAGGTCGAGCAAGTGATGTTCAGTAAATATAAATCACAGGGGCTGATCTAATGAGGTTACTAGAGCCACCACTAGGGAAATTAGAAGGTTTTCAAATCAATTGTTTAGTTTATAAACAAAACCCGGAGATAGACTGAAGCAACATTGATCTACTTTGCACTTGCATAGAAAATGTAGTTCGAAGGCTAGCTAGCCTAACTTCAGGCTCCGTCTGTAAGTTTATAGAACAAACAAATATAAACAAGAAAGCAACCTATTTGCTCCCCAGTGGAGTTGCCATTTTGTTATCGGGAAATCTAGTGTCCACTCAAAGCTGCTAGTCCCACTAAGACTGGTAGCTATCTTAGAAACAAACAAACTAAAACTACTTTTGCTTTCCTTTATGAGAAGTAGATAAGAGGGGAACAAAGGACACCAACCTCAGTCTTGTGCTTAGTTCCTTGCTTGGTTCCTCTCCCTTCTGACAGATCCTTGCCACTTTTCCCTTCATCTACCCAGCTTCAAAGAGCACCTGTCGAATCAAAGCAGCATAATACTATCGAAGAACAGAGATCTACAATCATAAACAATATAGGACCAGATATATATTGACCACACAAATGCATATATCATCAAACATGCAAGAATGTGGAGGAAAACTCGAATAGCTTTATTAATATCAAGAATAGCACAGAGGATTACAACCAATTGTTCTGACCCAGCATCATCCTCCCAACATGAAATCCCTTCTTCACCTCATGAAAAGCTTAGATCACCCAACACTATGATATTCCACCAAGAAACCAACAACACTTCCTTACAAGATACAAAATTCCAGCCTCTGGATCTCTGGGATGAGGGATCCATATATAGATGATTGCAGGGGGGTGAGTCAGCTTCTGAGATTTTGATTAGTGTCCTCTCTTTGATAGTTCTTGATTCCACTTGGAGATTGATGATCTCTTACTCATCCCTAGGCGAATTCAGAGAGGCAAGTGTCACAAGAGAAGTTTCTAGAAGATTCCATGACGATCCACCTTGCAAACTGTCACTACCATTTGTCTACTCTCGTCCATCGCACCCTACAGAAGGGCTTTCCAATATGCATCGCGCCCTTTACACTGAGTAGGTGAGATGCATCACACCCTCTGCACTAGGCAGTCTGTATGGTCCAACTTTGACCAGTTCTGAGCAGTTTTCTGTGGAGAACTTCTGGGAGATGATGTAATCAGCTAACCTTGTTCCTTTAGGGTGTGAAGCAACACTTTTAGGGACTTAGGAGCCCTTGGTTTATGGACATGTATGATTGGGGTTGCAGTGCCCAAAAATGTCTATAACAACCACCACCAGTTTCGACAGTATCACCCCCGTCTTCACCCACACCACCTTCGCCACCACCATAATTCAGTATGGCAAGCGCGATAAATTTGTCAGTGTTCAAAGGAGTAGGGAATGAAGATCCGGACCAATTTTGGTTCATGCTAAGGGCTGTATGGGAAGCGCAAGGAGTCACGGATGACAATATAAAGAAAGCAATGCTAGTCAGCGCTCTGCATAATCGTGCACTAACTTGGTACATTAAGCATTCCAATGACAATCTGAACGCAGGGATCATGAATATCCAAGCTACGTTAAACAAGGAATTTAGCAGGCCAAAATCAGAGACACAATGAATCAGTGGATTTAAGGAAATTGTGATGCTTCCAGGTGAGATGCCCTGGGAGATGGATTAGAGACTGAAGTGTACAATTCGTGAAGCCAATATGACCTTGATGGATGGGCAACACCACGCATGGTTTGTAGCATCGCTAACACTACATCTAAGGAACGCATTGTCGCAGCAAAAGCTAACCACTCAGGCCGAGGCCTTGGAGATTGCAATGAGATTGCACGAGACCCCGATACAAGATCCTAACCTAGGAGTTCAATAGATTCATGCCTTGTTGAAAAACTTGTGCCTTGAGATGAAAAGTTTGAAACAAGATAGGAAGGCTCGCCTAGAATCATGCGAGGAGGTATGGTGCGTAAAGTGCAAAGGCCAGGGACATGACAAGGACCATTGTCCAGTCTTCGCAAACTACCTGGTGGGAGGAGGACCAATGCCATTGAGACCAAAGGCACAAGTAGGACCGAGTGCGGTGCTTGCATTATGGTGTGCGATTTGTCAGATAGGAGGGAAGCATGCTATAAATAACTACCATCTATTACAGAAGTATACACATAATTCCCAGTAGTTGTTCTGTAATTTCTGCAGGTCAGTAGGCCACGATGAGCACACCTGTAGAAGTTATGAACTGATGATGAATCAGAATCCTACCACCAAATTTCAAACCAAAACATGAGCCCTTTTAATCAAAATGCAGGGATGATGTGCACTGGATTTTAGGGGCACGGATAAGGTCGAGGTGGAATGGGACCAGGAAGAGGTCGTGGACAACTGATATGTTACAATTGCAGAGGAACGGGGCATTATGCCCGTGATTGTACAAATTCGATGAGACCCTCATGCTTATATTGTACCCAGTTTTATCATGAGACAGAGGACTATCCCACGCTAATAGCGAGGTTGCGTGATAAAGGAGCACTCCAACCTCCCCCTACATAGAACCTACAAATGATGAGGTCAATACCGTGCGAGGAAGACCAAAATGTAAATATCGTGCTCCAAAGTGGTATCACGATAGGAGATGACAAAGGTAAGAAGCATGAAGAGAGTGCCTGGGTTCACAAGGCTCCAAAAAAGGAACCAGAATTTGATTTAGAGCGTAGTAAGGAGACATTCATGGAAGCTAAGAAGAGCTTCGTGGATGCCTCCACTTCAGGAAGTAAAGACAAACTGTAACCGGAGATGGACCCCTTAATGCTCACTACATTTTTGGAGACATGCATGAAGCTACTAAGCGACAGCAAAGCTATGAAAGGGATGCAAGAACTCATCACTAGATGTGTTGGAACCACACCAGGAGAACTGCATGTAATCTGGAATCTCAGGAAGCACACAACGTGAACAGGAAGAGAGATGAGATTGACCGCGCAAATCAAGGAATATGAAATGGATCAAGTGATTTTGGATCTAGGATCGGACGCGAACGTCCTACCAAAGCAGACATGGGAGTGCATGGACAGGCTCGTGTTGCAATGATCTCCTATCCAGCTATGAATGGCAAACCAGCAAAAGATCCTACCTATGGGAACATTGCAGGGAATAATGGTAGATATCGAAGTGCGAGCGCGCTAGCAGATTTTGAAGTGATAGAGATTGTGGATGACAGCAGTCCCTATCTCGCGCTACTGGGAATAGATTGGACCACTGACATGAATGGAGTGATAAATCTAAAGAAGTGCAAGATGATTTTTGAGAAAAAGTGACTACGTGTAGTGGTACCTTTAGACCCTGTGGAAGGATCACGCTACACAAAGAAAGTGCGCGACTACGATAATTACGACGATCTGGATTGCATCTACAAGATAATCGTGCAGGAGCAAGATTGGGTAAATCCAACAGTGGATGGTAGACTCTCATGGGAGCGCGAAAGCTCTTGCACCTCAGATTCAGACGAAGAGATAAAACGATGGCAGAACCGGTTACACGAGGTAACCACACTCAACTATAATAGGATGACAAGGTTATTGTGTTGCATGGCAACAGAGGTAAGAGATCTACCTATGTATGACAGGTTAAGCGAGGTGGATGATTTCCTGAATAAATTTGAAAAAGAAGTGTTGTAACAACAGAAGTTCGATGCTCTGAAATGGGTACTGCACGTTACGCCCACAAGGTGGTGGGGTACGCACCAGCAGAATTTTGAGGACTGGCATGAATGCAGAAGGATGATGTGCCTATGATTTGGGAAGCCTCAGATGCATATAAAATGCAAGTATTCCAGACAAAACGGCCTGCACGCCCACCTTTCCATATGGATACAGGCATATGGTGCGCAACCTACATGAAGGCCCACCATCTGTATGGCAGGAAACACAATCGGTAAGCAAGAGTGGGCAAGACAATGGCGCGAACAACCCCTCCATTTGGGACCATGAGGTATGATAAGACCAAGTGCATAGAAGGTAATCCTTGTGGAAGCCTTTAACAAAGTGTTCGAAGTACTGAACAGGGTCCACAATGCGAAATGGACTAACTGGGACCTGCGCGTACCAGCAGTTCTATGGGCATATAGGACCATGTGAAAGAACCTGACCATGTAGGCATTGCCAAGACTGGAATATGAGACAAACATTGTAAGCCCTCTAGTACTTTAAAATCCTAATCCAACACTCGTAGGGATGACTGTTTGGAAAACCTTGGAAGCCGAAATCCAACAAGGAAACCTTAGACTCCAAGAACTTGAAGAAGAAAGGGTACTGTTAAGAAAGAAAAGTGCGCTGGTGGATGCAGAAGTCAAGAAGCTAGAGGATGAGATAAAGGAAGATTTTCACACCGAAAAACTAGGATGGTAAGGCAAGGTGTGTACGATCATGCTAACTAGTTTGAGAACTATCTTCGTGACTTGATGAGTCTAATGCCTTGGCTTGGACTACATATTGCTAAGCATAGTGACTAGGGTAGCGCATTGCAAATAGTGAGGTGCGCAATGCCGACCGTAACAATAAAAGGTGGGGATTCTCCAGGAACCATGATGGAGGATAGGATGGAACTCTACACGGGTGGTGCGGCCACCTGATTAGCTGAAGGAAATACAGTCTTAGCACTCCAAGCAGTTGAAAGGAAGTGCGGGACTATAAACTACTCTACCCGGAAGCTGCGTGAGGTTGGAGCTGTGCACAGAAACAAAAAATCACAAGGTCCATGACCACACACAAGGGGCCGCGCTGCCATGCGGGTTGATCAGAAAGTGACCATTGAAGTCACTATTCACAATGGGATGCTCGACCTGAGGCCAAATGGAGTGGGCGGAAGGCATTTAAGACGCGATTTATGGGTAAGATTTGGGAAAATCTATCACCAAGAAAGCATTAATGAATCAGAATTGGGGGGAATGGTCAAATTTGAATTCAAAAAGTGCTATAAAATACAAAGGGCTCCCCAGTAAACAACATTTGTTCATTTGCAAATTAAGCAATTGAGTAGAGCCATGAGTGTTGTGATCCAAGCGTTGATTGAGCCCCTGAGTTCACGAGTGCTAGATTTCTGGACGAGTACGATGGCAACTACTCAAGATGTTATGGACATAACAGAAATGACCGCCGAGGAGGCTACACAGGCCCTAACTGTGGGGGATGTTCCAAAAGGTGTCGAGATTGTGGCAGAAATCCCAAAATCACCATGCACACCTAGACCCAAGAAGGACAAACAAGCAATGGCTCCCATACGCGCGTCCCCACGAAACCTGTTGCGTAGCAAACTGTCGATGGAAGAGAAAGGGAAAGTTGTCACTATAGAAATAGATGAATAAGAAGAAGATTTGCAGGATCTTATCATCATAGAAGATGAAGATGAAGGCATGAAGGTGGATACTCAGCCTACACACTCTGCGACAAAACTGCCTACCTATTTCTCCCCACGAAAAGAAAAGGCCAAAGTGCCCAAGGACCTAGACAAGACCAAGAGCTCGCTCTAGACCTCGCTCCTCCCAGATGGCATTATGTTTGAAGGCATGCACGTGGGCCACGTGACCAGTCTGAAATTCGAAGATTGGAACCTCACTGACCATGAGAAGTTCCCTCACCTTGAGACCAGAAACCTCTTGAAGCAGAACACCGTAGGGTGGTGACAGCATTAGAGCCACGGAAGTGGTTTCACAGAGTGGAAAAGGCCAGGCTATTGAACCTACTTTGGGTGCCGCATTTCCACCGTGCCCCAATAACCATTTTCATCATCAGGTAGTTGCTCTGCCTTGTGCATGATGGGTTTTTATGGCTGGAGGATCCCATCCCCATCACGGCAGACTTGATTCATGGTGTCTCTCGGCTTCCATACAAAGAGAGGACCCCGCGACCATATCAAAAGGAAGGGCAGTGATTTGGCCATCGCGGAGGCCATGAAGAAAAAGTACAAGATGGAAAAGAAGAAGAGGGGATAGCCATCTCCAGCATCAAGGACAAAGCAATACGTGTGGCAACCCAAATCCTAGCAAGAAAAGTTATACGCAAGTGCCATGAAAATGAGGTACCTGCATCAGTGGTCACACTAGACAAGTAGTGCGCGGAGGGGGTCCAATTTAACTGGTCTAAATTTCTGTTCATAGAATTTTTAGAGAATTTCCACGAAGCCTAGGAACAGGGCAAAACATTCCACTATGCATGGCTGTTTCTTTCCATAGTGCTTGTAGCTGGGGAATTTCCGGAGGATAGTCAATTCCCCATAATTGACAAAGATTTACCAGAGGCTACGAAGTATGCTTTTCTCTGGGCCTCGAAGGATGCTAAAAGGATACACGACAGTAAGATCTTCTGGGTGTTCATGGAGATGAACCTCAGAATGTGGATCAACCGTAAGCTGCGGTTGTAACCCACGGTTTACAATAGCCTGCAAAGGTTTGTAGAATTTAAGGCAGACATGCATAACATATATATCAGGGCACGCAAAGACCTGATTAAACAGTGGACAAAGATACCCTTTGTAGCCACCGACGATGCCATTTTCAATGTCCTGGAGGCATGGCCACTAGAATGGCATGCCCCAGACATTACAAAAATCGAGAAGTCAGTAGTGCAAAAGAAGAAAGACGAGGCCAAGTTGCACATCACACAGTTGGCCGACAAACGAAGGAAGGAAACAGCAGCAAAAAAAGTGTGGGCAGCGCGGGACACGACACAGAAAGCAGCTAAGCAAGGCCACAGCAACAGCAGTAGCACAGGAAGCAGACACGAAGGTGGGCAAGGGCCAAACAATGCCTTCGCAAGGGTAGGAAGCAGAGGAAATAGAAACAGAAGAAGGAGGCGCAGATCCATGAACCGCGTCAACACAGTTGAAGTGCCAACACCCAGCAGAGCGCGCAGGGCCGCGGAAGAAGGTCAAGGCCTCGAAATAGTCCATTGACCCGATCACCCTAATTGAGGGTGATCTGCATGACATCGGCGAGACGGTGCGCAATGTCACTAATGAGGCTCTCCAAGATTTCATGCAGGAGAACCAAATTGTGTTGGGGGCCCTCAGAGCGCAGTTGCAGGAATTACAGGCATGCCCTCCTTAGGTTGGTACCCTTTCGACCAACCTCGTAGTTGGATCCATGGCAGCAGAGCAGATGTTGTGTGCTTGTATGACGAACACAATAGTGTTGTCGGAAGGGGCACTAGTGACATCAAATGAGGCCGACAGGCCTTCGGTTAGCACGCTGAAAGGTCTCGGTGTTAATCTAGCTACCCTCCCACGTGAGACATTATATGTGTTGCAGGATGGGATAACTACAAAGTTGTGAGCTAGGGAGAGCCACGCACTCCAATTCCTTAGTGAGCATAAAATAAACATGGAACAAATAAGCTTGTAGCACGACGAATTGGTGTCACAAAATCAACAGCTAGTACATGTGATAGATGACGCTTGCCAAAGCATCCCAGAGCTAGCCATCCCAGCAGATATACCAGCAGAGGTGCAGATCCACAGGTTCGCAGCAAGGGTCTGTGAGGCCAGGGAGGAAATCACAAAGGTTTAGCTGGAGCTGAATCTTCAGATCGTCGAACTGTGGTTAAAGGCACAACCATCCACTCCCCTGGAAGTTAGAGAATAGTGCACTAGTGCTATCACAGCAGGATTGGAGGAAATCAGAGGTGCAGTGCGAGACTGCACCAGCATGTTGGAAGAATCACTTAAGGACCTCACAACTCTGCAAGAGGACCCCAACATCCAGCGCTTAGAGACAGAGGCGCGAGAAATCCAACATCAGTATGACAGTGTCCGAGGAACTCCGCAGACAGTGGTCCTCACCCAGAGGCTTGCGCAGATGTGGCAAGCCAAAGAAATGAAGGAGCAGTTCGACGTGGCACGACATAAGGAAGCAGTCCTAAAAGTGTGCATCCGCCTTGGATTGATGAGGCCTTCACCATCACGGCAGACATCGAAGGTAAGCTCACACACATATAGGGGATGTACACATTGATGTAGAGAAGCACCCCCGACACAGAGGTCTCAGAACAGCGTATGCAGCAGATCCAACAAGCAGCAGCTCAGTGCATTGCTAACCTCCACGCAATTCGAGAACAGTTGGAGGGACTCCACGCAAAGATTGCCGCACCAACAAAGTGACTCGAGGGCAAGTCACGATGTTTGTGTTGGGGGCCTGTTGGGCATGGAATCCCCCCCAAGGCAGGTTTTGGGTCTCAAATCCCAAGTTTTGACCGAATCTTGTTGTAAAGCTCTATGAATTGCGAGCACGGGGCACGAAAGTATGATAGAGTCACAGGGTTTTCCACCCTAGTTTTGTAATGTAATGTCGACTAGATAGACCTACCCATGGTCCACAGACCATGGGATTATATAAATAGAGTGAGGCTCTAAGTGTAAAAGGAGGTAGGAAAAAGTCTAAGTGACAAAGTCGTAAGTAAGAGGGTGTCTTTGGGTCGTAGAGTAGGAGAAGGCTCTGCAGCTAAGTGCGCAGAGGCTTAGTAGTCCGCAGTTGAGTGTGCAAACCCTTGCAGCTGAGTGTGCAGGGCAAAGACGAGTCTTTAACCGAGGAAGGAATTAATAAAGAGAAGTTTTGTTATAATTTTGTGTATTTGTTCTTGGGTTAATGAATGATTGATATACTTTGCAAACATATTGTTTATTCACTGCGCGCACCTGTATGAATGGTTTATATTGTTAAGTATGCTTAAAGCACTCAAGTAGATAAAGCTAATTAACTAACGCTAGAATCCCAGTAAGGTCTTGGGTAATAACGCAGAGCGCGATGTTCAGCCCCTAGGTAGGGTTGCGCGAAGGGAGCATATCAGGCTATGAAGTACGGGAAAGTGCGCGAAGTAACCTGTGCACAGGGTCAAACTGTGGACCACTTGAACTCATCAAACATCTCTAGGGTGTTAGGGCCTGGATCTACCTCAAGCTGAAGGAAGGCAGGTCTAGGGTAACATCAAACCACGCTTAACCTGGTAGCTAGCCCTACCAGGTCGGGAGAGGGCTCTCTCCTTGTCAATCTCAATTAGGATATTGGAAATTAGGGCTTTAGATGACTGAATTTAATGTAGATTTTAGGCTAGATAGTAGCTCGGGGTTTCTAGTTTGATTTTTAGGTTTTGGTTGTTGGATCAATTGGAGAAGGCATATTGGGTCCGGGAAATCAACTCAGGGATACAATCATGTTCTGTGGGGCGAGGTAGACAAGGGCTTATGTACTAGAAATGGCTTAAGATGGTAGATTAAGATAGCTAAGGAGTTGAGGAGGGCATAGAGAAACTATGAATCCTCTTCAAACAGTTGAAAACATTGAAAACCAAATGCATTCCCAAGACAAAGCACAGCAGTGTATTTTGTCCATTCACCTTGATTCATTTAGTTTTAGAAGAGAAAGATGGATTTGGATACATATAAAACATAAGAAAAACTCATTACAAAGAAGAAACAATACATAAACTCACTGTCACAAGAATCCCACAAAAATAACTGTGAAACCTGGTTTTATTCCTTGCCAAACTGTTGATACAAATGTTCAATGAGTGCCACCACTTCCACCAAAGTCCAACCTTTACAAATGACTAAGAAATTACATAATATAGGCAAGGAAACCACTCATGCTAGCTATCAGGGTCGAATCCATGAGAAAAGGGGTGGTTTCAACCATATCTAAACTAGGAACGCAAAAGTAGGCAGTGGAACAGCGTGCCTCTAAAACTTAGGGAACCAATTCATTACAGCTCAAAACCACTTGGAACTTGATGTATCTACCCTATGAGGTGATTTTCATCTATAATTACATCAAATACATCATTTACCATGCATACATTTACCTAAACAAGAAGAAAAGTCAACCACTGAATAAACTGGGCAAAATTTTGAGTTTTAGGCAAAATTGACAAAATCAGCCTAATGCTCAGCACCCTGAGCCTGATGCACAGTTCCACTTTAGGGAAGCTTTTAGAGGCCTTCCACTCATCAAAATTAGGCCCAATATAGCTTTTTGGAAAGCTCTACCTATCTAGTTTCTGGAACACTTTTAATTTTCTAATTTGCAGTTGATTTTCCCCTTCAAACATCAATTCTCCCAAGACTGCTTCTTGTGGGTCCAAAAAGTGGCAGAGAGGGTATTTGTTGAGTGTTTTTTGCCCTTTTGGTGGCCAATATCTTCTCCAAAATTGATGAAACTTTCTAGGTTTGATTATTTTTTACTGTTGAATCCAAATATATAAGCCATTTGTCAAGAGGATACACCAATTCAATCGGCGCTGTGCATCAACCGGAATTTCCTGTGTTTCTAATTCAAAAATTGGAAAATCACAATTTTGTCTCAAAATTTGCCCAATTTTGGCTCAAAGCTGCATCATGGGTTACTTTTTTGGGCTAAAGTCACATCATCCAACATTTTGAGATTTTCATCCTTCTTTTTGCCTTTTAAGGCCCTCCTTAATCTTGCCTTAACGTGCTTGATCTTCTTGTCGCATACTCTATTTCGGGTCAAATAATGATGTGCCATATGCCTTAGCATCTTGTTGTCTCTATTTTCTTTCTTCAGAAGGCCCTCAAGGTGGATATTTACCCTTTCAAGCATATCTCTCTATCATTTACCACCTCTTGTTCAGCTGGAGTCAAGAGAACTGGATGCTCTTTACTACTTTGCCTTTGAATTTTTAGCATCTCTAACTCCATTTGGGTTTGTTTATCCTCCAGCTGTTTGTTTTCTTACTCTAGATAGTTGATAATATATCTAGCTCTGGCCACTTTATCATTCAACATATGAATATGATCCTCTTCAAAATCTAATTCACTGCCTCTTTCCATGCTTGTCTCTATGAGATAATGTGGTGATGATATGGTGAATAATGGATAATAGGTGGGAACAAAAAGGTGAGTATGAAGAGATATTGTAAATGGAACAATAGTAATGAGATGAGGTAGGGGAATGAAGGGAAGGATTTGGGGAGCTAGGATTTTGATGTATGAGGGACTTAGGGCTTGATAAAAGGGATTATTTTCTTAGGGAAAATAGGGGAATGGGAATATGAGTGAAGTGAGATAGGATTAAAGGGTAGGTTTTAGGGCAAGTGAAAATAGGAATATTGAGACAAGGAAGAAGATTTTGCAGTGGTGACAAATAAGATTTGGAAAACACACTAGGGTTTTGAGTCTTAGGAGAAAAAAATATAATTGAAGCATAAAAACCATACCTAGGCTCCAAAGTGAGTGTACTTACTTGTTAAGAAGGCAAATGAAGTATTTGGGAGGATTTGAGATGAAGTTGTTTGGTTTTGAAGCCTCACTGGCCAATGCGCAGCACACTGAGCCCAATGCGTAGTGCCTGCCTGATGCGCAGCGCCAGTGTATTTTTACACAGGAAAAATCTGCCTGATACACAGTGCCCCTCTAATGCGCAACACCGACCCTCTGAAGTGCAGCACTAGGCAGGTTTGCACCAAATTTGCAATTTTCCGCCTTTTTGCTCACTCTTCCATCAAATCACGATTTTAGCTCTCCACTTGGCTTTCTTCGCAATAGAATGACTTCCTATCATGATTTTTATTTTATACACCTTACCTTTTAATTTTTGTTCATTTCCAACCCACTTTTCTAACATCTTAGTCACTTTTATAAATACTCTGCTTTTTAGTTTGAAATTTGACCTTTTTCTAAGCAACTTGATGAACTGATGTAGGATACTTTTGCTTTTGCAATGGCAGGAATGGGCATGGTGACCAGGAACAGCTGTTGAGTTCTTATTACATATATAAACAATTAAATTATATGAAATTTTACAAAAATGGAACAATACGAAAACGATTTATTGAGCATATCAGAAGTAAGGGGCTAGTAGTACCAGGATTTGTTTGGCTGACTTAACTTTGAACTTGGGTTAGGCCCCATAATCCAACAACTAGTCTGCCTAGTCCAAGCTAACAGCAACAACTTCACCACTCTTTTGACACTCTACATTAGAATGTTCAGTTTGCTTGCAACACCTATCCACTATGTTCATGCTAAAACATAGTAATTTGAATTGCTTTCTGATAACCATTCCTCACAATTTTTTCCATAAGATATGTTAGGTCATTAGGTTTCTATTGATCGATAGTTTCTGGTGTAAGATGAGATGATTTCTAAATATTTTCAGGTTCCTCTACCAATGGATAAGTCTTGTCATATCTCCATTCTCTACTACCTTGCTTGTTTTAGATATCTGCATATAGTGTCTACAAACATTAATTGAGCTTTCCTGCAATTTCAATATTAATTCATTAAACTATTGTTTAAGATGTGGCTTCTAATCTGTGTTGATCTGTTGAGTGCCCAATAAAAGAAGAATGAAATATGATTTCCCTCATTATACTTTTAGACTTGATTATGAAACTAAAGACATTGCAGAGCTAAAATTCATTTTCCAACAGAGTTCTACTATACTTAGGAATTAGCTATTTAGTGATCAAATTATTAATACTTGTAATATCTCACCTTATGGAAAGGTAAAGGTTATATTAAAGTAGAAAATTTTTTTAGTCTCTAATTTTTTCATTGCATCACTTTCTCTCAAATTAGCAATGAAATAACACAAAGTGAGTCACCTCATGTGCTTAAACAGGTCACTCCATTGTCTCCAAAGCATGGTGGGGAAAGGGATGTAGAAAACAGGGAACTTGTTGTCATAGGTAGGTCATGAAATAACTCAATAAGGAAAATGGTGAGGCAGTCAATGAGAGCACTTGTGCTTGTAAAAGAAATTCACAACATTGAGCAATTGCAAGATGAGCTTAATCAAGATGCTAGTCAGGCTTTAGAAGCACTTCAAAAGGAGGTATTCTGTCTTCGTTTGGCCGAAACTAAAATAAATAATGATGCAGCTCAAAAAATTTCTAATATTAAAGTAGAAATAAATGACATGAATAAAGTGCATTCCACTGGTGTTGCCAAAGATTTGGGGCCTATTGTTAATGTGGATAGGAAGAATATGAACACTAATTTAATGGAAGAAATTAGCATACTGCAATCAATGGGAGATACAACCATTGCTTCTTACGAAGAGTAGCTGGAAAATGTACAAAAGTCCATAGACAACCTGGTGTTGCCATCTCCTGACCCAAGTCGTCCATCTGATGGGGCATCACCATCACCTGCCAAATCAAAGTCGCAATCACAGAAGAAAACAACCCTACCATTATCTTTGAATAATAGTAGCAAATATCCCCATGTTCTCCTCAATCATCATCCCATCGACATATCGATTTTGATAATGAGAATAATGTGCTAAAGAATGTTAATGTTGCTACCACCACACCAACCAAAAGTGAGGATGGTGATGGAGTGTCCTCTAGGGAGGGAACTCCATCCCATCATAGATCTAGCTCTATTAATGTCAGGAAAATGAAAAATATGTTCAAAACAACATCATAGGAAAACATTAAATGCATAACTTGTGTTACAGAGCTCAAAGAACGTGTAGCCAAACTTTAGTATCAAAAATAGTTGCTTGTTTGCCAAGTATTTGTTGTCTTACCCAGATTTTGCATAAAATGAATTAATCAGTGAATTAATTATTGTTCTCTTTTCCTATTGCATTTATTCTTCTTTAATTTCCCTTTGATAATAGGTATTTTTTCTATGATTGTCAGATAGATTATTTTTTCATCTTGAATGAATGTTGTTGATTATTATGCACAACTCTTTCTTGTTTCTTTAGGTACTGGGATTGGATGTTAATGAGAACACTCACATAGAGGAAGGAGCAGACAGGGAAGATGAAGTTGTTGAAGGAAGTACAAGGAAAATGGATCTTACCACATAGTCCCCCAAGACAAGACATTCTTTCTTTGAGAAGCAACAAGAACACATAATTGAGCTTTGGGACTTGTGCCAATTTTTTATAATCCATAGAACTCAATTCTATTTTCTATTCAAAGGAGATGCAACTGATGAAATATATATGGAAGTAGAGTTGCGCAGACTGACTTGGTTTGAGCTTCATTTTGCTAAATTGGGCAATGCAAGCCTAGCAAATGGATCCGATGATCATGTTGTCTCTCTAGCTTCAAGGTACAAAATTATCAAATGCCAACAATTAGTTTAGTATTACACTGAAGTTTATTTTTGGAGAATAGGTGGGCCATATTAAGGCATCTGATAATATTAAATAATATTAGCTTGTTTCACGTATTATATAGTGCACATGCTTTGAAGCATGGATGAGAACTCCTTTCCAAGTGCATGCACTCCTGCTTCTCATCTGTAGAGAGGGAGATATTATTCATCAAATGGGAGATTTCTCTTGAAGGTAAACAATGTAAGCTTTAATTAGTCCAAAAGATCTAGACTAATCCTTACTGCAAACAACACATTCAAGAAAGTGTTGAAACGTAGCAAGGCTGGTGGGTTATTGTGAACCAGGCCATGTTTCCAAGGAGATGTTTGAACTTTGAGCTTAAATTTGCTCCGCCAAGATACCAAAATCCTTGCCTATTTGGTTGGAACCCCATTGCAGAGTTGCTTGATCTCTGATTCATTGATTTTCCTTTTGTATTATGTATTATATAGGCTTCCATTTTTAGGTTTATTTTTGGACTGTAATTAAATTCACTGTTAATTACATTTTGCAGGCCTTCACCTTCTAATGAAACCAAATTTTGTGTATCGATAGATGTAAGGCTTTGATTTGAGATTGTTCCTCGGAAATATAACCATCTTAGAGGATTGATACAATAGAGTACCTTTACTAGTTGTATGTGAGGGCTTGGAAAATATAAGCACGAATGGTCTTATGAGTGGGCACACCTACCTGGATTCCAGGATTCATTATTCTTGTTGTTTAATGTAATAAGTGTTTTGCACATGTCTCTCCTAATTACATCTTGCAAGTCTTAGAATGAATTTTGTACAGATAGATATAATGGTTTGATTTGGGATTGTTCATTAGAAATGTAACTTCACTTCACTTCACTGTAGTACATAATTCCGACTGATCTTTTTATCTCGAGGAATTGATCCAGTACTGGAGTACCTCATCTACTAGTTGTGAGTGAGAGAACCTAGATTAATATAAGTAGGAATGGGCACAAGGTGGAGTCCAATATTATCACATAATTGCTAATGTGACATGCATTAGCCAAATATAATAGCTATATATATATATATATATATATATATATATGAAAAGAAGTATGTGAAATTGGCATAATATGTTTATATACAACACACATGTGGATGATGTCCATGGTTTTAGTTCAAACAGTTGTTGCCAATATTGTTGGTAATTTCACTAGTTCTATGTTAGTAGACAGATGAAAATAGAATAACAAAATACAACATTATTAAACCTGTCCAGACCCATCTTAAGCACAGATTTATCGAGAATTGGGAAGGGTTAATTAAATAAATGGAAGTGCAAAACTTTCATCAAGTTTCTGAGCTGCAAAAAAGGTTTTCACTTTCAGCAATTTGATCCCTCTCACTTCATGATAGTGCCATGCTTAAGATGAATCTAGATTAATTGAATTTGATCCTAGACAAGTTGTTTTTCGGATAAGATGCCAAGCACAGAAGGTTTTGGACTCAGATAATAGAAAGAACATGGTATGTAGTTTTACCTCTGCTCTACTCTATCTACATGTAGAAAGTAATCAGTGTGATCCATAGTGATTTGAAATATAGAAAAGACATGATTTATTTAGATTTAAAAGTTCATTTAATTAAATTTGGTCTTGCTACATGCTACATTGGTTGAGCTGCAATGGCAGGTGCAAAAATAGTCATAAGTTACAAGGGAAAAATGGGTTTGTTTTGGTTGCAAGACAAGGTATTTCACACATTCTCACAAACTAACAATATAAGCCAAAATAGTGAAGGATACATGTATTGCACAAACATGCCCTTTTATCACTTGGACTCATCAATGCTAATTTACCATGCATCCATTTATTTACATATGCTTGAGTGTGTATGCATAAAGATAGGGAAATGGATTTAAAACAAGGATTTGTACCTGACAGCATCGGATTCTCCTATGATAGCAGTGACGCCTTGTCTATCCAATAGAGTTGAAGTGTAAGTAATTTAGCAAAATCAAACTAAAGTGCAACACTTATAGTATAATTCATTGCTTTTTTGAATTTATATAGATGAAACAACTGAAAATGAAACTCGTCAATTTTTTATAACTAAAAGGGAGTTGTGGTGAATTTGAAGGAGATCAATAAATTTGAGTCTAGCCTGATCGACCTCTTGTAGGTTTCCGCAGGTTTGTTTGTTGATAGTCCCGTGTGATACCAATGTACTTGTAGTGATATTGTTTTGGTGATTTTCGAGGGTCAATGGTTAGCCCTATGAAGAAATGCTCACACCTTGGTTACATGACGATTGAAAGGTGTGGCGCAAAAGGTTTGTTTGTTAATAGTCTGTTGTGATACCAATTTACTTGCAATGATATTGTTTTGGGGATTTCCGAGGGCCAATGGTTAACCCTATCAAGGAATGATCGTGCATTAGTTACATGATGATTGGAAGATGTGGTGCAAAATTAAAATGATCGGTAATGAAGTTAAATTTAAATGTATTTGTTCTTCCTCTTAACATAAAGGATTGACATCCATTATTTGTAATGGAATTTGTTGGAGACTTATATGAGCTCTGTGTATCTGTGTCTGCCTGTGTCTCAGTTTTCAATTTCTTTCTCTGAAAATCTTCTAAACCATCATTTTCTCGACTCTGTTTAAGCCACCATTCCGATTATTTGACATGCCATGCTCTTTGATAGATAACCAATTAAGTTTATCAAGCCAGCTTCTACAGATTCATTAACAAATAGCAATTCATCCCATTAAATAACAATTATTCCTCCATAGCAAGATAGTCGCAAAGGTGTACATCACTATGAGCTTAACATAGTAAACAACTACAGGATAAAAGAAAAATAGTTTTCCTATCAATGTCCTTTCCATTTCTATTTGTTGTGCTTGTATTGGGTATCATGTGTTGGTCACTTTCCTTAGCTTCATCTTTCAGTTTATAAATAGAAGGATTGTATATTTTCTAACTTCAAATTAGCGGGAAGAGGACAAAATTATTTAAAAGGTCCTTTGATTCCAATTAATTTCTTGGAGTATATAAATATACTCTACTCTTAGAAACATGTGTTTTGGAAATATAAGGTTTTGATTTAATTGATTTTTAAAGGTTTGATAGGAATTTTTCAAGTTTTCCTTTAATCCAGGTTTGATAGTAATTCTTCAAGTTTTCTTTTAATCCTTATCTGACACATGATACTTTTTGAAACAATATAAGGCATACCAACAACCTCAAGCCCATGGGGGAATACATATAGTTAAAAGGTTTAAATAAAAATGTGTCATTCATATACACATATAGTGATAGGATTGAAGGGAGACAACAATCCTATGGTGTGGTATATATAAAACATAAGATACATATATTATAAATTATATTGTGTACATAAAGTAAATGGCACGAAGAATTTTTAAGTGGTATAATATTATTGTGGTGTAGTATGTAGAGGTAGGAGTTGGGTGAATAAGAGGGGACAAAGCGGACTTAAGGACATTACAAGTTACTTATGTCTCTAATTAGAACATAGACATGGATATACAATGTATGCACTTAAAGTAATGGAACTCTAATTGTGTATATGAAACTATGAGGGCTCATTGTAAATATTTGAAGTGTCAACATAATACTCATAAATTTAAAGGAGGAATATGATTAATATTCCAATTACATCATGAAGAGATATGTCAAGATGAAGAGAGATTGTTGTTAAATTGTATTTATGTCAATGGGAAAAAAATTAGTGTGCAAATGAGGTACATTCACTTATAAGTTTAGATTGTTGAAGTGGCACAAATAAAATGACTACAGAAATAACTAATTTGTATTATTGTAGTACTTGTTAGATAGTTGTATTTTTGTTCCTAGACTAAATTAGTCATTCATGTTAGTCATTTTTAGTTGTATTACTTATTAGCTAGTCATATATTTTAACCCAAGACTAAATTAGTCATTTATGTTAGTTATTTTTAGTTGGGTCATTTAAGATTGCTCATTTTTTGTAGCATTTCACTTGGAAAGTTGTGGTGACTAACTTTTTTAGTCACCTAGTCACTAATTTCTCATTTTCTATTAGTGGGTGGAACCTCAGGATGATGTGGATCAGTCACATGTAGAGGAGAAAAGAGTGGAAGCACCCACTCATGTAGAGACTTCCAAAGATGGAAGGAAAATGCACCAGAGAGGCTAACAGATTGATGCATGATGCTAGAGAGAATGTGGGAGCACCCACATCACAATGCAGGCAGAGGAGGTCACTAGATCGGTACACTGGCTACATGGATGTCATGAGCGAGAGTGTAGAGGTTGATCCATCCTCATTCTAGGAAGAAGTGAAGCAACCAGTATGGGTTGATGCCATGGTTGAGGAGTATGAATCCATTATTAGAAAATATGTTTGGGAAGTGGTACCAAGACTAGAAGACAAGTCAATGGTGAGTTCTAGATGGCTTTACAAGGTAAATCAAGCAGCAGATGGGAATGTGGAGAAACATAAGGCCAGATTTATGGACGGAGGGTTCTCTCAGGTGGAGGGAATTGATTACAATGAGACCTTTGTTCCAGTAGCAAGGTGCTCTTCAATTAGATATATTCTAGCACTATCATCATAGATGGGATGGATGTGAAGAAAACATTCCTCAATGGTATGATTGAGGAAGAGGTGTATATTAAGCAGCCGGAAGGATTTGAGACCTTCAATAGAGAGTCGCATGTGTGCAGACTCAAGCAAGAATTGTATGGACTAAAACAAACACCTCGTGCTTGGTACACCAAGATTGACAGTTATTTCACCAGGTTGGGCTTCACCAAAAGTGAAGCAGATGCGAACCTTTACCATATTGTGGTTGAAGATAAATTATTGATTATAGTATTATATGTTGATGATTTGATTCTAACATGTGATTGGAAGCTGATAAAATCTTGTAAAGAGGATCTTGCAAGAGAATTCGAGATGAAGGACCTAGGGCTGATACATTATTTCCTTGGTATCGAAGTATGGAAAGGAGATGGGGAATTGTTTGTCTCTTAGGGAATGTATGCCAACAAGATACTGAAGAAGTTCCACATGGAGAGCAGCAAACCCATGGAGACTCCTCCAGCAAGTAATTAGAGGAAGGAAGATGCTACTTCAGGTGAAGTAGTGGAGGATATTATTTATAGAAAACTTGTGGGTTCACTGATGTATTTGGTGAACACACGACCGGACATGTGTTTTGTATTTAACCAACTTAGTCAAGCCATGGTTAAGCCAACCATACTCTATTGGAAGGAAATTAAACATGTGTTGAGATACCTCAGAGGCACCACTCAGTTTGGTCTTTGGTACAGACGGATAGAGGGAGTGAAGCTTCAATGCTTCATAGATGTAGATTGGGTAGGGAGTCCATCTGACAGAAAGAGAAAATCATGGGGAATCTTCAGTATTGGGTCAGCAACAGTTTCTTGGTACAACAGGAAGCAGAGATTAGTTCCACTCAGTTCAGCATGAGCATGGTACATGGTTGCTAATCAAGCAGCTTGTGAGGCTATCTGGATGAGGAAGATCCTTGTTGGGTTATTTGGTTAGCAAATGGATCCTACAGTGATTTACTGTGACAATCATAGTTGTATCAAACTCTCTGAGAATCCATTTTTTTATGATTGATCCAAGCATATTGACATTCGGTATCACCATCTATGAGATTGTGTGCATAGGAGAATCATGTTGTTGGAGTACATTCCTATAGAGGAACAAGATGTAGATAATTTGACAAAGATATTGTCAAGATGAAAATTTGATTTTCACAGAGGCAAGATCGAGGTAGCAGATAATCCCTTTCTAGCTGAGGGGAGTGTTGAAAATGCAACAAGAAAATCCTAATTTAGTTTTGTCCTTGAATTAAATTGTAATTCCACATCTCATGACAACTTTTAATAGTTAACTAAGTTAATTTGACTTAGTTGTCTCAGTTAATTCGAGTTGAGGGTCTAACTAGAGTCATGTAGAGTGTATCCTAGGATACACTTAGGAGCACTAGTTGAGTTTATTTTGATTTGTAACTATTCATTTCGGCCTAACTTGGTTAAGTTCAGTTAAACTAGTTCCAACTGATAAAGGAAATAGTGGGAGGTCAAATAGTGGGTTGCAACCTATAGCAGTGGGGTGTTTCTTGCAATAGTGGGGTGCTTCCTGTTAGGGCCTTGATCTACCTCATGCTAAAGGAAGGCAGGTCTAGGGTAACATCAAACCACGCTTAACCTGGTAGCTAGCCTACCAAGTCGAGAAAGGGCTCTCTCCTTGTCAATCTCAGTGAGGATGGTTGCAATTATGTCTTGAGATGACTAAAATGAATGCTGATTTTAGGCTATGTATAGTAGATTAGGGTTTCTGATTTGATTTTTAGGTTTTGGTTGTTGGATCAATTAGAGAAGGCAGATTGGGTTTGGGAAATCAACTCAGGGATACAGTCATGTTCTGCAGAGCGAGATAGATAAGTGTTTATACACTAGTAATCGAGTGAGATGGTTAGTTTAAGACTACTGAGGGGCTGAGGAGGGAATGTGGAGACCATGAATCCTCTTCAAACTGCTGAAAACATAGAAAACTAAATGCATTCCCTAGGCAAAGCACTGTGATCAATGAATTTTGCCTATCTACCTTGATTCATTTAGTTTAGAAGAATGGAAGAGATTTTGAAACATATAACACATAGAAATAACTCATTACAGAAGAATAAACAATACAGAAACAAAATATCACAAGAATCCCACAAAAATAGTTGTAAAACCTGGTTCTATTCCTGGCCAATCTGCAAATACAAGTATACAATGTGTGCACCATTTCCAAAAGAGTTCAACCTTTACAAATGACTAAGAGAATACATAATATAGGCATCAAACAACTCATGCTAGTCATCAAGGGTTGAATCCTTGAGTCAAGGAGCTATTTCAACAACATCTAAACTAGGAACAAGAAAATAGGCAGTGGAATAGCTTGCCTCTAAAACTAAGGAAACTGATACATTCAGTTCAAAACCACTTTTGATTTGATGTATCTAACCCATCAAGTGTTTTCCATCAATGTTTACATCATTTTACATCATTTACCATGCAAAATTTACCAAGAAAAGAAGAAGAAGTCAACTGCTGAAGAAACTAGGCGAAATTTGACTTTTAGGCAAAATTGATAAAAATTTGTCTGATGTGCAGTGCCTTGAGCCTGATGCGTAGCGCTTCTTTAGGGAAGCTTTTGGAGGCCTTCCACTCATCCAAATCAGGCCCAATATAGCTTGTTGGAAATCTCTACCTGTCTAGTTTCTGGAACATCTTGAATTTCCTAATTTGGAGTTGATTTGCCCCTTCAAAAATCAATTCTCCCAAGATTGCTTCCTGTGGGTCCAAAAAGTGGCAGAGATGGCATTTTTTGAGTGTTTTTTGCCCTTTTGGTGGCCAAGATCTTCTCCATAATTGATGAAGCTTTTTGGGTTTGCTTATTTTTTTTATGTTGAATCCAAATCTATAAGCCATTTGTCAAGAGGATACACCAATTCAATGCGCAGCGCGCATCAGCCGAAAGTTTCTATGTTTTTTATTTAAAAATTGGAAAATGACAATATTGTCTCAAAATTTTCCCAATTTTGGCTCAAAGCTGCATCATGGGTTACTTTGTTGGGCTAAAGTCACATCAGCCAAAATGTTTAGCTTTTCATCCTTCTTTTTTCCTTTTAAGGCCATCCTTAATCTTGCCTTAAGGTGCTTGATCCTCTTGTTGCATACTCTATTTCGGGTCAAATAATGATGTGTCATATGCCTTAGCATCTTATTGTCTCTATTTGATTTCTTTAGAAGCCCCTCAAGGTGAATGTTAACTCTTTCAAGCCATATTTATCTATCATGCTCCACTTCTTGTTCAATAGGAGTCAAGGCAACTGGATGCTCTTTGTTGCTTTGCCTTTGAATTTTTAGCATCTCTAACTCCATTTGGATTTGTTTACCCTCTAACTGCTTATTCTCCTGCTCTAGGTAATTGATAATCTATCTTCCTCTAGCTATCTTGTCCTCTGTCATGTTAATGTAAGCCTCTTGTTCTTTCAAAAGCATTCTTTGATCAAAAGAAGGGCTATCTGGGTCTATTACCTGAGTATGATGAGGTGGCACATCATAATCATGCTCCTCAAGCTGAAAATCCCTCTCAACATCATCACCAAGCTCCTCCTCTGTAACCTTTCCTTTTCCTTTGTCAAGTTGCTGCCCATTCCTTTCCCTAGAACTGTCACTAAGGGTGTCCTCCTCAAAATCAGGGTCACTATCTCTTTCCATTTTTGTCTCTTTGGGATGATTTGATGAATGATGGACAGTTATGTGAGGAAAATATGAGTATGAAGAGATTTTATAAGAAGGAAAACAATGGTGAGATGAAATGAGAGGGTAAGTGAGGCTTATAAGGAACTAGGGTTTGATGTGAGGGGGTTTAGAGCTTGGTGAAGGGATTAATTTTTATAGGGAAATAGTGGAAGATGATATGGGTTAAGTAAGATGGGATTTAAAGGTAAATTTAGGGAAAATGATAATGGGAAAATGGAGACAAGTGACAAGAGCTTGAAATGGTGAGAAATTAGGTAGAAGACAACTAGGGTTTTGAGTTTTAGAAGGCTAAAACCACAATTATAGCATAAAAATGCTATGTGAGATCGAAAGTGAGGTTACTTACTTGATTGGAAGAGAAATGCAGCAATGAGAACGATTTGAGGTGAAGTTTGGTGGTTTTGAAGTCTTACTGGCCAATTCACAGTGCCTCCTCACCAATGCATAGCACCTCTCTGATGTGCAGTGCCAGTGTAAATTAACACAGGGGAAAACTTCCTGATGTGCAGCGCCCCTCTGATGCGCAGCGCCCCTCTGATGTGCAGCACCAGCCTCCCAATGCGCAACACCTTTTACAGACCACTTTTGGAGACCTTCCCAATGTCCAAATTGGGCGTGTGATAGCCCGTTGGAAATATTATCGAGTCTAATTTCTACAACATCTTGAATTTTTCAATTTGGAGTTCATTTGCCCTGTCAAAAGTGAAATCTCCCAAGACTGGTCAAAATGTGTAGAATGAGGCTGCCTAAATGCATAATGTTGTTGCAGTCAACTTTTGAAGGTCTTCCTCAACTCCAAATTAAGCTCATGATAGCTCTTTGGAAAGATATATTTGTCTAGTTATCATTTGACTCATCAAGAAAGTCATTTGGTCATCCTAGCTAGGTTAAATCTTGATTTTCCCAAGGTCACTCCAGAAGTGCATCAATCCTCCTGAGGCCAATGATGTTTTCGACATTTATCCCAAACCATGAAACCTGTGTAAAAACTGAAAGAGGTTTTTCTTATTGGGTCAAGGATGGATAAAAACCTCTCTCACTTTTGTCAAATTCATCTTTTATTGCTCAGAAACATAGTTTTAAGAAAACTTATCCCGATATGTGGAACAGGGGATTTGTAGAAATGAAGGGAAATGAAGGGGATGAGGGGCTTCTCCATTATTGATAAAATTTTGGGAAGTATGGAGGGATTTTAGGAAGTAGTGAAAGTGTAATTTCAAATATTGAGTGAGGGGAATGGGTCCAAAAGGGAAAAACATAGGCCTAACCTAGAAAATTGTCAATTTGTAGCAATAAGATAGGGTTTGTGGGAAAATGATGAATTTGAGGGATATCAGTGATGGGAATTGTTTAAGAAGGTATATTGGGGATAGGGGGAGGTTTATGAACATCAGAACACAATTTTTGTTGCTCATTTGGCCATCCAATAAAAATTACCTTCAAAACCCTTAAAGATGGAAATGGGTCTACCCAAGTACAACTGAAGCACGAACAAGGTGTAAAATGACCCATTGGAACCTGAAATGATGATGACAACTCTTTGAATGATGGTAAACTAAGCTCAATGGTGACATGGACCAATACTTGGAAGACTTTGGAAGGAGTGAAAACAACCATAGACCTAATACCTAGTGACCAAATTTTACTTGAAGACTCACTAAAATGACAAAATTTGAATTTAACACCCTGAGACCACTTTGTAAGAGCATATTTGATCACTGATGGAAGGCTTCAAAGGCTGACACTAACACTTCCTGTAGTAGTGGGGTGCTACATGAAGTTCAATGGCGTGCTTATTGAAGTTCAGTGGGGTACTACTTGAAGTTCAGTGGGGTGCCATATGAAGATTAGTGGGGTGTTGCTTGAAGTACAATGTGGTGTTTCTTAAAGTGATCAACCAGTAAATTGAAGATTCACTCATAATTAACTCATGCATGTCAAATCAGAGAAAGACCTAGTTGAGAGTAGAGTTGATGGAAAGTGTACTATCAGTTGTAAAATAATCTAAATTAAACTAATGGTGCATGCAATCAAAGGAAGTCCTATGAGGATTGTGCAATTCATAATTGTGGAATTCCCCAATTAAATATGGGCTAGTTCCCAAGGGAAGAGCGCAAGGAAATAGGGACTTGGGAAAGCAAGAAATTGGCTAAGTATTGGCGTGATCTTGTATGGGAAGCAGTAAGATAGATATAGATAGTGTAGAGGTTTCCCCAGCTTGAGAAAAGCATTGTAATCTTCTCATATTTTCTGATTAATGCAATATACATATACCAGTGGTTTTTAGCTATGGATTTCCCCATAAAACCATTGTACTATGTGTGATTGGATTCTTTCTCTTATATGCTTCGTGATTTCATCAATTGTTTATTTTTTTCATTGATGAGTAGAGTAGATTCAAGTCAATTATTTTAGAATTTTACAATCTGCAGTTTGAATCTACAAGGAATTTCTACAGCTTCAATGGATTCAACTGTGGAGTGTCTCTTATAGGATCATCCTTTATATTTTGTTCCCCTTTAGATTCTTTGAAATTCAAAATCCTCAACTCTTCCAAATCATCATCATGAGGGTCTTGATTAACCTTACCACAAGAAAAAACTTCATGAACCCCTGATTCATGAAGTGCGGACACAACCAATTCCTCTAGCTCGATAATGGGGTTTTATCCCATTAATTGGGGTTTTATCCTGGTCTTGTGTCAACCTCGTTAAAAAATGAAACAAAGGGTGTGAGCATAGTTCCTTGTCTTGTGTCAAGCTCGTTAAAAAATGAATCAAGGAGTCCGAGGATAGTTTCTTCCTGTATCTACCTCATTAAAAAATTGAAACATATGTATGAGAATAGTTCTTTTACTATGTCAACCTCATTAAAAAATGAA
This sequence comes from Pinus tabuliformis, assembly GCA_031772625.1. Classification (NCBI taxonomy): domain Eukaryota; kingdom Viridiplantae; phylum Streptophyta; class Pinopsida; order Pinales; family Pinaceae; genus Pinus; species Pinus tabuliformis. The sequence goes on along the minus strand of CM062810.1, from coordinate 314,804,269 downwards.
GAAACTCCCTTTTCCAAATCAAGTCTTTGATTAAGATCTCGTAAAATACCAGTCGATTTTTTCCAAGATCTTGAAAGCGAACCTTCATTCCATCCACCTAGTTGACTGAAATGAAGCTTGGGGGGCATGTGCCTCAATGGAGTCATTATGTTGGGGGCATGCAAACTTATAGCAAGCATAGTTTTTCGTTTCAAGCTTGTGTAAACATGAAACTGAATCTAAGCAGTGTTCTCCATGGTTCAAGCTTGTGTAAAAATGAACCCATGCCCGAGTTACATCTCATGGTTGCCTTTTTTATCAGCTACTTTCTTCTATATGAGCCTTGGTTGTTTCATTCCATCGCCACCATCTCTTTGGCCAATCATATGCTTTCACTTGGTTTTTTTTCCTTTCCTGAGGAACCGCAGCAATGAGTGGTTTTATTAGCCAGCCTCTTGACCATTACATGTTTTGAGCAGTTCCTTCATTGTCAGAACCAGTTTATACCACTCATTCCTCCAGGACAAGTCACCTTTAAGCTCTTTTCTGACTCATAAAAAATGAAAATATCGCCAAGTATTTTTCCCTTTTTCACTCATGAAAGATATTAAAAATGGGGGGTCCCCTTTGAAGCTCTTTTCCAACCCTTTAAACATGAAAAGGTAGCTGAGCCCTTGTCATTTCAAACTCGTTAACAGATGAGAAACATCGTGCGCCCAATATACGTTTACCCCTTTTCGAGTTGGGATGCACTATTTACGAAAAAGGTACTCCTTGACTGAAATGGTCAAGCGATTCTCTCAAGTATCATTTTCTACCTTTTCAAGCTCGAGAGACACAAATGTACGAAAAGGGTCCATGTGGAGTTTTCTTTTCCGTGTCTTTTTCAAACTCTCTAAACATGAAAAAGATATCAAGTTACACCTTTGTTTGACTCGTTAAAATATTAAACGACATCGGATTCGTCACCATGACGAACATGGGCTTCTCCTTCCTAGGGCTCGTTAAACTTACTAGGTCGGATTCGTCTGAAGGATGAACTTACAATGCAAGCATATGATATCCCCTTCAAGCTTGCGATTAAAAAATAATTAAGGTACCTGCCAGAAATGGTGGGGGAAAAATTTGGAAATCTAATTAGTTGTGTCGGCAGCTCACTCTTGAACATGACACTTTCTTCTTCGTGTCGAGATGGGATATCCTCCTTTTTATCATCGAACTTCCTGGGTTGGGCTGTTCATTTTATCCTTCCATTTTATCTCTGCCATGTCATCATGACCATTGATCCTATGGATTCAAAAGCTACCAAACTTCCAGTCGTGTCACAGATATGTTCAAGAGTTGTCCTTCTGCAGTTACACTTACCCCTGATTCTTTGTATCATCCAAAATCATTTTGCATCCCTTTGTATTGTTTCGATGATGTGGGATACATTATGGCCCTCCTTCGACACGGTCACTTCCTATTGACTTCAGCTCATTATTTGAGAAGTTGACTGAGAGACTCCCTTCCAGTACATTATAGCTTGCATGCCCTAATGGCAAGTTCTTTGCACTCAACGACAAGTTCACATCATTGGCTTTCAGTGATTTCATAGGTGTTCGACTACAATCTCTCTATTCACATTCTGTGAATTGTGCTGATAGTACCTTAAGGACAATTGTCATTATTGGTGGTTTCTCTCACGCTTGTTAATAGTTTACATCATTGACTGGTAATCAGGCGATTTTCTAGCATGTTCGACATCAACACATCTATTCACATGTTAGAATTTGTACTTTTATCAGGTTGTGTTGGAGCACAAGACCCTGGGATTAGATTACAAAAGTCTAGGTTGCAAGGTGATGTGACATGATCATGTTGATATACATGTCTCTTTCAGATGGGTGGCTGCAACCATAACATGAGTTGTCATATGTGATCCTTCTCATTATTGGATGGTTGTGACCATACCTTGGTTTCAATATGATCCTCTTTATCAGATGGTTGTGCCCATGCCTGGATCCATTTACATGATCATTCTCTGGATGGTTGCGTCCATTCCACAATTCATGTATTATTTGAAAAACAAATCAGTTATTATCTATATATGTACTTTCTTACAGGTTTTCCGACGACAGACACTAGTTCCCCGCACTAATTCATAAAGCATTTCATCCCTCACTCTAGTTTGGCCTTCATGCTTTAGGGGGAATCTATTACACGACATTTTGTCACTGTCCCTGTACTCCCCGTTCCTTGATCCTGGAGGACCTCTAAAGTAAACCCTACATGCTTTCCCTTCATGAAGAAACTCCCATTATGTCCCTCTTCATGAGCAGAACAATTCCTTTTTGCACCATTTCCCACAAATCTTATGTTTTTCCTAGTTTACAAGACCAACGCTAATGACCCTTGTCCTCCTTGCGCCAATATGTAGGGAATAACATTGTCCCTAGCACCGATCGGAGTGACTGAGCTTTGTTTCATTCTCACTGATCCTCTTTCAGAAATTTTTTCTAAATAAGGAGCCGAAGCTTCCAGCTCTAGAAGCTTCGTAACAGAAGTCTGGTAAATGGTTGAGCTGGATGGAGTCGAGGATGTCAGTTTGGGCTCCTTTCCCCTATAAGGATGGAACTACCTCAAGAGATAAGACCATCTCCCATGAGAAGAGGAACCATCTCCCATCTGTTCATGCTATATAAACCTCCATTTTTCCCAAGCACAAGCTAGTGTTAATGTTGGTGTGCTAGTGCTAATTAAGTTTGGAGTAAACAGCAAGCTATTCATAGTTATAGCTCTTTAGTTGTGTGTGAGGGAGAAGTGTGAATTTGGGTTAGTGTGAAGCCTAAATGGAAGATCCTTAAAACTATCATTGTTGAGGCCATCATGGAATGCTAACGAAAGTGTGTGGGAACCCGGTTTTGTTGGAGGAGAACATAAACGTCAAGGCAATGGTTGTAATCTCTTCTTGATTCAATATATCTGCAACTATCAATTGATTTCCTACATAATGTGTCATCTCACATGTTTATGGCTTAATGTTTCTTGACTTGTTAAGTAGGTTTAATTACAATTTGCCTATTATCACGGTTGTTGTTTGTTGCTGTTTACTTGTTTCAGGTGTTCGAAGAAGGAAACATGAGATAACTGGAGTGAGTAAACAAGGTTATCACAAAATAGGATAAGTGTACTAAGAGGTAGTCCCTCTTAATTGATTCTAAACTAACGAAATATTCCATAGAATGTATCGATTGTGGCTAGACTCATTATCGGGCTAGAGGAATTGTTTGTGTCTGCACTCATAATTTTACTTCACCACAGCCTCCCAAGTCTTTCTCAACATAATATTGACATTGGAACCCAAGTCTAACATAGAATCCTTGATTTGGAAACCTACGATCTAAGCACCAACATAAAATTATATTCCTATTATCCTCTTATTTCATAAAACATGCCTAGAATGTCATTCAGGCAAGTTTGTAGAAATAGGTATATTTGAAAGTTCTTCATCCTTAACAATAGTCTTAATTTTCTTTCTTAACTACGCAGATAGTTCCTCATAATTCATAATATACAAAAATAATTTAAACCATTCCATTGCAGGCTAAGGTGTTTCTTGAGATGACTTGGGACTCCACATTCTTACATGTTCCTGCTATTATGCATGAGGACTATAAGATGATTCCAATTGCTTAAAAAACTCTATTGCATCTTTGTAATATTATTGTTTTTTATTGGAATCATAAGAATTCTTAAGTGATGTAGGTATAATTATAGCGAATTGTTCAGAGGTGTCTGTATCTTCCCCAGCGTTGATCTAAAGATGATCTGAGGTTGTCATTGATGTCAACCCAAGCAACACCAAGGATGGACCTAAACTTCCATGGAACATTGGGCATAATAATTCATGGTTTCTCTTCTCATAAACATTATAGGAATACTCTACTCAAAAATATCTTTCTATCAGTATATAGCTCTCCTCGTAATTCCTCACAGTTTGTGAGTTATTCAAGGTTGAAGTTAGTAACCCCAATTAGTGGGATAAAACCCCATGGGGTTGTGGCATGGAATTTATCATTGATTTTAGTCATTGAATATTCAATAATTAATAATTTTTTGAGTTCCTAAAATCCCTCCAACATTCTCTATAGAATCCCCTCTCAACTCTATAAAAAGAAATCTCATATATCCTCCAAAAGTAGCGATTGTGGAATTTTTCCTATAACTTTATTTCTCCGACGTCTTAGATGCTGAAATTAAAACCCATTTGATCCAAAATCCTAATGAATGTTGTGACCAAATTTCAGATCTTGGTTCGCTATATTTTCGGATATATGATCTGTGGAAGTTAGGGTTTTTGCAGGCTCCCGAATTTCATCTGAAAGAGGTGACCTTGGGAAAATCGGCATAACTCTCTCTCTGAGAAGTGGATTGGAATTCTGTAAAAAGTGGAAAATAGTGCATGAAATGTAGTTTTTTGTATCAATTTCAGAGCAGAAGGAGGAAACAGTGACATGTGTCACGTCGTACAAGTTCCCTCTACTGAACTAGTCTATAATTAGGTCATTGTGAGAGATTGGGCATAACTTTGTCTTGAAGAATCCAAATCAGGTCAGACCTGTGGCATTGGAAAGAAGACTTAGAGGGATACTACAAGATTGAAGATCATATATTGGGGATCTGAAATCACAGAGATACATCATATTCAATATCGTGCTCCTAGAAGGCAAGAAAAAAAAAACTAGATCAAGTGTTGTCAAGGGGTGCAAAGGACCAGACTTTCTAGGGCGGCAAAGAGCAAGGTGAAGCAAAATGATGCAGCAAAAGTAAGATCCAGGTAAGTATATTTTGTATATGCATGTTCATCTCTTAATTTCATTAATTTCTTTATATTCTAATTTGTAGTTTTTGTTTATTGTTGACATATGATCTGCAGGATGAGGTAAGTTTTTCTATTATCATGTCATGGGTATTTCCTTGAAGACTTTTTGTAGGTATTATATATTCATCAAGAGAAGACTCAATGCATAATCTAATGTTCTGAAGAGTGAGAAAGGGTAGCATGACAAGAGCAACAATCAAGGTGCAGAAAAGCAGCAAGAAGTTCACCACGTGAAGTCTTCAAGTGGGAAGCACTGCATACAGTCATTGTAAAAGTGTCATTGTACAGAGTCATTGTAAAAGCATCATTGTAAAAGTTGTAAAAGTGTCTATCTGCCAAGATTTGAAGAGGAAGTGTCGGGAGGTCTAAGATCATCATTAGGTGGTTATGTCATAGTTGGGGTTATGGTCTAGTGTGTCTTCTTCTTCTACATCATTCTATATCATTGTAAAGTGGACCATTTTCCCTGGTACGGGAGTCCATTCTTCTTTTATTATTCTATAGGGTGGTAGGGTGGTGCTAGGCTGGTGCATGAAGTCACCAACAAGTTCAATCCTGTGAAAACTAATGGGTGGTATGGAGGTGCTAGGGCAAGATGTAGCTCATTGGGTGTTGGGGCATCTGTTCAATTGACTACTAAAGAATCTAAGGCATTGGAGTGTCCATCCAGTGGGAGCTAGAGAAGAATGCTTTTATATATTCTAGGAAGTTGGAGATTTATTTTCAATTGGAGTTGAAGATTAAAGAATTATTAGAAAATCGTTCAGGTGGTTTTTTTTCCCTAAGGGGTTTTCCACCTTAAAAACTATGTGCATTTGTGTTCCTTTTGTTTACTGTTATCATTGTACAAACTCTGATAACAATTGAAGATTAACTAATGCTCTAAAAGATTAATAATAATACTAAGTGAAAGGAATATTGATTCACCCCCCCCAGTATTTCCAACACCCAATCATTTTTACTCCTCTATTGACAATATTAATATTCAACATTGGGGTTGGTTTTGGTTCCTAGGATCTGCATTGATCAAATTATCTCCTCTTTGTCAATTACGCTCTTCCCACCGAACAATCAATCTAGGATACTCCTTTGTTGCATGTTTATTTACTCTATATTCATAACAACACCAATTCCTTATAGGTAACGGGCATTCATGGGAAACATTTCCTTCTTTATCACAGTTATAACAATGGACAAGACCTCTTCCTCTATTTATTCCCCCCCTCAAATTGCGAACTTCAGTTGAATTAATTTTATTGGTGTATTCATTGCTTCTGACTCATGGGGATCTCCACTACTTCCCTCCATTTGTCTGACAACACTATTTCCAACACCTCTTACATCATTAAACCTCACACTACTTCTATCTTCTATACACCGCAACTTTGAATTACTTGTTCCTTCAATCCACAACCTTGGACTACTCAACACCTCTCCTATTTAGTGTAACTCTCTCTGTCATATTTGAATTTCACGCAATGTTTGATTCCACCATTCGTTCGCTATATTCACTCTTATTTGTTCCATTAAATCTAGATCCCTACACGACTCATATGCATCCATTGCAACAATGTCTTCATATTTCACAACTAGATAGCATCTCTCCCCTAGATCCTAACCCCAATACTTTGAGTTTTAAGCTGCCATATTATGTCCTTGAAATGGAAATAAGTTTTCTTCTACAATCAGAATTTTAATCCAAAGGTGGATTTCCTTCAACAACCCTCCCCATAACCTGTAATTGAACATAGCTTCAACTTTAGAAAAATATAAATGATCTTCTATCGCAAATTCAATGATATAGCTTTCTAGAGTTTCTTATACCCAAAAGTCAACAACCCTCGTCAACTCAATATCTAATTTATGCAACTAATATAGATCAGCAATAGTCCAGGTATGATGGAGTCTAAGGTGGTTTCTATCCCCTACCTTGTTCTTCAATTGACTCAACCAGTTGTGAAGTTTTTTTAGGGAATTTACATCAGAATATTTTGTATTGGTCATAGGCATGTTCTGCGACAAAACCTCTTCCTTTACCCACTCCAAATTCTTTTTCCACAACTACGCTTGCTATAAAACAAATCAATCAATTTTATCATGCCATAAATATTGAATATATCCTCTAAGGATCATTGATACCATGCTCCAGATCCCTTCAAAATACTTAGGGCCCCAAATACAGAACCATTTGTTGCCACAAATTTTAAAAGGAAGACCTCGGGTTCAAACACAGAGTGCCAACAAAGAAGGTTGTCGTAGTCTAGCAATTCGCTAACATTTTCACCTCTCTTGAGAAGAGAAGCATCTCACCCAAGGCATGCCAAAAATTAAGAGAAGGATAAGGGATCTTAGAACTGGATCAAGGAATAGTTTAAAAAATGATTCATTACGCAAATATCTTATCAAATATCTCATTAACATCTTCATTTCATCCAGTAATGAAATAAAAACACCTTACAACTAAGAACAAGAGAAAGCATTCAGAACTATATTCTTAAAAAATTTAAGAGGCCAAATAAAACATCACCACAAAGTCATCTAGATATTTCCTCAACACTTCTTTCGATTATTATCAAGATTTGTATATTACAGTATGTTCTTCATAAGATACAAGAGCTTGAATAATTATTGGGCCAAAATACAAGACAAAATTTAGAGATACAATAGAAATATTGAAAATTCCATCAAACTTCACACCAGTAGCATCTTGGTGTATGCTCTGAATTCTCTCTTTTTCCATCTTTCATTTAGCATTTTACATATTTTCTTTCCTTGATCTCACTCACTTGATCTAGTCCACTTTGACAAAATCTGGGCATTTTGGTCCTTATCGCCTTTGATTCTTTCAAATTCCAGTGCACATATCCTTCTTTTATGGCTTCTACAAATTCCAAGGTAACTACTTTTAACCTCCTTTGTCACTTGTTTCTAATTTTTCTCGACATCTAGTTATTTTGACCATTTATCTCATCTTTTCTGATGACCTTTTTCACGACCATTTTCCAACCAAAACTTTAATCAAAATTTTCCAAAACTACTATAAAAAAAAAAATGAAGAACCCAACAAGCCCTCACCATAGTTTATTGACTCACCCTCTAGTCAATCTTCTACTGGTGCATCTGTTTCTGCTTGCAGGTGTGTGACTTCTTCTAGTGCTTCACTTTCTTGTGTTGATGGTTTGCCTTCAATCGAAGGACCCAACAAAAATTAGTGGTATACTCCTAGGAACTGATGGAATCCATCACATCCTCAATAACACCCTTTTGGGCTACTATGGATCTATTTGCAACTTGCAACATAGTGGTGATCTTCCTCAAGGCTCCTTAAAGGTCGATCTTAAGCATGGTTTCCCTGCACACGAAATTGATTGTAGCCTCAAGATCAATCAGTGTGTTGGAGACTATAAAATTTTTAATATGTACATCCACTACCGGGCTACTGGGATCCAAATACTTTTGGGAGATAATCTTCCCAATCTTAGATCAATCAATTTCCTAAGAACATGAATAATGGTGGCATCTCTCTTCTTGTTGGCTTAAGGGTCCTGACCCAGGTTCAGATTTAGTTGCACCAACCAAAAAATCCCTACATTACTAGCCCTTTTGGCAACAACCTACGTAGCGTAGGCTGCAGTCTCACCTAAAGCAGTATAGGGGGATGCAAGAACCAAGTTTTTGCATCCAGAGACTAGTGTGATGTCTTTTTAGCACCTCATATCTACCTTCGCAGATCAATACACTCTTATGGCTTAATGTTATAACTCTGTCAAAATAGCCTTTATACCTTCACGAAGATCTACGATCGGTCATTGCAGATGTTTAACAGTCAATCTATCCACTTACACACGTCAGAAAGTAGTCCTAAATTATTGTTCGTGCAGATTTACTTAAGTTGTTCGTAAACATCAAAGAATGCATCAGAGTCTTTGTGAAAATACTTAAACATCCATTGTTTGCATCATTAATACTTGTTAAAGAGAAACACGCAACATTCAATCAATATTTCATGACTCACATTATTCATTGATAGCATATATTATCAACAGAAATACACAATAATTCTTTGGAAACTGTCTTTATTGATCTTCAATTTAGGATAACATACTTGAAACTAACCTGTGCACTCAGCTGTAGGGGTCCACGCACTCAATTGCAGACTCTACCTAGGCCTCTGTGCACTCAGTTGTAGATCCTTTCTTGTCCTATCTAACCCACTTCTTCTCACTAGCACTTCTCTTCTATTGACCCATTGCTTAACATCCCATTATGACCATGCCTTAGACTCTCTAAGACACACCTTTTTATATCCTTTTTCATAAGTGGATCTCAAAACCGACTCAAAATTTACATAAAAAAGGGGGATAAACCCCTTTGAATCCTATCATCTATGCGCTCTACATCCACAAATCACATAGGCTTTACATTAATTACAAAAATGTATCAAAACTTGGGTTATCTTAACCCCAAAACTGACCCATGGGACCCCATCCCAATAGGCCCCCAACACAAAGATCGTGACTCGCCCTCAAGTCACTCAGTTGGCGCTGCGATCTTACTACGAAGATCCCCCAACTCCACCTGGATCACTGTGACTTTGGCACCACTCTGAGTTGTTTCTTGTTTGACTTCCTCAACTAATCTTTATGTGGTTGGTCCTTCAACGACCAGCCTCATCATCTACTGTGTTTGCTGCAAGCCTTTAATATTATCCTAAATGGTAGTCATGACTTGATAATATTCCTCCAACCATGGATGCAACCTGGCCTTTAACAAGGCCTCCTTCTTATGTGCTTCCTCTACCTGCACTAGGAGTTGCTTTCCTTCCTGTAGTTTAGCAAGACACTGCGTTGGTGCTATGGAGTGCACAATTGCCCTGACTTCATCGTATTGTCACTACAACTCCCTTACTTCTGTACTCAGCGTCTATAGGTTTGGATCCTCTTGCAGATTGGTCACTAACTCCATTTCTTGCTTGAACAATGTCGTACAGTCAGTGACTATGGCATCCAAGGTATCCATTCCTTCCTTTATCACAGCTCCGCGCTGCTCCCGAACCTCAGGCAGAGTCGTGGGCTGTAACTTTAACTGCAGCTCTGTGATCTTCATATTGAGCTCAAACTAAACTCAGCCAACCTCAGCTTTAGCTTCGCACACACCAGCAACTAGTTTTTTTATATTTTCTTCTATTTGTGCCTCCTCCGGGATTTGAAGATTAGGTACTGTCTTGCATGCCTCGGCGACTGCTGACTCTAGTCATGAACTTTGTGCCTGTAGCATCTCCTTTTCCTTCAGTTTCTGTTTCTTTTCAACAAGCATATGCTCATTGTTCACTCTGTACTCACTGATGAGGTTGAGGGTGCGTTGCTCCCGGGCTCTCAATTCATCTGCCACCATGCATGTAGTGCGTGGAGGTTCTCATTGGAGAGCGCAATGTTCTTGATCGTACTGAGTATGACAAGATCATCGACGGTTTCTGCACGAAGGGACGCATCTATCAATGTTATATTTCTAAGGTCAAGGGTCCTTACTACCTCTACTTCTTGGCTCGTCCAAGGTGCCAGGCTCGCTTGCTCCGCACTTGCTTGTCTAGTGCCCACATGTATCATGCTTGCTTGAATCTGTAGCTTGCACAAATCTTTTTGGACGCTCCCCACCATCATCATGTATTGCTGCTCAAACTGCTACAGCACCTTAGTTGTGGTATCTCTGATTTTATCCCCGATCTCATCAAGATCGCCTTTTGTTAAGACCATGGGATCCAACTGTGACTTATCTAATTTCTTATTTTTCCTTGGACCTTCCTGTTGCTACTTGCCACGCTTCTTCAAAATGAATGGGGTGCTCTACCCCTCATCTCCTCTACTGCCTTTCCCTGAAAGTTCTTCTTCCTCTATCTCCGATGAAGGTGACTTGTCACCTTCTTGTGACTCGCGTTGTTCCTATTCCACCTGCTCCTTAGTAGTGTGTTCTTGCTCCACACAAGACTTCTCAACAGATTCCTTCTTTTTCTGAGTTGCCAAGTTACACGTAACCTGCTTAGTTGCCTCCTTCCTTTTCTGTGTGGCAGAATTATCTGCACCCATGCTTGGTCCAACAGCTAGGTTTGATGGGGCACGACACTCTACAGGCCATTTCCCGACGACCTCCTTCACATCTATTTCGGTCACCGAATATGGAATATTATGCCACTTTTGCTCTGAATCCTTCTACGCCTGAATGTATACTTTGTGGAAGTCGGCCTTGAATGCCCATAGCTTGATAGCTGCGTGAACAAGGTTGGCGACAACCTCGGACGCTGATTGATGGCCATGCGGAGCAACATTTCCATGAGGACCCAGAATATCTTCGTCTCTGTAATCCGCGCATGATCCTTTGTGGCCCATAAGGAAGCGAATTTCACTGCCTCTGACAATCCTTCCTCAAGCAGAGGAAATTGGTTGTCCTCCAACAATTCCCATGCAACAAGCACAATCAACAGCAACAACCAAGCGTAATGAAATGGATTGGTCTCATCCTGGGCTTCGCGTCAATTCGCCAGGAACTCCTGACATAGGTCTCTAGCCTAATTAAAATGTACGCCTTTCGTGCACTGTATAGCCAAGGAAACTACAGGTGCAGAACCTCATCCGCGCAGCATTTCCACATTACCTTCCCTACAAAGGTCTGGGTGGCTAATTGGATTTTTGGGTCTGTTATAGACAGAATTGAATACCCTCACGACTTCTTCACAAGGCTATATTCTCTCTTCATTCTTTCTATGAGGTCCTTTTCCTCCGTCTTTCCGCCAAACTCCTTCGTCGAGTTTACGCCCTTATAAGGTAGGTGTGTGATTCTGTGAATGGGCATATATGTGATGGGCATAGGCCCTCCTTGTCATAGACACCCATCATGCACCAATGTGAGAAGCTGGTGCACACAGATTGTGTTGATGGTGGTGCGGTGATAATGGGGTACCCAAAGCAGATTGAGTAACCCCGAGTGCTCTACACTGTGGACCCATTCCTCTATCTCTAATGCTGTCACACCTGATTCTGTGTAATACACCCTTCTCATATACCTATCTATCGCCAACTGTGGAAACCTAGCATGATCTGTGAGGTCCTGTTGTGGCAAAAACACAACCCCCCCCATTTTTGACTTGTTCACTTCAAATAATGGGGACCCTTTCTATAAAAATTTTGGCTAAACACCTTTTTGGATTTTTATTTAGTTAATTGCCCTACGCTTTTGTTAATTTTTCGTTTTCCTTGGATTCTTGTTTTGATTGCTTTGTTAAAATCGATTTTTTATAAGCTTCCCATTGACGCTTGTTTCACCTCATTTGGTCAACTGGTTTGAAAATGGCACTCCTTTGAAAGTCTGATTATTTATGTAGCCTGGGTTAAAAATGCGTAAAATGTACAATATTGCATTTTGTAGATAAATTAGTTCAATAATGCATTCATTTTAAATATTAACCCGTAGTGAGTTTTTACTAACATTTTTCCATATAGCCAAATCATGAAGCAACCGGATTTTAGTAATTTACTCCAATAAATTATTAATCTCGAAAAATCATAATTTCAAAGTGGCTATAATTTATTTTTCATTTTATTAAAAATAGTTGTAATTTATAAAATAAACCAAAATAAAAAATTAATCTTTAATATTAAATCTTAAATTAATTATTATTTAAAAATATAATTAATTTAATTAAATTAAAATTTAATATATGAAAAATATAAAAAATAGATTTTAATCGCATCGGGAGCTTTCAAATGACATGTTTTTAAAAAACCCCGATGGACTCATACCCCCGACGCCGATTGCCGATATCGCATCGGGGACTTTGACATTGTAACATGTTTGACAAACCATGCACTCCCCCGACTCTCCGATTGCGAAAAGTCAAGTCTCCCGATCGCTCATCGCATCGGAGCTTTCATACAAGGCAAGTTTAACCATCCTCCCAAGTCTCCCGATTGCCGATGGCCTCTTATCCCCGATCGCCGAAATTTTGAAAACCCCGAAAGGCATATGGGCATGATGCATTAATTCAAAGTTTTATTAAAAAACTTGGTATTTATTTCAAGCCTTGACCTTCACGTATGGCTCACGTATTAATTCATATTTTTAGGAATGATTTATGTGAGTATCTTACCATAGGAGTAAGTAAGAAGTAGTGTAGGTTAATATATATTAATATTAGTTTATATATTAATATGTAATATGTAATATATTATATTAATTAAATTAATTAATACTATTTAATATTTAATTAATTTAATTAAAATTTAAATATCATTTAGATTAATATTGATTAGTTTTTAATTAGATTAAATTTGTTTATAAATCGCTAATTAGATATCAGTTAGTTAGATTAATAAATAGGTTATTAATAATTAGTTTAGTTTATAATTAACAATTAATTTAGAATTAATTAGAATTCTAATTTAGGATTTAATTTTAATAAGAATTTTGATATTTTTTTTAGCCCAGCAACAGAATTTCCAGATTCATGCCAGATTTGACTCATCAACTTTGGAGGCTCATAAATTGAGTTATACTTGGCCAAATGAGGCCCAGGACGGCTCATTGGAAAGAGAAAATCAAGGAGAATATTTCTGAGGAGGTTTCACTAACAGATTTAATCATTTATTGGGTCAAAAATCAGACAGAAGATCAAGCTCCGAATTTTGAAAACAAAATCAATTTTCTGAGTTATTTTCTTCATTTTCATTTGTCCAAAGCCTCTTCTAATTGCAAATCCATTGGTTAATAATATCCTTGGCCAATCAAAATATCCCAAGCATCAATACAGAGCTTATATTTTATTTTCAATTATTTATTTGAATAGAATTTGATTGAATTTGATTTAAAGGCCAGCAATGCTATTTTGATTTTATGGTTGCATTTTAATTTATTTTGATTTCTTTTTGCAGGAAAACAGTGGAAGAAATATGGAGAAAAAGATCTCAGTCAATGAGAATGCTCCAGCAATTGAAGATCAGAATTTTGAGCAAGTAAAATTGGATTTAGCAGATTTCTCTTGAACAAACTCTCCTCTCCAAAATTCCTACACAAATATTATAAATAACAGATTGTAGAATGGAATAAGGGCTGCTCTCCTCTGCAATGCTAGACTTCTAAAAGCACTACTGTAATAGGAATTTAGAGTTGTAGGAGAGAGGAGAGAAAATCTCAGATCTGGGGATTATTGAGGATTTTTCCTTTGTATCTTGAATTATGTATGAGGGGCAGAGTTTTCACTATTGTGGCTTTAGCTTTGAAGGCAGAAGTTCAAGCAATGTAAAGGACTGTTGGAGACCAAGATCACAGAAATGGATGCAATAAATTGGTATTATTAATACTACTATTTCAAATATTAGTTTCGCTTTTATGGTAACAGGAATGTGTCATTTTATTCATGTTTGTGCACTATTGTCAATATGGGTAGTTTGTCTCAATGTTGTTATCATGTATCTCTCTTCTTATAGATTAATTTCTGATTTTTGAGTAACTATTTACTCAAAAATCTACCTTATTAAAACTGATTTATTGAATGGTAATATGTTGTGAACTATTTCCACATATTATTGTTTAGTTATTAGATTTGTTGATTTGATAATCAATATCATTTATGTGAACTACTTCCTGAGTGTTGTTGGTTTATTATTTCAGTTAAGAGGTCTCAATAGGATGTGTTTTGATATCCATAATATCAGTTAATTGAACTACTTCATTAACTTGGTATTCATTATAAACAAGACATATCTAAATCCCAATACTTTAATTATCTTGCTCTTAGTTGGGTTAGATCTATATCTGCCTAATTAAGATAGGATTTAGATTAGTTTCTTTTGCTTGCATCATAGAATAAGCTTGCGTTTAGAGTAAATTCTACATTCTTTTAAGTCCTCTCCTCAAAGAAGCAAAACTTTAGTTGTGGCTTGGCTGAACCCAAATCAGCTTAAGGGTCATTCTCTTGCCTGATCAGCAAGAAGAAGTGATCTGATGTCCCTGTCTATTGGTAGTTAAAAGTACATTATAAACCAATAGCAATAGGGAGAAGGTAACTGGACCTAGTTGAACAGTCGGAGCCACCACACCAAACGGAAAAGGAGCTGCTTTAAGGTCCGGACCGGGTGGTTATCCCCCAATGTTGTTGCAGCGATTTTCGAGGCATCAACATTTTTGGCGCTAGAAGGAGGGCCTGAGATTTTTTGTCTATTGGAGTCTTTTCAATTTTAATATTTTATTTATTGTGATGACTCCTCTTAAACTTCCAATTTGGAGTTGTATTCATGGACGTGCATCTTCCAATACTCCACCCGAAGTGGTAAGACTCTTATCTCAGGCAAAGTTTAATGGTAAGAGAAATTCTTCTGCTTTTAATCATGTCTTTCAATTTATTCAAAATGTTTCAAAATATGATTTTCAAGGAATTGATGAAGGCATTTTATGCAGAATTTTTACTCTCACATTTGCGGAAAAAGCCAGAAGCTGGTGCAAAACTCTTCCAGTTGCCTCAATCCATAGCTGGGATCAATTTGTTACAATTTTCATTTGTAAATTTGACGGCTACGATTATGAACATGTATGTGAAGAAATTGAATATCTACGAAGGTTTAAAAATGATTCTGTTAATGATTTTCATATTCGATTTCACTTGAATTGCTTAAGATTTAAAGATGAAGATAAGCCTACAGAAGAAGAATCATTAGATTGGTTTGAATATATTTGTTATCTTCCACCCATTCCCAATCCATATGAAATTAATTCAAGCTTTGTTCCATCGCCTTCTAATATAAATGAGAATTCCAATATGGATGTGCAAATCTGCCTTGAAATCTGAAAGCTACTTCGAAGTAAATTCGGAAAATCAAATCACAAATCAGCAAGTACAAGCAGCAATCAAAGTAAATAAAATGCAAACTGCTGTACAAATTTCTGAATTTTTCCATGATGAGCAAATGCCAAAATCAGAGAAGCAAAGCAGCGTTCTTCAAGAAAGCATGAGTATGCAAAAGAATGATCTGCAATCTGAAATTTACAATGAGCATAATGCACAAGAACTCTCAAACAGAGACAAATTTAAATGCATTGTTTCAGGTTCACATTTTTCCCTTTATCTTGATATTTTTAACGATGGTAATATTTTTCCTCTTGGTATTAATGATATTTCAGAAATTAAAGAGGATGATTTAAATGAATTACCATTAAATTTTTATCAAGATAAAGAAACAATAATTGATCATTCTTTTGCCACTAATGAACATGAGATTTTTGTTCCTCCTTGTTTTGGTATATTGGATGAAATCGAAGGGAATTCCAGACAATCTTGTGAGGTCATTTATGATGATTACTCTGACATTGAGGATGTTGATTTCTATTATTCTCAAGAGAATCCTCATGATAAAATTCAAATAACATCTGAGGATGAGGAACGCTTCAATTTAGGAATTATCCCAACTAATCCTCATTTTAGAGCAGCAAATTATCTTCATGATTTCACCATTCAAGAAATCATTCCAATTTATGATTCATATGAGGATCAAACTCCCATTCCTATTCATAATCATAATTCGTTTTCTATTTCACAAGTTGGAATTCGAAATTACCCAAATTCCATAATTCTGGCCATTCCTTGTGAAAATGAAATCATTTCAAAACGATCCCAAATGTGCTGTAACATTAGTTGTAAAAATAGTAATTTCATTTTATTTTTATTTTTCCACTTATTTTGTATAAAATCAGATTTAATTTGTCAAATTTTCCACACTTTTCACTAGCATATTGAATACCTTACTATCAAACACTCAATTGATGCATTACCCAATTGGGAAATTCAAGTTTCATATTATAATCATCAGCATCGAAAGATATTAATATTCCAATTTATATTAATGCTAATGTTTCATCAAAAGCTTCTATCTTTTCAAAGGCAATGTCAACAAGAGAATGTATTTTTGCAATCTGGCCAGCAATTCAATTCAATTAATAAATTGCCATTTTATTTGAAAGGCTTCCATCCATTTTTCATTGACTCGTTTGAAAATTGTTTGGAAATTTTTACTTCAAGAAAAATTGTCAATGATTTAACATTTGTACATAACACTAACAAATTTTTTCAGGTCAAAGAATCTAAAAGCTCATCTTCACAATCTGGCCTGTTATCTCTTCCTTTGAACATTTCTCAATCCTTAATAGAAATCCATCCAGATTTTTATGATCCAATTGGTAGTCAATTGGAAAGGAAATTTCAGGAGAGAGAGATTTTAATTAAGTTCCTAGCAATAACTGTACATTCTGATTTCATATTTATTTTCCTTAGTTTAGTCAAATCTGTATTTTTATTACTAACATTTGAACTGTACATAAACGCGGGAATCAAAATGAGAAAATGGCTACACTGGAAATATGATTATACTTAGTCATTTTCATGTATATGGTTAGAATAGGAGTAGAATTAATTTAGTTAGTTTGCTTTGTATAGATAATTTATTTTTAACAATTCTGTAGATTAAAAATAAAACAAAGCAATCAGCCATTCTCATACATGTTCAGTGAAAACATTTTTCCCTATCAGAAAATTTTAATTCTTGCTTTTTTTTTTAAATTCCTTACAGCAATACCTCTACTCTGCCTATTTTGAATAATGTCTTGATTAGATTCAATTAAGGTTGCACTTGGCATCGATTGCCTCAAAGCCACTTTTCTTTATTTCAAAGATTTCCTTCTAAGATTTTCTTTTGAAATTTATATGGTAAGGATTTAAGGATATAAAAGCTTCATGATCCCATTATCCCATGAAATGTAGGACTATCTATCATAAGCTTAATTCTAATTCAATCATTATTAGTCAGTCTAACCTTTCACGGTAATCATATGAAGTTCATATTATCTTCCTCGAGATTTGTTAAGGATGTCCATTTTGCCAAGTGCACACATTCAAATCTGTTTTGATACTTTTTTCACAATTAGTGGCTTTATCCCATTCTGATCTTTATTTTATTATTTGATGCTATAAAACGCATCATATTCATTTACTAAAGGTATTATTGAACAGTCGCTATAACAATACAGATTTTTCTCAAGATTAATTCACAATGAGCAGAGGTAATAAATTGTTGTTTCAATTCAAAAGGGGAGCCTATTTTTATATTTATTTCTGGTAAATTTTATATTTCCTCAACATGAATAAACAGATTTTATTTAGGCTGATTGCACACTTATATTTAGAATAAATGATGAGATGATTTTGAACAAAGTCAAAATTTTGATAAATCAAAGGAAGAATTTGAAGATTCGTAAGGTAAAATTTGCAAAAAATTTCCTTCCAGGTACGCATTTGCAAGTTCGTTCTCATCTCTTATTAGTTTCTCTTTTCCTTAGTTTATTTTTTATTCGTGTTCTATTTTATTTACAGGTTTTCATTTGTTTTCAAAACTTGAAGTAAGCAGCAAACCCAATTCAAATTTGCAATAGGCTCAGGGAAATTTTATTTGTGATGCATTAGAATTTAAGCATTTTTAATTTTGCTTTTATTCACGTAGAAAACACAATTGAAATTTCAAGGAATATCATAAGACCATTCGCATCATAAGATTTCATCGGAAGTAGTTCTTAGCATTTCTTTTGATAACAAATTGTTCATAAAATACCTCCGATGTATTATCTTACTCATATGCCATATCGCATTTCGCATATCGGAGCTTTCCAAGTGAAGTATACTTCCATGAACATGAATCGCCGATCTCCGATAATCGACTTTACCGATATTGCGATAAACACATAATTCCGGACCCGATATGAAATTCAAATCAAATTCATAAAATATCGCATCCGCTCAATCGCAATAATGGTAGGAGCGCAACTTTAAAAGGGCCTATGTCTCGGATCCGATATGTTATTAAAATTCCATTGTAAAAGTTATCGGGTCCGCTCTTCATCGCATATCGGCATCACAAGAAATATATTGTGTTACATCGGGTGCTTAAGATTGCCGATCACCGATTAGCCACGACATTCATCCCACATCGGCATCGCAGGAATCATATCGTGTTATATCGGGTACCAAAAGTTTGCCAATCGCCGATATCGCAATCACTTCGTCGCATTGTTATTTATGCTTACATCAAATCTCTGATTCTGCGATGTGCGATGTGGGAAGCACAGTGTCAATATTCCCCAATCCCCGATATAATATTTCTTTAAAGATGCGATCACTCCATCTCATAGCACAACTTCTCATCGCATATTTTCATATCGGCGATTCACCATTGCAACATTTGATGCGAGAACTTCCAATGCATGCCTCTAAGCCGTTAACATTTAATCAATATATGGCATAGCAATAAAATTGAAGTCTTGCAAATTAAACTTCAAGCATGGTGAAGAAACATGTTGTGTGGATCATCCGATGAGGCGATGTGTTAAAACGAGCTTGGGTAACCACTATGGGAAAAAGGCAATTGATGACAAATTTGCAGCATACAAAAAATCATTTCAATTTCTCATACATTTTAGTTTTAAATATATAATTCCATAATTAAAAATGGAATTCAAGACCTCTATCTTCATATTTAAATTTTATTATCTTGGATTTAGTCTTGATTCTGAACAATTTATCAAATCATGGAGTTTATATGAAACGTATAATATTATGAGGAATAGTCATTACTGCAAATTCTCATTCTCATTTCTGATGCATTTGTTTTAATTTCAATTCCCCTGAACACTAAGCATTCTATTTTTATATTACTGTTTGCTTTAGTTTAAGTAAAATAAATAATGATTTTGGGTTATAGGATTTTGGTTAGTGTGACTTCTTCATGTTTTTAATGTTAATTAAAATAAGAAGTCAGCTAGTTTGGAGAAACTGATACCTTTCAGGTAAGATCAAAAGCAATTATCCAATGGTAAGATTCATGTGCCCACTTTCATTAATTTCCATTTCATCACTCTAGTTTCATTTTTGTTTTTAAATTATGCTGATATAAAACTCTGTTTTGCAGCTCTCCATTTGAAGTTTCCAATCCTCCGCCAGATCATATTTTCAAAGTCCATACTTTTCTCCAAGTTTTATTTCAATAAGCAGCAATAATCTTCATCGAAACAGCTACACCAGGAAGTTTCTGAACCTTTAGTTTGTTTCTTTAAGCATTCATTTTATTAGAAAATGATCAAGATGATGCTTTGAAACAAGAAGATTAATATCATACAGAAAGTTTTCATTGTGGCTGAATTTTATCGTCACTGCTATCCAAAAGGCCTAAAACAATTACAATCCTGCAAGGTATGATTTTTCTAAATCTCAACATAAGAAGGAATGATTACACGATTATTTTCTTTTCTTCATATTGTTAAGACATTGGTATAAACATTCTTGTTTGAGTTTATCTTTCGAAACTTGGATTTTCTTTTCCACTTTTAAAATTTCTTCATTTTTATTTTTGTTTGCTGATTTCTTTCTCATTTTAGCATAAGAATTCTTTTCCTTCGGATTTCAGCTTTGATTTTGGTGACTTTGCCATTATTTATATGGAAGGCCTATTTGTTACCTAACAATGGTCAGGATACATGGAGAAAAATTGTTAATAGTCACCTATTAGCTTTTTCTTAAATCTCTTAATGAAGTTTGATTTTCTTATTATAAAGGTAGACATACTTAAGGAAGAGATTACCAATCA